>CM074781.1:20892665-21492665 GCA_037355745.1 Pseudo-nitzschia multiseries
AGTCCTATCCGGGTTGTCGTGTTGTTGCCAAGGATAGCCGTGCCGACAATTTGGTGGTTACTGTTGCTGTCAATGTTGTTCCTCTCGCTGCTGTTGCTCTCGCTGCTGTTAGGGGAAGGACGCGGCGGAGACAGTGGTATCGGTACGGTCTATTCGGGTTGTCGCTGTGACGCTGTTCGTTGGAGGAGGAGGAGCGCTGTTGGAGGAGGAGACGAATCACCATTGCTGTTGGTGGAGGAGTGCCGTTGGAGGAGGAGGAAAAACGCCATTGGAGGAGGAGACGAATCGCTGGTGTTGTTGGAGGAGGAGCGCCGTTGGAGGAGGAAACAAGCATCCTTGGAGTAGACGAAGAGTCTTTCTTGGAGGATGAGACAAACAGTGTTGCCACTCTCTGCTGTCACTCGCTGCTGTTGCCCTTGCTGCTGTTGCTCTCGCTGTCTCCACTCGCTATTGCTCTTGCTGTTGCTCTCGCTCTGGAGGATTGCTGTGTCAGATCGCTGTGTTGGATTGCTGTATTGGATTGCTGTAGATGTTTCGGATAGATGTGTCGGATAGATGTGCCAGATTGTCCGCTGCCGCTCTCGCTGCTATTGCTATTGCCCCGTGTAAGTGCAACACGCACCGTGATTGCAACACGCACCATGAACGTTTAAACATGAACGTGCCACACGCACCGTGAACGTATACATGAACGTGCCAAGCACCAATCATACAAAGGTGCGCGTTGTAAGTAATAAAGTAGGGCGCATCGACTGTTTAGGACCATATAATTTAATTACTTAAGGCCCAGGAAGAAGAACACAAATACGAGGATGTGACACGAGTCATGCATACGCTCCAGTTAATTGAGAGCAATTAAAATGAGTACTACTTAATGCACTGAGCAGAGGTGCACCGGATACCATTGTGGCGTTCGATACCGTTCACGGCAACCAGTTGGCACCCCACAAAATAAGGCTAGTACAGTTTAGTAAATTGGGAGATTAATATGCTGGTCTGAAATATAAGGCTCATAATCTTATCAATAACTCTCTCCGACAACGTAAAAGTAAAAGATAAAATAACGAACAATAACTACATACAACTTTGGTTCTATTATTGCGTACAGAATCTACTTAGGCGCGTACCGAATATACGTAAGTGTTTTTCTACAATATTTTTGTAGTACCTCATTTTCAGTACTGAATTTGGGACCAAATGTACTTAAGTGTTATTCTACACTATTTTCCTACTATTTTTTTTGTTCCTCCTTTTTTTGCTACGGCGTGCCCCTTTCCGTACTATTGGGACCCACCCCCACCCATCATTTCAATCCCCCAAATCTTTTTGACCCCCCACCCCCCGTTATTTTCCGTTTTTTGGTTTTTTGCAACAGCGTTGCAGGAAATGCCCTTTTCCTTTGGACATACTAGTAGTGGGAATGATTCACATTTGTTCCATTTCTCCATAACAAACATTATTGTAGGATTTGTCGCCTCTATATGACTGGCAGATGTAGTACAAGGATGTACTAATATTCCTCGGCATGGTTGCAGGTTATCTTTGTGAAATCAATATAACGCTTACATTTACGTTAATCATTGTAGGTTTTTGAGAAATGGTTTTTGAGATATGGTTACCCGTCTGGCGTCGTGATGTCTTCCTATTAGTGTTTAATGGGTTGAAAGTGTTTGCAAACTTTACCGATGGAATGTTTTGTCATGATGGAGGATACCCTTCTTTCCACAATCACAAATCAGGTTCTTTTCAAACAACCCAAGAACTTCTTTTTGGTCCAACGTTTATAAATCAGAGTGTCACATTCGACATTGGCAATGGCACCTTCTACAAGTGGTAGTAAGCGTGGACCCAAACCTGCATCTAATGATGCAACACAACGTACTAAGAAAACTCGTAAGACCCATCATCAATCTGAGTCAACACCAAGGTGTATTTCCCAAGACACAGATGAAGAAACTCCAACGCAAGCAGAAACAAGTAACTTGAAACCTGCACTAGCTTATTCACTTGCGATACGTTCTACTGTACAAGATGATGTTGATCACCAAAAACACCGGACATCTATCGAAAAGAATCTTCAATTGGCACTGAATGGTCAGACATATGCAAGTGCAGAGTTTGTTAAGGCCCTAAGCTTCAAATTTGCAACATATTTTACTCAATTGATGACCAAGGTTTTTATTGTATCCAAAATTATCCAATCGGAACCCTGGCCCGATTTCACGAAGAAGCCGTCGACTAAGTCTCTGACAAAGAAAAAGGGAAAGAAAAAGACAGAAAAAAAAGAAAATAAGTTGAGTGTGTTAGGCCCTATTCCTCACCAAGTAGGCGTGATGGTCAATTTTTTTGTACAAAGAAGTTGACAATGGCGTCACTGGAGTGTTGGGATTATTGGAGAAGAAGGAAATAAGCAATCGATTGAAGGACTATGACATGAAAAACAAATGGGACAATTTCGAGTCTCTGTTACGGAATGTTCATGGTGAAACTGTAGGTGGAGATACTAACAACAGTCTGTATGAGCATAATGTGGTCAACTACGTAACAATGAAAAAGTACCTGACAATGTACTGGGAGATCCTTCTTTGGTACATGGAGAATGTGGAATATCCACTGTCTCCTAATAACCTGGATCAGAGTTTGTGTTTCTATACCAAAGGTGAGGAGGGCCGTCCACATGAGTCAGGAAATTACGTCACTGCGATGAAAGAATTTTTGGATGACCTTCTTGCCAAGTTGTCACTCTGAATTGCAATGAGTCAAAGCTACACTCAGGATACCTTAGACAAATATTTCAAGTTGAAGCGTCTTGAATGCTTACACTCCCTACCCACACACAGGCTACAGTTGGTACATCCAAATGAGTCTCAAGATTATGTGTATGACGGAATGGTGACGAGTATAACCCAACAAAGAACAGTGTTTCTTGTGCCCTTAGTTTGCTTTGGGTAACGTTTCAAGGATAGTCAAAAAGAATTTTTCAAACACTATCTCTGTGTCACCTTGACATAAAACTTTTGACGTATGAGGATTTATACAAATACTACTTACCCAAATTACTTTTGAATTAGTTCATCTTGGGAACCACGGTAGTTGTGGGGGCGAAGTCAAAGGCAGTCGGTTTTCATCAAGAAGGGGGCAACATGCCCACTTGGCAGGATGTGTTATGTTTACGTGCAAGACTGAAATACATTCAAAGCGTGGCTTCATCCCCCCATGGTTGGTTGAAGATTGCTCGCAACATAATGGTGGGAAGAAAACAACGGCAAAAAATTCAAATGAGCCTGGAAGTAACGGTGATAGTGTTATCAAGATGAACCACCATTGGGCCATTCCCGAAAACACAGAATATCTGTGTAATTTAGGTCGTGCACGATTGTGTGTGTTTTGTTACTCAGTTTTCGGCTTTTTTACTCACATTACCGTTTTTAAGTGTTTACGAGACCCCCTCGTAAACACTGATTTACACACAATTCTGTGTCTCCATTTGGAATCCATGACTGCACCTTTTTCATTCCCTTGTTAGTAATCCAACGGATGAGTCACATAAAAGAACAAAAACACCCGTTATGTGTTCTTTCATCAGCATTATATATCTGTATGGCATTGGTCCTTTTACGAGGTTAAGTAATAGTATCAATGGGCCTTTTGCTTGATCGTGTTGTATGGAATAAATGAGGCCCAATACGAGCCGGTATGGATTTTAACGATTGCAATAAGTAATTTCTTCACGGGCTGCTATGTGTATTTTTTTTGAATACACATAAAGGTTCAAAGTGTTTACTTATTGATCCGGTCCTCTTTAATAATGTCTTGGTACACACCTTTCAACCTGTTTATTTGTGGTGTTAAGTGGAATAGGTTTTACCACTTAAGGATTTTGAGGTAGTGGAGGTACGATGGTTTTTAGCATTGATTCGTGTTACATACTACCGTAGTATTTCTATGGTGTTTTGTAATTCCTTATTCCAAAAATGAACATGAATATGGGAAGAGTTTTTAAGGCACAGATATCTGTGTCAACAATTTTCATTCCCGAATACACACATCCGTGCCATGTGACACACATATTCTGTGTTTTTGGGAATGACCCATTAGGTCAACAATCACAAATATGGATCACCAAGTACCGCCCATCATTTGATACCACCGGGCAACAATTCTAAAGAATCTGGAAATGGTGCCAAAACTGGTGGGGGTGCAAAGCCGTAGTTGGCCGAAAAAAATAATTCAAATGAGCCTGGTAGTAACAGTGATAATGTTACCAAGACAAACCACGATAAGGTCAACAATCGTGAATGTAGATCACTGGATACCACCAATCATTCGATACCATCAGGCAACAATTCTAAAGAATATGGAAATGGTGCCGGTGGAACAAACAATTGGGAAGAAAACATTCCACACTGGAATTATACTCTGAATGTAACCCTGCCAAAAATTCCTTTGACAGTTGGACCTCCTGGCTTTGCATCACATGACATAAAAGTAGTGTTGAAAGAACCAGATCCAAAAATATTATATCCCATTTACCAAATCAATGAACAAGTTTGTTAAGTTGGTGATCAAGAGCAAGAAGAACAAATTGGAGTGGTTGGTAGTTATGTTTCCCAACGATACAAGCATTATGATGCATACCCAGGTTACCAACTTCATTTCCAAGACTGTGAGGGGGGTGGGAAGTTTATGCGGTGCCCTTTTTTTGAAGTTGCACATCTGAACGTAGAACATTGTCCCATGAAATAATATCTGATTTAGTACAATGTTACGGCAAGAAACTTGGGAAGTATGGTGAGCTGCAGGAAAGTGACGAATTCAAGTCATATTCTGATACAACAAAGCTGGTATTAGAGTTTAGTTCCACCACCTCATCTGGCACAGACGCAAATGAACAGAATTTAGTATGAGCTCCAGTGAGCCCTATGGTGATAATGAAAAAGACTACTAGTATTAATAACATTTATCATCCTATCACATTAAACAGATATAGAAACGTAAACAGAAATATTACACAACCTTCTCTGTATTGTGTTTTTCAATAGTGTTCCCAGGAACAATATTCATGGACGAATCACAAAAAATATTGTGTTGTGGAAGTTGTAATTGAACATCATTGGTGTGTATTTGTGTCCAAATACAGAACCCAAATGAACTAATCATGGGGTGACACACAAACTATCACATATAAACCACTTCTGTTTTGTTCATTGTTTGTCTTATTAATTAGCAGAACAAGAATGTTCATGAACGAATCACAAAAATATCTGGTATTTGAATTTCTAATTGCTGATTAGTGAATATTGTTAAACTAAATCCGAGACAAAAATGCACTTGTAAGGGGGGGGGACACACAGACTATCAGTGATAACCCACTTCTGTTGCTTTCGTGATTCATCTTATCCATAAGAGGAACAAAAATCATGGAGAAGTCACAAATAATGTCGGGTTGTGGAAGTGCTTGTTGCAGATTGGTGTGTATTTTTTCTCCAAATACAAGACCCAAATGCATAACCAATCAGGTAGTGACACTTAAACTATCACAGATAACTCACTTCTGCTTCTTTTGTGATTCATCTTATCTGTTGTCGATAAAAATACGGACCCTTGTCGGCGGCAAATTCGATTGAAAAAGCCGGCAAGAAAAACACGACGACGACGACCGAGGTGCGAAACGAGATACGAATATTGCCAGCACCAGTTAATTAATTCCACGATGAAAACGGGCGCCGACCTCGACACCACATTGAAACTCGGACGATTAAACAGACAACGATACCGCCGGTCAATTAAATTGACACTTCAACCACGCCGGCAACTGAGTTTGACTGAAATACCATCCGGGACATTGAAATCCAATTTGGAACATTCACTTCAAAGGGCAACGCCCACAAACATGAAGACCTCAACAAAGCATTCTCCCACTATCTAGAGGACACAGATGGCCTACTCATCACAGACGAGGATGCCGAAGGACCCAAGACATTGGCTCCAGACCCGGCCACCATGCTCAAGGAAATCGTTGTCACCGCAATCATGGATATCATCCTCACCAAGGAACAAACAGAAATTAACAAGGGACACACATTCCCTCTCTTTGCTGATGCCACTTGCTGGTATGTTGCTCCAAACAAATCAGTAAGAAGACTCAGAAACAAGAGCGCAATGGATAAGGCAGGAGAACAAGCTACCTCAAATGGATAGGACACTATCCTCATAGAAATCAGAGCCACACACTGGGGATTCAAACCAGATTGGGATGCACTACACTTCGGCACGGTCTATGACACCAACACCTACAGTTTCCCTGAAGCAATTGACACCAACGATGAGGACACACCCTCTGCTGAAGGCACAACTCCCACCGGAATGAGCCAACTGGCAAACCTACTACAGCAATTGGTCAACAATGGAAATACCAACCACAGCAACAACACTGGTGCCAATAACCAAACCACACTTGACCTCCCATGGAACCCAGGAACCCTACCTACTACAGTCAAAGAAAGATACAACAGTAGGGAAGAATTCCTAACCAGTGATGAACTAACATACTTCAACGTCACATCCACTGACACAACAGGAAATGAAATCACTGTCAGACAAAACTACTACCTACACAATCTAGGCAGTGGTAGAAATGACCAACGCCTACTCACCAGAAGTGGTGATTGCTTTGATCTAACCAGAGCCTCTGACAAGTCCAAAGAAGCAGCGCAAGACAAATTGTTTCTCTCAGGCTTTCCACAACTGAAAAATTTGACAGCTCCTCAGGTTCGAAAGTGGTACAGGGAAGTCACAGCCCATGCACGACAGCAGCATCACATCTATGTTCATCCATATTACCTCCACAGAAGAGAAGCTGATCATCTCAGAGGACTCACGATTGGAGATAAATTCCCAGATGACCTACCTGCAAGATACGAATTAGCTATCCATGAATGGGGAAACCTTATTTATACTGCACTCAGAACTGATAAAACCATCCCTGACTCATGCAAGAGTGTGAAGGCTGCAATTCAGAGCTTTGAAAGAGGACAATGATATGAGACCCTCTACAGTGTGATTGCCAAAACACATCCCAACTCAGAAAGACCCTCCTACAAGGGAAGACTGGTTTGCAACCCACCAAACCAAGAACAAGATGAGTCAATTGAGGAATACTACTTTCGGTACAAGGATTACCTAAGACTTAGAGTATTCCTCCACAATCAACCTAGTACTATCAGCTCAATGGAAGAAGTTAGTAATATCATTGAAGGAGCTACTTTCTCATATGAACTGCGAACAAAAAACAGAAGATGAGAGAGAGTCAGATGATCAATTCAAAAGGGACAAGTACAAAGCAGGCAGACTTCTACAAACCCTTCAGACCTATGGACAAGAAATCAAGGCTGAAATGAAGTACAAGGACCGGGCTTCCAAATCAAGCCTACCCAAACAATCATTCACTACTGAAAAAGTGCCATAGTGACAGATTACAAAAATGTGTAGGTAGCAACAACAACACTAGGACTCCTTCCACTCTGACTTCCCCCTCAATCAGTCTGATTGACTCACTTGGATACCCTGAAATGGATGACGGATCTGATGATCGATTCCTCCATCAAGCTTACTGTAATGCCATCACTGTATTTGATAAAGAACCCAGGCTTTTTGACACTTCCAGAAAGTGCATTGTTTGCCACAACTCTGGTCATACCTTTGACAACTGCCCTGCTTTACAAGATGTTGAATCACTCAGGAAACACAGAATTGTCTGTTTTCCTAAGCAAATGCAACAGGGATACTCAACAGCTCTTAGACTCTACTCAATGCATCTCCAAGATCAGTATTGAAGATGAGACCCAGGAAGCAGAGCCTTCAGATGATGAACCAGAAGACCAAACTTTTTGTCAAGGCCAAGAATAAATGGACTTTCTTGCAGCCACACCTGATCACCCAGAGATGATCCCCAAGGATTTGACGACGCCCCAAAAACACTAGGCAAAGACTTATGTCCCTCTTTGGATTCCAGCAGCGACAGTTTCTATGAGTCCATCCAAATTGGTGCGGTCAACTTAATCCCAAGGACTACCCTTCATCCATCCATCCCAACAGATGTGTATTGTGATATGGAAACACATGAAGTTACAGCCCCTACATTGGAGCCACATTTGGAAACCAATGGGGATCCCAATTTTGATCGTGACAATCCATGCTCAGAGGTCAAACACGCCTCAAATCAAAACCCCATCACAATTGATACCAACTATGTCAAGAAACTTGTACCATCAGACCCACTTACAGCTGCATCATACTTTCAAGAGGGTGAACGAGCAGAACTAGATACTGGTGCCAAAGTTTCATGCACGAACCTACTACATGTTCTCTATGATTACAAACCCTACACCAAGCTAAGGAAATGCCCAGTTAGGTTGACAGCGGCAATAGGTGGGAAAGCATTCAGTTGTATTTCTGAAGGATCCGGTTATGTGCATATCCCAGCTCCCAACCACAGAGGGTATATCAGAGTTTTCTTTTACTATTCTCCCTTGCTTTCAACCACGCTGCTCAGTGAGAATGACCTGTGGAACCACATCTTGCATGAGAGAACAGTTTAGTGCACAGTCCATACACAAAGCATTCACTGACACACACAAAATGGCAACCTCACTATTATTCGTCACCACAAATTAATTAATTAATTAATATACGTATTTAAGTAACTTTAACCACCGAAGGTGGATCTAAACTACACAGTCTGTATCCAGACTTTAACGTTGCCTCAATCGAAGAGAGTTTAAGCCCCAAGTTGTAGAACAACAAATTTGTCAAACGAATCCTGAAAGCAAGCAGGGAGGGTACAAGGAAAAACTGTTGAAGGATACCGGTAGCATAAGCCAAAATGGGAGCAGCTACCAACAATCAGACAGTAGGGAGGGAAAAATACTGGGAGCAGCACTGTGGACAAAGGTTGGTGAGACACTGAGAGCAGCACTTGGTGAAGAACTAGGAAGGGCACTGGGTGCAGAATGTGGTGAGACACTGGGGGCAACCCTGGGTGCAGAAGGTGGTGATACATTGGGAGCAGCACTGGGTGCAGCGCCAGGAACCACATGTGGTGCAGCTCAAGGAGCAGCATTGGGTGCGGAACTTGGTGAATCACTGGGAACAGCACTGTGTGCACAAGGTGGTGATATACTGGGAGCAGCACTGGTAGCAGCACTGGGTGCAGCGTGAAAAGCCACACCAAGTGCAGCTCGAGGAGCAGCACTGGGTGCAGAACTTGGGAAAACACTGGGAGCAGCACTGAGGTGCAGAAGGTGGTGAGAGACTGGAAGCAGCACTGGGTGCAGCGCCTGGAACTGCACTTGGTGCAGCTCTAGGAGCAGCACTGGGTGTAGAACTTGGGGAAGCACTGGGGGCACTTGGGGAAGCACTGAGAGCAGCACTGGGTGCAGAAGGTAGGGATGGACTGGGAGCAGCACGGGGTGCAGCGCCAGGAACCACACGTGGTGCAGCTCTAGGAGCAGCACCGGGTGCAGAACTGGGTGAAACACTAGGAGCAGCACTGGGTGCAGAAGGTGGAGATAAATTGGGAACAACACTGGGTGCAGCACCAGGAACCACATGTGGTGCAGCTCGAGGAGCAGCACTGGGTGCCACGCTGAGTAAAATACTGGGAGCAGCACTGTGTGCAAAGGTTGATAAGATACTGGGAGCAGCACTTGGTGAAGAACGAGGAAGGACAAGGATGGACGCGCATGGGGAAACACTAGGAGCAGCACTGGGTGCGGGTGGAACACGAGGAACCACATTTGGTGCTGCGCTGAGTGAAACACTAGGAGCAGCACTTGATGCAGGGCAAGTATTGACACTGTGTGCAACACATGGGGAAACTCAAAGGTCAGCGCTTGGTGCAGCGGTGGGGGGGCACCTGATGCAGCACGTGGTGAGACACAAGGAGCCACACGTGATGCTGCGCGTGGTGAAACACTTGGAACAGTGCTGTGTGCAGTGCTAGGAGGGACACTATGTGAAGCACGTGGTGAAACACTAAGAGCCACACTGTCACACCGCTAGTAGTGGCACTGAGTGCAGCACTAGGTGAAACACTAGGAACCACACTTGGTGCAGCGCTGGGTGAAACACTGGGAGCGGCCCTTGGTGCAGTGCTAGTATTGACTCTGTGGGCAGCACTAGGTGAGGCTCTAAGGGCAGCACGTGGTGCAGCGCTAGGGGTGGCACCTGGTGCAGCACTTCGTGAAACACTAGGAGCCACACTTGGGGCTGCACTGGGTGAAACACTGGGAACACGGGGAGCAGCACTCGATGCAGTGCTAGTATTGACACTGTGGGCAACACATGATGAAACTCGAAGGGCAGCACTTGGTGCAGCGCTTGGGATAGCACCTGATGCAGCACTTGATGAAACACTAGGAGCCACACTGGATGCTGCGCTGGGGGAAACACTTAGAACAGGGCTGTGTACAGTGCTAGTAGGGACACTATGGGAAGCACTGGGTGAAACGCTAGGAGCCACACTTGGGACACCGCTAGGAGTGGCACTGAGTGTGGCACTGGGTGAAACACTAGTGACCACACTTGGTGCAGCACCTGGGGAACCACCCGGAGCAGAACTTGGTGCAATGCTAGTAGTGTCACTGTGTGCAGCACTGGGTGAAAAACTAAGAGCCACACATGGTGCAGTGCAAGGAGTGGCACTGAGGGCAGCACTGGGGGAAATGCTGGGAGCCACACTTGATGCTGCGCTTGGGGAAACACTTGGAACAGGACTGTGTGCAGTGCTAGGAGAGATACTGGGGGCGACACTTGATGAAACCGGAGCCGCGCTGGGAGTGGCACTGTGTGCAGCATTTGGTGGAACACTAGGAAACACGCTTGGGGCAGCCCTGGGTGAAGAACAAGGCAAAGCACTTGATGCAGTGCTAGGAGAAGCGCTAGGTGCAATACTTGGGGACACACTAGGAAGCACACTTGGTGCCGTGCGGGGTGAAACACTGGGAGCATCACTTGGTGCAGTGCTAGGAGTGACACTGTGTACAACACTTGGTGAAACACAAAAAGCAGAACTAGGTGCAGTGCTAGGAGAAGTACTGAGTGCAACACTTGGGAAAACCCTAGGAAACACACTGAGCACGGCGCCTGGTGAAACACTTGGGGCAGGACTGGGTGCAGTGCTAGGAGGGACACTATGTGAAGCACTTGGGGAAACGCTAAGAGTCACGCTTGAGACAGCACCAATAGTGGCATTGAGAGCAGCACTGGGTGAAACACTAGGAACCACACTTGGTGCAGCGCTTGGTGAAATACTTGGAGCAGCACTTGGTCCAGTCCAAGGAGTGACACTGGTTGCAACACCAGCACTTGGAGCAGCACCAGAATAGGCCCAGGGCGCAGCACTTGGTGAAACACTGAGTGAAACACTAAGAGGCACGTGGGGCAGCGCTAGGGGTGACAATGGGGGCGGCACTGGGGGAGACACTGGGAAAAGCACTGGGTACAGCACTGGGTAAAAGGTTTAGGCCCATCCTTTAGGATCCATTCAGCCACGCCCACACCAAGGCAGCCTCCTGGTGGTACGGCTGCTGGGACTGGAGAGGGACTGCATATTGTCTTCTGGCAAGCTGGATGGTCGCAAGCCACTGGCGCTTGGCAGTAAGAGTGTAGCCCCGGAGCACTTGGAGAGGAGTCTGAAGAAGGGAGTGGAATTGAGGCAGAGCACCGGCTAAGCCAATGGCCAATTCAGACGAAATGGAGGCATTGAGTGATTGGTGTTGTTCAGCCTCAAGCACCCCCCCCCCCCCCCCCCCCCCCCAGTGCCATGGAGCCATTGGTTCTGATACGTCCAGAGGTCCCAGCAAGTGAGGAAAAATTGGTAAATCACTGCAGTGGCCCATCGACGAGGAGAACGCTTGCTACCAATCAAAGAATAGTAATCAGCTTGAATCTAATGCCAGAGGGGGGACCATCTCCCAAGAAATCCAGTTGTGCCAGCCAATGTGACTGCTGAGCCCTTACAGCACTATTATTCGTCACCACCAAAAAAAAACGCTGCCCGAAGTATTATCCTACATGGAGCTATCATTGATGGCCAGTGTTATACTCATCCCTTGCTAATCCCAGATACCAATCTGGAATCTCCATACGCGAATTGTGCAACTTCCTCAGCTTATGCCCTAGCAACTGACATGGAATTTAAACAAGTTGCAAACTAGCCTCCACAGAAGCCATTAGTAATTACAGGTATGACACTTATACAAACCTTGTCACCCTGAAGCTGCTGGAGGCAAACCTGACTCCAGTGACAAGCCCTGGTTTGATGCCAAACTGTTTTTCACCAAAATTGCTGACAAGGAAATCCCCATCCATGCCATTAAGGCAAAGACCTCTAAACTACTCTGGCACCAAAGACTAGGACACCCTTGCAATGATTTCTTATACAAGGCTCACTAAGCACAACATTGGTGTTCCAAAGTTCAAGCGTCAGACAAGCATCCTTGATCAATGCCCTACATGCATTCAATGTAAACAAAGCCAAGGCAGCTGCAGGCTCCCACTCTACAAGGAAAGCCACTCAACCATTTCAAGGTTTATCTATTGACTTTGCCTTCTCAGGAGCTAAATCATCAAACGCTAAAAGGAAGCTTGACTATGAAGGCATTCATGGCAAGACTGCATGGATCCTCATCACTGATCATTTTACTGGAATGAAATATGGTGATACAAGGATCTCCAAAGCAGCACCACTTCATTGGCTGGAGCATTTCTTCTCCCAGCACAATCCAACCTGCCACAACAAGTATGTGACAGTTGACCAAGGAGGAGAACTCTATCACAATCCGGATGTCCAAAACCTCTTCTCTGCATTCGGATATTCAATCTTTCCAACAGGTGCCGATGCTTCACATCAAAATGGTACTGTAGAACGCGCTCACAGAACCCTTGCCAACTCAATGAGGACAATGCTCAGTGGAGTCAACCTCCCCATCAAGTTTTGGCCCTTTGCTTTTTATCATGCTTTACGCTTGTCTAATGCCTTCCCTGAAGGTCAACAACACCATTCACCCTTGGAATTGGCAACTGGTCAAAAGGAGAATCTCACTGACTTCAGGACCTTTGGTTGCAGATGTTTGGGTTAGACCCCTGGTAAGAAACCAGTCAAGCTCAAACCCAACGCAAGGAAAGGCATCTTTCTAGGTTTTGTACCATACACCACCCACAACATTCTTTGGTATGATACTGAGACACATAGAGTCAAGATTGCAACTCATGTCAGATTCGATGAAGGCATGAATGATCTACCCCTCTCTGACATACCTACAAATGTCAAGCACCTACTCAGAACTGATGGCAACCAGCCCCTTCCACCAGAACCCTCTGAAGTGTCATCCAGTGATTTCCTAATTCTCCATATCACCTTTTGCAAACCTCGCCAATCTCAGGCTCACTGTTCTCAGTACCTGCACTGACAAAGCCTTTGGTCTCCGGTATGCAAATGATTCACTCCTTGGAAGAGCCTATGTCGCTGATATCCTCCCCAAAAACCCTGCATCAAAGCTTTACTCCTCTCATAAGAAGTCCATTTCCAAGCTCCGTGGCGCTTATATCGTATCTATCAATCACAATTGGGTGTTCAGTGCTGCTGATGCCACTACAGCTCTGCTTGAATCACACAATCGAGGGGCGAGGGATTCTATAGATACACCTATCACTTTTGCACTCAAAATCCAAATTGTCCATGAATGAAGTACGGAAACATGCTAATGAATATGGCTTATTTGCCCTCAACACTTCCTGGAAGGAACCCACTGATGAAGAAGACCAACCATTTTTGGACCAAATTTCATCCATCCAAGCTATCAAGCACATTGGCACCAAATACAAGAAGCTCATCCAATCAAGAATCCACCAGGTTGATGCCACTGAAGCACTCCATGCCTCCATCCAAAAACACCTGGCACCAACTGAAGATGATATGGCTGTTGTCATTCCCACTATTGACATTGCCTCACTCAGAGCCATCACCGAACTCCATAAGCCTGGAAACCATGACTTAGTACCCCTTGATGACGATTCCCTTCCAACTGATACCATTGAACTCTAAATCAAAGGCCATCAATTTCAAGGAGACCACACCAGAAGAACAAGCCCGAGGTCACTTCACCAGAATGAACCTCAAGTCGCTATCTTCATGGACTGAATGGGAAGCTGGCGAACAAAAACAGCTTGATCAGTTTGAAGACTTAAAAATGTTTGGATCACCAATCCCATATGCCAAGGACCCAGAAGCCATTATTCTCAGACCTTATTGGCAATACGCTGTCAAAAGGAATGGTGTGAGAAGAGCCAGGCAATGCTGTAATGGAAACAAATATGCAGCCTCAACCCATAACAGGAACAATATTCATGGACAGATCACAAAAAATATCAGATTTTCTAATTTCTAATTGCAAATTAGTGTGTTTTGTTACTCCAGATCCCTGACCCAAATGCACTCATTAGATGGTGACACACAAACTATCACAGATAACCAATTTATGTTTCTTTCATGATTCATTTTATCCATAACACAAACAATATTCGAGGACAAATCTCAAAAAATGTCTGATTTTTTATTATCTACTTGAAGATTGATGTGTATTTTCAATTACAAAAATTAACTCATCCGGAGGTGGCACACAAACTATCAAAGAAAACCCACTTATGTTTCTTTCATGATTCATCATATACATAACAGGAACAATATTCATGGACAAGTCACAAAAATGTCTGATTTTCAATTTTCTAATTCATGGTTAGTGTGTATTTATCAAAAAATCCAGAACAAAAATGCAACCATTAGGGGGTGACACACAAACTATCAAAGATAATTCACTTCTGTTTCTTTCATGATTCATCTTATCCATAAAAGAAACAATATTCATGGACAAATCACAACAAATGTCTGATTTCCATTTTTATAGTTGAGGATTAATGTGTACTTTTCCAAAAAAGTCTAGGACAAAAATTCACTCATCATGGGGTGGCACACAAACTTGCAAAAACAACCCACTTCAGTTTCTTTCATGATTCAACTTATCCACAACAGAAACAATATTCCTGGAGAAGTCACAATGAATGTCTGATTGTTCATTTTCAATCCAGAACAAAAATGCACTCATCAGGGGGTGAGACACAAACTATCAGAGATAATCCACTTCTGTTTCTTTTATGATTCATCTTATCCATAACAGAAACAATATTCATGGACAAATCACAAAAAAGGTCTGGTTTTGGCATTAGTAATTGCTTATCATTAGTTTGTCTTATTGCCAAAAAAATCAAGGAAAAAAATACACTCATCAGGGAGTGACACACAAAATATAACAGATAAGAAACTTCTATATAATAGGAACAATATTCAGGGACTAATGACAAAAAATGTCTAATGTGTGATTTTCAAATTGAAGATTAGTAGTGTGTATTTTTCAGAAAAAAAACAAAGCCACATATGCAATCATTTGGTGCTGACACACAAACTATGACAGATGACTTAATTCTGTTTCTTTCATGATTCATCTTATACAGAGCAGGAGCAATATTCATGGACAAATAACAAAAAATGTCTGGATTTAGATTTTTTAATTGCAGATTAGTGTGTACTTTATCAAAAAATCAAGGAATTGTAGTAGGAACAAAACAAGTTAGTGGCAGTATTATGCACGGTTGGTAGTGCATACGTTGAACTGTGTCCTTTTTGTACGATCCACATGCGTCACGTGTTCACCGTTTATGAAGGACTCAATCCACTAAACGTAGTGTCATCAATATCAACCTATTACATCCATACAACAAAAGTTACACTATTTAAAGTCTGTCAGTATTTCAATTCCATAATTTTTGTGTCCTGTGGTGATGACGGTATGTACCAGTACTCAGTGTGTTGGGGAAGAAGTATCCACAACCAAAAATTGAACTAGCGGCAGACAAGAAGATAAACAAAATTGATGATTGTGGGTAGGGATTATACAGATTGCTTGTAGAACTACCTGCCAACATCAGAACTTGGAAATAACAGGAAAATGGAAAACAAAACACCACAACCAACAAACAAGAGGACAGTTTTGCTAACCCGACGGCCTTTTTTCCCAACGAGTACACAAAACGGATGCATGAGCTGAATCAAGACAACATAAACAACAGCGTAAGCCCATTTTAATATCATTTCGAAACAGGGTTTTATGCGCTATGTGCCAAAAATAGACACTTGGTACTCACAATCATTAATGTATGCCAGAAGATTGAGGATGTGAGAACAAGACTAAACAGCAAAAAAGGACATTTCGACAAAGATGAAGCTTTGAAGATTTGGGAACAATGCTTCAAGTAAGTCACCGAGGAAGGATTTCCTGACTACAAAGAAGGCGGCACTGACGGCATTGACCATGTGTGGGCTATGGGAGTAATTCTAGCATACATTTTATGTGGTTATCCTGCATTGAAAACAACAGAAGACATAAAATGCTACAACAACGTTGGTATTGGGTCAGAAGAAAAATCTGGAGAACAAGAGAGACTGGAAGGAGATGGTCGTACTTTCCCAGCAAAAGAATGGCGAAGTCTTGCGCCACAGGCAAGGGAGCACATAAAACAATGTATACATTACAACCCTGGAAACCGTCCCTGTATGACGTCCATTTGGTCCAACAACTGGCGCACAAAGACTGAAGAGGCAATCATTGAAAATGACTGATTGCAATGGTATTGCGACTCAACAGACAATAACGGGTTTAACTCCACATACAAAAGGTTTCTGATGATTAAGGTAAAGAAGATAACGAACAAAGACACAACAAAAATGTATGAAACAGCAGTGGGATTTGTTCATGAACAAAGCGAGAAAACAGTCAAAAAAGAAAAAGCAGAAAGTAAAAGAATTAACCAACAAGGGGGGGGGGGGGAGGGGGGGAAGAAGGAAGAAGACAAAAACAAGAGGAGCATTGAGCAATGGCTACATCTTTACAAAAAACGTTGAAATTCACCTGAAGATTTAGAGGAGTACAACAACTGTCCCGTCCCTTGCGGCGCATGTGGACGTGTGACACACTACTGATAACCGATATTGCAAAAATGATCTAGTAACCATACAAGCCCGTTCCACCCATTGTGCTTATTTTTTGATCCAGACAATTCAGCTGGCAACGACGTTGCAGACACTTTACCCTGCAACTCAGTAAGTAGTCAGTTACAAAAATTAAGTGCAATATCACCTATGTACAATTGGTACAAAAATGGACTAAAAATATGTTATGAAAATAAAGTAAGATATCATGTATGTACAATAGGTACATACATAAATGCAATGAAAAAATGGAATGAAAAGAAAGTATGAAATCACATAATACGGTATGTACAATCGGAACAAAAATGATCTACGAAACATAACAAAAAACTACAGTAGTATGAAATCCTGCATGTGCATTCAGTACAAAGATGAAATACAAAAAGTCAAGTAATGCAATTGAGTACAAAAAGACTTCTTTTGACAAATGTACTCAGTACGAGTAATTAGCTTAACAACACCGAAAAGGGTATTTCCTGCAATGCCGTTGCAGAAAATGTAAAAAAATAAGTACGTGAATTGTTGCTTGGGTTACGTACAATTATCCTCCGTGGAACCTACAGATTGTGGTCCGTGTCAAAATTAATTTAGGGGGTAGTTTCAACCACATTTCACGAATTCCAAAAATAAACAAAAAGAGCATATCCATTGGGGTCCTGAATTGGGAGGAAAAATAGGGTTCGGGTGTCACATATTTTTGAACATTATTCTACCTACATCAGTACATTGTTATCGTGCAAATTAATAGTAGTGAATTAACAAGTGAATTTAGTGAAAAAATGACGCGGCAAGGCTGACAGTTCTTTTTGGTTGGCCCGCGCTCGCTGGCCCGCTTCCACGAAGAGAAATCAAATGAAAATTGCTTAATTCATACAATCTCTGCAAAAACAAGGCATGAAAAAAATCACAAACTTGACAAAAATACCTATGATTGAAAAAATATCAATTCAAGATGCCGAAACCAAAATGGTCAATGCTCCCCAAGCCAAAAGTAACACATTTACGAGGGAAAAAATAGAAGCTCCGGGACAGAGACACTAGAGATACTACTAAAAATACAAGCATTGCCACCATGACCACCATGAAAACCACGATGACTGCAGCAAGACAAGAAACCCCAGCACCGCAGCAGGAAAGAGAGACACCACCAAAAAGAAAAGCAGAAAACATCACCGTCAGTGGACAGCGACAGTGACAGTGTCAGTGATTCAACTTCAGTTGGTGGGGTGAATGTTGGGAGCTCCAACAAGAATGCAGATAGTGTAAATAGCCACAGGATGGGAGAAATATATACTACGGACGGCAGACACCAGAAAAAGACCAACGTGACCATGACATCCTGGTGCAAAAGCTAGCAGAGGGTTTGACTGAGAAACCAGAACTACTAGAGAAGATACTGACAATGGTGAGTGATAGTAAGAATGGGGAGAATTCTAAAGAGGATGCTGCAAAAACCACCGACACGGTTCCATTGAAGACAGTAAGGGGCGCGATGGTATGGAAAAAGTGAGTACATTGAGTTATGGTGAGATAAATTTGTCATTGGATGATATGAACGTGATGCGTAAACAAAGAAAGACAATTGAGAAACAAGTGAGAGACTATGTAAAGGATAAATGGTATAGTGGCATGAAATTTTTGACATCAAAAGAACTGTCCAAGAAAGTGATGGAGCAAGGCATTGATGTGGGATTGCATCTCCTGTTACAAAACATATCCCAATTCAGGCATTCTGTAGATATTTTGATAATGCAGTACCTAAAGCCCTGGCGAAATTGAGACCTAATAATCAAACATTGGCAAGAAAAAAACTGGTTTGGTGAGTGTCGATGTGATGGTTGAGAGATTGTTGTGCTGGTGACATTCATCTGCATGACCCTACTACGTCCAACGTACTACTAACCCCACCATACCATGATATCTATTATTTTCCTTCTGAATCCGGTCTGCTGAGAGTCTGATTCAAAGGCTTCTGAAGAACAGCACTGCTGTGTTAGTGTGTTAGTAGACAAACGATTGGACTCTACGCGTGACAATTGTGGTTGGATACTTTCAACAACAGATAATTGGACTACAGGCGAGACTATGGAAACGCCAGATCTCTTCTTGCTGTGAACTTTTTCAGATACAGCGAGACAGACCTTAGTAATGTAGATTACAGGTAGTTGGTAGCAACTAGTGTGAATTTTGGGATATAAATCAGTTGAATGTTAAAAGTATGAGATAAGAGAGTAATCTTGCTGGAGAGCATGATATCTCTTTAGTGCAGTGATGAATACAGTACACTGCTAATCGTACAGCACTGTAGAATCACGTGCTATCAAACTGCTATGATATTATCATGAGAAGCTTCCTTCTAATCGTGATCATTGAAACAGCTGTTACAAGAAGCTTCCTCGAACCTCCCTTTTGATCATGAGTATCGAAACACATGATTGGAAGTGTCAAAATGGCTATACTGGAACCAGGCAATTCACCTTGTTTTGGTCATGAAAACAAAAGGAACCATGCTTCCGATCTTAAGTATCGAACTTTGATTGTGAAAACAGAAAAGAAATGGGCCTTCCCGGTCATTTTCCATAAGATATGAGCTGGAAGCAGTCATTGAACATTCCAATCCTGTTTACAGATATACTCCAATCTTGCTCACAGAGGTGCATATGACTCGATCGGTATTATCGTACCACTCCAGCTGTAGTACTATAAAATACGTAGGAATCTACGTAAGTTCAAGTACTGGCCTGGGGTTCCCTTGCATACGTACGAAAGGAATTTAATATGCCCCATCTTCTTGCACGTGATCAAGTGTATCACATAGCTCGAAAAGAAGAACAAATAAATTTTGTGAGTACGTATGTGGAAGTAATTTAATATGCCCCATCTTCTTGCATGTGATCAAGTGTATCACATACTTCGAAAAGAAGAAGAACAAATGAATTCCGTGAAGCATGCAATATGCCCCATTTTCTTACTCGGGAAAAAAGGAAGATTCAGAAGACTTTATCACAGGAAGATTACCAAAAGATAAGAATGCCCCATGATTGGTCATGGATTTACAGAGATCAAGATGCCCCACGATTGGGAATGGTAGATTGAACCAATACATTGAAAAGATCGAATCGTAGAATCGTTCGACTGATCAAATTGTAAATCCGATTGATCATATTGTAGATATCGATGGAGTATCAAATCACAGATGATTGACTGAAGGTCAACTTGTAGAGATCTATTGATCAAATCATAGAAATCAATTGATTAAATTCAGTCGTAACTGAAGCTTGAATCGGAGAATTGAATTGGATCAATCGTAGAAACGTCAATCTACTAATTGTAGAATATGATCAAATTGTAGGATGCTTGGATCAGAGAATCGGATCGTAGACGAATCATAGAAATCCATTGTTTAACAGTAGATTGAACCAAGACACCGAGACATAATCGATTTGTAGGGAATCAATGTGTGGATACCATAATTGACTTGTAGGAAATCGATTTGTAGATACCATAATCAATTTGTAGGAAATCGATTTGTAGGTACCATAATCGATTCATAGGAAATCAATTTATAGATACCAATCTCATAAGCATTCAATTAAGGAATAGTGTATCGAACCGATACACTGATACATAATCGATTTGTAGGAAATCGAGTTGTAGATACCATAATTGATTTGTAGGAAATTGATTTGTAGATATCAATCTTGGAATGAATCGTAGAAATCTTGGCTTGAATTAGATTGAACATATACCAAATCTTATATCAATCAGAGCTGTATCGTTAATCAAAGCTTGATCGTTGATCATAGAAGTCAACTTATCGTAGATCAAAGCGTAGATTTGAATCGTACAAACCGAGGGAGATGGAACGAAGACATATAATCAATTGCAGCTTGAGAATCAAGTCGTAGAAGACGAATTCACGTGATTGGGATGCCCCATGAGTGGGCATTGATTTCCATAAATGAAGATGTTCCATGATTAGACATCGATTCTGCATAGATTAAGCCATTGGAACTGATTGTCTGTGCATACATATCAGATCGTAGATCTTGATCGTAGACGAATTGCACAATTGAATTGTAGAAACGTCATCTAATTGTAGAAATCGATTGAGTACTATCCGATCGAAGATTGATTGATCAAATTGTGGAGATTGATGGATCTAATTGTGTGGATAAAGAATCGAATCGGATAAAGAATCGAATCAGAGATTTGAATCATAGATACCGAGGGATCAAATACAATCGTAATCGAAGCTTGGTGATGCGATTGTATGACAGATGAGGAGTCATCGGAGAATGCGATTGACCAAACAATACAATGTGGATACACATCGGATTGTAGATCTTGAATCGTAGATTGAACCAATACACCGATACATGAATCAATTTGTAGAAATTAACTCGGAATTGCAAATAGTCATGATGGCTGTCTTGTACAGAAGAAAATGCCCCTGCAAGATAGTCGGAAAGACGACATGGCAAGTACCTATCGTATTGGATATAAATTGATTGAATGATCGTATATCAAATTGTAGAAATCGGTATCGGAGAGATCCATTGATTGGAAGTGAAGATATAGTCAAACATAGATCGTAGAATATGATCAAATCGGAAGATGCAATATAATGGTAGTATCGGTAGACCAAGAAAAAGGAGCATAGATTTCGCTTTATCTTGGATCGAGGTAGATGATCACATATCAAATCGTAGAGATCAGATTGGTTGATCATAGATACCTATCTTGGAATGATTGTAGAAATTGAGTCATATCGTACATGTCAGGCGACAGCGTCATAAAGCCAATTAGCAAACAACAAGGTAGCATGGTATCATATGGAATCAATTTGGAGGTACCAACTTGGAATGAATCAAATCGTAGGAATCAAGGGATCAAATTCAATTGTAATTGAAATGATCAAATTCAATCGAAACCGTAGAAAACAGTGATCACGAATATCAATCTTGTAATGAATCGTAGGAACGTCAATCTGAATCGTAGAAATTGATTGAGTACTATCCAATTGAAGGTTGATTGATCAAATGGTAGAAATTGATTGATCATAGAATATGATCAATTCGTAGGATGCTTGGATCAGAGAATCGAATCAATTGTAGAGATCGATTGATCGTAGAATATGATCAAATCGTAGGAAATCAATCAATTTGAAGGAATCGTAGGAAATCAATCGAGTCGGAGGAATCCAAACATGCCCCAGCACATCAAACAATGTCGTCGTAAGTCCAATTAGCAACCAAGAGAGTAGCATGTAGGTGATACAGCTTGAGCTTGATAGCATCACTGATGTCGTTTGGTGATGCACACAGCAGGCGAGTTGTAGATCAAAGAATGTGCCCCATAAATAGGCTTCCAACCAGGGCAAGAAGATGCACCATGCTGTGGATAGGCATGACCTGAACTTGGAACAATAGTAGGACCTGAGCTTGGAACGACCCTATCCTTAGAACATGTCCTAGATGGTGGAAGTTGCAACGAAGGAATGGAAGTACTAAGCTTGTGGGAAGAAAATTGCTTGGGTGAACGGTGGAATGTCACAGTAGCAGATTTAGGATGAAACGTCCATCTTGGATTAGCTGAAGGCTTAGAGGAAAGACGTGGGGAGTGACGCTCTCGGTTTGTAGTATGAAAGGCATCACCAGGTGGAGTGCCCGAGTGGACAAGAGGAATGGATGAAGAGACAATTCTTCTGAAGCGGACTGATTCAGTGCTGGGGAAGTAAGTCCAAGTGTAGGATGGAGTACCAGTGGAAGCAGTACTAGTGGAAGCAGGGAGATCAGTATAGATGACAGGCGTCGCGCAAGTAGACGTTAAGGAAACAGATGTCGTAGATGATGCCAGTGCTAGAGTCGTCTCGGAAACACGGGCTGGAGGCGTGGTCCAAAACACGCGCTGGAGGCGTGGCCGAAACAGATACCAAAGATGATGCCGTTGTTAAGACTGGTTGTGTCAGGCAAGGTTTAGCAGCCAGGTCAGGATACTGGTTGCGCGCATTACAAAATGCAAGGAAAACATCCCGGGTGTACTGATTGTGGTCGTACCAGTGACGGCCAGCTTGGGGAATGATATGATTGATAAGATCAACAAATGTAGTAAACGTGTGTTGATCTTTTTGTTATACTGATAGAACGGGGACCGGTCTGAGCTTGGTATTCTAGGTCAACAATATAACCATATTCATAAATTTCACAAACGAATCGAGTCCAGGTGGTTGCTCCCTGCTATAATGAGAGTCTCACAGATGTGGTTGCATGGTTCTTGAGGAATATCCAGAGCTGCATGTAGGATATGGGCAAGTTTCAAATCAAATGATGGAAACAGTAATTTGAGATCAGAATCCGGCATGTTGGATTGGTGAATGGACATAGCGGCGCCTATTTTTGTTGGTTTGGGCTCGTGTCAAGGAAAATTGGATATCTCTGTCAATATTGGGAGATAGAGGACCAGGATGGTACCGGTATATCTGGAATAATGAGGGGAAGTCGCTTTTCGATGAGATACGACGGGTCGGTGAAGTGGCGAAGCAACGAAAATCCGTTTCCTGTTGTTGTTGTTGTTGTTGTAGAAACAAGTGGGCGATGTTGTCGAATATGTTGTCGCTGTCGGCGGCGGCGGCAAAGATTTGATCGTAGGATTGAGTATTGTCTGTGTTGTCGTTGTTGGCGTGTTGACAATACTAGATATTGTCAGCGGTCGTTGGCGAATGTGTTATCGCTGTTTACAGTGAAAATCAAAGATCTTCGTCGTTGGTAATTGCGAAACAACGAAGCTTAGACAATACGATGACTTTTGGACAATCCAAATGGTACGGGCGTGTCCACAACAGCAGAGAGAGATCATCAATCGTAGATTCTTGTGTTGTTTATCAAGTAGGTGATTGATCAAAGAATCAAATCGTAAGCATCGTACTAGCGGGTCTGATAAGGCAATTATCGATGGAATAATTGCAGTCGGTGGTTTGATAATGATGCTTATCACAATCAAATGATGGGCTTCGGTGTCTTGATAACGGGGATTCGATCAGAGAACTATCGAGTCGTCTGCTGTTGAGGAATGTATACGCGGAGGATATATAATTCCGGGAACGTGGTGTGTTCTTGGATAGAGATATTGCTATTGGCGTGTCCAATGCAATGGGCTTCTATTAAAGACTTCGGCGTGTCCGATTGGTGTCTTTCTTGTGTGTAATCGGATCAAAGAACTATCAGATAGATGGGTCTGCTGTCGGATTGCGTGCGATTCTTCTTATGCAAGCTGCCTTTTGAGCTTGCGACTGTTAATCTATTATTTTCCTTCTGAATCCGGTCTGCTGAGAGTCTGATTCAAAGGCTTCTGAAGAACAGCACTGCTGTGTTAGTGTGTTAGTAGACAAACGATTGGACTCTATGCGTGACAATTGTGGTTGGATACTTTCAACAACAGATAATTGGACTACAGGCGAGACTATGGAAACTGCCAGATCTCTTCTTGCTGTGAACTTTTTCAGATACAGCGAGACAGACCTTAGTAATGTAGATTACAGGTAGTTGGTAGCAACTAGTGTGAATTTTGGGATATAAATCAGTTGAATGTTAAAAGTATGAGATAAGAGAGTAATCTTGCTGGAGAGCATGATATCTCTTTAGTGCAGTGATGAATACAGTACACTGCTAATCGTACAGCACTGTAGAATCACGTGCTATCAAACTGCTATGCGATATTATCATGAGAAGCTTCCTTCTAATCGTGATCATTGAAACAGCTGTTACAAGAAGCTTCCTCGAACCTCCCTTTTGATCATGAGTATCGAAACACATGATTGGAAGTGTCAAAATGGCTATACTGGAACCAGGCAATTCACCTTGTTTTGGTCATGAAAACAAAAGGAACCATGCTTCCGATCTTAAGTATCGAACTTTGATTGTGAAAACAGAAAAGAAATGGGCCTTCCCGGTCATTTTCCATAAGATATGAGCTGGATGCAGTCATTGAACATTCCAATCCTGTTTACAGATATACTCCAATCTTGCTCACAGAGGTGCATATGACTCGATCGGTATTATCGTACCACTCCAGCTGTCGTACTATAAAATACGTAGGAATCTACGTAAGTTCAAGTACTGGCCTGGGGTTCCCTTGCATACGTACAAAAGGAATTTAATAATATCATATTGCCATTTGTCATCACCACAGCTGACAGTGATAAGGCAAAAGTGCCAGCATCATTCCCTGGTACTGTATCTCTGGATCCCGAATCGGTAAAAATTACAGGAAATGAGTACCGGCGCTATGGAAATGCAGATAATGAAGAGTTTTATTATTTTGTGACAAGAATTCTGTCTGCCATCAATCCAGTGGGGACAAATTTTAAGCAGAGGAAGGCAACAGAGCTGATAACTGACATCTTTTCTGTTACTGATCATTCTTTTCTTGCGCTAATGATCATTGACAATGACCTCGGACGGAGTATGGCAATTGGGAAAAACAGAAGAAGAGGAAACTTGATGGAACCGATGCGACACAAACTAAGAAAAAATACATGAGAAAAAAGTATTGTGATTTGAAGAGTGGGGGTGCAGATGGATGGGACAAAAAAGGACGGATAGTGTTTGCTAGATTGTGCAAGAAGGTAAAACATTAAGAGAAGATCCCAAAACAGGTAAAAATTGGAGAAAATGATGCTTGACAGATTCAAGTCAGAAAAAACTGCTACTGTATCAAAAGATGGTGGCACTGTTGCCAGTAGTCTTGCTGATGAGGAAGTTGATGAGGGCAACTATATTGACGCTATATTGCTGCAATTGCTTGGTGGTATGGAGAAGGTTTAGGCACTGGTAATCCAGTAGTGTTTCTTGTGTCAGCCCATTCACTACTGCGACGCGGGTCCATTCACACCTTTGACGCAGGTAAACCTTCTGGGAGACTTGATTAGGGTAAAAGGTTTGTACATATTATACTTTCATTGCATACCCTTGTTGCAAATAGTAGTTTCTATGACCCAAATGATTAAAATATACTGAAAGTAGTACCTATCATACATATATTGCATATAACAATACTAGGAAAATTCTTGACCCACAGAATTCAACCTGTAGTGGTAGGTGGTCGCAAGCCCTAGTGTTCAATTAGAAGGGTGGTGTGTCGTGAGCCCAAGTGTTCAATTAGAAGGGTAGTGTGTCATGAGCAATGGAGTTAAATTTTAATGGTAGTGTGCTGCGAGCACTAACGTTAAATTTTAAGGGTAGTGTGTAACAAGGAATAGAGTTAAACTTTTAAGGGTGGTGTACTGCAAGCACTAGTAGTATTAAATTTTAAGGGTAATAAGTCATGCTCTAATGTATTTATTTGTAGTGCGTGTGTGCTGCAAACTTAAGTATTTATTTGTACTGGTAGTTTTTCTTAACAGGAGTAATTAATAATAGTTATTCATGACCCACGAAAAAAAATGACGCGACCCAGGGATTGAGAATTTCAAAATGAGCATTATACTTATGCTACTGAATCACAAAGTGGGCATGTGTTAAATCACACACAAAAAAGGGTTGAGAAAGTACCTTGCGACAAAAAAAGGGTCACGTGACACTTATCGGACGTCAAGCTCTTCAAACTAATCTAGCTGTTTTCATTCACCAGCTTTCATTTATTCCATGTAGATAACTGCTTTAGCTTTCTTCTGGTAAAATGACCAAGCGCTTGTTCTTCTGCAGTAGTGGTTTTGGAGTTGATTGTGTTGATTAACAGTTCAATGGTTTCATTTTGTAGTGACTCTTCATCCAGTGGGGATTCTGCATTACCAATTCTGTGCAACTTGGCAATGGCTCTGAGTGAGGCAATATTGATGACGGGTACCACAATAGCCATATCATCTTCAGTAGACGCTAACTGTTGCCAAATGTTAGCATGTAAAACCTCAGTGGATCCAATACAAGCAATGCTGGATTGAACTAGCTTCTTGTATTTTCTCCTTATTGCTTTGATTGCATGCGTGGATGCAACCCTATCTAGAAATGGGAGGTCTTCAGTGTCAGTTGGTTCTTTCTATGAGGTATTTGGTGCAAATAACCCATATTCATTGACATGTTTGCGAAGTTCCTTGAGGGTCAGCTTGTTCTCTAAGACAAGTGTAATAGGTATCTCAGCATTGCCCACCCCTTGAGCTTGTATCTCATGCAAGGCTTTGGTTACACCTGCAGCATTGAGAACATGGTTGTGAGTAATGGATAGTACTATAAATGCGCCTCTGAGCTTGGAAAGGGTACTAGTCATATGAGAGGAGAAAAGCTTTGCAGTAGGAGTTTTAGGCAGGATGTTGGTGACATATGCCTGATGCATGAGAGAATCATCAGTAAACTGAAGACCAAAGGTCTTATTTGTGCAAGTATGAATATGCTTGATTCAGAGATGGGTGAGACCTACAAACACAAATTGGTAACTGAGAACTGGAAATCACTAGCAGATACTTCAGTTGGTTCAGCTAGAATAGGATGATCATCATCGGTTTGAAGGAGATGTTTGACTTTGGGAGGTATCTCTGGGAGGGGCAGATCACTCATTCCCTCATCAAATCTTGCATGAGCAGCAATCTCCACCCTGTGAGTTTCTGTCATACCACAGAATATTCAGGGTAATGAGCGATTCCCAGCAATAATAAAGTAATAAAAGACCAAAGTAATAAAAATGTATTCACGAGTGAATAGATGAATAGATTTTTTGGTTCACCCAACCAACGCATATTTTTATTAACTGACTGATTTGGAATTTGGAATCTCTAAGTACAAAACAGTAACTGTCTGTTTACGTCTGTTTAATCACTACCCGCGCCACCTACCGACCTATTTTGGCAAGCAAGCCTGTTAAGTATTCGAGACTGGCCGGCAGTTGAAATTTTCAGAATTTTCTATGTACCGTATTGATTGGCTTTGCTGATACGAATTTCTACTAGTAGCTATCGATACGAAGAATTACTAGTAACTATCCTCGCTAAAACACTCACATTGCTCTCAAGCAGCAAGCAACAACAAACACTCTTTTGCGAAACACTCTTTCGCGAAACGCAACAATCGACAATCACCATGGCCCTGGAGTTAGTAGAACAAGTGCTCGGAGACTATTATGATAATGACTTAACCCCCGATTACAACAATCCCCTGCTTGGGGAGGAAGATAAGAAAAGAAGGGATCGTAGAACTCCTAGGATAGCGAATTAAGAGATACAGTCAATCTGCTTTCATGTATCTCTATCAATCTGGCAATGATCAAGCACTTCTCAATTGCTGTGGAGTCGACCATGTAGTATTCAGCGAGCTCCTAGATATATTCGAACCATTCTTCAATCAATACATGTATGATGAGAAGACTGGATTGATTGGAAAGTTAAAGGAATACAAGAAACACAATTATATTCGTCGGCGGGAGTTTGATGTCACTGGATGTCTTGCTCTTATCTTATTCTGGTTCCGAACCAGAGGATCAGCAGCAAGAGCAGTTGCTATAGCGTTTGGATTAACGGCTTCTCCTATGTACAGATGGCTGAAATTTGGTCGCAAGGTCCTTCTTGCTGCATTACAAGACCATCCTACTGCAAAGGTTTGTTTGCCAAATGAAGAAGAGACTCAACAATACATCGATGCTATTGCTGCAAAGTATCCAACTCTTGGTCCACACAGAGTGTGGGGTGCTTGTGATGGGCTTAAACTGCATCTCCAACAGTCTAGCGACTGGACCAAACAGAACCAATACTACAATGGTTGGATGAGTGGTACATATGTGAATAGTGTCTTCCTTTTCTGCCCTGACGGGAGGATCCGGGCTTGTGTCTTGAATGCTCCTGGTTCTTGGCATGATAGTACTCAGGCCGACTATGGGCTCTATGAAAAGATGGAGCTGATTTACGAGCTGTATAAGGCAAAGGTTGTTGTCGATTCGGCGTTTAAGTTATCTGCAAACAGCTATCTCCTTAGAAGTAGTCAATATGACCCTCTGACAGCTCCTGTAGAAATACCTGAGGGTACACCTATCGAGGAGGCCACAGCAATGAAACAGCGCGCTGTTCGCAAGGCTATTGCAGTGAACAGAGATGCAACCAGCGTTAGACAGATGTCGGAATGGGGGATGAGACAGATCCAAGGTGGGTTCCCTCGACTCAAAGATAACATGTTGCTGGAAGAAATGGGAGACAGGAGGATCATTCTGAAGCTTGTCGTGTTGTTGTACAACTTCCAGACAGCTAAGGTTGGAATCAACACCATACTCAACACGTATATGAGTAAGACTGAAGGTTTCAAGTCATATGGCTTCTTCTCGTACAATTTGGTACCAACTGAAACCGCAAACAATGTATTTGATTCAATCGATCATTAGTGGATCGATTACATTAGCAAACGATGTATTTGATTCAATCAATCATTAGTGGATCGATTACATTAGCAACTTAGATAAACAATTTACTTAGAGAAGTCAAGTCGTATCACGTCCAATCGATTACTCATATTTTTGCTCCGGCGCACCTCTACTAGTGGTTTTGGATTGATCAATCAATCAATCGATTACTTGTATTTAGAGCAGGCGACAACACGTTCGAATAATTTTGCTCCAGCGCACCTCTAGTGGTTTTTGATCCCTCTTTTAAGGTGTTGCAATAGAGTTTTTCTGTGGTCTCTGTAGCCTATGTTTCTGTCTGGAGCAAGAGTGGTAGTGTTGTTGAGTTTAACTAATAATCGGTTCCTTTATTTTAACTAACTAACTAACTAACTAACTAATTAACTAACTAATCGATCGATTCGATTCCTAACAAACTAACTAACTAATTGATCAATTCGATTCCTAACCAACTAATCGACGTCAACATCAATCAATTCGATTCCTAACTAATCAATGTTAACGAATCACTGCTGCTGCTGTGGTCACTGCTGTAGTCGCGATGCTGGAGACTGTTTACTTTTCTTTTGAGCTTCCCAGTAACATTAGTAACTTGGGGAGTAGTAAGAATCTGTGGAGTAATACTAGGACCACGACCAACACGGACACCGCCGGCGCTGACACTACTAGGAGTAGATGTTGTGCCACCACCACTAGGAGTAGATGTTGTGCCACCACCGGCGGCGGTGCCAGCGACGCCGCCACTACCACCAATTGCAAGGACTGGCTGCATCAACACCTTCCTCTCTTCATCTGCCTTTTTCTGATGTTGTTGCTGTTGTTCCTGATATCATTGCTGTTGTTCCAATGCCTGCTGCTGAAGCTTCAATACTTGAGGGATTGTATTCATCATCTTGAATTCCTCTCCTTTGCGATTGTTGTAATGTCTCTTCCTGCTAGTACTAATGGTACTTACTTCTTCGAACTGTGTAACTTCTTGAGTTGGTTGCGTTGGTTGTGTTGGTTGAGTTAGTTGAGTTGGTTGAGTTGGTTGACCAAGTAGAAGTGGTACCGGTTGAGTTGAAGCATCAGGAGGAGGAGGAGGACGAGGACGAGGAGGAGGAGTAAACTCATCTGTTTCAACGTCATACATATCTTCTCCATCTCCAATGAATGCCTTGTCGCCTATCATTCCGAAGAGTTCCTTTGCCTCTTTAATGTCCCATCTCATGTTTGGATTGCCTGTTGGCGCCTTCTTCCGGTGCAATCGATTGAATTTGTTGCGAATGGAGTCAGCATCCCTTCCAGCAAATTTTTTAGCATGTAGGTGTGCAACATCATTCCAGTCATCTACTCCACATGGTACGATAGCTCTAATGGCAGCAAACATGTTCTCCAACTCGGCCTTGGTGTAGTTGCCGATGCCGAGTTTCCGGCCTCCGGTGGAGGGCATGATTGTTACGATCGATGGTATTGAATGTGTTGTCTTTTCTTTCTTATGTGAACATCTGAAATCCTCATCATCCGGCGATTGATCATGATCCTCTACTAACAAATCGTCTAGTAATAATCTAGCAATCGCGACAAAAGCAGCAACAGCAGTACTAGTGCTGGTGTAGGAGGACATCGGTGGTGCCGCCTTGTCTAATGCTGTGCTGGAGAGACAAGCCGTACTGTTGTTGCTGTTTGCTGTTTCTTTCCGGATTTTCTTTGCAATTTTTCAGCTCAGCAAAATTGGTGATGATCACCAAAAATAGCATGCAAGCATGCCCGGCAAAAGAGGTGCAAGAGGTGCACCACATGATTCATTGGTGCGTTGGGGACTAAAATATTTGATTTTAGTGATTCCGTTCGAGTTTATTCTGTTTTTATTCTGTTAATAAAGTTTTGAAAGCCGATGCACTCACGACTGCTAAATTTTTTTCAATAGTTTATAAATCTATGCAGTACGTGAATAGATTTATTACTTTGGTCGCAAACTTTTATTACTTTATTATTGCTGGGAATCACTCAATGGGGACATACCGTACGAGTTACCCTACCGTACGTACCTGCTGATACCTTTCTAGCATTGGTTTTGAGCTTTCACACCGCGCGTGAGTAAGTCGACAGTCAATATTGACATGCGCTGACCAACGACTGAAGACTTTATTAGTCTCGAACAGAAAAGACGCTGTCCGAAGATAGTCGAATCATCGTGCAAGCTTTCCAGTTTTTCTTCCTTCTGGTGACAAGTGTGAACTATTCGTAATACTTCGGTAGTATTTTGGGCCTCATCATCTGTTAATGAATGAATACTTCAAGGATCAAACAGCGGCGCACTGAAGTCCACCAGGAAACATTTGAAAAAGAAGTAATTGATTCGTCTTCCAAAGCTTCGCTACTATCGATCAAAAACACTGCTGTGCAAGTGAGATTACAAGAGGCAACGAACAATGTATTCTGATCTTTTTGATGCACTCGGAGGGAACTCGAACACATCCTCATCGAGTAATGCCCGCAATAACAATAACGATGGCGAGGAAGACAGAGCTCTGTTGAGCTTCAAAGCCGGGAAAATGGAGCTCGTACTTCAGGAAAACGGTAAATTTCTAGCAACTCCGGACACCCGGCGATGCCAAGTTAATCTGAAGTACAATGACGATTCGCAACTCGTTTGGGAGTGGTATGATCGTCGCGAGAAGAAGGTGATGGATACGATCCGCGTAACCGATCCCGTGTGTCTCGAACGAGCCGACGTCCCGAAGTCCCAAGACGCCGATTGCAACGATCGCGTCTATTACTGGAAACTAGACAGCGAGTGGAGAATGATATGGCTTCAAGACAAAGAAGAAGACTCAGAATTGATAGGCAAGGTCAATAATATATTGAAAGAGCCAACCAAACCATCACCTTCTGAACCAGAAGGTGCTGCTGACGCTACTACGAGTACCAGCGATCCCGTTTCAGCGCGCTCTCCATCAAGCGTTTCAACAACGACGCGACAGGTAGACGCCCTCAGCAATATTTTGGAAAATCTTGGCATGCCACAAGGGGGTGATCAAAGCAGTGCAGGTACAGCTGCTCCAGCTGCTCCTACGGGAGCCACTCCGGCTGGTGGTGGTGGCACTCTAACTCTAGCAGACTTGCAAAGCGCCATGGGTGGTGTCCAAACGCACCAAGGAAACACGAACCCTCCAGGATTGCACGAAATTGTCACACCTGGTGCCATCAGCTCTCTTCTGGCGAACGAAGACGTTCGGAATCGTTTGATGCGAGAACTACCCGAAGAGCAGCGCTCACCGGAGCACCTCGAATCTTGCCTCCGCAGCCCACAAGTTCAACAGGTGAGTATTTTTTTTACCATCATTATTTTTGTAGCTTCTCTGGAATTTTCCATAGATCCGAGATGGATCGAAAAACTGGTTGTTGTGTGAAGTAGATGTGTCGGATTCAACCTTCTCGATAGTTTACCGATTGCATTAGTCAACGCTGCCGGTATGATATTCGTTGTGTATTCAATGCCGCATTCCTTTCTCAACTTCTGATGTTTTCCAGACGCTGCGTTCTCTGACTGCAGCTTTATTGCCAGATGACAATGGGAGCGTAGACGGGTATCATTCGGTCTTGGCCAATTTCCAGTTGGATGCAGCTGATGGACAAAGGGCTCTATCCGATGGTAAATCTCCAATCCAGGCATTTCTCGATTGCGTTCTGGCGAGTGTTGAGAACGAAAAAGCAGATGGGCGAGAAGAAGATACGAAAAAAAGCGAAGATGGAGATGCGGAAATGAAAGAGGACTAGACCTTCATAGTTTTGTAACCCGCGCTCACCGACAATGAAACATTGGAGGTACCGGTACAGGTGTCACCCTAGATGATCATTTTCATCCATGATACGAAGTATAATTTTTTCGATGCTGCATTATGAAACATGAATGGGATTCCAAACAATCTAGCGAGGTGTCATCGTTGATCAAGGATATCATAGCGTTATTCATTATTTATGACAGAAGTAATATCATTATTTCTGTACGGTTAATTTTTTTTCATTAATCATTTTTTTTTGTTTCCAACTTTTTTGTGTCATCGTCATTTCCACCCTTGTTCTGTAGAGATTCCGGCATGCCAGCCGGGACCAAGCGGAACAATCGGGCAACGTTCGACCCTATCCTGTCGACCAAAACATCTCTGCACAACCAAACCAGTGGATGCCCCCTAACGAGACCTACTCCAACACATACAGTCCAAAGTGTGTGCCCAGCTACAATCAATACTCGCAATGTATCACTTCCACTGTAGGAATCGCAATTATTCTGTTCTCGCAGAAGTAGTCGCTCTTGATCATCGGTATTGCTAGCAGTTGTGTCTTCGCATTGCCGAACGGCAAGCCACCACCACAAGATCGAATACGAAAGGGTCTTCCAAAATCCAGCCTCCAGAGCCTTAATGGATTGCGATTCTCCTACAGCATGGCGGACACCGGCCCCGCCGAAACCGGCCAACAATCCCGCGACGATGGGCGCCGACACCTTGTTCGCCGATTCCCTAGCATTCCGTGATATGCGTCCCATGGGGGTGGTGATCGAGTCGATGGCTTCGCAAGCGCTAAGAAAGTAATGAAAGGAAGACGAAGTATTGCTGTAATTCCGAAACAGGACGTCGAATGGGGTAAACCATACCAGCGACCAACCAATCAAGTAGCACGGTATGATTCTCGCATGCGAAAGTGCTGTTACGGGAAGACCCATGAACACATCAGAAACGATGGATCCACCAAAGCCGTAAAGGAAAAAGGAGTAAAATAGAGATTGCAAATAGTGTACGTTGTCACCGTGCTTGGATCGATATGTTGCTGCCGCGATAAATGAATGCGGGACCACAATGATGTAAGGATATGTCGATCGGGTCTGAATAATCGTCGACAAGATGGGAATCAATGCTGTCTCCGGTATGGACATGGCAACTGCAGCAACCGCAGCCCAGAATGAAAGCGATCGAAGTTTCGTCTTGCATAGCGAAACAGGTTGAAACACTATAACAATTGCAAGTATCCAAAGGCTTCCGAGTTGCCATTTTGGAGCACCACCTATGTTCTCGACTATCGGTATGCCATGAAAATGGCTTCCCTCCTTTTCCAGCGATACGTGCTCGTAGTACTCTTCAGTTCTATCCACCATCGCACTGTGTTGAAGTGTGTTTGTCTTCAGTGGAAGTGGAAGTGGAAGTGAAGTGGGAAACAGGGCGCCGGACGAACTCAGGTCTAGCGGTCCTGGATGTGTCCATGGAGTCGGGCAATAGAAAGAGTTACAAAGTACGGCTGTATGCGTACGAGTACGAATAGCACGAGTACTCGTACTTGTACCCGTAAGTTTCCTTGGTTGTGAACAACGCACAGACACTTCAGTCATGCGTCACTGACACACTCCTTCAGTCCAGTCACCTGTCATTGACACATTCCTTCAGTCATGAGTCACTGACACACTCCTTCAGTCCAGTCATGCGTCATTGACACATTCCCTCAGTCATGAGTCAATGACATCGTTCCTGATCATCTGTCATTGTTCAATCGTATTCGAACATCAAATAGAACCTTCTCCTTGAAGCCTCATCCGAATTCCGATTATCAAAGAACCCAATTCTTCTCCAATCGTATCACTGAACTAGCTGGGAAGCTTCTCGAAGTATCTCAAAGTCATAGTAGACACTAAAACCCAATAGCACACAATTTCATACACAGTGTAGTTCATATTGAATTCAATTGCAATATCGCTTTGATTTTTTTGTCATCGATAAAAATATCTAAAAACTAACCGTAACGTCTAACTCACCATGTCTGCTGTCGCTCAACTTCAAGCTGCTGAGCAGGCTCCTTTTTTCTTTAAGCCCATGATTTGTTATGAGGCTTTCCCCACCATTCGCCTGGTTCACAGCGTTAACAGGTTCACCACCAGCGCTCCTTCTGCTGCATCCACCCCTGGCATCCCCGGCGCCAGCACGACCCTCCCCCCGCCTCCTCCCCCTCCGCCACCGGTCATGAAGAAGCAGGACACCACCTTTTGCCCCGATGCCACCAACGCCGAATGTCTCATTTGGGTTATCGTTGACTTCATTGACGCCGTTGGACCGCACAATCTCAACATCAAGCACGATGCTAAACATTACAAGCTTCGCAAAGTCCTGGGTGGCAATCTCAAGCATACTTGGAACAAAATTGTCTCTGACGCAGGTTCTCACATTCAGGATAGCGATTTTACCAACAACCTCAACGCGTTCACCCTCTTTCTTCCATCCAATGCATTTCTCATTCAACAGGAATACATGTCCAACGCAACCAAAACTTATCACATGAATTGCTTTACCGCCGCCGGTCGCCTTCGTCTCATCAACATTCTCAGTGTTCATTTGCCAGGCTCCGGAGGAATGAAACTCTTTCCCACTAAAACCACCATGAAAAATGCCTTCTTCTGTCTCATGCTACCAAGCTGGCAACTCAAGTTCAACGAAACCGGTAATCAACTCGATGGCGTGGCCTACCCTCTCAACCGTCTCGTCGCCTTCATGGAACAACAACCTTTGCACCATGACACCAGTCAAGTTGCTCGTCAATCCAATTGCCGATTCCCATACATCCATCCTCCAACCCACGAACTCGCGACAATTCCACCCAAACAAGTTGTCCAAATCATGGTTATAACGCATGCAGGTACTCTCCCTATCAGAACCCTCGCTCCGACCGTTCCAATTGTTCTGGTCAACAATCTTCTTCCGGACGCACTACACATTTGCAGTCCGCATTCAAATCCCATAACAGTCCTTACAGAACGCGATCATCCACATCCAGTGATGCTCATCATCTCTAAATGGGTGACAATTTCTACTACAACCACAATGCCCATCCCTCCGACAGCAAGCATCCATATAACGACACACATCACGAAGATAACTACTTCCATGACCAACACACGCAAACGGACGCACCACTCACCCAGGAATTTGACGACGACAACGACGAATGCTACCATCAAGATGACGAGCCCGACTACGACAGTCAACCAGATTACTGACTACCACCGCCCACGGAATCCGTTCCCTATACCATCGCCATTGCTTGCCTCATCCAAAACTGTCCCTCCCCATGCCCCTATCTCATCCTTTGTGACTCCAGCTCCAAGACAATCTGGCTCAGTAACCCCCATGCTCTCCCAGTCACAATCGTCCCAACCATTACTACACCTATTTCTGGCATCACCATGGCTGGAGAATTCAACTCCTCCCAGCAAATCTCACTTCAGCATTTTACACTTCCCGAACTTACCCCCAAAATAACTCTTCCCTCTCTTGACGCACGCGTATTCCAAGCTCCTTGTTGCTACGACATAATTATCGAACGCGACGTCCTTTGCCATTTTCAGATCGTTTTGAACTTTCATAACAACAAAATCAAAACAGACACGCATACCATCCCAATGCGGAAATTCCCGCGCATGCACGCAGATTCCGCCGCCCTAGCCCTTCACATTCACACAAGACACATTGACAAAATTCACCCCGGCGACTCTTTTGCGATTACTACAAACAAAACCGTCATTCAGGAATCCGCGTATGATCAACACGACGTCCAAACAGTCTGCAACAAATGCACACATTTGACACACGATCAACGTGAACAACTGTAGTACTCCGTTCTATGCAAATACCAAACAATTTTTGACGGAACACTCAAGCACTACCCCGACAAAGAAATCCACCTCGATATCGATACAACAATAAAACCCAATCGCTCTTGCGCGTACCCGTTCCTCACAAACAGCTACTGCTTTTCACAAAGGAACTTGATCGCCTTGTGGACATTGGCGTCCTTTCCCGCCAAGGCCGCTCCAATTGGATCTCTCCGACCTTCATCATTCCCAATAAAGACGGAAAGATAAGATGGGTCTCCAATTTTTGCGCCCTCAACAAAGCCATCAAGCGCAAAGTATATCCCATCCCTTGCATTCAGGACATATTATCCAGACGCTCAGGATACAAAAACCTCACCAAAATGGACATATCGATGCAATATTACACCTTTGTCCTCAACGACAAAAGTAAAGATTTAACCACCATCACAACTCCCTTTGGTCTCTACAAATATAATTGCCTACCCATGGGAGTTTCTCAATCCCCAGACGTGGCCCAAGAAATAATGAAACGCGTCCTACACGGCATTCTGGACCTCAAAATTTACATCGATGACATTGCATGCTTCAGCAACACTTTCAAAGAACATCTACAACTCATCGATACCGTACTCACCCGTTTACAGGACAAAGGATTCACAATCAACCCACTTAAATGTGAATGGATCATCCAGGAAACAGATTTTCTCGGTCACTGGTTAACACCCAATGGCACTAAATCATACATCAAAAAAATCAAGGCAATCCTGGCAATGCTCCCACCCAAAAACCTCAAGCAACTCCAAACCTTTCTAGGCCTCGTCACATACTATCGCGACATGTGGCCACGCCGCTCTCACATACTCACCCTGCTCACCAACCTTTTAAAGACTCCTTGCATGTTCCAATGGAACAACACTTGCCAAAAAGCATTTGAAGAAATGAAATCAATCGTCACCATTGAGACAATGCTTGCTTACCCAGATCACAACATCCCATTTCACATCTATACCGATGCATCCAACTTTCAGCTCAGCGCAGTCATCAAACAAAACAACATTCCCGTTGCATACTTCACACGCAAGCTCAACCAAGCGCAAGCCAACTATACAATCATCGAAAAGGAAGTGCTCTCCATCGTCAAAACATTCAAAGAATACCTACCTATGCTCTTTGGTGCACTCATTCACCTCTACACCGACCATAAAAACCTAACATACAAGCTCTCCACGTACAACACCCAACGAGTTCTATGATGGAAACTAATCTTAGAAGAATACAACCCCATTTACCGTTACATCAAAGGCCCGGAAAACACAGTCGCCGACTCCCTCAGCCGCACCCCGACAACTCTCACCTCCTATTTCACAACTACCAATTTCGAGGACGACGTCTCAAACAATGACTCCTTCTCATTTTCAACCATGGCCGCAAGCCTCATGGCGCTGCCATCATGCGCTGCATCAACTGATCTTCATCCTGTCGAAGACAGCTATCTAATTCACCCCCGTTTTGATCAAAAAGGCAGATTGCCATTCCATTTTGCAACCATTCACCAATACCAATCACATGACCCCAAAGTTCTCACCCTGCCACAAAAAGACCCCAGACAATTTTTCATACAAAAGCTAGACAACGTTGATATTGTTTGCCGATACAACGGACTAACACCTCACTCCCAGTGGAAAATTGTCATTCCTAACAACATGCTTGCTCCCCTTGTCAAATGGTACAATGAAACCACTGTTCACTCCACAGGTATGGACAGACTAGAAGCCCTTCTCCGCCGTCACTTCCATCATCCTGACCTTTGCGCGGTATGTTGCAACCTCATATCCAACTGCCTCATCTGCCCCCTAGTACGCACAGGGATCCGCCAAGCTGGTTAACTTGCACCACACACAGCCCCCATAACGCCCTGGTCCGAAGTTCACGTCAACTGCATTGGCCCATGGAACGTCGAAATCAACAAAATCAACCTCAAACTCGATGCCCTAACATGCATCGACCCAGTTACTAACCTCCTCAAAATCATCCGCATTCCATGATCCAAAACAGCAGATAACATCAGACGCCTCTTTGAAAACTGCTGGCTCTCCCGTTACCCTTGCCCCTTGCGCATCGTGCATGATCATGGTCCCAAATTCAACGGACACGACTTCCAATTTCCGCTCGACTATGCAGGTATAAAACCAATTAACATTTCCCCCCCCCCACACACACACACACAGCCAATGGAATCATCAAATCCACACACAAGACCATTGGCCAAATCATACGCACTATGATCAACCTTAAACCGCCAAAAACCAAAACAGAAGCCAACAACCTTGTCGACGAAGCAATATCAACAGCAATGCACGCCCTCCGATGCAATCCAGTTTCCACACTTGGAAATTTTTCGCCAGGCGCCCTTGTATTCAACCGTGACATGCTTCTCAACATTCCACTCCACGCCGATATCATCACCTTAACTAAACATCGCCAAGCTCAAATAGACAACCGACTCCTTTGTGCCAACCGCAAACGCACAAAACACAAATTCATCGTAGGTCAAGGCATTTTCGTCAACATACACGATCGCAACAAACTTGATCTTGTTCGTGAAGGCCCCTACCCAATCTTACAAGTACACAATAACAATACAGTCACCATACGCTGCAGACAAACACGTGAACGCATCAGCATCCGCCACCTTACCCCAGCCAAACCCTTGTGAATTTCCATAGTAAGGGAGAATGAACAATGCACAGACACTTCAGTCATGCGTCACTGGCACACTCCTTCAGTCCAGTCACGTGTCATTGACACATTCCTTCAGTCATGAGTCACTGACACACTCCTTCAGTCCAGTCATGCATCATTGACACATTCCCTCAGTCACGAGTCAATGACATCATTCCCGATCATCTGTCATTGTTCAATCGTATTCGAACATCAAATAGAACCTTCTCCTTGAAGTCTCATCCAAATTCTGATTATCAAAGAACCCAGTTCTTTTCCAATCATATCACTGAACTAGCTGGGAAGCTTCTTGAAGTATCTCGAAGTCATAGTAGACACTAAAACTCAATAGCACACAATTTCATACACAGTGTAGTTCAGCTGTCAAGTTTTCAATAAAAAACATGCGTTTACCGGTAATTTTACCGTATCCTATGGGATACGAGTAACTTACTCGTTCGTACCCTGACGCTGTCTCAGGAGTACTTGTAGTCAACTTTGGAGTGCGAGCTCACACACGACGTGGAAGTTATGCATGGCGAATTGACTAAGCTCTAGGTGTATGCGCGCGCACAGGCTTAAGTGTAGTAGTTGCGCTTGGTCAGGGTTGACCCAAACCCTAAAGGGGGAAGTAGATCGGGGTTAGGGCTGTACTGAGTACAGAGACGCCTTGCCACTCTGAGGTGGGGAGTAGCTTCCTTGGCAGGTGAATGTACATGAGGCAGGTAAGATCGCGCACCGGATCCACCACCACTCCAAAGGTACGTACTACCCAACAAAGAATTTTTTGGGGCAAATGTCGGTTAGTGTTTAACGGGAGAGTGAAACGGAAAGGACCAAGTGGTGGACGCAGGGAAGGATGGGGGATAGGAGATGGGTAGCCTCTGGGTTAGGCGGTGAGGTTGTCAGGGTGTTGGTCTGGGACCGGGGCAGGGGAAGCTCATTGATTGGTGACGGGGTGGAGGTTGGGTCAAAATGGTACACATGAGCAACAGTAGTACCAATGTTCCAAACGTAGTAGCCAGTGATCATGGTAGCGTTGAACCAATTGCTTTTGTCTTGTGTGAGTTGGAGCAGGAGGGTCCGGCTGCGGGCACAGCACGTGAAGAGCAAGTGTGCGCCCCAGACATAGGCGCCAAATAGTAGGTAGTGTGGGTTGCCATCTGTGGAGGTGGTGACTCGGAAGCAGAGGAACTTAACAGTTTCGTTGGTGTGGATGGTGGTGGCAAGCTTGTTGGCGGGCAGGGGGACCAGGACCAGACCAGGCGTGGCGGGGGCAGTGGTTAAAGCAGCAGCAGGGGCCTCTCAATGTTGCGCAGTGGGTGGTGGGATAGGAGTGCAGCCATCAGCAAAACTGAGAACGGCTTATTTGCTGTGGGCAAGTGGGGAAGTGGCAAAGGAAAGGAAGAAGCTGGCCATGTACACCTGGAGAATGTTGTAGAGGTGGGACGGTATGGTAGGTGCGTAGTAGCATGAAAAGCCGTAGGCAGCCAGGAGGGAGCCAATTTTTTTACTGCGCGTCGTTGAATAACACATTCCATTTGAAGCACCAAGGGCGAACTGTTTGGGGGTTGAGGGTGAGCTGGGTCTTGTTGACATTGGGGAAGACTTTGATGCGGTCGGTTGAGACGACAAGGGAGTAGCTGGCTAGGCCGTTGGTACCAGTGATGATGGTCCCAATTGGAATGACGACAGGATCATGGGCTGTCAGAACTTGGGGCTGGGCATGGCAGCAGGGTCATTGGGGGGTGCGGGCGCGGCGGCAGCTGGGGCAGCAGCAGCATGTATGATGGGGGCAGCTGGAATAGGGCCGTTTGGTTGGGCGCGTTGGGGGAGGCCAGCCCAAGCAACGGGTGAAGGGGGGCGGTGTGTCAAGGCAGCAATGGCGGCTGGGAGAGGGGGAAGTGGGAGGTACTGGAGGAGCTGCATGAGGGCATGGTGGAGATGGGGGGTGGAAGAACCGGCGTGGGCATAGTTTCCGCCTTTGATGCCGGCAGCAGCAGACCAGGTGAGTTGCGCAAATTGTCAGAGGTGTCAAGGAGCTCATCAATGAGGGTGGATGCGGCAGGGGCCAGCGTGGTGCTTTTGAGGGGAACACGGAGGCACTCAATGGTTTTCTAGAACATAGTGCTGCCCCGTTTCATGTCAGAGACTTTTGCAGCCATTTTGCAGAGGCCATCAGTTGGTTCTAGCCACCAGACAATGGCAGGTGGGAACAACTTGATGAAGGCATTTACACTGCCAAGTAACAACCAAAGGTTGGAGTAGAATGTGTTGAGCGTCGTCAGCATGTTGGAAATTTGTTTTGACAGGGAATCTGAGTTTGGGAGGATGCTATGCAAAACTCAGGGAAAAATGGATTAAAACAGAAGTTTGAGGGCGGAAGGGAACGGGGTAGCATGGCAGTCGCAAGGACCATTGGCACAGGGAAACAAGGAGCGGGGAAAGGGAAAGGTAAATGGACTGATTGTGGAGTTGAAACAAAGGGTTGATATGGGTCTTTTGGTTGATCATGTTGTAATGGAATAAATGAGGCCCATTCCAAATTGGTATTGATTTTCATTATTGCAATAAGTAATTTGCTCACGGGTTGTTATGGGTATTCTTTTTGAATATATGTATGGGTTTGAAGTATTTACTTAATGATCCGGTCTTTAATGATGTCTCGGTTTGTACCTTTTAACCTGTTTCTTTGTGGTGTTAAGTGGAATCGTTTTTACCACTTAATGATTTTGATGCAGTGGAGTTCTTGCATTTGATTCTAAGGCAAATATTGGTACCTCCGATGTTTCATGCGGTGTTTCATTGCCGTATTTTTTTAACCGACAACAGCACCTGTCAGTATGTTTTGTCTCATTACCAATAGAAAAAAATGGCCTCCTTCACAACAATGTTGTTTGTGGGACAGACAATTACTACTATACATGTAGTGACAGCTGGAAGCTCTTGGTGAAAATCACACAATTTGTTGATGGAAGGATTTAGTGGACCAAAATATGAAAAACCTCTGAGAATGTCTCAACAAACAATAATTTAACATTAGAAGGCATATGATAGTAGGACCTACTACTACTAACTTATTGGATTCCTAAGAATAGATTACTGGTACCTCAACCATCAGTCAGATACTATCATGTTGATTCCTTCCATGACTTTTGGTCAATAAGCTCACATCCCAAATTCAGAAGCAGATCAAGTTGTCACAAAGGGGCTGTGGGGACAGTGTTATACTGGAGCTTGGGGCAATTTACACAGAGGTTCTAATTGTGGACAAATCATTATGGGTTCTTGACAATATATTTGGGTCAAAACACAGCCAAACTTAACCTTCATATAAACCAATGTCCTGAGTCAAGCAATATGGCCAACAGGTTGGGATTTGGTAACATTAGGCTTACTTTCATCCAAGCTTGTTTCTATTAAAGTCCACGAAATGACTCAACCAAATAGTTGCTCCTTAGCGCTGAATGTTTCATTTCTCCGGTGGAATATCAAGTAGCAAACTAAGTAGAGGTATTGAAGGGAAGATCTGGTGACCAATTAATATCAACACCCTTGCAAGAAATTAACACTGATTTTGCTTTCATGTTGAAAACACCTCTGTTGTGGTTCATGCAAAAAATTAAATGGTGTTGATCTTCATATTTTCAATATTTGTATTTTGCTGCTAGAAACTTTACAACACAATCCACCTACACTATTGGTTCGAAACCATAACCACTTCGAGACCTAGAGCTGCAGTACGTGTCAAAGCTAAAATGGACTTCATTTGAAATTAGTGGGGGCATACTAGCATTAAAGCTGTAGATTTTTTTCATGATGCAGATTGGTGGCAAATCATCGAAACAAAGTTGAGTAATGCACCTTTCGCCACTCTGTCTCATAGCCCGCTTGTTTTTCGTTCTTCCTGGCGCAACTGCAATTCAGAAAAGACTCCTATCAACCGATCTGTTGCCAATTTATCGTTGCCACTCTGGTTTTTTGGTGGCAACCGTAAACAATGTCTTGATTTCGGCTTTCCATGCACCACATTTGAATCGGTATCAAAATGAACAAAATTAAGAGCCGCGGGTTGCGCTTCCCTTGTCCGAAAGCTCTCATATTCACCATACGGACTTGGCCTTCTTCGCAACCGTGATTGCAAAGCGTGATGAGGTTTTCTTCGGTAGGACTGAAAGATTGCATCAAAATTTGGATATTCTGCTCTTCGAAAATTGTCATCTTCATCTGGAACCATATCAATGAAATGACCCCACGGAGATGTCCTCACTGATCTTGATTCTTCTATAATTGATGTTCCTTGCGACCATAGGTGTTGGTGTGCGGTGGAGAGGTGTGATTTCGACATGATACTACGCGGAGATAGACTGAGAGAACGTATTCTTTTCGATTTTCTTTCTCCGATGAAATCCCCATCATCTTGTCCGCTTGTCATAGAGCTACTTTCATCTTCTACTACCGACCTAGCAAGGTCTACCAAAGACAAGCTTGTGATTGGTCGTGCTAACAAAGATCTTTTCCTCTGAACAAAAGGTGATTTTTTCTGTTCACTGTCTTTCTCTTCGGCGATTTTCTTCCCCTTACTGTTCTTCGTCAGAACGGTATCGTCGCTACATATCGATGACTTCGAATCGTTTCTCCCTTGTTCGAAGGAGACCTTTCGACGAGGAGTGGAAAGAACAAGTCTTCCGTGATTCTGGCTTTTTAAACGATCAGTATCGGAACACGGACCCTGCCATGCAATCGTGCGGTTATATCGAAGTTGTGATTTTGGCATCGTTGTTACAGATAACACAGAAATGAAATGAATATGTTTCAGCAATGGTCAAAACCAATAATATGTTCCTTATGCGGGAGTACTGCTCCTTCGATCGACTGTTCTGGCGTCATAACCTCACAATAATGGTATCAATGATGTGATGGGAGTGTCAAAGGCTCAGGAGAAAGCTTATTGGGAGTGACAACGTATGATCGATGATTGATTGCTCTCTTCCTTGAGATACTTGTGAACTTTTTTTCAGAAGAACTATTCTGACATAGACGTGACACCAATCACAAGTCGTGTCGAACACGAACTCACCCATTTTGATTTGATGAATTAAGCCTCTAACGGATGATGTTTGAACGAGACGAAATAATACCTGTTCCATCGAATAAAAAATAATAGGAGTACGAGTACGAGTACGATTACTTCGTATGTTCGTACTTGGTACATCTCAATTCGTCACGAACACGACTTATGACGGGCGCGAACCCCCGCCAATACGTTAAAGAGTACGATACTACTACTGTACGGTACCAGTAAAATAATACAGTACTCGTACGTATCGTTAGAATTAAAAAAAATATGGGTGTTGCCGACGCTTGAGTGTGATGAACCGTTACGAGGTTTTTCGTACGCGTAATATACGGACGACGCAATTCCTACGGTATCAGCTGTCCCCCCAGGTGACGTTCGTTCGAGTACAGATTTGCACGTGAACTGGACCAGGGGTCATAATTATTAGTAGTACTTATTTTAGAGGGTACGACACAACGAGTGTGCGCTGAAACCATGATGGTCAGATTTTGTCAAACACTTCCCCAGCTATTTTTTTCATCTCCATTTTCACTACATTTTACTAGTAAAAGTGACTGCGAAATATCTTATTTCAAAAGCTAGTACTTCCAATCAATATGAAACATTGACATTAGATTGACTTATTGGTTGTACACTTGGTAGTAGTTTGCGAGCCAGTGTTTCTGTGATTTTTTTATTTTGGTCTCTCTATTACAAGAAGCGCTGCCAAAAAGGAGGTATTTACTTCTTGGGTTGGGGCATCCCCATCCACCTACCTCATTAAAAACCAACAACATGACTGTACAGGGTATCCTCAATGGGACCATCAAGCAGAAATGGTCCAAGGCCATTGACATGAGGTTTTACTGGTTTAATGATAGGGCTGAACAAGGACAATTCAACATATTTTTGGAACCCAGGAAACACAATCTGGCAGACTATCCCACACCAGAACATCACTCAGGGGGTCACCATGCTTGAGAGAGACCTATTTGCTTGTAAGAGTGCAATAGAAGCCCCACAACCATACAAGGGTGTATTAAGATCATGAGCCTGATTAGTGATAAACCAGATAAGGGAAAACCTGAGGTCAGCCCGGTTGCTCATGAATGTGGCACCAAGGGCAACATTGGGGCCAACAATTATTTCATAAGTAATTATAATGGGAAATCCACCAGTAAACATTACCCCATTAGAATCACTGGTGACTATGGTGGGAAGACCAAGGAAGATGATCTCTCTATGATTGTTGATGCTGGTGATTATGGAAATATCAACGGTGACAGTGAAAATATCATCAGCAGTTGGGATAAGAATACCAAGAAACATTATTCCATCAAAAGCATCAACACCGGTATGGGTAAAAATAACACCAGTAATTATAATGGAAAAGCTGGTAGGCATTATCCTGTTAGAGGCACCGTGTACCCCCCTATGGTAAAAAAGCCGGTGTGCACTAGACAAGCATCAAGACTGATGAGAACACCATGTATGAGTAAGAAAGTAAGATTCAACCTGGCAAATCAGAATAGAGTAAAATAAAGAGATTGACACGGTAAACATCATACAAGGGCTTACATGACAAATAATACAGGACAAGAGTATAATCATGTTTCCCAGGGAACATGGCTTGGACCTTATGCTCATACTTGCAAATAGCTAACTCTACTGTAACTTTGAAATAGAAAGCAAGCAAAAGAAACTAGCTGGGATTTTAATAATTATAATCACCACCCAAGTCTTGCTATCTACAATATTTTCATTACAAGATATGATAGAAACAGGAATGACATTGACCTCATAGTTTGCACATCAAACAGATCTCGCTATCTACATTCTTCACACAATTACATAAAATAGACCATATTCTTCACACTAGTATGGATACGATAGACTATGGCAGAAAAGGAATGAAATTAACATGATACTTTGCCATATCAACACCCAAGTCTCACTAGTCAATGTTTGCACTATATAAGGAAGACTATGACAGAAACAGGAATGGAGTCTCCCTATTGACATTTTGCACGCTATAGATGAGATAGACTGTGATAGAAACAGGGATGAAATTTAATACAGGCATGTGCAAAAGCAATTGAACAGGAATTGATCTCATAGTTTGCACATCACCACCCAAGTCTCCCTATCTACATTCATAATGCTGCAAGTCTCCCTTTCTACATTATTCACACTGAATAGGATAGAGTATGATAGAAACAGAAATTGGACTTACATTTACGTACAGGAATGGTAATCTGTCCCCTGCCACTCCTATGAATTGAAACAGATGGATTTTGAGACCTCAATCACATTCTAACTCTATGTAGTACCAAAGTTACACCCTCACCATCATTTGCTTTCTATCATGGTGTCTGGTAGTAGGACTTCTTCAACTGTGACTACGGGGATGGGGGTCTGTCCTATGTTGTTCTTATGAATTGGCATAGCTATTGAATGCCTTCTCTAATACATAGATGGGTTTTGATGCCTCAAGCATGTTCTGACTCCATGTAGAACTACAAGGGCCAATTTTGTCACTTTTTACTGCTGAATGTTATTCTGCTATTAAATCAAACATCCTGGACTTTCTGATGCAACACATGTTTAGATTGGTAGGTTGGTGTATAAGAATATGCAAGAGACTGGGTCTTCATATCTGATGTTTTATTACTGAGATACACTGTATCTGGATACAGGTTTTTTGGTACTAGTTTTGAGCTACTTTGGACCCATTTTCATTTTGTACAGTTGTACTGGTGTGCTGTACATGAAAAAAACTAATTTGTACTTAAATGCAAACATTACATTTTCTCATGGGAGTACTACCGTAAACGTCACAAATAATGAACTGTGTAAAATATTTATTTTTCGGCTGCGCAAAAAAATGAAATTGTGACCATTCCCTCTCAATAACCTGACGTTCCCTGACAATGCTCAATGGCCCAAGCTGCGGTAGTAAAGAAGAATTGACTCTCATTTGACACAGTCACAACACAGCTCATTGTGGAGACAGAATAGATACAAAATAAGTGCCTTAAGCAAATCCTTTGAAAAACCTATGGCAAACCATCTATTTCTTATTTCAGTAAATTAATGTATGTTTGCTTCCTGTTTATACTCTTACTAGGCGATGCGAGTGCGAAGCTCTCGCGCGCGCAAGCCAACTTTGTATGAATTACAGACCAAATAATGACGACGGAAAAGGAACAGACCACAAAAATGAGCAGTGGATGAAGGGCAGACCACAAAAAAATAGGAGTGGAAAATGGACAGACCAAAAAGAAAGAAAGGGGGCTCTTAAAGACAAAAGAAGGGTGCAATCAACGCCATAATGAATTAAACTATATCCATCCCTTTTTCTGAAATTTAATCATTATTGAAAAATACCAAATTGCACTCTTGAATGCCATTTGGAGAGACAAACCACAACATTTTGTGCAGTTTGAGTGACAATGTTGTTCACACTATGCATCAGATGAGTCATGCAAACATTATTTATGGTCTGTACCTGATACTTTGGGAGTCATTACCTAATCAGTCAATCTGGGCACTGGATTTGCACCAACAATACTCTCTTGAGTGCCATTTGGAGAGACAAACCACAACATTTTGTGCGTTTGAATGGCAATGTTGCTCGCACTATACATCAGATGAGCCATGCAAACATTATTCATGGTCTTCTTGACCTGATAATTTGGGAGTCATTACCTAATCAGTCAATTTGGGCACTGGATTTGCACCAAAAATACTCTCTTGAGTGCCATTTGGAGAGACAAACCACAACATTTTGTGCGTTTGAATGGCAATGTTGCTCACACTATACATCAGATGAGCCATGCAAACATTATTCATGGTCTTCTTGACCTGATACTTTGGGAATCATTACCTAATCAGTCAATGTGGGCACTGGATTTGCACCAAAAATACTCTCTTGAGTGCCATTTGGAGAGACAAACCACAACATTTTGTGCAGTTTCAATGGCAATGTTGTTCACACTATGCATCAGATGAGTCATGCAAACATTATTTATGGTCTGTACCTGATACTTTGGGAGTCATTACCTAATCAGTCAATTTGGGCACTGGATTTGCACCAACAATACTCTCTTGCGTGCCGTTTGGAGAGACAAATCACAACATTTTGTGCAGTTTCAATGGCAATGTTGTTCACACTATACATCAGATGAGCCATGCAAACATTATTCATGGTCTTCTTGACCTGATACTTTGGGAATCATTACCTAATCAGTCAATGTGGGCACTGGATTTGTACCAAAAATACTCTCTTGAGTGCCATTTGGAGAGACAAACCACAACATTTTGTGCATTTGAATGGCAATGTTGTTCACACTATACATCAGATGAGCCATGTAAACATTATTCATGGTCTTCTTGACCTGATACTTTGGGAGTGATTACCTAATTGGCCAATTTGGGCATTGGATTTGCACCAAAAATACTCTCTTGAATACTATGAGTGGCAATGTTGTTCACAAAACCCGGTTGGAAAAGGCTCAAGCGCATCATCAATCTTGCCAAAAGAACCAAGAAACTAGACAGGCTTATTCATCAAGCAAAGCTCCGATCTACTCCTCAATACCAGTATGGATTCAAAGTCCCTTGTAATCATGAAGAAGTCATCCATTTTGATCTATCTAATGGAAACAACAAGTAGGAGAACGCCATAGCCCTAGAAATGGAACAACTCAAAGAATATGATACTTTCATTGACAAAGGAAAATACAAGGTTGGCAGTATACCCCCTGACTTTCAACAGATCAAGGTTCACATTGTATATGCTGTCAAACATGATGGCAGACACAAGGCTTGGTTGGTTCAAAATGGCAATCTCACTGAAGCTCCTATGCATAGTGTGTATGCTGCTGGTGTTGTTTCACTTTGAGGTCTGCGCATGTGCTTGTTCCTAGCTGAGCTAAATAACGTAGAAGCATGGAGAACTGATATTGGCAATGCTTATCTTGAAGCGGTGACATGTGAAAAGGCATGCATCAAGGCTGGCCCTGAATTTGGACCACTCGAAGGTCACCTCCTTGTCATCTACAAGGTTATATATGGCCTTTGGTCATCTGGCAAGTGTTTTGGTGATCTACTCGCAGCATGCCTCATTAAGCTAGGTTTTGAAAGATCCAGGGCTGAATCTTCCTCAAGCCTGGAATAACCAAACATGGAGAGCAAGTGTACGGAGTCATATGTACCTACGTTGGCGACCTCTGCTTGTACATGCCTGACCCCAACTCATTCTTGGAGACCCTACAGTCTGAACCATATAATTTCAAATTGAAAGGTTCTGGACCTATGAACTTCTATTTGGGATGTGGCTTTGAACGTGACAAACATGGAGTTCTCTGTATGAACCCCATCAAGCTCATTGAAAGGATGGAAGCTTCATATGAGCAAATGTTTGGTTGCAAGCCAACTACCAGGTTCCACTCACCTATTGCCGAGAATGACCATCCAGAACTTGATTCAACGAGGTTCTTGGACGACACTGGTGTTCAGCAATATCAAAGCATGATTGGCTCCCTCCAATTGATCATTGCGATTGGATGGTTTGATGTGCAAACTGCCGTCATGACACTTTCAAGCTTCTGGGCCCAACCAAGACAAGGCCATCTCAACAGAGCAAAGCGTATCTATGGATATATCTCCAAGTTCAGGCATTTCAAAATCAGATTCAGAGTGGAACCTCCAGATTTTGTGTGGACTGAAAATACTACCAGCGATTGGTCCAATTCTGTATATGGGGAGCATTCAGAAGACTTACCAAGCAATGCATCACCCCCTCTCGGTAAGACAGCTGTGTTGACTCATTTCTATGATGCAAACCTAATGCACGACATCCTCAGTGGAAACGCTGTAACTGGTATTTTGCACTTTGCAAACAAGACTCCCATGATGTGGTTCTTCAAGAAGCAAGCAACTACAGAGGCAGCCACCTTTGGGGCTGAATTTTTATCCGGCAGGGCATGCATCAAACAAATCATTGATCTCAGACAGTCATTCTGATACCTCGCAACTTGTGTGTATGGCGCCTCCTATTCGTGGGGAGATAAGAAGAAGATGATTCAAACAGCAACGTTCCCATATGCAAGACTCCACAAGAGGCACCACATCCTCTCATACCACTATGTCAGCAGTATGATTGCAAGAGAATTCATTCTCATGCAAGACATTCCCAGCAAGGATAACTGCACAGATATATTAAATTCCTTTCGTGTCCAGCAGTACCAAAGCTACACGATAGGCAGTTGTTCTATTCGTACAAATCAATGAGTCCCGTATCAACCAAGTAATTGATTCCCACGGCATATCGATTCCCACGGTGCATCGATTCCCATTGCGTATCGGCGGTGAGCAATCCCTGTTTTCTAGTATTGCCCTTGTTCTTTGGTGAGCAATCTTTGATTTAGAGAAATATCACACAACCTCCTACGGGAGCAATTCCTGATTTTATTGATAAACGTATCATGGAATCTTCCTAAGATAACAAGAGAAGGAAACCGTTGTCAGAAGCTTCTCACACAATATATATATATATATATATATATATATACGATCAACGATCAATGCATGCATGGAAATAATCAGTGAGTAATCTCATCACTACGCAACAGCAGTTGCAACGTATTTCACTTCAATAAAAGAGATATCTTGCGTTTCGGCAAGATTTCACTTTATCTCATACTTTTAACATTCAACTGATTATATCTCCAAAATTCACACTAGTTGCTACCAGCTACCTGTAATCTACATTACTAAGGTCTACCTCGCTGTATCTGAAAAAGTTCACAGTAAGAAGAGATCTGGCGTTTCTATAGTCTTGCCTGTAGTCCGATTATCCGTTGTTGCAAAAGTATCCAACCACAATTGTCCCGTGTAGAGTACAATCGTTTGTCTACTAACACACTAACGCAGCGTTGCTGTTCTTCAGAAGCCTTTGAATCAGACTCTCAGCAGACCGGATTCAGAAGGAAAATAATAGATTAACAGTCGCAACCTCCAAGGCAGCTTCCATATGAAGAACAAGCGAGAAAGTGAACACACGCCCTACGCTGGCATATGCCAATTGCACATTGTTTACAAAGCAGTTCCCTTTCTCCGCACAATTGACACTCTTCTCCTCCTCCATCGGATCAGTCGAGTGAGACGACGTCATCCTCCTCATCCAAGTCCTCTACATCCTCCGACAACTCAGACGTATTAGAAGCAAGCATGCCAAACATACCGGCGAATCCTGGTGGTAATGGGATCAACAACAAAGATGATGACGACATAGACACAATTAATCTTCCTAGTTTTGACAACCACATGAAGATGATACTTGTCTCCATATTCTGCGTTACACAGGAAGAAAATAACTTGCTGTGTGAGGCTCTCCTTGAAGGAGGATTGCACGAGTGGTAAACTTTCCTCGACGCACTCCTCGAACATGATTTTGCTTGAGAACTTACCTACATGGATACTAGTAGCGGACTACCAACTCAACTTCACAGATCTATCCAACGGACCATAGAAGCACTTGCAGATTTCACCAAGGATTTATGCAAGAAGTGAAAAAGATTGGAGGGATGTAGAATCATATTCATACAACGGCTTCAGTGCTTTCCGTATGACATGTGCACTGCGTCTCCAGAATGAATCTATCTTGAATCCTCCACCTCCTCATCCAGGAACAAGCAAGACCAAGTCTACACAACAAGTACAGTACGAGTCTTGGTGTAGAAAATCACGTGATGAAAAGTCATTCACGCCCCTCACAAACAGCTCAAGATTCGAACATTGGCTTGTCAGATTCAAGGCAAAGCTTGAAGCATACAATATTGACACCAAAATGTTTCTCGATGAGACCTGGCCACCTGTTACATTACAAGGTTTCACTCATGACCTCTTTGTCAAACAATGTGCCTTCTTCTGGGTTCTTATGTTAGAAGTTTTTAAAAGCGGCCTATCATTGTCATGCGTACACAGCCATTCCATCACACGAAATGGTCGGCAAGCGTACTTTGATTTTGTAAATCTACATAGTGAATCAAAGGCCAAGGTGTACGACAATTCGACTCAACTGCAAGCGTTACTGAAGTTGAATCTCGACAAGTGAAAAGAATCCAAGGTAAAGTTTATCACGAACTGGTTCAAAGAATTGAACCACCTAAATAAACTTTGTCCTCCCAATAAACCTCTTGAGTATCATACAGTCAAATCAGCATTATGCCAAGCCTGTTATTCCAGCTTCCAACTAAGCAAACAATTTACCAAGATCAATAACCTTGGTGGCCCGAATAGTAGCATCACAGATATCCAAGCTGAAGCCGCTGCTATCCACAAGCTCGAGATCACTCTGTTACTTGAGGCTACTTGTCTCGACTCTCAGTCAGCAATGTCTGCTCCAAAATCTACAGTACAAGCACATGTTCACGACTTATCTTCCGATCAAGGGCATAATTCTAGCGAATATGCTCTTCCTATCAAATTTGAAGCCGGCTATCAAGACTACATGATATTTAAGGCTGGACGTTTGCCTGATCCTTCCACACGTTTACCGACTGGCAAATGAAAGGCATTATCACGTCAAGGCATGAAGAATTGACTGAACTTTTCCCCTGAAGGCAAGAAAATAGTAGTTGCTTCCTTGCGGTCTGAATTGCTTCCTGATAGTCAACCGGACCCCAACGCCACCAAGCCTATCACTCAAAAAGCTTATACGCATGATCATTCTGTCACATTCCTCGAAGATGATACTTCAAGTGGTGATAACCATACCAATGCTTCAGAAGATCTACATCTGGCCGTTGAAAATGATCGCCGAGGCGTCTTCCACGCATCACTCGGTGTCTACAAGTCTCAGACCTCCTCCTCCAAGGACCAGCAACCCCTCAAGTCATCCCTATCACCTGCTCACCCTGCCAGATTTCTTTCTGAGAACCCTGACATCCGATATAAAAGGGATGGTGACACTCTCATGCCCGTTGGAAAATCTTCCTACTCGGTTAATTTTCACAAATGGTACAAACCTGAAGACGACGTAACCTTACAGCATGAAAACCAAGTATCCGCATATACCTATTGTGCACATAAGGCTACTGTCTCCAACCCCAGTTTCGCTATGGTTGACCGTGGTGCCAATGGTTGCATTATTGGTAATGATGCATGTCTCATCTCCAAGGACATTCCACCTCGGTATGTCAATGTCACCGGCATCAACAATCACCAAGTGCAGAATATTCCCATTGCAACATGTGGAGCATATTCTGTTTCAAATAGAGGTCCCATTATCCTTATTTTTAATGAATGCACATACACAGGAAGACACCCCTCTACCCTGTTGTCTGGTCAGATGGAAGCATACTTCTCTACTGTCAATGATACATCCATCAAAGCAGGTAGTGGACAACGTCCGATAACTGTCACGCGACCCCTCGCAAGCCCTATTTTCAGAAAATTGACCCTGCGTTTGTTATGCGCAAGGGTATTTTTTTAAATTCACAATTTTTGTGGTGAAGATTTTTGACCCCCCCCAGGTTGCGACCAAAATTCTCCCCGAAGACTCAAAATGTCCATTGATCTCTCCATTTTGACTAAATTGATTTAACAAATCTATTTCTCAATACCACACTTTCTAACCTTAACCCAAGATATGAAATAAAATTAGTTTCAGAAGTGTTAGTTCGCTATGTTTCCACGTTGTTTTCTACGGTATGTCACGTCGTGTCTTCTTTCATACCATCGTGCCTTTTAATGCTCGCTCTGATAGCATCATGCTCGTTTTAACGATTTTTTGTAGAACTCTACAGCACTAACTTCCTCCTACACGATTTCACCACCATTCTTTCTTTTATTTTGTTTCCAAAAATACTTTTTTCTTAGATATGTGTCCGGGTGTATTATGATAGTACTAGTACTAGTAGTAATGTAGGTATGATAGTATCAATTTCTGTTCGAGTGGTGAAACGATTTTTTGTACAATTCATGTCAACAATCATGGAACGGCGTTTCAGAATTCAGTAACCGGAACGGCGTTTCATGCTTTTGTGTTCGAATCATGTTTAAATTTGAAATCTCGGTGCCAAACAACTTCCTAACCTTAACCCAAGATATGAAATAAAATTATTTTCAGAAGTGTTTGTTTGCTACTTTGTACTATGTTTCTGCGTTGTTTCTATGTCACGTCGTGTCTTCTTTCATACCATCTTGCCTTTTCATGCCCGATCTGATAGCATCATGCTCGTTCTCGTCATGTTCATTTAACACCACCATCGCAGCCATTTCTTCTCCTCCCTTCTTCCAATAGAAGAATATGTCACAACCTAGTAAAAGTCGCCGTCACTTCAAGAGTGGTTGTTATACAAAAATACCCAAATCATTTATCTGTCGTAGCTGCTTGTCCCATAAGGGCAAGTCAAAGACATTCATCAGAAGCAGACAAGATTCCACTTCACACCAATCATACCGATATGTATCACGAGGCCTGTCACGTCACCTTGATTCAATACCTGTTTGCCGTGCTTTCTATTTAAACCACAACCTAATGGAATTTTCATCATCTGCCAAAGAAGAATCCACTACTACAGTTTGTCATACCCCTTCACAATATGGCCTAACATTGATGGAGAATGGTCCAATTGTTCCTTCCGCTTCTGTTGCTGCCGCTCACACTAACAAGGCATCCTCTAACTGAAACGTTCAACTCTGTTCTAAACAGTCAGGTAGTACACAACTTATTTGTTCCACCAATGGTTCGAAATGTAATGGAATCACAGTTGTTTCCTTCAGAAGACAACAGCAACAATGATGACATGGTTATTCATGAAGAAATTTGCCTTCCTATTCAGAACGATAATGGTATGGATGCTGCGGAATCCACCGCATCCCAACCAAACATCAATGAAAGAGAGCAATTGATCCGGTCCCATCTTTCTTTTTCACCTACCAATAGGCTCATTGCTGAAATAAAGCTCATTAATCTAATGACGAAACACAAGTTACCTCTAAACACATTCAAATCTATTTTTCAATGGGCAAACCAATGTCAAACTATTCATGGTATTGACTTTAGCTCTACCTACCCCCGCCATCGAGAAGCCATATTTAGTGAAATCAAGTCCAATTTGGGTATTTCAGAGACCAAGTTTGAGCCGCACATAATTAACTGGTTACCTTGCAATTTACCCACCCAAATATTTGTTCGATCCTTCCCAGACGCACTTCATTCCCTTCTGACCAATAAGGAATTGATGCAAGAAACCAATTTGTCTTTTCCGAATGTCGAGACTCCTCTTTCACCCTGAAAACAACCCACCACTCACCAATGAAACATACATAACAGAACTACACCACGGCTCTTGGTGGACGGAATCATGGAAGCAGATCTGCAATGAAAATGATGAAATCCTTGTTCCGATCATTTTGTACATGGATGGAATCAGCTTGGATGCACATGGCCATCTGTCACTCACTCCTCTCAACATGACTCTTGGTATTTTCAATACTGAAGCAAGAAAACGACCTGACGCTTGGACCACAATTTATTTTCATCCCGACACTGAAATCGAGAGCATAAGACACACAAAAAAAACCACGGCGAAAGATAATATTCAAAATCTACACATCTGCGCTGGCATTGGCTTTGCAATCTTTCAAGCAAGTATGTGAAATGCAGGGCGGGTTGGAGTGGGATTATCTTCCGTATGCAGGAAAAGTGTTCAAAGTGAAAATGAAATTTGCGATTGCCTATGTTGTTGGTGATACAGAACTTCATGACAAACTATGTGGAAAGTATGGATCCTACACGGAAAAGGTGAAGAAATTGTGCCGACATTGTACATGTCCTACACGTGTCATCATAAACCAAAAGCCCAAGTGGAGGAACTGACTTGGCTCTGGGTTCCAGAAGATTTTGAATCCCCCCCAAACATTTCTGCAAGGGAATACAAGGAGTACTTCAAAAGCATTTCACACCATCCCATAAAAAATGCTTTTCACAGCCTCAATTTTGGTAGTAATGTCAACAACATTCACTTTGCTACTCCCGGTGAGTGTTTGCATATGCATCAACTGGGTGTAGCACGTCGGGCAGTAGAATCACTCGATTCATTGTTAAAAGGTAGTCCTAAGTGTTGGTATGCCCCTGATTTAAACACGAATGGCACATCAGCTACTATTGGTTCACTCGCGCAGTTATACGATGGTCTTTTGTCAAGGCAATTGGACAGAGATTTCCCCAGAACCAAGTTTTCCGGTCAGCTTCTCTCCATTACCAAAAAGGAGGGTAATGATTATTCGGGAACGCTCATTTCCATTCTGATCACCCTTTGTTCCAATGTGGCAATAAACATCATCAAGGACGCGACATTTATTCAGAAACAAGTAGAGGTAATTCAACTGATCCTCTCCATGGAAGAATTCTTGAAGCATGGGAATATACCCATTTCTGGATTGGAAAATCTCCCCAAGATGATAATCCATTTTATCAATTGTATTAATTCGACCTGCCTCAGAGAGGGAATGGGTACGAAACTGATCAAAAACCATCTATACTTTCATCTTGTTGAGTACATACAGCTTTGGGGACTTCCATGTGGATGGGATTCTTCTTATCCGGAATCACACCACAAAACTGAAATCAAAGCACCCTCGAAGAACACTCAACAGAATGCTTTGATATTGATAATGCAAACGGCAAAGCGATAGGAAGAAAAAATGCTGCTACGAGTAGCTACTTCCAAGTTCAATTTAGTGACGGCAGAAGATGTTTCTGGTAATCGAGTCCCTCCCAAAGTTTCTGGTTCAAAATTTCACGTTTTCATTAGCGGCGATGGGGCAAGTACTATGAGATGGGTTAGGTCATCGAACAAAACAAAACCCTATATTTCTCCCATCGTGTTGTCTTTTGTATGTCAGAATGTTCTTCCACTTTTGGAGGACTCTACGTTTGTGAAAGGATTTACTGAACATAACAGGTTTGACAAATGCACACAGCAAAATTACTTGTTTCGGAGCCACCCTTCATATTGTTCCGATGGTGGCCAACTCAACTCTGTCTGGTATGATTGGGCCTTGTTTGATGTCGACGCATGTGAAATACCCTGCCATATTATGTGTTTCCTTGAACTCTACAATCTGAAGCAGCCTTACTCATTTGTTTCTGAGTACCGAAATTGCCGACAAAGGCATTTATGCAGTAGTGACCAAGTTTAAGTCCACTCCAACACCAACAGCTTTGTCGTTTGTGACGAGAGGTGAAGTAGACAAAAATTCCCTGTTCTTATTTCATGTCGACAGCATACTTTCCGATGTAGCAGTTGTCCCAGAACTTGATACAATTGGTACGTTGCAATCAAACTCATATCTAGTTGTGTCGAATCAAAGGGCTTGGCTGGATGAATTCCACAAGACAACATCCATCTTCTTTGCCTAATGAAGAGGCACTCTACTCCCAATGCACTATCATTGTTGAACAGGACAGCGACAATAATGATGATGCTACTAATTCAGGTGATGATTGTTCAATGACATCGAACGATGATGGCGATAGTGAGGTCCTCTCTGACCCATCCAATACTTAATTGTTTACCTAGTACAATATCAGTAATAAGTTAGTATTACTGAATCGAGTGCTCCTCCGTATTGATCGTTACAAATTTCTCCTACGATTCGATTGATAGCTACTCCAAAATGATTGAATGTCGCAGGTAAACAAACGAAGTGAATGGAACGTCTAACTTTAAATTATTGTTTAATATATTATAGACGATCAGCTCTTAGCACAGTTTTTGTCAATACATAGGCGCTCATAATATAACAGCCTTCGTATTTTGGATTCGAACAGCTATGTAATACTAATGGATTGAACAATAGAGTATCGCCTGACCTCAATGGAACTTTCACTTTATACGTTGGGAACACAAAGTAATAAATCACCTCATCATCACTTACATGTTTCGGAGCAATAACCGTCAGCCTCATATAGAACATATCGGCATCAATATGGCATTTTGAGTGATAATCCTTTCCAATAGAAAAGGCCGTAGCGTGATGGCTGATTGCATTCAGTGTTGTACGACTAACAACCTCATTCATCACATTCATTTCAAGTGTGATCAATTTTTCCATTGGACTTAAACAAAGCTGCATTTCCTTTACAATGTGTAGGGCTGTCTCTTCAAGGTTTTCTTTTGTTGTCGTGTCCACGTTGTTTTTGAAAACATACACACCATTTCCTGAATTCAATCGATTTGGTCTCATCCCAACAATATCATATCCATTGTTGACACTGTCACATTTGGATCCTCGTCCTATTTTGGGTTTAGCTTCAACAATTTCCCGAGCGAACCTTCTTGTATTTTCTATATTTTCTTTGGTACCCAACCGTTGTTTTGCAAACTGTCTGGAAGCTTTCGCAAAGATTTTCAATGATGGTTCTGATTCTGCGAACGCTAAAAGAAACTTATCGTAGGTACTATCCAATGATTTGAAACTGTCTATAGACACAGCCTCTGTTGATGGATATTCCTTTTCTCCAACTGTTTTCCAACCCCAAGTTGTTTCCATGAATTTACTTTTATAGCCATTTTTGTGTACTGTTTTCAATGCTATTTGTTCGACATGTTTGAGATTTGACTTTATACTTCGACGTGGCTTCTTTGGTTTTATCTCTGACAGGTGTTGTAAGTCTGGTGTATTGTTGTCGATGGTACTGCGTTTTTGAGAAAATTTGAAGTCATTCTCTGTCTACTTCTTGTACCTTTCTGTTGTCTCTTTGCTCTTTGTTGTTTTGCTCTGTCTTCAATTAGCTTTGGTTTTCTGTTGAATCCCTTTGTTCGTTGTCGCCACCGATGCATTGCCAACGATGACATCTCCAACAACAATGTAATTGACGAATCGAATTGGCGTTGGAGTATTCTTGTTTTAGGGTCAAGTTTTTGGAACGTCGTTTTCGAATTAGGTGTCTGGAACGGCAATTCAGACTTGTACGTCTGCTGTATTGGTGTTTCATGGTCAATTTTCTGGAATGGCGTTTCAGATTTAGTTCTCTGGAACGGCAATTCTGACTTTTGCGGGCGCTTTGATCTTTCCTGCTTGCCGCTGTTGGCATCGCTGCCGCTTGCCGCTGTTGCTAATCCACAGAACGTCTCTATTGTCGTTTTAGGGTCTAGTTTCTGGAATGGCGTTTTGGATGTAGTTGTCTGCTGGGACAGCAATTCTGACTTCAACGTCTGCTGTATCCGCGTTTGAGGGTCAACTTTCTGTAACGTCGTTTCAGATTTTGTTCTCTGGAACGGCAATTCTGACTTTTGCGGGCGCTTTGATCCTTCCCGCTTGCCGCTGTTGTTATCGCTGTCGTTTGCCGCTGTTGCTATAGCTTCCGCTTGCGGCTGTTGCTATAGCTTCCGCTTGCCGCTGTTGCTAATCCGCAGAACGTCTATATTGTCGTTTTAGGGTCAAGTTTCTGGAACGGCGTTTTGGATTTAGTTCTCTGGGACGGCAATTTTGACTTGAACATCTGCTGTTTTGGCGTTTCAGGGTCAACTTTCTGGAACGGTGTTTCAGATTTAGTTCTCTGGAATGACAATTCTGACTTTATCGGGCGCTTCGATTGTTCCCGCTTGCCGCTGTTACTACCGCTGCCGCTTGCCGCCGTTGCTAATCCGCAGAACATCTGTATTGTCATTTTAGGGTCAAGTTTCTGGAACGGTGTTTTGGAGTTAGTTGTCTGGGACGTCTGTGTGGTTGTTTTAGGGTCAAGTTTCTGGAACGTCGTTTCAGATTTAGTTGTCTGCAACGTCAATTTGGACTTTTGAGGGCGCTTTGATTGTTCCCGCTTGGTGCTGTTGCAATCACTGCTGTTGCTATCCCTGCTGCCTATTGCTGCTGTTGCTCTCGCTGTCGCTTGCCACTGTTGCTATCGCTTCCGCTTGCCGCTGTTGCTATCGCTATGTGCTTTTATTGTTCCCGGTTGCGGCTGTTGCTCTTGCTGTTATCGATGATTCTATTCAAATATGTGATATGATAATTGAGCAAAATGTATGAGTATCTATTGATGTACTACATAGAGTAAATAATAACAACAGAATAATATGAAAATGTACATGCCAATTGATTCGTAATTATCACCAATCCGGGAAAATTCGTCGGACCTACAGGGGAAGATTCGTTGCTTCCGATTTGTTGCTTCCAATTCGTTGCTTCCGATTAGTTGCTTCCGATTAGTTGCTTCCGATCCGTTGCTTCCGATCCGTTGCTTCCGATCCGGTCCTATGAGAATAAGAAGAAAAATAGAAGGGAGGAAATACATTATCAGCAATGCTGGAGGCAGTCTAATCATTCTCTATCTCTCTCAATTGTACTGGTAAGTTGTTCCGATCCGTTGTTCCGATCCGGTCCTATGAAAATAAGAAGAAAAACAGTAGAGTAATTCATTATCAGCAATGCCAGAGGCAGTATCATTGTCTAGCTATCTCACATCGTTCCCTCCTTCTATCTCTCTCATTCGTACCGTTGCTTGTTCTGACTTGAACAGTTGTTCCTATCCGATTTGTTATTCATTGTCGTTGTTCTTGCTGCTGCCGTAGATTTGTAGAATTCTTACTCCTATATCACAAAAAACTGGATCTTGATCCTGTTGATATAAATACACAAGGGATGCAGATTTGTTACTTTTCAAGACGTGTTTGCGGGCCCTCAAACAATATCTATCAAGCAATTCCTCTCTCGTCCTGGTCTCTATTGTCTTTTTTCAGCCAAGGCAGTTGTTTCAGACTAAAATATCTCGAGCCTGAATTCCCTGCCTACTAGTGATCATTGCTGATTAGTTCAGTGGGATCCCGCATTCTCTGGCGGAGTGCTTTGTCGTACAAGTACGGTAAAGCAACTCTGCTCAAGATAAGTTCAGTAAGATTATGAAGGGAAAGAGTATTTTTTGACTCGAAAAGAAAACAAATTCACACTGTAAAATCACACTGTAAAATCACTCTGTAAAATCACACTGAAATATCACCACACTGTAAAATCACACTGTAAAATCAGTTCGAAAAAAAATGTTTTTGCTGTGTGTTTGTGTGTGTGTGTGTGTGTGTGTGCATGTGTGTTCGAAAAAAAAGAATCGATACTTACTAACCTATCAGATCTACCGCAGTAAATCTAGAATAATGAAGAGTAATTTGATTTTCTTAATTAAAAATAAGAATGTTAAGTAAATAAATCGCCCCCCGCGCTCGTTTTGAATAGAGAACAATCTAAAATAGTGCCCTGAGTTTTATTGTTAACGTTCTCAACTTGTGATACACTGAGATCTTTTATGTACCGGTGAGGTTGTACGTACCGACACATGTGTGACGGTGATCTTACTGGTAATGAATTTGCCTAGTTTTGTCCAGCACTATCCTACGACAGTAGATACGTACACAGAAACCGTTGTGTCCAGGTATATTACGATAGTAGTAGTAGTAGTAGTAATGTAGGTATGATAATACTAATGACTTCTGTTTGGGTTGTGAAAGGTTTTTTTGTACAATTCATTGTAAACAAACATGGAACGGCGTTTCAGAATTCAGTAGCCAGAACGGCATTTCAGGCTTTGTGTTTGCAGCATGTTCCAATTTGAAATCTCAAAATGAAGTAGCACATAAGGTTGGGTGGTGAAACATTTTATTGTACAATTCATGTCAACGGTGATGGAACGGCGTTTCAGAAATCTGTAACCGGAACTGCTTTTCAGACGTTGTTTTCGAATCATGTTTCAATTTGAAATCTCAAAATGAAGTACTACGTACGGATGGGTGGTTAAACGTTTTCTTGTACAATTCATGTCAACAGTCATGGAACGGCGTTTCAAAGTTTGTGTTCAAATTAGGTTTCAATTTCAAATCTCGAAATTACTGGGTTTTAAAGTATTTGTTGGAAAATCTTAACATAGAGCACCGTATCTCAAAATTGACGATCCGTGTTTCGTATCGTTGTGGTTTGTTTTGGTAACGTTTTCACCTTTCGTTTGCAACGGCGTTGCAGGTTGTACTATTTGTTTACCGTTAAAGTGGAAATATTTGTACATTGTTGAATGATGTTAGTTTGTCGATAGAGGCGCTGTGGTTTGAAGTTGAGTCGAACCTGTTTTTCGTTTCCTCATTTGAGAATCTCTTGATATGCGACAAGTTATACAAATGTAGCAACTTAGATTGCTTTCACACAATTTTTTATTTTCTTGTTCTCTAAATTAGCAATCAAACAATGAGAGTTACGAGAAGTACCGCTAAACATATGGCTAATTCACCACCAGATGAAGTCACAGCTGCAGCCGCAACCCCAACCAACGTAGCCGGCGCAAATGCAGCGCCAGAAGTCAACAGTACTCCATCATCTACTCCACCACGAGATGAAGGGGAAGCCGCAGACCAAGACAGACCTTCAGCTAATAAACCAACAACGTTGTTTGCAAACGATCCAAAAGCTCATCCGGTCAGTCAAGGGCATGCAGTCGATAAACCAAGGAAGAGGAAACGCAAAAAATCGAAAAGTAAATCCAAGAAAAAAAAGAAGTCATGAGGGACAAACACCAGCAGTCGTTCCCGCAACACCACATCAAGGAGTCACAGGTGCTGCACGACCTTTGTCGTCTTTGGGAAATGAAGCCGGTGGAAGTTTGTCATTGGAATTATTTAATGATGACTCCCAATACCAGGTTCACACAGATGCAATGAAAAGACGTGTCAAAGCTTGTCTGAAGCAACAGGGTCCTAACGGATTCTCTGAGAATATTTTGACTGACGAACTCATCACTGCCGTCAGTTGTGACATCGAATCTGTCTTCAGCCATCTCATGAACAAGGTTTTCATTGTTACTAAACTTTCTTCTTCCGGAACCCGTCCTGACTTCAGCAAGCAAGAAACGTCAGACAAACCATCATCGGGTCCTATACCAAGGGTTGTTGACGTGATGGTAAATCTTTTCCTACGTGACTCCGGGTCGCAGTTGACAAAGAAGGTCTGTATCTTGGATGCAAAGGGGCTGACAACTCGTTTCAAGGAGTACAAAACGAAAGATAAATGGAACGCCTTCCAGTCAGCGCTCAACTCCGTTATCAAAATCGATGATAATACCACGTCAGGTGAAACACAATTCACCCGGGTTGAAGGACAAGACGAAGTAGCAGAAGGCACGTCGCATTCTGTCTGGGCAAAGAATGTGGTTAACTACGACACCATACTGAAGTACATGAAAGTGTATTTAAGCTTGCTGCGGTGGTACGTACGTTGTGTCCAATTCCCCCCTGCACCTTCACCGGAAACAGAAGGACCGTTTTTCAATCAATGATTTAAAGACGATGTAAACAAAGGGAAGCTATACATCCGGCAGATGGTCTCGTTCTTTGAAGGTCTTTCCTTTCACCACACACTGAGGCATTTTCTTTCATCTAGTCACTCCTTTGATCAGTTGGTCATTCAAATCAATCATATTAGAGGTACTCAAGTTGTTGGTGCACCAACAAGAGAAGGTGTCGCAGCAGTCAAGTTAGTGCCCTTGACTGATTCCCCAAAATACCTCAAGTTGGAATGGACCATCCGATGTGTCCAAGATACCCCTTGCGTTTCAAAAGGTCCTCATGTATTTGTGGGTATGCTTCCAACGACAGAAGGCAAGAATTTTCCAAGAACTCAGCCTTCAACACTTCGCCGACAAGTCATTACTACATGACAATTTGTACAACAAACTATTGCCCAATCTGTATGAGTCTTCGTTTTTGGTTGGACGTTACCAAATACCAGAAGTGGACAATATGGTGGGGATTATTCAATTCAACCTGTTATCTTCTCTTCACTTTTGCAAGATTATGGAGCACTGGAAAACTCTGAACAAGTGTTACAGAGTAGGCGTTGACTTTGCAAACAAATTGGTCACTCTTTCTACTGCAAAGAAATTGGAGGAACGTGACATATTTGTGGACGATTACGATCCTGACGACAAAGTTCACGTGAAGACATTGTTGCAACATTACCTCCTGAGTTTGTCCTGTGTTGACAATGTTGTTTCCACGCCAGACCAACTTGAACAGGTGAATCTTGTTTGCGACAAATTGCTCGACTATGTTCTAACATCTCGTTTGTCCCGTGGTCCTAACGGTACACTTGTTCCGGTTACTAGGATTATGGTTTCAAAGGCAATAATGAAGGCTGTACTTGGCAAGGAAGAAAAAACTTCTTTTAACGTTGACAACGCACATGAGTATCTCGACGAATATTTGAAAGCAGAGCAAAAGTCATTGTCATTGAACTCTAATCCAGGTGAACCTCACCGCAAAGATCGGTTATTCATTTTCACAAACGACGGTCCTCGATCTGTTCAATTTGAAGAACAAACTCCACCTGAGCTTGTGAGAGGTAAGGAGTGTCGACATACTTACCCTATTGCAAAAGAGGACTACAGCTTATCCGTCACAAGGTTCCTTAATTTTGATGAGAGCTGCACATACACGGTGGACAATCGATTGTTCTGGGAACATACGAGATTTGTATTCCGTGATATTTTCATCACACGACCGGAAATACTACTCAAAGGTTGTAAGTGTTTTGAGAGGTCTTTGTAATTTCTGACAACGTTACAATTATCTACCCGTTGGGGGCCAATTGTTCGTCCCCTTGACAAAGGAACTTCTGTGTTCTGTTTTCCAGAACAAAAAATACGTGTTGGAATCAAACTTGGAAGTAACTTTTGTTTCAGGAGAGGATAAAAAGACTTTACAATCCGATGGCGACTCGTTGATCCAATTATTCGAAAAAATCAAGGTACCCACAAGTCAGAGTTTCAGAGCTACCGGACATTGCAAATTGGGACTTCATGAAGGTGCACTTGAAGAACTTCGAGACATTCATCGAAGAGAATGACACCTATTCCGTCCGATGGCTACTGTTCACAAACAAAGGTCTCAATGGAGTGGATTCATTTTTTTGATTTCCTTGGGAAGACAAATCGACCGACAACTCTAGTGAATCCTCAATTGATGGAGGTAACACAAACAATGATGATGAAGAACAAGACGACGTAGAAGTAGTAAACGGCAACGTACGTACCACAGAACCAAACGCAGTTCAAGAGAACGCATCCATGAAGGCAAAGAAGAAGTCGTTTCTTAGGAAACCAAAAAAACTGAAACAAGAATGCATCAGACAAATCCAATGGAGAGCCGAAGTACAAGGAGAGGAAGGTTTCTCTGAACCTTGGCCATGTTGAAGATCTTGGATACCTTCTGCGAGTTCCTTGTCCAAAACCAGACAACGTAGTAAGACAGAAGCGCTCCGGAAACGTTAAGATGTTGTTCGCAGATCCTGATCCGGTGATCTCGTATCCTAAATTTGCAATTGGTAGTGAGGTTACAATCACGGGTATTCCAGCACCTGGAACTGGTGTTGTGAAGAGTTATGCATCGAAGAAGAAGGACCATTATCCTCAATACCCTGGATACATGGTGCACAAGAAACTACCGGATGGTACAACAGTGAAACGCGCAACTTGGTTCCCTTACGACCGTGTGGGGTCGAATAAACCACAGTTCACCAAGTTGTCGGAGGTCTTCAAATAATGAAACAATGCTGTATTGGGTAGACGTTCATAGCCTTGGCCACGCACCACCATAGAACACAAGAGCGAAGAGTGCCAAAGCAGGAAAGAAGTTATCATAGTAGTACAACGTCCTCACTACTAGTAGTTCTTCTTCTCCACATAAGATTCAGATTAACCAAAACATGATTGTGTAGGTAAGAAATAATCATAAGTAACATTTAATAACTAGTAGTAGAGTACTACAACACGCAGTAGATCATTTGAATCTTTTCATATTAGCCTACTATTACATGTTCTTGTAATACTGTACTCCTACATACGTGTTCATAGTGGTTAGTAGTTCAAAGTTCTCAGAAGGTTGTACCTAATACTAGTACTACTAGTATTAGTACTAGAACCAATACAGAATTCCAATCTGATAGCATCATGTTTTACGGACAACAGGGTGCATTTTCAGTGAACAATGAATTGAACCCAGTCCATAACATGAGCAGTATTGATGATGAAATTGCTGGCAATGACACATCGTTCCATTTGAAAACTTATTATGAATCACAGTTTTTGTAATTGGATTATGTCCTGGGACAATAAGTAGTATTTCAAAATTCATACTGTGTAAAAGAGGAACCACCTTCAAAATAATACTGTTGGTTTCATAGTAATCCACATAACAATAAGTGTTAGCAATATTCATGATGAAATTGATGGAAATGACACATAGTTGCACTCTAAAAATTATTATGACTCACAGTTTTCGTAATTTTATTATGGCCAGGGACAATATGTATTTCAAAAATCGTACTGTCTAAAGCACTATCAGGTTGAAAATTAAACAGTTATTTTGAGATTTTATCACATACATAGTGTTAACAACATTGATGATGAAAAGTTACTTTTATTGATAAGATTAATCATGAAAGAAACTGAAGTGAGTTATAGGTGATAGTTTGGGTGTAACCACCTAATTAGTGCACTTGGGTACTGCATTTGGAGGAGAAATACACACTAATTTGCATTTAAAAATTCCAAAAACAGATAATTTGTGTGATTCAACCATGAATATGGTTTCTTTTATGGATATGATGAATCATGAAAGGAACAGAAGGTAGTTATCTGTCATGGATTGTATGTTACCAACTAATCAGTGCATTTGGGTACACGATTTGGAGGAAAAATACACACTATTTTGCAAGTAAAAAAATCCAAAAACAGATATTATGTGTGATTTAACAATAAATATTGTTCCCGTTATGGGTAAGATGAATCATGAAAGAAAGAGAAGTGACTAATCTTTCATGGTTTGTGTGTCACCACCTACTAATTAGTGCATTTGGGTCCTGGATTTGGAGGAAAAATACACACTAGCTAATTTGCAATTAAAAATTCAAAAATCAGATATTTTGTGTGATTGAACCATGAATATTGTTCCTGTTATGGGTAAGATGAATCATGAAAGAAACAGAAGTGAGTTATCAGTCTTGAATTGTGTGTCACCACCTAATTAGTGCATTTGGGTACAGGATTTGGAGGAATAATAAACACTAATTTGCAAGTAAAAAATCAAAACAAAAATATTTCGTATGATTAAACAATGACTATTGTTCCTCTTATGGGTGAGATGAATCATGAAAGAAACAGAAGTGAGTTATCTGTCGTGGTTTGGGTATCACCACCTAATTAGTGCATTTGGTTACTGGATTGGGAAGAAAAATACACACTAAATTGCAATTAAAAATTCCAAAATCAGATATTTGGTGTGATTGAAAAATGAATAATGTTAATGTAATGGATAAGATGAATAATGAAAGAAACAGAAGTGACTTATCTGTCATGGTGGTTTGTGTGTCACAACATAATTAGTGCATTTGGGTACTGGTTTTGGAGGAAAAATGACCAGTGACCAAAACTATTAAAACATTCATACAGACTAAAGTATCAGCCTTAGAATTGTCAATATACTTTCATACTCTAACCAATCCATAGAATGAACAGTATTCATCCTTAAACTGCAGAAACTAACAAACTTTTGCACTTCAAAAACTTAGTAGCAATCACTATTTAGGTTACTTCATACAAAAATAAAGAAATAGAACTAGTAGGAACAAAAAGTAAGGAGGGAAGTACTACGTATGGACCGTTCTAAGGAGGAGTCGAACCACAAGACACAGTGACTTCAATATAACCAAATCGTTGCAAAATGACGAAAATTTACATTACTTAAATAAGTGCGGTAAGAATTATTCCTTAACAGTTTACAACAAGTAATTGAACGAAAATACCTCAGTATTTGCCCAACGTAAATCATTATTACAAGGAAGAGCAAAATGGAGAACACAACACCACAATCAGCGTACAAGAGGAAGCCTTTGAAGCCTAGGTATCCTTTGGATTTGGCGGAGTACTGTGCAAGAATGACTGAGCTAAATGATGGTGACGAAAATAAACGAGAGAAATCCATTCTCATATCATTTTGAAACTGGGTTTGATGCGCTATGTGCCAAAAACGGCAACTTGGTACTCACAATACTTAATGGATGCAACAAGATAGACAATGTTAGAGATAGACTCAACAGCCCAAAAGGGCATTTCGATGAAGAAGAAGCTTTAGAAATTTGGGAACAATGCTTGAAGTACGTAACTGAGGACATATTTCCTTTCTACGAGGAAGGCGACACTGATGCTGTTGACCACAGTGTGGGCTTTGGGTATCATTATGGCACACATTTTATGCGGTTATCCAGCATTGAAAGGAACGGAGGACATACAGTGCTACAACAACGTGGGTATTGGACAACCAGTACAATCAGGAGAACGAGAGAGGCCCGAACTCAATGGCCATACATTTCCACCAAAAAAATGGTGTAACCTGACGCCGGAAGCCAAAAAACACAGAAAGCAATGCATACATTTTCACCTGGGTAACCGTCCCTGTCTGACAACCCTTTGGTTTAACGAGTGGCGCGCAATGACTGAAGAGGCAATCATTGAAAAGTACAGTATAATGTACATAGAAGAAACCGAGGACGGAAAGGAACGAAACGAAGAAACAGGAGAAAAACAACAAGAATAAAGACAATTGGAATTCATTCATGAACAAAGCGAAAAAGCAGTCTAAGGAAGAAAAAAAGAAAACTCAAACAATTTGCAAACAAAGAGAAAAGGGAGGAAGAGGATAGAAAGGAGAGAAACATTGTGCACTGGCTACAACTTTACAAAAAAGCGATGGAATTCACCGGAAGATTTAGAGGAGTACAATAACTATCCCGTCCCTTGTGGTGCGTGGGGACGTGTGAAATAGTGCTAGTAACAAGCTTTACTATGGCAATACTTACCCCTACTTACGAATACGTGCACCATCCTGTCCTCGTTAAATACATAAATATAAAAATTAACTACTGTGAAAAACGTTAGTTACAAATGAAAAAGTCAGAATTGCCGTTCCAGAAAACTAAATCTGAAACGCCGTTCCAGAAATTTAACCCTGAAACGCAAATAAAGACGTTCTGTGGATTTTCCCTAACAGTGAATTGTTATCTACAACACCATTCCAGACACTTAACACTGAAACGCCGTTGCAGATATCGTGCTTATTTTCCATTACAGGCTCATCAATGCAACTAGTTCCTTACAAATGAAGAAGTCAGAATTGCCGTTCCAGACAACTTCATTGGGAACGCCGTTACAGAAAGTTAACCCTGAAACGAAAATACATACGTTGTGCGGATTTTCCCTAACAGAGAATTGTCATCTCCAACACAGTTCCATACAATGTGCCTGTTTTCGGTTCTACAGATTTCAATATGCAGTGGTGTGATACGGTAGTAGGATGGGGAACATCAAAATAAATTGGTATCGTACAATCTAGTACAGGTAGTACTACTTGTGTGGAAATAAGAAGCGAATGTAGGAAAAAAAAAATGGCGCGGCTAGGCAGACAGTTCTTTTTGGTTGGCCCGCGCTCACAAGCCCACTTCCACAAAGAGAAATGTATTGCAAATTGATGACTTTGTACAATCGATGCAAAAACAAGGCAGCATAAAAATTTACAAAATTGCCAAAAACACAGACAATTGATAAAAATACAAGATGCCGAAACAAAAATGGTCCAACCTACCCAAGGCAAAAATAACACGTCTCCAAGAAAAGAAAATAGCAGATATGGCAAACGCAGCCAGGGACGGAGACAATAGAGATAATACCAAAAATTCAAGCATTACTACCATGTCCACAGAGAAGAACACAACAATTGCAGCAACACAAAAAGGCACCACTACGGCGGAAAGAGAGACACCAGCACTAAAACAAAAAGCTGAAAACATTAGCATGATGGACAGCAGCGACAGTGAAAGTGAAAGTGAAAGTGACACTGACAGTGACACTGATTCGAGTTTGGTTAGTGAAGACAATGATGGAAGCTCCAACAAGAATAAGGATACTAGAGAAAATACCAAAGAGACAACAAAACAAAAAACTATGGAGGGCGGACAACAGAAAAAGAAAAACCTGAACCAAACAGGTGAAAACATTAACAGAAATAGCGAATGAGAATCCAGATCTAATAGAGGATATCCTGAAAAGGGTTAGAGCTGGTAAGAAGGGAGACAATTCTGAAGAGGAGACTGCAAAAAATACCGACACGGTTCCATTGAAAACGGTGCGGGGCGGCGATAGCGTTGATAAAGTGAGTACGTTGAGTTGTGGAACTATATATAGTATGAAAACGGAAACTATGAAACTATTGAAAACACATAAAGATACAATTGAAGGACAGGTGAGGGCCTATGTGAAGAAGGAATGGTATGGTGGCCTGAAATTTATGACAACAAACACACTCTCCAATAAAATAATCGTGCAAGGAATTGATGCGTGTGCAATATCCGTTCCAAAAAATATACCCATTAAGAAATTCTGTGCCTACTTTGATAATGCAGTACCAAAAGCCCTGGCTAAATTGAGGCACAATAATCAAACATTGCCTAGAAAAAATTGGTTTGGTAAGTGACGGCGTAATCGTTGAATCATCTGGAAATTATGGTGCTTTCGGCGTTCTTCCATATGTGCCTACGACCGACGTACAACTAACCCCACCATACTATGATATCATACTACCATTTGTTGTCATCACCGCAGCTGATAGTGAAATGGCAAAAGTGCCAGGCATCATTCCCTGGTACTGTAGCTCTAAATACGGACTCGATGGAAATTCTGGCGAAAGAGTACCGGCGATACGGAAATGCGGATAATGAAGAATTTTATTATTTTGTGACAAGAATCCTGTCTGCCGTTAATCCGGGAAAGACGAACTTTAGGCTGAGGAAGACAAAGGATCTTATTAGTACCATCTTTACTGTTATGGATGAGGCTTTTGCCCTAATGATAATTGACAACGAGTACAGCAATTGGGAAAAACAGAAGCAAATGAAACTTGATGGAACATACACGACACAAAAGAAAACAAAATACATGAAAAAAAATATTGCGATTCAAAAAGTGGAAGTGCAAATGGATGGGACAAAGAAGGACGGAAAGTGTTCAATAAATTGTGCAAGAAGATACAAACGTTAAGAGAAAATCCCGAAGCAGGTATAAATTTGGAGAAAATGATGCTGGAAAGATTCAACTCAGAAAGCAATCCTACCAGTACTGTGTCAAAAGATGGTGGCACTGTTGCCAGTAGTCTTGCTGAAGAGGAAAGTGAGGATGACAACTATATTGATCCGGCATGGAGGCAATTGCTTGACGAAATGGAGGAAGTTTAGGCCTTGTTTTCAGAATCGATACTGTTCATTGTGTCAGTCCATTCACTAATTTGACGAGGGTTGGTTCACACCTATGACACGGGTAAATCTTCGAGGAAAGTGATTAGTAGGGTAAAAGGTACATATCTTACATACATTGCATACCATGGTTGCAAATAGTAGATTGTGTGACAAATACGATTAAATTGTACAGAAGGAAGTACTTGTACATATCATACATATTCAACGGTTACGTCTCTCAGTTCGTATTCCAGTCAATGTACTCAATCGACATTTCTCCCTATTGATGACCACGGCATGAACGATCACTCCTTTTGGCTTACTCCGACAGATTATGACCATCAGGAACGTCTATCTTGTTGTATTCTGACTCCATCATCTGGTACAATCCTTGCCTTCCCTACGGCATGTACCACTGATAACCCACCTTGCGTTGCAGCTACACCTTGTGAACGTTATCCTAACGAGCATGACTACTTATCCCTGAAACCCTTCTTTTACTGGGTTTCTACGGACGGCATCAAGACAACCTTTGAAAATTCTACACAGTATGGTTCTTTAGCTGTTAGTCCAGATGGTAACCTCTTCAAAAGATTTCAATCTCCTCAACCAGCAATGAATGTTTGACCATTTAATGATGATGTCTTGTTGGATGCCGTGTACTCCAACATCCCAGCAATCAACGGCGGTTCCAAACTCCCCCAAATCTTCTTTGGTCGTCAATCACATATCATTCATGTCGAAGAGATGCGTACCACCGGTGATTTCTTATCATGTTTTCAGAACTTTGTTCAAAAATGGGGTAGACCTCTCCGTCTCTTATGTGACCATGGATCCTACCAGTCCAGTAAGTGTGTCATCGATTATCTCAAGATGTTATGGATTGGACTTTGGCAGAGTGAACCTTATCACCATCACCAGAACCAATTTGAACGTAGATATCAAACATTCAAACGTATCGTCAACTGTGTCATGGACTGCACCGGCACACCTCCACATCTATGGTTGTTGTGTATGACATACAACCCCGGACTCCTCAATGGTATTTCAGATCCTACTCTATCTGATAAACAACCAATCTTCATTGCAACCGGTTCTCTTGGTGACATTAGCGCATATACCAGTTTCTTTTGGTTTGAAGCTGTTTACTTCAAGACCAATGATTCACCCTTTGGTACCCAGTCCACCAAATGCCTCGGTCATTTTGTTGGCATTGCCAAACATGTTGGCAATGGCTTATGCTTCCCGATCTGGAACCCTGTCACTAACAAATTGCTTGACCGTTCTGGTGTTTGCTCCGCTCTTACGCCTGAATCACGGAATAAACAAGCGGGCCTATTTACCAACGATGGTTTTGTTGCGTGGCGTAAAGCAAAGGATTCCGCAAACCAACTGTATGCAACCGGTGACGCACTTATGATCACAAAACTTGGGGAGCATACAACTACGAATGTCCCAACTGAGGAGTCCAAACCACAGAACGTCCCAACTGCTCCTACTACTGCAGAATCCTCCACAGACTCCGACACCAAGATGAGCTCCGACAATTTTATGGCACCTGAAGAGAACAAGCCTACGGCACCTGACGAGCACCAGGCTACGGCATCTGCTACTCAGACACCTGAGGACAGCAAACCTCCAGCATCTGGTAATCAGTATATTATCAAACCACCCGCCCACCCCTTGTTACCGAGTTTTCTCTATAAGAAGGTTGATGACAGCCCGAGCTGGTCCCCTTCTCCACCCCCTATCAACTATGGGGAGAGTTTTGATGGTCCTCCTACAACACACATCTTCAGCAAGACATCTGATGGCGTTCTCCTTACTGAAGATGATTTTGATCCACCAGAACTAGCATACTTTGATGTTAGTGACATCACGACTCTATACACCAACCCTGCTACTCCTACAGTAGACCCATCAGAGGTAATTGTTACCAACGTAGAAGGGAATGCGCAATTCAATGATGATGGTCAACCAATCACCATCCCGACCATCCCAATTGCCGACCTACAAGGCAGATCTTTCCTTGTACCCAATCCCCATGGTACTTGGAAACGCCTTACCATCGTCGATGTAGAATACAGTCTTGAGCGCAATAAGGGTTTCATCAAATTCAAGTGTAAGCATTCTGATGACAAACTTGAAGATATCATTGCATACAACGATGTCATGAACTACATCCACCGTAATTTGACCCAAGAAGATGGCAAGCTTTGATCGTTTCGCCAAATCCTAGGACACCAAGGTCCATTGGATAACAAGCACCCTCAGTACAAAGGCTCCAAGTATAACCTTTGGATTGAATGGGAAAATATGCAACAAACGTATGAACCATTAGCCAACATTGCAGCCAATGATCCTGTTACCGTTGCCAAATATGGTAAAGACAACAACATGCTTGACCTCCCAGGTTGGAAACGTCTCAAACGAATCACCAACCTTGCACAAAGAACCAAGAAGCTTGATTGACTTGTGCATCAAGCCAAACTTTGCTCTTTCTGTACCACTCCGCAATATCAATACGGATTCAAGGTACCCCATAACCACGAAGAAGCCATCCAATTTGACCAGGCCAACAGGAACCACAAGTGGGAAGACACCTTTACTCTTGAAATGGAACAAATCAGGGAATACAATACCTTCATTGACAAAGGAAAGTATGAGGCAAGATCCATTCCAAACGGGTTCCAACAGATCAAGGTACACATGATATATGTCGTCAAGCATGATGGTAGACACAAGGCTCATCTCGTTGCAAATGGCAACCTTACTGAAGCTCCTGTCCAAAGTGTATACGCCGGTGTTGTATCACTTTGCGGCCTACGTATGTGCCTGTTTGTAGCTGAACTGAACAGTCTGGAAGCATGGGGTACGGATATCGGAAATGCTTATCTTGAAGCAGTGACTTGTGAGAAAGTCTGTATCAAGGCAGGCCCAGAATTCAGATCACTAGAAGGTCACCTCTTGGTCATCTACAAGGCTCTATATGGACTTAGATCATCAAGAGAGTGCTTCGGTGATTTACTAGCTGCATGCCTTATCAAACTTGGCTTCAAAAGATCTCACGCCAAACCAGAGATCTTCCTCAAGCCTGGAATGAACAAACATGGGGAGCACATATATGAACTCATATGCACATATGTCGATGACCTATGTCTATGCATGGCTGATCCCAATTCGTTTCTGGAGATCCTACAGTCAGAGCCATACAACTTCAAGTTGAAGGGATCCGGGCCTATGAACTTCCACCTGGGATGTGGTTTTGAACGTGATGAACAAGGCGTTCTCTGCATGAACCCCATTAAATTCATTGAGAAGATGAAAGCGTCATATGAACAAATGTTCAGATGCAAACCTAACACTAGGTTCCAATCACCCATCGCCAAGAATGATCATCCTGAATTAGACTCATCAACATTCCTTGCAGATACTGGTATCCAGAAATACCAAAGCATGATTGGATCACTTCAATGGATCATCACCATTGGACAATTTGATGTACAAACCGCTGTAATGACGCTCTCGAGTTTTAGAGCCCAACCCAGAGAAGGACATCTTGACCGTGCCAAACGTATCTATGGGTACATCTCCAAGTTCAGACATTTCACGGTCAGGTTCAGAGTGGAACCTCCAGATTTTATATTGACTAAAACAGACACCATCGACTGGTCCAACACCGTATATGGAGAGCATTCTGAAGAGCTACCCGACGACGCTCCTGCACCACTTGGGAAGACAGTAGTGTCAACACACTTCTACGATGCAAATCTCATGCATGACATCCTCAGTGGAAAGGCTGTAACCGGCATCCTTCACTTTGCAAACAAGACTCCCATGATGTGGTTCTCAAAGAAACAAGCCACTACAGAAACAGCCGCATTCAGAGCCGAATTTGTTGCAGGAAGAACTTGCATTGAGCAAATTGTTGACTTATGTCACTCATTCCGATATCTTGGAACACGAGTCTATGACATCTCCTATTCATGGGGAGATAACAAGAAGATGATTCAGACAGCAACCTTCCCCTACGCAAGGTTGCACAAGCGCCATCATATCCTATTGTATCACTACGTGCGAAGTATGATAGTGAAAGGTTTCATCCGCATGCTGCATATCCCCGGTAAGGATAATTGTGCAGATATTCTCACTAAGCATTGGGGACACTCAGTTGTGTATCCACTGCTCAAGCCCATCTTCCACTTCTGTGGAAATACTGGCGATCTCCTATGAGATGATGGAAGCATAATTTAAACGTGATGGCCTTTCACAAGGAAACATGGGGAGTATTAAATTCCTTTCGTGTCCAGCAGTACCAAAGCTACATGACGGCATTTGTTCTATTTGTACAAATCAATGAGTCCCGTATCAACCAAGTAATTGATTCCCACGGCATATCAATTCCCACGGCGCATCAATTCCCATCGCGTATCGACAGTGAGCAATCCCTGTTTTCTAGTATTGCCCTTGTTCTTCGGTGAGCAATCTTTGATTTAGAGAAATATCACACGACCTCCTACGGGAGCAATTCCTGATTTTATTGATAAAAGTATCATGGAATCTTCCTAAGATAACAAGAGAAGGAAACCGTTGTCAGAAGCTTCTCACACAATATATATATATATACAATCAACGATCAATGCATGCATGGAAATAATCAGTGAGTAATCTCATCACTACACAACAGCAGTTGCAACGTATTTCACTTCAATAAAAGAGATATCTTGTGTTTCGGCAAGATTTCACTTTATCTCATACTTTTAACATTCAACTGATTATATCTCCAAAATTCACACTAGCTGCTACCAACTACCTGTAATCTACATTACTAAGGTCTACCTTGCTGTATCTGAACAAGTTCACAGTAAGAAGAGATCTGGCGTTTCCATAGTCTCGCCTGTAGTCCAATTATCCGTTGTTGAAAGTATCCAACCACAATTGTCACATGTAGAGTACAATCGTTTGTCTACTAACACACTAACGCACCTTTGCTGTTCTTCCAAGCCTTTGAATCAGACTCTCAACGGACCGGATTCAGAAGGAAAATAATAAGATATTCCTAACAAAACATTGGGGACACTGGGTTGTGTATCCTTTGCTCAAGCCCATCTTCCACTTCTGTGGAAATACAGGTGATCTGTTGCAAGATGATGTCAACAGCTCTTAGTCAAGATGCTCTTTAACAAGAGCATATGGGATGTATAAACTTCCTTTTGTGTCTATGAAACAATAGAGGTACAATCAAATTGAAAGACGCAATATGATTGGAAGAATCAATATAATCAATCAAGTCTTATATTTCTAAGCACATCTTGTCATATTTGAAATGATGAGACTCAGCAAGCCTATTGGTATTACGCACCGGCGTTTTGATACTTAGTATAGGTAATTCAATACTCATGACTGCATGTGTTTCGGTACTGAAGAACGATCTTCGGTTTTTGGTACTGCCAGTTTGATACTCACCATCCTGTGTTTCGATACTTAAGATATGTATGCCGTACCAGTGTTACGATACTCAGGATAGCTGTTTTGATACTCACAATTAAAAGGAGCCGTTCTCAGAAGCTTCTCACAATATATATATATATATATATATTCCCACAATATGTATATGATCACAATATATATATGATCACAATATACATAATAATAAGGCAAGTGATTCTACAGTGCTGCATTAGCGGCTGCACTGTCTTTTCACTGCACTAAAAGAGGTATCTTGCTTTCCGGCAAGCTATTCTCTTTATCTCATACTTTTAAAATTCAACTGATTATATCTCCAAAATCTACACTAGTTACTATCAACTACTTGTAAATCTACATACACAAGATCTATCTGACTGTGCTGTGATAGTCGGTAGTGAGAAGAGATCTGGCGATTCCCTAGCTTCGTCTGTAGTAAGATCTTCTGTTGTAAAAGGTATATCAATACATTGGACATTTCAATCGATTGTGTCACTTCAATCTACTAACACAGTGCTGCTGTTCTTCCAAGCCTTTGGATCAACTTCAGCTTGCATCCGGTACAGAAGGAAATTAACAGTACTATTATCCCAAGCCCTGCTGCGGTCCACCAGTGTCATTACACGTCCGAGTGCCTGAGTTTTCTCACAACATGGAGAGTATTTAACGCCCGGTCAAGGGTCTAGATGTTGGTTTACCGGTGATCAGTTGGTAGCCAAATTGAGGTAGTTGCTGAGTACACTGGGTCTGATAAACTTCGATTTCTACGTGGTATAAGTAGTAGTTTCTAGAATTGGTGTGAGCATTAGGATTAAAGTGATATCTGGATCACACCTCTAGCTCCTCTTCCAACCACTCTTTATGAGTGGTATGGGTATTGAATTGAGTTGTATAAACACTATCATAGGTCAACTGACGTGAGTGATCCGTGTGCACCTGCTTTTTGGTCTGTCAGTCATACGTCAGTCTGTCCGTACAATTGCGTGATTTCTAGATTGGCATGGTCTGTACGTAGTTTCGCTGTGGGAATCGTAAAATCTGCAGCGTCAAAGGTTCTATCGTACCGGTACCGATGATGACCCCTTCCGATAACATCACACATGAAAATCCAACTTGGTACGAATACTCCTGCTCAATCCTTGTACGGTACGTACGTAAGATACGGCTGAGATACGGTACACTCGCAATGTTATTCATTGGTTTTTACGGATACTCGTACGGTTACTTCCATTCCCCATTCGAATCTATCCAAATTACCCGTACCTCTGTTCCAAGACGACGATGAATCGCACAGCCCCAACAATCTGGTCGTCCAATTCGTGGATTCTCCCCTTCGTCTTGGGCGCCTCTGCGTCTCTATCACTGGCATGGGTGGCGAAAAAAATGGAAAAACCTAGGAAAAAGTCGTCGAAGTTACCATGCGAGAAAAAAACTCCTGAAACTCAAGAACCTCTTCTCGACAACGAAGGGCTATCGAATCGCATGCTTCGAAAGGCAGAGGCTGTAATTCAGTGGCGGACGAGCCGCCTAATATTAGTAGTTGAGCGCTGCACCAACGGTACGTTTTCTACCCTGCTTTCGAAGAATTCACGGCAAAAATGTAGTATTGTACATAATCATATCCCTGTTATTTGCTACCTGTTCATACATCCGGTTTCTCCAAGATCATAATTACAGTGCAATATTGCGAACCGCTGAGGCGCTCGGGATACAGACTGTCTACATGATTGATCCACCAGTTGTCGTTATGGATGAAGACGAGAAATGCGGGAGAGAATGCCCTCAGAAGCAGATCACAAGAACGCCAGAAGAAATAGAACAACGCCGACTTCATCATCTCTTTGCTCAAAATGCGGTAGGTAGTTAATAGCACGAGACTTTTGTAAATCGCTGGACATACTTCCTTTCTCTCTCACATGTGATCTCCTTTCAAAAAATCAGACTGAATGGTTGACTGTTCGAGACTTTGCCTCAAGCGAAGATTGTGTAGCGTGTTGCAGGGAAGAGGGATACAAACTATGGGTGACAGTAAGTTTGGATCACATACAGAAAGGTAGATACGGACTGAACGACTGGAAGTATTAAAAAAAATCTCACATGAATGCCTTGGAATTAATTCTATCCCATAATTGAAACAATAGGACCTTTCACAAGAAGCTGAAGCATTGGACATTTACAATCCTCAGTCAAACGCTGTTCCAGAAAAAATTGCATTAGTTTTGGGAACTGAAGCTGTCGGTGCTTCGACTTACATGCTTGAGCAAGCTGACAAGCGTGTATACTTGCCATTGAGAGGCTATGCTGATTCATTGAACCTTTCAGTTGCTACTGCCCTCATTACTCAAGCCCTCTTTTTCATTGATCCATCATTGATAGGAGCTATGAGCGAGGAAGAGAGGAAAGACTTAAGAACAGCGTGGTTCACCAAGCTAGCTCAACAAAGGATATTGTCTTCAACTCAAAAGAAAAATCGGAAGAAATTGGCAGGCCAAATAAAAAAATGCGAGACAATTTACAAGCGTACGAAAGAAGATCCCGATTACCATATACAAGCATCGGAGCAAAAAAAACTCGATGAATGGTCTAATTACAAACGGGAATTAGAGGCACTAGACGCACTCATTGATCCAATGAAAGTTCAGAAAGGTAAAGTTTCCTCTTCGTAAACTGAATTCGGTTGCATTTTTTTTAAGATCGTTCTGATGTTCTCTTTCTCCCCCTTCAACCAAACGATAGCTGTGCAAGAATGGATCGATAATCCGCCAGAAGCTTTGACCGATCTTCGCCGAGCCGACACTCATCGTGGTAAGTAATCATGATGATGATTGAGCCAGTAATCTACATGTTTTGTTCGACTTGTATGGTTTCTTATGTCATTATTGTATTTGGCTCCGTGGTTTCAAAAATGATTGTTCGTGAATACGTCAAAGTGTGTTTTGTGGGGAAAAATACACGGGACTTTCACAAAGAACACTGGTAAGCATAACCTCAGGGTTTCAATTCTGCGAAAAAGTACACATCTGTTTCTGCTGTTTTCTCCTAGCTTTGAAGCACTGCGACAATGGAGTTTCTTAATAATCTGTTTTTTTCATCTTCCTATATTCTATTGATAAACAGGAAAGATATGGCGGCAACCAGTAACAAGGTACGTGCAATTAGATATGCAACGTGCATGCGACGAATCGTTCGAACTTGTCTTAATTCTCATAAATTATTTTGGTAGGGTACCGTGGAAGGTGCCTCAGCAACTGCTTTCCGAGAGAAGATGAAAATGATGAATGGGGCCGATGCCAACTGAGTTTCCAAGTCGGCACACGAAGCTGCTGGAGAACACTTAAGAGCAGCAGGGTGATATGGAATCCCGACAACTCATTAAAGAAACGAAACCAAAATTGATTTTTTCTGTTGATGGGGAAAATAATCTATGCGAACAAAATTTATGATTCCGTCCAATCAACCTATGTATGTCTATGTTATGTCTATATGCTATTATACTAATAATATCACAGTGAAATTATTATCGCTAAACGACATGACCAAAATCTTTGCTTTCATTGTTATCGGACGAAGAAGCCTTTCCGTTATCGATTGTATGCATGTTAGCGGAATTGTTTGTATCGGTTTGAAAAGTTGGTCATTTGTGTTTTGTAGACGTTCAGAGATTGCCGTTGTGCAGAGAAACCAATCCTGGTTTGCGTAAGATTACGACTTGCCTACTGTATTTCTTTTCACGAATGCTTTGTGTGGGTTCGCATATTATAATCATCTTCATTCGCAGTCAGTTCGATCATGGAATCGTGTAATTGGTGAGTACGTTGGTGGGATGACGTGTTGCACTTGTTGGTGAGCTAGTTTACCCCCCCCCCCCCCCCCGTTGAAACTTCGGTCGTCTTCATCGGATGAGCTTCGTGAACCATTGTTGGTTTGTTCGTATAAGGAAGCGTAGTAGTTTCAACTGGCAAATCCGTTCCAGGAAGATTTGTTTGATGAGTCGCAGGAGTGATAACTAATCTATCGGTATTGGTAAAAGAGGGTGTTTCAGTCGGAAAATCTGTCAAAGGAATAGGCAAGGGATGAATCACTTCAACGATTGTGGGTTTGTCAGTAGGAGCAAACACAACCGTTTTGGTCGGGAAATCTGTGAAAGGCACATTGGTCGGTTGAGCCGTTTGAATATCAATACCGGTTGGTTTGTTAGTAACAATGAGTGTGTAACTTTCGGATGGGAAATCGGTGTGAGGAACAGCCGTTAAATGAGTCTTGTCCCTGATGGTGGGCTTGTTAGTAGAAGCAATTACAGAAATTTCGGATGGAACATCTGTAGAAAATTCTGTCGTAGGGGTAGCTGTGATTGGTGTTTCTGTTAGAGCCACGCTATCTGCTTTGGTTGGGGGGCTCGAGGTAGCAGCAAGTGAGGGATGATCGGTGGTTCGTAGTGCTGTAGGACGTAAGCTGGCCGCTACGGTTGGAAAATCTGTGTGAGGAACATATGTGGAAAAAGTAGTGGTCGGCGTTTCTGTCGGAGCCAATTCGACATTTGCAGTAGGCATCTCTGAATTATGGGGAGAGATATCCGTTGTGGGTGGATCGGTTTGGGGCACAATAGATACAAGTGTAAGTACCGGAGTCAGTGATTCTACTGTAAGTCTTGAGTGTGAATCTGTTGGAGCACTAGTGTCTTCTTGGTCGGCAATTGGTGATTTGGTGGAGAACTCGGTATCTGGAAATCTTTTCGTCGGTGATGCCGTGCTTGGCTCATGTACAATCCCAACAGGGTATGAGGAAGGTTGGTAGGAAGCTATGTTTTGGGAACTAGCGCCAGAAGGAATGCCTGTTCCGCTGATAGATGTTGTGGGCCATTCTGTAGGAATGTTTGTTGACAATACAGTTGGATTTCTGGAATTTATTGCTGGCAAGGAAGGCGATAAGCTGGGAACTTGAGTATGATTTGCAACAGGCACGCTTATTGAAGGGGCAACCTCCGTTGTTGGATGGGTAGAAATTCTATTTGTTAGCGTCTCAGTGGGAGCAGATGTAAATGAAGGGACGAGTGTGATTTCTTCGGGGGGAAAAGATGGTACAGGAACATTTGACGTGACTCGGGAAGGAAAGAAAGATGAAACAGTTGTCGATTCTTCCGATGGAACAGATGATACAGGGCCACCCAATGTAGAAGGCGAAGGAAAGAAAGATGAAACAGTTGTCAATTCTTCCGATGGAACAGATGATACAGGGCCACCCAATGTAGAAGGCGAAGGAAAGAAAGATGAAACAGTTGTCGATTCTTCCGATGGAACAGATGATACAGGGCCACCCAATGTAGAAGGCGAAGGAAAGAAAGATGAAACAGTTGTCAATTCTTCCGATGGAACAGATGATACAGGGCCATCCGACGTAGAAAGGGAAGGAAAGAAAGATGGAACAGTTGTCGATTCTTCCGATGGAACAGACGAAACGGGGCCATCCGACGTAGAAGGCGAAGGAAAGAAAGAAGAAACATCATTGTTGCTCTGATCGTCAAGTGAATCGAAGAAGTCGTCATCAAACCACTTTACGTCGTCGCCGATTGGTACAGCATCGTCAAGGTTGAACGTCCCGTCGTCCGGGGGACCATCATCATCGAATTCAAAACGGAAGTCGTCATCGTCGAATGAAAACATGGCATCGTCGAATGAAAACATGGCATCGTCGAATGAAAACACGGCATCGTCGAATGAAAACACGGCATCATCAGAGTCCTCATAAAAGGCGAAGTCGTCGAACGACGCAAAATCATCGGCCATTGCAAAATCGTCATCAAACGCTTCTGTCTCGAAATCATCCTCTTCATTGGCTCCGACAGCACCTGTGTTGACGTTCGTAAAGTTGTTTTTGTAGGCGGAACATGTTGAATTCATGGCATCTTCCAGAGAAAACGAAAGATCCAAGAAGAAGGCGTACGATGGATCGTTGGCATCGAAAAAGTTTCGTGGTACAGTGCTACGAAAGAAAGGATACGGGAGTTGTTCCCACACCAAGAAAGCGAAGAGGCGGTTCTTTTCCACTCCGGTCGAGTTAGAATTCTGTCCAAGCAGACCGAGAGAGAGAGTTTCGACAGAGATGAAATCACTTCCAGGAACCAACAATTCTTGCTCCTTGTGCGTGGTATTGCACACCTCGACAATACGGTAGGATTGAAAGATAGCGATTTGTTCCAAGGTAAGAACATCGGTGTTCGTTTCCCATCCGCTGTACTCGCCTGACGAGTTCACACCCTTGTCTGCGCTTGTATCGACAGCAGTGTTGCCGTCGGTCATAAGCAAGTCCCCCAGTAGGATGCGATCGACCACTGTGATATCGTTTGAACTACGCACGAGCACGGAACGGAAATTTTTGCACTTGGGGTCAAACAAGCCTCGGAGATCCAAACGCAGGACGCCTATTTCATCCTCGTATGTTTGTTCACAATCAATGGCTGGAAGAATCTTTGTCACGTAAACGAATTCTGGTGAGAAGGAGAAAACTTCTTCCATCTTCGTCGCAATATCAAATAGATCAATGAAGGTTCCATTGCGATTGATGAGTCCGTGATTGGCAAGTGTGTTCAGAAAGGCGCACGGAGATCGCTGGTCACCTTCGCCTGGTGCTTGCCATGGATAAGGAGTGGCATCAAAGAAATCAGAAAACCAATCCCTTGATTCGATAGACATAGACGAGGCATTGATGACCGAGTCAATGTTTTGAATATTCCCATGGATTGCTTGACCCTCAGCTGGAATCACTGTTATCAAATAACCAGTCGCGAGGAGAAGGCGAACGCATCGAAGCACGATTTTTTGAATCATGGTGGTGGGTAACAAAGGTATTGGTTTTGGCCGCAGTGAATTACTGTACTTCGTAATAAAAAGAGAACTGCAAGATGAGTTTAATTTTAAAGGTTAGTTTGCTTCAATTTTGCTAGACATGACTGCATTGTGAGTTTGGCAATCAGTTTAGAAATAATACAGTATTACCTTGATTCTCTATGGTGTACGGTACACTACTACTAGTACAGTAATTATTTACCGGTAATACCCGGTATGCGTACCGGTACCACCAGTACGGTAATACCATCGGTCGAAAAGTCAGTGCGAAGGCCAATTTCCTGCCGAAAGTTCAGAACACGATCAAAAATAATACGAAGTAATAATAATAGAAGTACGAGTATCCGTACTTCGGTAATACCGGTACGAGTACGATGTTGTATTCGTAATAAGAATAAAATACTTGTCATTTGTTTGGTGATCTACCGGTAGAATTGTGAAGTGTGACTGTGACAGGTCTTCAGAGCAGTTGTGAGGTGCGTTTCGGCTTGAGATGGTCCGCGCCGCGCGAAGGTTCCTATCCTCATCGTACGAGTCCCTACCGGTACTCGTACGATGTCGCACCAATGCAACCCGGGTTGCATTTAACCTGGGCTAGTACAACCGGCTACACGATTCTACGTAGGCACTAGTATTATGTTTGGTACCCCACCATGTGGTGGGGTACACAAAAAATTTTGTACTACTAAGAGTAGAGTACGGGTTGCATTTTCAATTTTAGCATAGTTGCACTACTGGTTGATTTGTACTAGCCCTGCATTTTCCCACGGAGGTGCGCAACTTATGCAACTCACGGATAGCAAGTGACTCGCTTATATGCAACTCCCGAATAGCGAGTCACAAGGAAATAATTTTATGTGCTTTTGCTCTCTTAATTCTCATCCACATGCAAATTGACGATTGCACTCCGATTAGATTAGATCACTTGATTTTCGATCGATTGGCTCACTTTTTTCGATCGTTGATCTAATTGCAAATCGATCGAAGCAAAACAAGCAACACCAAGCAACAAGCAACAAGCAAGGAACAACAACAAGCAAGATGCCGCGTCAGCTGAGCATGGATCCGAAGAACATTCGGGCAAGGGAACGAGCCCGCGAACGCCGTGCTCAAGCCCAAGCAGCAGCAGCTTTAATTGCCATGGATCCTGCAGCAAGAACACCAAGGGATGAGGCAAGGGTTTTGCAGCAAGCAAAGGACCTTGGGGCAATCCGGCGTGCACGCGCTGTCATGCAAAGAGCTGCATCAGCTGCAGAAGCAAAAGATGCTGGTGACTCTGATGATGACGAACCGGAGCCTCCAGAGGAGGAGGATGACGAGGATGAGGAGGAGGAGGACTACGAGGAGGAGGAGGAGGAGGAGGAGGAGGAGAATGAAGCTGAAGATAATGGCCTAGGGGAGCTAGCTGCCTTAGCGTTAGCTGCTGATGATGACGATGAAGTCCTAGATGACGCCAAGGACAACGACAACGATGAGGATGCGCCGATGGCCCCACCAGCAACAACAACAACAACAACAACAACGCCGGCCCCAGCAACAAGAAGAGCGCCAACAATCCGTCAAACAAGAGGACCGGCCCGAAGGGGACCGGATCCAATTCTACCCAATGATGTGAATGCCCCCACTCAGCTCTTAGGATTTTGTTGGAGTTGATGTCTCATATTGCTGGAGGGCATGAATATGCCACCGACCGGGTGTTCAACCAGGAAGAGCTCAACACTGTTACGCCAGATCACATCTACAAATGGATGTGTTTGAAGGTGTATGGGATGGAGGATCCAGGAGTAGACGATAATCCAGTTGGTGGCCGTTCTAGCACTTTGAGATATTGGAAGAAAGCTATCTCCTACTTCATGACTAACACTGCAGCTTGGGATGAAACAAACAAGACCGGCAATCCTACTAGATCTATCAAGATCAATCGACTGATCAAAGCTGTGGCTAAGAAGGAAACCCGGCAGCTTGGCGTCGAAACGTCTGCTGTTAGGGCTTTCACACATGAAGAGTTTGCTCAAATGCTCGACCTCACAGCCATTGGAGACAGCCTCCAAAGCCTCCGGCACATGGCGATGCTTCGAGTCCAGCTGCACTTGATTGCAAGAGGAGATGACACATCACACATGAAGAAGGCGAACTTGCAGGTTAGTACTACATACCCTGGCTATCTTACAATTCAGATGAGGTGGTCGAAGAACATCCATGACGAGGGAAATTGTCCATTACAACTCGTGATGGGCGCTATGGATCATAGATACTGTGTACTAATTGGCCTTGCTATCTACCTGGAGGCATGGCTTGGTAGTGGCGCTGGCCGGTTGAGTCAATGGTTGTTTGCTGAGGGAGATACAGACTCCAGGTCCCCACTGAAAGCCCAGAACAAGGAAGCCGACAAGTGCAAGTCGGCATACCAAAAGGGTCTGAAGGCTATCATAGAAGGTGATCAGTTTAGACCCCTTGGAAGGCAGCAAAGGCTAGGGACTCATTCAGTTAAGAAGTGGGCTACAACTATGGCTAGGAGAGGAGGTGCGACTCGCGATGATGTTAACTATAGAGCTAGATGGAAGACTAAGAGTATTCAAGATTGGTACTTGGATGTGCAGTTGGACTGGCCAGATATCAATGCTGGTAGCAAGCTTTCCCATCGTGGGATTTGCTTGTACAAGGAGAAGGATGACAGTGGCCTAACAGATGACTGGCTTTGTGCTTCAGTAGCTCCTGCGATTCGAGGAGCTTTTGGGGATGACGTCGCTGCTGTCCTAGCAAAGCCCTTGCTTTGGGCTTGCTTTGATCCTGCTGTTGCAGATTATATCCCCCTTGGACTGAAGCAACAGATTGTACGGCGATATGAGCTGTTGCAAGGCAGACTTGAGGATGGGGTGAATCCTATTCATAGAGCTGAAGTTGTTGCTTCCAATATCGATGGAATCGTGTGGCTGGATGAGATACCTGAGGGTGAAGAAGGAGATGGCGGAGGCGCGTTTGGTAGAGGAGGGCAGCAGTGGAGAAACGCTATCTATGCCAAGCTATCCACCACTCAAACCAATGTAGCAGAGATGAGGAACCATCAGATCTCAGAGCTTGCTGAGCTCAAACGACAGGTTAAGATCCTTACCCAGATGGTTCGCGCGTTGACACTAGCACCAGCTCGAAGAGTAGGAGGAGGAGTAGGAGCAAGACCATCTGCAAATCCGCATCAAGGAGCTCCTGTCGTAGAAAGGCCAGCACTCCTCTTTGATAGACCACAAACTATCCAAGCATTGTGGGATGAGTATCAGAATGGCATTAGAGGGAGGAAGCCGGCAAGGGAGTTCACTGCCGTGGAACGAGGCCGAGTGAAGTACAAGTATTGCAATCGGAAGGTTCTTTGGGGATGTATGGAGCGCCTCCTAGACCGGGGGAATGATGTGAACACAGCCATTGCCAAGATCAAGAGGTGCTATGGAGACTGTACTATGACTCAGCTGATTCGGAAGATGCGCCCAGATGAGAGGCAGGGAGGAAATTTCCAGCTTCGTTGAGTGGCGGTGGCGGCGGCGGCGTTCGATTGGTGGCGGATTGTCAAGTGGAGTAGAGTGGAGTGTGTTGCTATTGGATAGGGGATTCCCCCCTGTTGTTGCTGATAGCAGAGTGTTTCGAAGTTGAAGTTTTTATGTACCAAGTGTAGGATACGATCAGTTGTATTGGTCTCTAACTGTATTAGCGATTAGATGTTATAATCGATGGACAATTTCTGTCGTGATATGAACCAAAATTATTTCTGTGTCTGTGTTTTGCTGTGTTGTTTGCAGTGATCTGAATTGGAATTTTGTTTGATGCACATCCCAGCGGGCTTTGTGCCTTGATTGGTCGATTGATCAATCGATTGATCGATCGGATCGGATCGGCGATCGATCGATTGATCCAATCTTTAATCTCTGTCGTGATATGAATCAAAATAGTTTCTGTTTCTGTATGTTGGCGTGTTATTTGCACAATCTCTGTCGTGATATGAATCAAAATAGTTTCTGTTTCTGTATGTTGGCGTGTTATTTGCAGTGATCTGACTTGGAATTTTCTTTGATGCACATGCCAGCGGGCTTTGTGCCTTGATTCAATCGATTGATCGATCCATGGGATTATCAATTGGATGATGATGCATCGCCGATCGGATCGATCATCGATGAACAATTTCTGTCATAATATGAACCAAAATTATTTCTGTGTTTGCATTTTTCACGTGTTATTTGCAGTGATCGGACTTGGAAGTTTTTTTTATGCAGAATTCAGCGGAGTTTGTGTCTCGCTGATGTGTAGCTTCTCTCGCTGAATATTTGCGCGCGCTTATTCTACTCACGTAGAGTTCTACATGGTTTTTGTACTGTTGTATTTTGGGTTGTATTTATATTGTGCACCCTCACGGTACTTGCACCGGTAAGATATCGGTACATGCTAAGTAGGGTACTGTACTCGTACCCATACATCGTACGTACGAGGTACATCGTGAATCGTGACGGAATCCAGGGGAATGGGAACTCTTACAAGAATGCTGTTGTGCCGTACGAGTACTTGAACCGTATAGAACTCATAGTACTACCGTACCGTACGGGTGACGAAGACTCTGTAAAATTATTTATTTTTAGGATGCGCGAAAATTCTTGAATTGTGACATTCTTATCTCAACAACCCCACCTCGGCTGAAAATGCTCAATAGACCGGCATAATGCTGAGATAGTAAGGATTGATTCACTCTTATATGACATAGTCAACCGATCTCTTGTTGTCAAGATATTAGTGACACAAGATTGGGGCCTTAACAAAATCCCTCTCCAAAAACTATGGAGAACCCTTACTTTTTTAGATAAGTAAAATAACTGTTGCTTAACGCTCCGTGCAACTCCTACTAGCCTATGCACGCTTGGAGCCTGCGCGCAAGCCAACCGAGGTGCGAAGAATCGGTCGGTTGATCGAGGTGCAAAGAAGAAACCAACCGAGGTGCGAACACCGTAGTAGTACCGGTACCGTAGGGTACTACATACCCTAGTAATGTACCGTAGAATGGACAGAGGTGACCTAACCCTAATCCAAACCTAAAAAAGTGAGTCCTAGTCAGTTTTACACCCTAATTTGCAATTAGAAAATAGAAAATCTGACATTTAGTGTGATTGACCCATCAATATTGTTCCTGTTATGGATAAGTTGAATCATGAAAGAAACAGAAGTGAGTTATCTGTCATAGTTTGTGTGTCACAACCTAATTAGTGCATTTGGGTACTGGATTTGGAGGAAAAATACACACTAATTTGCAATGAAAAAAAAGAAAATCTAACATTTAGTGTGATTAGTCCATGAATATTGTTCCTGTTATGGATAAGTTGAATCATGAAAGAAACAGAAGTGAGTTATCTGTGATAGTTTGTGTGTCACCACCTAATGAGTGCATTTGGGTACTGGATTTGGAGGAAAAATACACACTAATTTGCAATTAAAAAATAGAAAATCCAATATTTAGTGTGATTAGTCCATGAATATTGTTCCTGTTATGGATAAGTTGAATCATGAAAGAAACAGAAGTGAGTTATCTGTCATAGTTTGTGTGTCACCACCTATTTAGTGCATTTTGGTCCTGGATTTGGAGGGAAAATTCACACTAATTTGCAATTAGAAAATAGAAAATCTGACATTTAGTGTGATTAGTCCATGAATATTGTTCCTGTTGTGGATAAGTTGAATCATGAAAGAAACAGAAGTGAGTTATCTGTCATGGTTTGTGCGTCACCACCTAATTAGTGCATTTGGGTACTAATTTGGAGGAAAAATACACACTAATTTGCAATGAAAAAATAGAAAATCTGACATTTAGTGTGATTAGTCCATGAATATTGTTCCTGTTATGGATAAGTTGAATCATGAAAGAAACAGAAGTGAGTTATCTGTCATAGTTTGTGTGTCACCACCTGTTTAGTGCATTTGGGTCCTGGATTTGGAATAAAAAAAACACACTAATTTGCAATTAGAAAATAGAAAATCTGACATTTAGTGTGATTAGTCCATGAATATTGTTCCTGTTATGGATAAGTTGAATCATGAAAGAAACAGAAGTGAGTTATCTGTCATAGTTTGTGTGTCACCACCTAATTAGTGCATTTGGGTACTAATTTGGAGGAAAAATACACACTAATTTGCAATGAAAAAATAGAAAATCCAATATTTAGTGTGATTAGTCCATGAATATTGTTCCTGTTATGGATAAGTTGAATCATGAAAGAAACAGAAGTGAGTTATCTGTCATAGTTTGTGTGTCACAACCTAATTAGTCCATTTGGGTCCGGGATTTGGAGGAAAAATACACACTAATTTGCAATTAAAAATTCCAAAATCAGATATTTTGTGTGATTGAACCATGAATATTGTTCCTGTTATGGATAAGATGAATCATGAAAGAAACAGAAGTGAGTTATCTGTGATAGTTTGTGTGTCACCACCTGTTTAGTGCATTTGGGTCCTGGATTTGGAGGAAAAATACACACTAATTTGCAATTAGAAAATAGAAAATCTGACATTTAGTGTGATTAGTCCATGAATATTGTTCCTGTTATGGATAAGTTGAATCATGAAAGAAACAGAAGTGAGTTATCTGTGATAGTTTGTGTGTCACCACCTAATTAGTGCATTTGGGTACTGGATTGAGTGATTCCCAGCAATAATAAAGTAATAAAAGTTTGCGACCAAAGTAATAAATCTATTCACATGGTTAATAGATCTATTAACTATTGAATAGAATTTAGCAGTCGAGACTGCATCGACTAGCAAAACTTTATTAACTGAATAAAAACAGAATAAACTCAAAGGGAATCACTAAAATCAAAAAATCATCACGAATCAATCATGTGTGCACCTCTTCGCACCTCTTTTGCCGGGCACGCTTGCATGCTTTTTTGGTGATCATCGATTAAACAGACAGTTAGTGTTTCTTATTTAGAGATTCCAAGTTCCAAATCCGTCAGTTAATAAAAATATTCGTCGGTTGGGTGAACCAAAAAATCTATTCATCTATTCACTTGTGAATATATTTTTATTACTTTGGTCTTTTACTACTTTATTATTGCTGGGAATCACTCATTTGGAGGAAAAATACACACTAATTTGCAAATAAAAAATAGAAAATCAAATATTTTGTGTGATTAGTCCATGAATATTGTTCCTGTTATGGATAAGTTGAATCATGAAAGAAACAGAAGTGAGTTATCTGTGATAGTTTGTGTGTCACCACCTAATTAGTGCATTTGTGTACTGGATTTGGAGGAAAAATAAACACTAATTTGCAGTTAACAATTCCAAAATCAGATATTTTGTGTGATTGAACCATGAATATTGTTCCTGTTATGGATAAGTTGAATCATGAAAGAAACAGAAGTGAGTTCTCTGTCATGGTTTGTGTGTCACCACCTAATTAGTGCATTTGGGTCCTGGGTTTACAGGAAAAATACACACTAATTTCCAGTTAAAAATTCCAAAATTAGATATTTTGTGTGATTAGTCCATGAATATTGTTCCTGTTATGGATAAGTTGAATCATGAAAGAAACAGAAGTGAGTTATCTGTCATAGTTTGTGTGTCACCACCTAATTAGTGCATTTGTGTACTGGATTTGGAGGAAAAATAAACACTAATTTGCAGTTAACAATTCCAAAATCAGATATTTTGTGTGATTGAACCATGAATATTGTTCCTGTTATGGATAAGTTGAATCATGAAAGAAACAGAAGTGAGTTCTCTGTCATGGTTTGTGTGTCACCACCTAATTAGTGCATTTGGGTCCTGGGTTTACAGGAAAAATACACACTAATTTCCAGTTAAAAATTCCAAAATTAGATATTTTGTGTGATTAGTCCATGAATATTGTTCCTGTTATGGATAAGTTGAATCATGAAAGAAACAGAAGTGAGTTATCTGTGATAGTTTGTGTGTCACCACCTATTTAGTGCATTTGGGTCCTGGATTTGGAGGGAAAATTCACACTAATTTGCAATTAGAAAAAAGAAAATCTGACATTTAGTGTGATTAGTCCATGAATATTGTTCCTGTTGTGGATAAGTTGAATCATGAAAGAAACAGAAGTGAGTTATCTGTCATAGTTTGTGTGTCACAACCTAATTAGTCCATTTGGGTCCTGGATTTGGAGGAAAAATACACACTAATTTGCAATTAAAAATTCCAAAATCAGATATTTTGTGTGATTGAACCATGAATATTGTTCCTGTTATGGATAAGATGAATCATGAAAGAAACAGAAGTGAGTTATCTGTGATAGTTTGTGTGTCACCACCTGTTTAGTGCATTTGGGTCCTGGATTTGGAGGAAAAATACACACTAATTTGCAATTAGAAAATAGAAAATCTGACATTTAGTGTGATTAGTCCATGAATATTGTTCCTGTTATGGATAAGTTGAATCATGAAAGAAACAGAAGTGAGTTATCTGTGATAGTTTGTGTGTCACCACCTAATTAGTGCATTTGGGTACTGGATTGAGTGATTCCCAGCAATAATAAAGTAATAAAAGTTTGCGACCAAAGTAATAAATCTATTCACATGGTTAATAGATCTATTAACTATTGAATAGAATTTAGCAGTCGAGACTGCATCGACTTGCAAAACTTTATTAACTGAATAAAAACAGAATAAACTCAAAGGGAATCACTAAAATCAAAAAATCATCACGAATCAATCATGTGTGCACCTCTTCGCACCTCTTTTGCCGGGCACGCTTGCATGCTTTTTTGGTGATCATCGATTAAACAGACAGTTAGTGTTTCTTATTTAGAGATTCCAAGTTCCAAATCCGTCAGTTAATAAAAATATTCGTCGGTTGGGTGAACCAAAAAATCTATTCATCTATTCACTTGTGAATATATTTTTATTACTTTGGTCTTTTACTACTTTATTATTGCTGGGAATCACTCATTTGGAGGAAAAATACACACTAATTTGCAAATAAAAAATAGAAAATCAAATATTTTGTGTGATTAGTCCATGAATATTGTTCCTGTTATGGATAAGTTGAATCATGAAAGAAACAGAAGTGAGTTATCTGTGATAGTTTGTGTGTCACCACCTAATTAGTGCATTTGTGTACTGGATTTGGAGGAAAAATAAACACTAATTTGCAGTTAACAATTCCAAAATCAGATATTTTGTGTGATTGACCCATGAACATTGTTCCTGTTATGGATAAGTTGAATCATGAAAGAAACAGAAGTGAGTTCTCTGTCATGGTTTGTGTGTCACCACCTAATTAGTGCATTTGGGTCCTGGGTTTACAGGAAAAATACACACTAATTTCCAGTTAAAAATTCCAAAATTAGATATTTTGTGTGATTAGTCCATGAATATTGTTCCTGTTATGGATAAGTTGAATCATGAAAGAAACAGAAGTGAGTTATCTGTCATAGTTTGTGTGTCACCACCTATTTAGTGCATTTGGGTCCTGGATTTGGAGGAAAAATTCACACTAATTTGCAATTAGAAAAAAGAAAATCTGACATTTAGTGTGATAAGTCCATGAATATTGTTCCTGTTGTGGATAAGATGAATCATGAAAGAAACAGAAGTGAGTTATCTGTGATAGTTTGTGTGTCACCACCTGTTTAGTGCATTTGGGTCCTGGATTTGGAGGAAAAATACACACTAATTTGCAATTAGAAAATAGAAAATCTGACATTTAGTGTGATTAGTCCATGAATATTGTTCCTGTTATGGATAAGTTGAATCATGAAAGAAACAGAAGTGAGTTATCTGTGATAGTTTGTGTGTCACCACCTAATTAGTGCATTTGTGTACTGGATTTGGAGGAAAAATAAACACTAATTTGCAGTTAACAATTCCAAAATCAGATATTTTGTGTGATTGAACCATGAATATTGTTCCTGTTATGGATAAGTTGAATCATGAAAGAAACAGAAGTGAGTTATCTGTGATAGTTTGTGTGTCACCACCTAATTAGTGCATTTGGGTCCTGGATTTACAGGAAAAATACACACTAATTTCCAGTTAAAAATTCCAAAATTAGATATTTTGTGTGATTAGTCCATGAATATTGTTCCTGTTATGGATAAGTTGAATCATGAAAGAAACAGAAGTGAGTTATCTGTGATAGTTTGTGTGTCACCACCTAATTAGTGCATTTGGGTACTGGATTTGGAGGAAAAATACACACTAATTTGCAATTAGAAAAAAGAAAATCCAATATTTTGTGTGATTGACCCATGAATATTGTTCCTGTTATGGATAAGTTGAATCATGAAAGAAACAGAAGTGAGTTATCTGTCATAGTTTGTGTGTCACCACCTATTTAGTGCATTTGGGTCCTGGGTTTACAGGAAAAATAAACACTAATTTGCAATGAAAAAATAGAAAATCTGACATTTAGTGTGATTAGTCCATGAATATTGTTCCTGTTATGGATAAGTTGAATCATGAAAGAAACAGAAGTGAGTTATCTGTGATAGTTTGTGTGTCACCACCTAATTAGTCCATTTGGGTCCTGGATTTGGAGGAAAAATACACACTAATTTGCAATTAAAAAATAGAAAATCCAATATTTAGTGTGATTAGTCCATGAATATTGTTCCTGTTATGGATAAGTTGAATCATGAAAGAAACAGAAGTGAGTTATCTGTCATAGTTTGTGTGTCACAACCTAATTAGTCCATTTGGGTCCGGGATTTGGAGGAAAAATACACACTAATTTGCAATTAAAAATTCCAAAATCAGATATTTTGTGTGATTAGTCCATGAATATTGTTCCTGTTATGGATAAGTGGAATCATGAAAGAAACAGAAGTGAGTTATCTGTGATAGTTTGTGTGTCACCACCTAATTAGTGCATTTGTGTACTGGATTTGGAGGAAAAATAAACACTAATTTGCAGTTAACAATTCCAAAATCAGATATTTTGTGTGATTGACCCATGAATATTGTTCCTGTTATGGATAAGTTGAATCATGAAAGAAACAGAAGCGAGTTCTCTGTCATGGTTTGTGTGTCACCACCTAATTAGTGCATTTGGGTCCTGGATTTACAGGAAAAATACACACTAATTTCCAGTTAAAAATTCCAAAATTAGATATTTTGTGTGATTAGTCCATGAATATTGTTCCTGTTATGGATAAGTTGAATCATGAAAGAAACAGAAGTGAGTTATCTGTGATAGTTTGTGTGTCACCACCTAATTAGTGCATTTGGGTACTGGATTTGGAGGAAAAATACACACTAATTTGCAATTAGAAAAAAGAAAATCCAATATTTTTTGTGATTGACCCATGAATATTGTTCCTGTTATGGATAAGTTGAATCATGAAAGAAACAGAAGTGAGTTATCTGTCATAGTTTGTGTGTCACCACCTATTTAGTGCATTTGGGTCCTGGGTTTACAGGAAAAATACACACTAATTTCCAGTTAAAAATTCCAAAATTAGATATTTTGTGTGATTAGTCCATGAATATTGTTCCTGTTATGGATAAGTTGAATCATGAAAGAAACAGAAGTGAGTTATCTGTGATAGTTTGTGTGTCACCACCTAATTAGTGCATTTGGGTACTGGATTTGGAGGAAAAATACACACTAATTTGCAATTAGAAAATAGAAAATCCAATATTTAGTGTGATTAGTCCATGAATATTGTTCCTGTTATGGATAAGTTGAATCATGAAAGAAACAGAAGTGAGTTATCTGTCATAGTTTGTGTGTCACAACCTAATTAGTCCATTTGGGTCCGGGATTTGGAGGAAAAATACACACTAATTTGCAATTAAAAATTCCAAAATCAGATATTTTGTGTGATTGAACCATGAATATTGTTCCTGTTATGGATAAGATGAATCATGAAAGAAACAGAAGTGAGTTATCTGTGATAGTTTGTGTGTCACCACCTAATTAGTCCATTTGGGTCCTGGATTTGGAGGAAAAATACACACTAATTTGCAATTAAAAAATAGAAAATCCAATATTTAGTGTGATTAGTCCATGAATATTGTTCCTGTTATGGATAAGTTGAATCATGAAAGAAACAGAAGTGAGTTATCTGTCATAGTTTGTGTGTCACAACCTAATTAGTCCATTTGGGTCCGGGATTTGGAGGAAAAATACACACTAATTTGCAATTAAAAATTCCAAAATCAGATATTTTGTGTGATTAGTCCATGAATATTGTTCCTGTTATGGATAAGTGGAATCATGAAAGAAACAGAAGTGAGTTATCTGTGATAGTTTGTGTGTCACCACCTAATTAGTGCATTTGTGTACTGGATTTGGAGGAAAAATAAACACTAATTTGGAGTTAACAATTCCAAAATCAGATATTTTGTGTGATTGACCCATGAATATTGTTCCTGTTATGGATAAGTTGAATCATGAAAGAAACAGAAGTGAGTTATCTGTCATAGTTTGTGTGTCACCACCTATTTAGTGCATTTGGGTCCTGGGTTTACAGGAAAAATAAACACTAATTTGCAATGAAAAAATAGAAAATCTGACATTTAGTGTGATTAGTCCATGAATATTGTTCCTGTTATGGATAAGTTGAATCATGAAAGAAACAGAAGTGAGTTATCTGTGATAGTTTGTGTGTCACCACCTAATTAGTGCATTTGGGTACTGGATTTGGAGGAAAAATACACACTAATTTGCAATTAAAAAATAGAAAATCCAATATTTAGTGTGATTAGTCCATGAATATTGTTCCTGTTATGGATAAGTTGAATCATGAAAGAAACAGAAGTGAGTTATCTGTCATAGTTTGTGTGTCACCACCTATTTAGTGCATTTGGGTCCTGGGTTTACAGGAAAAATAAACACTAATTTGCAATGAAAAAATAGAAAATCTGACATTTAGTGTGATTAGTCCATGAATATTGTTCCTGTTATGGATAAGTTGAATCATGAAAGAAACAGAAGTGAGTTATCTGTCATAGTTTGTGTGTCACCACCTAATTAGTCCATTTGGGTCCTGGATTTGGAGGAAAAATACACACTAATTTGCAATTAAAAAATAGAAAATCCAATATTTAGTGTGATTAGTCCATGAATATTGTTCCTGTTATGGATAAGTTGAATCATGAAAGAAACAGAAGTGAGTTATCTGTCATAGTTTGTGTGTCACAACCTAATTAGTCCATTTGGGTCCGGGATTTGGAGGAAAAATACACACTAATTTGCAATTAAAAATTCCAAAATCAGATATTTTGTGTGATTGAACCATGAATATTGTTCCTGTTATGGATAAGATGAATCATGAAAGAAACAGAAGTGAGTTATCTGTGATAGTTTGTGTGTCACCACCTGTTTAGTGCATTTGGGTCCTGGATTTGGAGGAAAAATACACACTAATTTGCAATTAGAAAATAGAAAATCTGACATTTAGTGTGATTAGTCCATGAATATTGTTCCTGTTATGGATAAGTTGAATCATGAAAGAAACAGAAGTGAGTTATCTGTGACAGTTTGTGTGTCACCACCTAATTAGTGCATTTGGGTACTGGATTGAGTGATTCCCAGCAATAATAAAGTAATAAAAGTTTGCGACCAAAGTAATAAATCTATTCACATGGTTAATAGATCTATTAACTATTGAATAGAATTTAGCAGTCGAGACTGCATCGACTTGCAAAACTTTATTAACTGAATAAAAACAGAATAAACTCAAAGGGAATCACTAAAATCAAAAAATCATCACGAATCAATCATGTGTGCACCTCTTCGCACCTCTTTTGCCGGGCACGCTTGCATGCTTTTTTGGTGATCATCGATTAAACAGACAGTTAGTGTTTCTTATTTAGAGATTCCAAGTTCCAAATCCGTCAGTTAATAAAAATATTCGTCGGTTGGGTGAACCAAAAAATCTATTCATCTATTCACTTGTGAATATATTTTTATTACTTTGGTCTTTTATTACTTTATTATTGCTGGGAATCACTCATTTGGAGGAAAAATACACACTAATTTGCAAATAAAAAATAGAAAATCAAATATTTTGTGTGATTAGTCCATGAATATTGTTCCTGTTATGGATAAGTTGAATCATGAAAGAAACAGAAGTGAGTTATCTGTGATAGTTTGTGTGTCACCACCTAATTAGTGCATTTGTGTACTGGATTTGGAGGAAAAATAAACACTAATTTGCAGTTAACAATTCCAAAATCAGATATTTTGTGTGATTGACCCATGAACATTGTTCCTGTTATGGATAAGTTGAATCATGAAAGAAACAGAAGTGAGTTCTCTGTCATGGTTTGTGTGTCACCACCTAATTAGTGCATTTGGGTCCTGGGTTTACAGGAAAAATACACACTAATTTCCAGTTAAAAATTCCAAAATTAGATATTTTGTGTGATTAGTCCATGAATATTGTTCCTGTTATGGATAAGTTGAATCATGAAAGAAACAGAAGTGAGTTATCTGTCATAGTTTGTGTGTCACCACCTATTTAGTGCATTTGGGTCCTGGATTTGGAGGGAAAATTCACACTAATTTGCAATTAGAAAATAGAAAATCTGACATTTAGTGTGATTAGTCCATGAATATTGTTCCTGTTATGGATAAGTTGAATCATGAAAGAAACAGAAGTGAGTTATCTGTCATAGTTTGTGTGTCACAACCTAATTAGTCCATTTGGGTCCTGGATTTGGAGGAAAAATACACACTAATTTGCAATTAAAAATTCCAAAATCAGATATTTTGTGTGATTGAACCATGAATATTGTTCCTGTTATGGATAAGATGAATCATGAAAGAAACAGAAGTGAGTTATCTGTGATAGTTTGTGTGTCACCACCTGTTTAGTGCATTTGGGTCCTGGATTTGGAGGAAAAATACACACTAATTTGCAATTAGAAAATAGAAAATCTGACATTTAGTGTGATTAGTCCATGAATATTGTTCCTGTTATGGATAAGTTGAATCATGAAAGAAACAGAAGTGAGTTATCTGTGATAGTTTGTGTGTCACCACCTAATTAGTGCATTTGGGTACTGGATTGAGTGATTCCCAGCAATAATAAAGTAATAAAAGTTTGCGACCAAAGTAATAAATCTATTCACATAGTTAATAGATCTATTAACTATTGAATAGAATTTAGCAGTCGAGACTGCATCGACTTGCAAAACTTTATTAACTGAATAAAAACAGAATAAACTCAAAGGGAATCACTAAAATCAAAAAATCATCACGAATCAATCATGTGTGCACCTCTTCGCACCTCTTTTGCCGGGCACGCTTGCATGCTTTTTTGGTGATCATCGATTAAACAGACAGTTAGTGTTTCTTATTTAGAGATTCCAAGTTCCAAATCCGTCAGTTAATAAAAATATTCGTCGGTTGGGTGAACCAAAAAATCTATTCATCTATTCACTTGTGAATATATTTTTATTACTTTGGTCTTTTATTACTTTATTATTGCTGGGAATCACTCATTTGGAGGAAAAATACACACTAATTTGCAAATAAAAAATAGAAAATCAAATATTTTGTGTGATTAGTCCATGAATATTGTTCCTGTTATGGATAAGTTGAATCATGAAAGAAACAGAAGTGAGTTATCTGTGATAGTTTGTGTGTCACCACCTAATTAGTGCATTTGTGTACTGGATTTGGAGGAAAAATAAACACTAATTTGCAGTTAACAATTCCAAAATCAGATATTTTGTGTGATTGACCCATGAACATTGTTCCTGTTATGGATAAGTTGAATCATGAAAGAAACAGAAGTGAGTTCTCTGTCATGGTTTGTGTGTCACCACCTAATTAGTGCATTTGGGTCCTGGATTTACAGGAAAAATACACACTAATTTCCAGTTAAAAATTCCAAAATTAGATATTTTGTGTGATTAGTCCATGAATATTGTTCCTGTTATGGATAAGTTGAATCATGAAAGAAACAGAAGTGAGTTATCTGTGATAGTTTGTGTGTCACCACCTAATTAGTGCATTTGGGTACTGGATTTGGAGGAAAAATACACACTAATTTGCAATTAGAAAAAAGAAAATCCAATATTTTGTGTGATTGACCCATGAATATTGTTCCTGTTATGGATAAGTTGAATCATGAAAGAAACAGAAGTGAGTTATCTGTCATAGTTTGTGTGTCACCACCTATTTAGTGCATTTGGGTCCTGGGTTTACAGGAAAAATAAACACTAATTTGCAATGAAAAAATAGAAAATCTGACATTTAGTGTGATTAGTCCATGAATATTGTTCCTGTTATGGATAAGTTGAACCATGAAAGAAACAGAAGTGAGTTATCTGTGATAGTTTGTGTGTCACCACCTAATTAGTGCATTTGGGTCCTGGATTTGGAGGAAAAATACACACTAATTTGCAATTAAAAAATAGAAAATCCAATATTTAGTGTGATTAGTCCATGAATATTGTTCCTGTTATGGATAAGTTGAATCATGAAAGAAACAGAAGTGAGTTATCTGTGATAGTTTGTGTGTCACCACCTAATTAGTGCATTTGGGTCCTGGATTTACAGGAAAAATAAACACTAATTTGCAATTAAAAATTCCAAAATCAGATATTTTGTGTGATTGACGCATGAATATTGTTCCTGTTATGGATAAGTGGAATCATGAAAGAAACAGAAGTGAGTTATCTGTGATAGTTTGTGTGTCACCACCTAATTAGTGCATTTGGGTCCTTGATTTACAGGAAAAATACACACTAATTTGCAGTTAAAAATTCCAAAATCCAATATTTTGTGTGACTGAACCATGAATATTGTATCTGTTATGGGTGAGATGAATCATGAAAGAAACAGAAGTGAGTTATCTTTCATAGTTTGTCTCTCACCACTTAATAAGTGCATTTGGTTACTAAGAATTTTCAACACCAAAAAGGTTACATGGGTAGACCAATCTTGCTACTGCCATAACTTTGCTTCCAGAGGGAGTTAGAACATTCTAGAGGTACCAGCATCCATCTACATGCATTGTAGATGAGGATCGACCTATCTATCGATTCAGCGATCCTCCAGGAGGGCTGTCGCTACCACGTTTCGTGTGCACCATATAACAATTTTTAACAACAAAATGTCACCTGGGGAGACCAATCTTGCTACTGCCATAACTTTGCTCCCAGAGGGAGTTAGAACATTCTAGAGGTACCAGCGCCCATCTACATGCATCATAGACGACGATCGAGCTATCTATCGATTCAAACGATTGGAAGGGGGGCTCTCGCTAGCAAAATTCGTGTAAATTAAGTAAGAATTTACAACACCAAAATGTGACATGGGGAGAGAAATCTTGCTACTGCCACAACTTTGCTTCCAGAGGGAGTTAGAACATTCTAGAGGTATCAGCGCCCATCTACATGCATGGTAGATGCCGATCGAGCTATCTATCGATTCAAACGATTGGCAGGGGGACTCTCGCTAGAACAATTTGTGTAAATTATCTAAGAATTTCCAAGAACAAAATGTGACATGGGGAGACCAATCTTGCTACTGCCATAATTTTGCTTCTAGAGGAAGTTAGAACATTGTAGAGGTATCAGCGCCCATCTACATGCATGGTAGATGCCGATCGAGCTATCTATCGATTCAAACGATTGGCAGGGGGGCTCTCGCTAGCAAAATTGGTGTAATAGTTCTTTAATGTTATTCATTATCTAGTTCCTCTTGTGTCTCAAATTTGAGCTCTGTTTTCTGTATGATTGCTACTGGAGCTAAAGCTGCATCCTCATGGAGCTCTATCTTTCCCTTATCATAGCAGTCCTCTGCAAGTGTTCTCACACGTTTTCCTCCTAACTGACTCCTTGGGATGTGTCTCCTCCCCTTTCTATCTCCAATACCATCAACAGCCAGTCCTTCGTGGTCAGCAATAATTTGGAGGGATCTCAGCACCTTGTTGATGTCTTTGGCAACAGTTTCAGGTTTGGGATGCACTTGCCAAACTCGTTTGTATGCACTGGAAAGAGCAGAAGGAGTAGCTTTGGAGAACTTCACTTCGTCTGGTAAGGTCGAAGTGATATGGACATGAAGGTTAACTGCACGGTGCAATTGACTGAATAGTGAAGTGTCAAGAGGACTTGCTTCTGGCCTGTTTCCAACTGGACGGTTATGGTAGCGAGCAAGATTTCCACCAATACCACCAGAGGGACCCATGAGATCATGCTGAGGCAGCACCCATCGATCATAATAGCCTTTCTCTTTCATGTATGCAACACTGTTTGCAGATGTCATTAAAGAGAGAGCATCATGCATTACGAAGCCTGAATCACCCATCAATTCTTGGGTAGAGTTAAACATGTAATCGATCAGAGCAGTGACACAAACTTGGCCAGTCATGCAGACTTTGTCAATCTCCTCCTCCCACAAATCACCAAACCGTGATTCATATGGGTTGGTAGCAGCTCGATGATCAGTAGGAATTGGAGCATCACCTTCCAGACAGGCCTCTGCAACCCAAATGAAATCAGTAAGCCGCTTGAGTGAAATACCAGGAGAAGCAGCAACAATGATCTTGGTTTGAACAGTGTCTCCAGCTAGAGCCTTCAGATGCTTCACCAATCTAATGCCCTGAAGCTGGAGCTTATCAAATGTTTTCTTCTTTAGCTTTGGAAGAGACATGATGGATTCATTTGCATAAACAGCACCTTCTGGACGATTGGCTTCAATCCAAATACTCGAAGGAGTGCCTGTGGAATAAACAGAAGAACAGCCAATGCAGTGAGTATTTCAATGAAAACAGACTGATGCAAAAAACACAGCATTGAAGAACATAACTTACCTTGCTTGGACCTTGTAAAACCAATTGCTTGCAGTCTCAGTTTGTGACGGTCAACACGAGTGATCAATTTTTTCTCAGTATATTCAAAGATAGGGTTTATTTTATGTCCAGCCCCATTCGCATCCATATACACACCAAAAGCCCACCTCCCTTCCTTATCATACTTCACTTGCAGCACTGTTTTCTGCTTAGAATATGTGCCATTTGGATCAAGCTTTCCCTCTAAGTTTCGTTTGAAGCTCATGGTGACATCAGGTTTACCAGGACCAATGCGTGACCCACTGACTCCAATATGTGCCTTCTTGTGCATTTCATTGAACCAACAAATCTTTGATAGAGATAAAGGAGTCAAAAGCGTCTCATCATAGCAAGCTGGTGGGTTTTCAACATCATAAGCATCTCCAAGCAACTTAGAGAACATGGGGTGACTGAACTTAACTTTTCCAAACCTCAAGAGCAACTGTGCCACCCACCTGAACGAAGCTCTACACCAAGCATGTTCAATATTCTTGCTACCCTGCTTGCCTTTCTTGATTGACAAAATTTGAGGCTTCAACCTGTTCATGCATCCTCTGACAGCTGAGTAAGTGAGAGAAGGCAATTCATTCTTCTCTCTATACTGATTGACAATGTAGGTGGACATATTGATGGAGTTTCCTGACTCAAGTGCATCTGCAATTACCTCAGCTTCAACACTGTCTAAAGGTATGACACATTTTCTCCCAACTGCTTGGTAATTGCCCTTGCCAGTATAAGGAAGATTGGCTTGTTGGCAAAGAACAACGTCTCGACACACTTGCTTGACTGTATCACGGAATGATCTTCTATTTGACAGGTCAAATATGTTTGCAATAGATGCAATGGTCTTCTTCTTCTTCCATAAATGTTCAGGGGGGCTTTTCAATATATTTTCAAAATAAAATGCAATTGAAATTCTCATGTCTGCAGGGGAGGACGCTGCTAGATGAGGTGGTTCTTCCCAGTAATCTTCAGGTGCAATCACTTCTTCTTGTAGATCATCCTCTTCCTCATAATTCACAGTAGGTGAACGGGCTGGTAATTTGGAGTCTTCCTCTTCTTCAGGTTCTTCAGGAGGGTCTTCTGGTAATGCTGCTGCTTCAGCATCCACTGCTTCCTCCAACTGCATCTGTTTGAGCAGTCTTTGCTCACGTAGTAGAAGTACAGTGCTTTTCTTCTCCCTCTTCCTTAGCCTGCTTGTAAATCCAGTAGGTCTTTTTTTTCTTTTTGGTGGCATGGTGGTGGTGTATTAATAACTGGTAGTAATTTGAATTGTGATCTAAATAGATGGATCTAGGAATCTGGACCTCTATTTGGTGTTAGCACTGCATTCATGTGTTGTAAAGAAATTCAGTTCGCATTGAATTAATATTTTCTGGTACTGATTCTACCTATTTCTACACGCGAAGGATTGACGCTTAATTCAGTTCGCATTGAATTATTATTTTCTGGTACTGATTCTACGTATTTCTACACGCGAAGGGTGTTGTAAAGAAATTCACCCGTTGAATGATTGACATGACATGCTATCACGCGCTACGTTTGTGATAGCTTCAGTAGCTAACCTACTTGTAGTAATGGATGTGAAATGCTTGTAGTTCATTGGTGGGTTGGTGGGTTAAGCAGGGCTAGAGGGGGATCCGGAACTCTGGTGGTATTGTCCAGAGGCCGGTCCCTTAGTTTGCTTTGCCCACACACACCGGCGTACAGTCGGGCTTAACAGCTTGGGCGGTTAAGCCTCTGGCTGTTAAGCCTTTTCTGCGGGCGGGCGTGGCGGGCTATTTAATTCTACTACTAATCGGTTTAGGAGCAAAAGAGTGAGCTGTGGGCTTGTATTCTGCTAGGGGAATCCTCTACACGCTTGTTAGCGCTAGCCTGTAATTTGCAGAGATTTTGCTTGCAGAATTCGCTTGCAGAATTCGATGCTTGCAGAATTCGATGCTTACAGAATTCCCTGTAAGATTTGTACTGGTGTACCTACAGGGAATGTTCGTACGCACCGATGTTGCTGATTGCTGATACAGTGAGATCTTTCTCGAAGTACGTGCGCTGTATACTCAAGGTGGTTCCCTGTATACTCAAGGTGGTTCCCCGGCTGGTCTGTACTTCACTACCATTCCCCTCATTCGGTTTGCTACATCAACTATCACGCGCTACGTTTGTGATAGCTTCAGTAGCTAACCTACTTGTAGTAATGGATGTGAAATGCTTGTAGTTCATTGGTGGGTTGGTGGGTTAAGCAGGGCTAGAGGGGGATCCGGAACTCTGGTGGTATTGTCCAGAGGCCGGTCCCTTAGTTTGCTTTGCCCACACACACCGGCGTACAGTTGGGCTTAACAGCTTGGGCGGTTAAGCCTCTGGCTGTTAAGCCTTTTCTGCCAATGGGCCATAAGCCACCGGGTGGGAACGGCGTGGAGAGCGTGCGCGCGAGCGTGAGCGCGCGCGTAAGCTTGGAGCAGAGTGAGGGAGGGAAGAGGCGCCAGGGTGCCTCAAAGAGAGCTGCCAGCAGGAGTGGGGTCCGCAGCCGGAACCCATTCCTTGGGCAGGAAGGAGTATGTTCCATTGTTGAACATGACAGAGGCAAGATTCTTGAAGATGGGGAGGGATTGCTGATGTAAGTAGCGCATCATGCAGTCACTGTGCCATCTGGCAAGGAGCTTGATGACATTAGAGTCGCATTTGCCCTGGAGCAGGGCCATTGCCCCACCCGCGCGAAGGGAGCGAGCAGAGATGGCTGCCGGGGCAATGCCAGTGGTAGGGTAGAGGGTCTGGGCATAGACTCTCAGGGAGGAAGTGACAGTTGCTGCGCGAACAAGGGTAAGGGCCCCATTGTCGAAGTAACTGGCAAGCGTGAGGGAGGGACCGAAGGGAGCGCTGGAAGAGCAACAGCTTCGGAGGTGAAGGACTTGGCGCGCACAGGCGGCAACGGGGCAGCATAGTGAGTCACCACTCCTGGCATGCGCCACTACTTCCCCTTTGTCGCCATTCTTCTGGGTGGTGAAGGTGAGGGTGACAGAGGTAGCAGCTTGGAGCTCATGCGCAGGGCCATCGTGGTGGACGATGCGGGAGTCAAGGTAGAAGGAGACGTCTTGTAGGTGGAAGGCTTGGTCATCCGTGGTAGTACCAGTGTACTCACCAGGGCGGAGACAGAAAAAGAAGGCGATGCAGATCATGTTGGCAATGGCTTGTCGGGTGGGGGAAGGGGACTCGTGGTATGCAAAGTGGAGGGCATGCATCACGAGGGTGATGGGGACCGGTTTGACCCGCGAGGGGGCCGGGTCCAGCTTGGCATATGCCTTGAGCTGGGCAGTTAGCCGGAAGTCAAGACTGCCTGTGGAGTCGGTTCGAGGGTCTTTGGACCCCAGGCGGGCGAGCGTCTGGCCCACTGACCGGATGGTGTCCGATACTGTGCGAGATCGGATGGGCTTGTGGCTACGTGAGAGGTTTCCATCATGGAGTCGTTTGGCAAAGACTTGGAGGATGGGGATTGGATCCTGAATGGACTGGAGGCACGGGTCAAAGCCTTGAGACAAACAGAATTGAACCCATTGGTTCCAATGGGCATCCTTGCGCTTGGCATAGAGCTCAGTGACTGAGGCTCGCATGGTCTTCTGGACAGCGCTAAGGTCAGCGCGGAATGCATGGGCGGCCGAAGGTGGCATAAGGTCCAGGGCAAGTCCTGTGGGTAGGTCGTGTTAAAGTGATGGAGCAAGGCAGTGTCAGAGAGTTCAGATCGAGAGAGGAGGTCCGCCAGGTGGTTAGCGGGGCCCGGGATGTAATCCCTAAGGGGGACATAGTGAAAGAGGCGCTGGTGCAGAGACTGGAGCCGGAGGAGGTAGGCTGCAGGGCCTGTGGTGGTAGTGGCGCCTTTGCGTTGCCAATAGACAGCTGCTGTGTTGTCATAGCAGTTGTGGGTGGTGCGGGCGTGGACACAAGCAGCCTGAGCCAGAATATCATTGTGGGCAATGGAACCGGCGAGCTCCAGGTCACTGTTGGTGATGGAGCCCTCAGGATTGTCGAAGGAGACGAGCTGGGCTGAGATCCACGGGGGGAACGCATGCCGCCACATGACGGGCTGCACGGCGCCCGTGGGAAGGGGGACAAAATGAACGCCCCCCATGCCCAAACCCGAAGCATCGCAGGCGCCCAAGGTGGCAGGGAAGGGATCCGGGACGAGTTCGGCAATGGAGGTAGGCCGGTGGGAGAGATCATTGGCAAGCCATTGGAAGTCGCGGAGGAAGCTGTGGACGCGCTTGGTGAGCCGGAGGCGCTGCCTGCCTGGCTCCTGGTGGCGGAAGGCTTCTTGGAGAATGGAGAAGAGGCCAATGGAGCCCAGAATGGCCAGTGCCATTGACCGGAGCTCCCCAAGGACTTGGTGCCATTGCTTGATGGGGACATGGCGCTGGGTGGGTGAGATGGAGTGGAGAATCTCCTGTAGGCGGGCCACCCGATGGGGAGGAAGGCTGATGGTTTTGTGGACGGAATCGATGAGCCAGCCGAGGATGACTTTCTTGGTGGTCCAAGTGGCGTCCCCTTGGAGCATTTTCTTGAGGGAAGCAGGTTCCTGCCGGAAGGGAGTGTCAGTGGCATCGAGGGGCCGGAAGACTGTGTCAAGGGATTGGAAGAGAACGCGCTTGATGGCGCGGCGTGTCCATTGGTTGCCCTGGGCAAGGCCACAGAAGTCATCCACATAGACATCCCAGTAGCAAACCGGCGACTTGCTGGGAGTGGTGCTACTAGGGGGGCTGAGGGGCGGCGTGGAGGCCGTAGGGGGAGGAGGAGGCGGCGCCTGGGGGGGTGGAGCGGGTGGCTCAATGGGAGGCGCGCTGGGGGTGGTTTCAGATGGGAGATCCAACCGATGGGGGGTGAGCCGGGCCTCGGCAAGCCCGGTGGCAAGAGTGGCATTGGCCAAGTCCGCAACCGTTTCAGTGAAGGCACAGAAGTTGGGAGGACTGGATTTCCACCCCATAGGGTTGGTGAGGGGGATGCCAATGAGTGGAGCTTCCCCAGGGCGAGAGGGGAACAGGACGCCGAGCTTCATGGTGTCGTCTGGGTGCAATCGGATGCGGTAGAAGCCATCGGCAAGGTCAATCTTCGACATATACACTGGACCAAATCTGTGGTTGGCGCGGTGCAGTTTGGTGAGGAGGCGCGGGAGTGTCTGGCCAAACTGCATGGCGTCCGCAGGGGCAAGAGGGACGGTGTCTTGGTTGACGTCCGAGTAGGTGTAATCGGATATCATGCGTGGGCGGCGGCCTCGTTGGGGGACTAAGCCAAGGGGGCTCAGTCGGAGTCCGGGTAGGTCCTGGATGAGGCTGGCGGGGAGAACAGTCCATTGTTGCTTGTCCATCATGTCGGCATACTCCTCTCGAAGGAAGTCAATGCCCTGGTGGGAGGATTGGTGCGGACCCCGGTGGAGGGCAGCTGCAATGCGAGGTGGATCCCAAGAGGGTCCAGACATGGAGGCGGGGGTGCCGTCCTTGCCATAGCGGGCAAGGAGGCTCCCCGCGGGGTGGGGGATGGAGGCGACGTCAGGATGGATGTCACCCCGTCCTCGGATGGTTCGGATGAAGTCCCCCCAGCTGGTGCTGTTGTTGTAGACAGTGACAGCCCGGTTGATGTGCACGTCGAGCCGGTCGACGGGGTAGAGGGAGGTAGGGATGAGGGGAACGGAGAGTGGGGCCGGGCGGAGGGTCTCTGGCGTAGGCGTCGGCGGCGGGGTGGGCCTAAGCAATGGGTTGGTGGGGTTGACGAGGAGCTCGGGCCTAGGCAACGGGGGGGCAGTGACGAGGAGCTCTGTCCTAGGCAATGGGTGGGTGGGGAGGACTAGGCGCTTGGGCCTAGGAAACTTGGCAGTGACGAGGAGCTCGGGCCTAGGCAAGGACAAGGTGGGCGGGGAGGAAGGGAGAGGGGATGCCGAAGCCGTAGGAGGGACTAGGGAGGCGGGAGTAGATGGGGGGGAGGTCGTTGAACCTGTAGAACGTTTGGGAGGCACATACACGGCGAGAGGGGTACATGCGCGCGCGCGCGGGTTGTGCTTACCTAATTCCGGTGTGATTTGTAAGGGCGGAGAGGGAGGCATAGGGAGTCGTCGGGAGGAAGGCAGAGCCCCCCTCGGTGAGTTAGAGGGCAGGGTCAACGCGCCAAAGGGGCGCTTGCCATTCGGTCAGACATTAAAAGCGGCTTGGCACCAAGCCCAGACTTGGTCCTGTTCACTGCTAGTGATGGCGCCATGGTCCTGGATGTTCCTGCAGTTGGTGAAGCAGGTTCCTCGAAGGTGATAGGAATGGCAGCGCTCGTTGCCATCTGGACAAGACAAGGGAATGGTACCTTTTTCTTTCATGGTAGCCATGACTTCCCTCAGTCGGGCGCGGAGGACTTTGTTGGCTACCCCCGCCGTTTGTAGCCGGGGATCCAGGTTGGGGTTGGAGACGCGGGCACCTCCGGCGGAGCCTTGGTTGGGGCTGGGGGTAGTCTTGCCGGGCGTGGGGGTGCCTGGGGTTGCAGCAGGGGCAGCCACGGCGGCTACGCGACGTAGGTGCCTCAGAGCCGGCACATTGGTGACATTGGGGAGCCAGTAGAGGTTCTGGGTGATACGGAAGGCTTGGAAGTCCTTCCCAAAGTCGGGGGAGGGGACAGTGAATGTCGATCCCCATTGTTCCTCAAGCCAACCCCGCACCCGGATTTGGAAGTAGTATACCACAATGGAGGGAGTGATGAGCTCCCCTAGTTCATCGGCAATTGCTCGGCGGAGGGGCATTTGCTGGAGCTTGAGCTTGGCGAGTCCATTCTGGTAGCCCTGCACGACAGGGTGATGCATGCCTAGAATGGTGGCCAGGACGGCGAGATAGCTTTCCAGTTGGGTGGTAGCTTCAGTCCAGTCGATGGGTAGGTAGGCCTTGGTCTTCTGGAGTTCGAGGGAGTCCTTCAAGGTGAGGGAGTTGCCTTCGGTGGAGATCATGGTGTCGTAGGCCGCCACAGTGGCTGCAGCTTCCTGTTCCCGCTTCAAGGAGGCGGCAGATCCACCGGGGGGAGTGAAAGCTAAAGGGAGTATGCCGTCCGCCACGTCAAAGGGGTCAGTCCCATGAAAGTTGCCATTTTGGAACTTCTTGAGTGCCGCCGTGGTGACCAAGGGTGCCTGGATGAGGAACTCGGCGGCGCATGTGGCTACCTGGCTCTGGAAGATCATATGGGTCTTCTCGTGTTTGCCTTTCTGTGCCCAGGCTTGGTATATGGGGGGTAGGTCGGCTTCCTCAAGCTTGCCACACAGCAGCAGCAAGCGCTGGGTGTACAAGGGGCCCCAGGTGTTCTTGACCGTGGCAGGGGGGCAACGTTGGTCTAGGCCCTCACTGAGCTTGAGCTGTTGGTTGGCGAGGGCGGTGAGGGTAGCTGCCAGCGTGGGATCCACCCCGGCTGGTTGGCCGGGTGCCAGCGGCTGCCCCGGATGGGAGGGTTTCTTCAATCCCGGGAGGTCCCGGTATAGTACCTGATTGCGCATGTACAAGGTCAGACCTGGCTCCCCTCGAAAGGGGGTGCCGGGTGTGGCAAAGTGGACACCTCCATCAACAATGGTGGGGTCGGTACCAGCAGCTCGGAGGGTATTCAGGAGGGGGGCGCAAGTGAGTGCCAGGTTGAGTGTGTCAAGGTAGGGGTAGATGATGTTCAAGGCGTGGATTGGACTAAGGCCCTTGCCTAGGAGTAAGGGCACCAATTGGAAGGGGATGAAGCAGGCCTTGAAGGGGGTGATGACTTCCATGTGAGGATCATCGCCTAGAACCATGGGGATCATGTGGGAATGGTGAGCATGCTTGATGACGTCGAGGTGGCGATCGAGGGACAGCACCAAGGTCTTGGGCGCCTGCTTGAGGAGGGCAGCATCCACTAGCACTAGCTCTCCTGCATCGCCTTTGATGTCATCCAGGTAACCAAAGGCCTTGCCCTTGTTGGTACTTGGCGCGGTCAAGGGCCCCGGGTACTTCCGAAGGCCATGCACCAATCGGAGGCGCGCCTTTCCAAAGGTGTCGGTCAGGAATATTCCTAGGGCCCCCACAGGTTCTGGTTCGAAGAGGTCCAAAAGCCGGCCCAGGAGAATGGGGGTGGCTGTTTCCTCAGCGAAGTAGTCATAGATGGTTTGGTAGGCCAGGTCTTGAGCAGGTCCCACTCCAAGGGGACTGGGGGTGCTCTGGTAATACTCAGTGTAGGTCAGCATGTTGGAGCTGGTGATCGGAGTAGTCGGTATTGGAATCTACGGGCTGATTGGAGGTGCGGATTGTTGGCAGCTTGGTGCGTCAGTCAATTGGAAGTGGTGGAGGTGCAACCTAGGGAGCTTAGCTGAATCAATCGGCTGGAGGTGCAGCCGGTGGCCAAATTGATAACTAGCGCGCTTGGTGCGGTATGGAGGTGCGAGGAGGCACTTGGAGGTGCAGAGTGACGTCGGAGTCGCTAGTCTCTTTCAAGCGCAAGTTGATCAACTGGAGGTGCAGACCGGAGGCCAAACCGATTAGCGGGAGGTGCGAGGAGGTGCGTGCGCGGACGCTTCGGGGGCAGACTATTGGAGTCGGTATCTTGGTGTCACACGAAATCGACGGGAGGTGCGAGGAGGTGCAGATCTGTATCTTTCGGATATGTCGGGACGCTTGAAAGGGGACGTGGTCACACTCGCTGGAGGTGCAGACAAATAACCCAAATCGATTCGCGGATGCTTGTGCGGTGCCGGATTGGGCGATGCTTGTCTCTCAATCAAGGCCGTGCCTGCGTGTGCCAATAGGGGCGGGTCGGTCGGAGTTGCAGTAACCAAATCTATTCGCGGATGCTTGGAGGTGCAGGCTATCCTAGATAATCAAGACCGGGCCTGCTGTAAACAATAGGGAGCCGTGGGTGGTGAGTATGGTTAGAGATTGACTGCTGTACGGGTACACTAGGCGAGACTACGTCCGAGAACTGTTTCGCGGGGTTCGAATTTACTTCTTGCGCACAAATTTTGTGCGTGATTTTAACACGGCAATATTTCTGGACACCCTGAAATTCCCACCCCCAGTTATTGCCTTAAAATAATACAAAAAACAATTCTGTGCGCGTGATGCACATTACTCTACTCTCGAATAAAAATAATTTATTTCAGTCTTATTATTCTGTACGAACAACACTTACTTGTATTCACGAATAAAAAAGAAATCTTGAGTCAGTATTAATTCCAAAATATTAATCTACCAAACAACAATTCAATTCTGCTCTCCTAATTGTGAATTCTATTTCTGGACTACAATATTCCCTTTTTAAAATGTAGATTCTATTATGCTTTATTTATTCCTATTGCAACGTATTACGAATCCTCCATTATTTCTAAGATTCTCAAAATTAAGTTCAAGATTATTAGTAGGTTTGTATTATGTATGTACTGTTATTTTCTACATTAGTTCACCAATAGATAAACTTTCATTCATCAATGCTGTTATTGCCGGATCAATATAGATGTTTCTTTTCTTTTTCTTTTTTGGTCCACTACAATTAGTGGAGCTGCTACTAGTAATATTTGCATCGCCATGCTTATTGTTGGTGTAATCTGTTGAACTTTCGTTCCTAAATCTGTCCCTCATCATTTCTTCCAATTTCCTTCCTGTTTCTGGGTGTTTTCGCATCTCGCCAATTTTGTCGCACAAGTCACTGAACAACTCACGTCCTTCCTCCATCCATCCATTTCTGCTTCCACTGTCAGAATCGCAGAATTTTTTTTTTTGTCGCGGAATTGTGGCATCACCCTTTCGCCGCTGCTGGTTCACCCATACATGATGCTCATTGTATATCAGTACCAATGCAAATGCTTCATCTGCTATAGTAAATATATCACTCAGCAAGTGCCTCTCCTTCCGTTGTTTGAAATTGGAATTTGTCGGATTGATTGCCGACATGATTCTTGTAACGAAATAATAAAAATCTTCATCTTCCGCGTCTTTGTATGTTCTGTATTTAGGGTTTAAAATACCTGTGTCCTCATATTCTGTGCCTTCAATAACTGCCACAGTACCAGGGAATGTGATAGGGACTCGACCTTTTCTGTAATCGTCTGTACGGAAGTATCATCAGTATCAACGGGCAGCATGTTAGTGTTGTCGGACCAAAAATAGATTCCAAAATTCCTAATTTCAACAACCAATTCTCCCACCCGTATTTACCTATCCAGTTTTTTCTCGCTAATGTTTGTGAGTTGTGCCTCAATGCGGTCAGTACTGTCCCTACTCGTTTCCTGTAAAAGGAACAGAATGACGCAAGTGGAATATTCGGTGGCTTCATGATCGCACTTGCTTCAACAGCTTTTTTTATTACATGCGCCGTTACCTTTTCATTGATAGGGAACTTCATGTTGGGGTACCAATGTTTTTTGACGTAATCCCTTAGCTGCTTGTCCACTGTTTCAGTCATATCACTCAAAGCCTTAAGCATATCGTTGTCTATTATAAGCCCATATTCGTCTGTAATTGTACTTACTGCTCGTTCTCTTGTGTTGCCGGCATTATCAGTCCCCTCTCCCTGCATGGTTGCCTCCGTTTGTTTAGGTACCATTACTACCTTTCCCACCCCTATAGGTGGTTCCCTCTCTTGTTGCCGTAAGTGTTTTGCCAGTTCCTCTGCCAATTTGTCATATTGGATTTTTTTCATGACAAGTTCCGCAACATCCTCTAAATTGTAGCTTTCTCCTTTAGATGTTTTCTCTACCACATTGGTTTTTGTTCCTTCTTTCTGTTGGTTCGTTACTGTAGTGTTGGTTGTGTTGGTAATGCTCAGTGCTGGTTCGTTACTCTGGTTGATGGTGTTTTGTTCTTCCGTGTTTGTAGTAGTAGAAATTGTGTTGTCGGTACCATTTTTTTTACTGTTGCCCTTTGATGCGTTCATAGTTGTGGTATTACTGTTACTCACTTTGTTAGTAATTGCGGTGTTTGCTTTCACTCTTTTTTTCTTACCGTTGTTGTCCCCTGTATTTTGATGATCACCGGGCCGGATGGTTTTGTTGTTTTGAAGGGTCTTCCCCTCGGATTTTTTGCTTCGTCGTGTCTTTCCGATAGCATTCATATTTTTTGTATTTTATTTTCTGAATACGGTGCCGATCAAGAATCATGTGTTTCTTTTTGTGTGGTTATGTGTGTGTACTAATAATTTTGTCGGGTTGTGTACGGTGTTTTGTGTTGTGTGTGTTGTGTGTGTCGTGTGTGTGTGTGTGTGTACGGTGTTTTGTGTACTATGTGTACGATGTTTTGTGTGTAGAGTTTTTCCGTGGGTTCTGTACTATGTTGTTTTCCCTAACTTCTTCTGTGTGTTGTCTGGTTTTGGGCGCGCTGTTATATTTGTAGAAGTAGATCACGTACCTGTGCCAGCCAGCCCTCCCGCGCCATAATTTTTTCAGAAGGGAAACTTTTGATCACACTAAGGTTATGTATTTCAATCCTCTAGTCACATGTAGAATCTCGTAGACTGCACCTAACATACCGTACTGTCTTGTGTGCCATTTGTATCTACAAACCACAACATTGTCTGTACTGTGTGTGGCAAAGTTGTTCCCAATATGCATTTAAAAGTTGTTCCCAACATGCATTTCGTAAGTCATGTGTTATGCATTCATGGCCTGGTACCAAAACTTTGGTAGTCATTACCAAATGTGACTGCTTGTGCCCTGGAATTGCACCAAAAATACCCTCATGTTTGCCATATGGATAGTCAAACCACAACATTTCTGGCATTCTGAGTGACAAAGTTGTTCCCAATATGCATTTGATTAGTCCTGATAAATGTATTCATAGTTTGGACCGGATACTTTTGGAGGCATTACCCAATAACTCAGTTTGTGCCCTACAATTGCACCAAAAATACCCTCATCGTGTTTGCCATTTCGAGAGTCAAACCACAACATTTCCAGCATTCTGTGTGACATAGTTGTTCCCAATATGCATTTGATGAGTCACGAGGAATGTATTCTTTGCTTGGACCGGATACTTTTTTAGTCATTACACAATAAGGTAGTTTGTGCCCTGGAATTGCACCCAAAATACCCTCATGTTTGCCAGTTGGAGAATCAAACCTCAACATTTTGGGCATTCTGTGTGACAAAGTTGTTCCCAATATGCATTTGATGAGTCATGATGAATGTATTCATGGCTTAGACCAGATACTTTTTGAGTCCTTCCCCAATAAGTTACTTTGTGCCCTGGAATTGCCCCAAAAATACCCCCATGTTTGCCATTTGTAGAGTCAAACCTTAAGATTTAGGGTTTTCTATGTGACAAAGTTGTTCCCAATATGCATTTGATGAGTCATGATGAATGTATTCATGGCTTGGACCAGATACTTTTTGAGTCATTACCCAATAAGTTAGTTTGTGCCCTGGAATTGCACCAAAAACACCCTCATCTTTGCCATTTGGAGAGTCAAACCACAACATTTTGGGCATTCTGTGTGACAAAGTTTTCCCCAATATGCATTTGATGAGTCACGAGGAATGTATTCTTTGCTTGGACCGGATACTTTTTGAGTCATTACTCAATAAGGTAGTTTCCGCCCTGGAATTGCACCCAAAATACCCTCATGTTTGCCAGTTGGAGAGTCAAACCACGACATTTTGGGCATTCTGTGTGACAAAGTTGTTCCCAATATGCATTTGATGAGTCATGATGAATGTATTCATGGCTTAGACCAGATACTTTTTGAGTCCTTCCCCAATAAGTTAGTTTGTGCCCTGGAATTGCCCCAAAAATACCCCCATGTTTGCCATTTGTAGAGTCAAACCTTAAGATTTAGGGCTTTCTATGTGACAAAGTTGTTCCCAATATGCATTTGATGAGTCATGATGAATGTATTCATGGCTTGGACCAGATACTTTTGGAGTCATTACCCAATAAGTTAGTTTGTGCCCTGGAATTGCACCAAAAACACCCTCATCTTTGCCATTTGGAGAGTCAAACCACAACATTTTGGGCATTCTGTGTGACAAAGTTTTCCCCAATATGCATTTGATGAGTCACGAGGAATGTATTCTTTGCTTGGACCGGATACTTTTTGAGTCATTACCCAATAAGGTAGTTTGTGCCCTGGAACTGCACCAAAAATACCCTTATTTTTGCCATTTGGAGAGTCAAACCACAACATTTTGGGCATTCTGTGTGACAAAGTTGTTCCCATTATGCATTTGATGAGTCATGATGAATGTATTCATGGCTCGGACCCGATACTTTTTGAGTCATTACCCAATAAGTTAGTTTGTGCCCTAGAATTGCAACAAAAATACCCCCATGATTGCCATTTGTAGAGTCAAACCTTAAGATTTTGGGCATTGTATGTGACAAAGTAGTTCTCAATATGCATTTGATGAGTCATGATGAATGTATTCATTGCTTGGACCAGATACTTTTTGAGTCCTTACCCAATAAGTTACTTTGTGCCCTGGAATTTCACCAAAAATACCCCCATGATTGCCATTTGTAGAGTCAAACCTTAAGATTTTGGGCATTGTATGTGACAAAGTAGTTCTCAATATGCATTTGATGAGTCATGATGAATGTATTCATTGCTTGGACCAGATACTTTTTGAGTCCTTACCCAATAAGTTAGTTTGTGCCCTGGAATTGCACCAAAAATACCCCCATGTTTGCCATTTGTAGAGTCAAACCTTAAGATTTTTGGCATTCTATGTGACAAAGTTGTTTCCAATATGCATTGGATGAGTCATGATGAATGTATTCATGGCTTGGACCCGATACTATTTGAGTCATTACCCAATCAGTTAGTTTGTGCCCTAGAATTGCACCAAAAATACACCCATGTTTGCCATTTGGAGAGTCAAACCTTAAGATTTTGGGCATTCTATGTGACAAAGTTGTTCCCAATATGCACTGGATGTGTCATGATGAATATATTAATGGCTTGGACCCGATACTATTTGAGTCATTACCCAATAAGTTAGTTTGTGCCCTAGAATTGCACCAAAAATACACCCATGTTTGCCATTTGGAGAGTTAAACCACCGAATTTTGGGCATAATGTGTGACAAAGTTGTTCCCAATATGCATTTGATGAGTCATGATGAATGTATTCATGGCTTGGACCAGATATTTTTTGAGTCATTACCCAATTAATTTTATTGTGCTGCCCTGGAATTGCACCAAAAATACCCCCATGTTTGCCATTTGTAGAGTCAAACCTTAAGATTTTGGGCATTCTATGTGACAAAGTTGTTTCCAATATGAATTTGATGAGTCATGATGAATATATTCATGGCTTGGACCCGATACTATTTGAGTCATTACCCAATAAGTTAGTTTGTGCCCTAGAATTGCACCAAAAATACCCCCATGATTGCCATTTGGAGAGTTAAACCACCAAATTTTGGGCATTCTGTGTGACAAAGTTGTTCCCAATATGCATTTGATGAGTCATGATGAATGTATTCATGGCTTGGACCCGATACTTTTTGAGTCATTACCCAATAGGTTAGTTTGTGCCCTGGAATTGCACCAAAAATACACCCATGTTTGCCATTTCGAGAGTTAAACCACCAAGTTTTGGGCATTCTATGTGACAAAGTTGATCCCAATATGCAATTTATTAGTCATGATGAATGTATTCATGGCTTGGACCCGATACTTTTTGAGTCATTACCCAATAAGTTAGTTTGTGCCCTGGAATTGCACCAAAAATACACCCATGTTTGCCATTTCGAGAGTTAAACCACCAAGTTTTGGGCATTCTATGTGACAAAGTTGATCCCAATATGCAATTTATTAGTCATGAGGAATGTATTCATTGCTTGGACCGGATACTTTTGGACTCATTACCCAATAAGTTTGTTTGTGCCATGGAATTGCACCAAAAATACCCTCATGTTTGCCATTTGGAGAGTCAAACCACAATATTTTGGGCATTCTGTGTGGCAAAGTTTTTCCCAATATGGTTAGGGTTACAACCGGTTTGCAAATTCAGTAATTATTAGTTCTCATATGTGGACTTCTCGCGAGTTCTTTTCCCCCCTGTACCATATTGATACACTACTACTATTTCTATCGTACAACAAGCGCGTATTAATCATCTTGAGTGGAATCAATCCTACACCCTAACCCTAAACCTATCCCTAATCCCTAACCCCAACTGTACGTACGAAATTCTTTCGAATGTCGTACGGTACGAAAAAAGATTCTTTTTCGAACGTCGTACGTACGAAAAAAGATTCTTTTTCGAAAAGATTCTTTTTCGAACGTACGTACGTACTAGCGTACGTGATTGATTTTTTTTCGTACGTACGTAGTACCAAATCCTGTAGAATTGTACAGGATGTATGATTTTTTTTTACCTCGCGACAAAAAAAAAAATCTTTCCCACACAAACACTAATAAACTTTTCTTACCTTGCGACAAACAAAAAAGATCACTTTTTCTACCTCGCGACAAAAAAAACACTTTTTCTACCTCGCAACAAAAAAAACAATCTACCTTGCAACAAAAAAAAAATCACTTCATAATCTGCCTTCTTACATCCGACTTATTTGACTAGGGTGTTGGTTCTTGTAATCAACACTCTGTCCGAGAACGTTTGATCCAAAACCTCTTTTGAGCCGGAGGATCTGTTGTCATTTATTTTAGTCCGAAATAACAGCCTTGTACTGGAAAAGAAGTAGTTAGCATTTGACGAGAAGGGGATTTGCTGGATAGATATTGTTTGGACTGCAGCCTTACATATACGTCTTGAAATCAATGAACTGGGTTTGTCCCTTGCAATTATATCAACAGGAACAAGGTACTGTTTTTCGTGACATGGAGTAAGAAGTATTCTACGGCAGCAACTACAATTTCATCGGGTGGGTCGAGTGTCGGAACGACGGTACGAATAAACGGTAAACATACAAACGGTAACAAGGAATGAAATTGCAACCAAATTACAGATGATGTATTTTCTAACTTTGGCTTTTCTTCTTATTTTCATAGGACCGGATTGGAACCAACGAATCGGAATCAAAGGATCGGAAGCAACGGATTTGGAGCAACGGATTGAATCGGAAGCAGTTCTAATCGGAAGCAACTAATCGATAACATCGAAGCAACAATCGAATCGGAAGCAACGAATCTTAAGCAACGAATCTTCTACTGTAGGTGCGGGGAATTTTCCTGGTTGGTGATAATTACGAATCGGTCGGCATGTACATTATCATATTATGCTGTTGTTATTATTTACTCTATGTAGTACATCAATAGATACTCACCCATTTTGTTCAATTGTTGGTATCAAATCGCTCCTCCTCCTCCACCGGGAATCGCTCCTACTCCTCCACCGGGAATCTCTCCTCCTCCTCCACCGGGAATCGCCCCTCCTCCTCCACCGGTAATCGCTCCTCCTTCTCCACCGGGGATCCACCAAACTTACTCCTCCTCCACCGGCGCGCGGCAACGAATTGTTGGTATCAAATCGCTCCTCCTCCTCCACCGGGAATCGCTCCTCCTCCTCCACCGGGAATCGCCCCTCCTCCTCCACCGGTAATCGCTCCTCCTCCTCCACCGGGGATCCACCAAACTTGCTCCTCCTCCACCGGCGCGCGGCAACGAATTGTTGGTATCAAATCGCTCCTCCTCCTCCACCGGGAATCAGCGAAACGCTCCTCCTCCTACTCCACCGGGAATCGCTCCAAGCGAAAACGAATCAGCGAAACGCTCCTCCGCGAATCAGCGAAACGCTCCTCCGACAACAAATAAGGGCAACGCTCCTACTCCTCCACCGGGAATCGCTCCAAGCGAAAACGAATCAGCGAAACGCTCCTCCGCGAATCAGCGAAACGCTCCTCCGACAACAAATAAGGGCAACGCTCCTACTCCTCCACCGGGAATCGCTCCAAGCGAAAACGAATCAGCGAAACGCTCCTCCGATAACGAATCACAGAAACGCTCCTTCTCCACCGGCGCTCGGCACCAGCGAATCACAGAAACGCTCCTCCAACGAATCACGGAAACGCTACTCACGGAAACGTTCCTCCAACCAATCACGGAAACGCTCCTCACGGAAACGCTCCTCCAACGAATCACGGAAACGCTCCTCCAACAAATCACGGAAACGCTACTCACGGAAACGTTCCTCCAACGAATCACGGAAACACTCCTCCAACGAATCACGGAAACGCTACTCACGGAAACGTTCCTCCAACGAATCACGGAAGCAACAACAGCAACCGGGCCGGGGCTTGGAAGCCCATTTTTTAGCCAAATTTTGCCCATCATCTTTCCCATCCATGTTGAGTCGTTTTTTTCTGATCTGCTGGATCAATCAATTCGAAACTTGGGCGGCGGGTTCTTATATATGTAATGAAGAGGCCCCTGCAATATCATTGCTGTTGGTGCCGTTGGTGCAGAGATATCTGCTGTGACTGTTGTTTGGGTTGCTTCCTTGAAATGTAGCCAAATTTTGCCCCTCTGCTTCACCGGTTCGATTCTTCTGATCCGCTGGATCAATCAATTTGAAACTTGGGCGGCGTGTTCTTATATATGTAATAAAGCGGACCGTGCAATATCGTTGCTGTTGGTGCCGTTGGTGCAGAGATATCTGCTGTGACTGTTGTTTGGGTTGCTTCCTTGAAATGTAGCCAAATTTTGCCCCTCTGCTTCACCGGTTCGATTCTTCTGATCCGCTGGATCAATCAATTCGAAACTTGGGCGGCGTGTTCTTATATATGTAATAAAGCGGACCCTGCAATATCGTTGCTGTCGATGTCGTTGATATGGAGATATCTGCTGTGACTGTTATTTGGGGTGTTTCTTTGAAATACAACCAAATTTTCCCAATCTGCTTCACCGGTTCGATTCTTCTATTCCTCTCAATCAATCGATCCGAAACTTGGAGGACGTCTCCTTCTTGATATAATGAAGAGGTCTGTGCAATATCGCTGGCAGCGGCGACCTCGGTATGGAGATATCTGCTGTCACCGTTATTTGGGTTGCTTCCTTGAAATACAACCAAATTTTCCCAATCTGCTTCACCGGTTTGATTCTTCTAATCCACTCGATCAATCGATTCGAAACTTGCAGGCCTTGTCCTTCTCGATATAATGAAGGGATCCCTGCAATATCGTTGCCCGCGGTGACTTCAGTATGGAGATATTAATATTCACCGTTTTTTTCCTTTGCTTACCTTCAAAATGGACCTTGTGTGTCCAATGCTTTGCCGGTTAGATACTTCCAATCCACTCGATCAATCGATTCGAAACTTGCAGGCCTTGTTCTTCTCGATATAATGAAGGGATCCCTGCAATATCGTTGCCCGCGGTGACTTCAGTATAGAGATATTAATATTCACTGTTTTTTTTCCTTGTTTACCTTCAAAATGGACCTTGTGTGTCCAATGCTTTGCCGGTTAGATACTTCCAATCCACTCGATCAATCGATTCGAAACTTGCAGGCCTTGTTCTTCTCGATATAATGAAGGGATCCCTGCAATATCGTTGCCCGCGGTGACTTCAGTATGGAGATATTAATATTCACCGTTTTTTTTCCTTGTTTACCTTCAAAACGGACCTTGTGTGTCCAATGCTTTGCCGGTTAGATACTTCCAATCCACTCAATCAATCGATTCGAAACTTGCAGGCCTTGTTTTTCTCGATATAATGAAGGGATCCCTGCAATATCGTTGCCCGCGGTGACTTCAGTATAGAGATATTAATATTCACTGTTTTTTTTCCTTGTTTACCTTCAAAATGGACCTTGTGTGTCCAATGCTTTGCCGGTTAGATACTTCCAATCCACTCGATCAATCGATTCGAAACTTGCAGGCCTTGTTCTTCTCGATATAATAAAGGGATCCCTGCAATATCGTTGCCCGCGGTGACTTCAGTATGGAGATATTAATATTCACCGTTTTTTTTCCTTGTTTACCTTCAAAACGGACCTTGTGTGTCCAATGCTTTGCCGGTTAGATACTTCCAATCCACTCAATCAATCGATTCGAAACTTGCAGGCCTTGTTCTTCTCGATATAATGAAGGGATCCCTGCAATATCGTTGCCCGCGGCGCCTTCAGTATGGAGATATCTGCTGTCCCTTGGGTTTGGAGGGGGTGTTTTCTGTGGAGGTGAAAATTCGGATTTGGAGTCCTCTGCTAAGCCCTCCTATTGCTTCTAATCTAACGCATACGGCAGATCCCTTTGAGACTTGCAGGCCTTCTTAGTATTGTTGTCCAGAATCGTTTGCCTATCCTACCAACTTTTTGGAGTTCTTGGTTTATGAGATACAAGGGGGGGGGACAGGTCCCTATCCATTGAAATGAAAATGGGATTTTTTTGAGTTGGATTTGAGTTGGAGTTGGAGTCGGGACGCCCGTTATATGGTGGCAACATGTTGAGAAGATAAAAATAGTCATGATTCGTGCATAAGTTGTACACAAAATAGTGCTTGACACGAAAAGAATATGATATCCTTAACCCTAAAATAGCTATTTTGTTTGAGGAGTGACGAGATATTGTCTCGAAAGTAAAGGTGTGCGACGCGCGAGGTTTTCAGTAGACACGCGACCTAAAAAGATAGGAAATTTAAAAAATAGGGTCAAGAATTGTAAAAATACCGCGCGATAGCCCGCGGGGGGTAGAGAAACAGTTCTCGGACGTAGGGGACCAGGACAGGAGACTGCTGTATGGTACACTAGGCAGGCTAGGGGACCAACAGATAGGCTTGTCGTATGGGTACAATAGGAGGAGGACTATTGGACCAGGATGTGTTACCTATTTAATTCTACTACTAATCGGTTTAGGAGCAAAAGAGTGAGCTGTGGGCTTGTATTCTGCTAGGGGAATCCTCTACACGCTTGTTAGCGCTAGCCTGTAATTTGCAGAGATTTTGCTTGCAGAATTCGCTTGCAGAATTCGATGCTTGCAGAATTTGATGCTTACAGAATTCCCCGTAAGATTTGTACTGGTGTACCTACAGGGAATGTTCATACGCACCGATGTTGCTGATTGCTGATACAGTGAGATCTTTCTTGAAGTACGTGCGCTGTATACTCAAGGTGGTTCCCTGTATACTCAAGGTGGTTCCCCGGCTGGTCTGTACTTCACTACCATTCCCCTCATTCGGTTTGCTACATCAATTTCGCTCTTATTCCCGTTTGATGTCCCGTTTGATGTCGGACAGGGGTCAACTTTACACTTTCAAAAGGTACATCCGTACACTTTTGAAAATTAGGTATTATGGTACGATCAATATATATATAGAGAGTATGAACACAAAAATATCAATGGCATCCCCAGCGCGGAGCGCAGTGCCCTACTAGTGCCCTATTTACATAAGCCCCAACACCCTAATAATGCCCTCATTTTATAAGCCCCCAACCCCCAACCCCTGCCCCAGTACAGTGTTCACCAGAGCAACGCGACCCCAACCAAGTTGGCTCCGTTATATACTGGGTTCACCATAATGGGTGGAGGTCGGGGTAGTGGGTGGCTTAGTGGCTGAGCAAATGAGGTCACAGGATCGAATTGTACATATGATCATACCTTTCGTTGGTATTGTTGTAGTTGAAAAGTGTATGGCAAAAGTGTATGAATGTACCAAAAAAAGTGTGAGATTGACCCGGTACCTTTGATGTCCCGTTTGATGTCCCGTTTGATGTCCCGTTTGATGTCCCGTTTGATGTCCCGTTTGATGTCCCGTTTGATGTCCCGTTTGATGTCCCGTTTGATGTCCCGTTTGATGTCCCGTTTGATGTCCCGTTTGATGTCCCGTTTGATGTCCCGTTTGATGTCCCGTTTGATGTCCCGTTTGATGTCCCGTTTGATGTCCCGTTTGATGTCCCGTTTGATGTCCCGTTTGATGTCCCGTTTGATGTCCCGTTTGATGTCCCGTTTGATGTCCCGTTTGATGTCCCGTTTGATGTCCCATTTGATGTCCCATTTGATGTCCCGTTTGATGTCCCGTTTGATGTCCCGTTTGATGTCCCGTTTGATGTCCCGTTTGATGTCCCGTTTGATGTCCCGTTTGATGTCCCGTTTGTGTAACAATGATCCTCGTGACTGACCGATCGAGTCGGGACTCTGGGTTGAAGGGAATCTTAATGACCGGATGAAGATTCCCCGAATGACCGGGAGAAGAATCATACTTCCGGAAGAAGAGGAAGGATGACCCTTCCAGAAGATCAATTTACATCTTACGTATCAATCCGATAATTTTTATAATTTTATATCATTCAATTCTCAAAACATACCGGTAGTTGATACACTGTAATTACATTAAGACTACCAAAGAGAACCAATAGTCGACTACAAGATGAACACTCAATTTCAACCGTGTATCCAATACAAAAGAACCTTCGATGTAACAGAAGACCATGACAGCCATCGTATCGTAGTGGATTATGCCAGAGCCACCAATCGATCAGCAGGTAAGAAGAATATACGAAGGGTACAGAACTTAGAGATAGAAGAGGTCTTGTATACGTACGACATGTTTGTGGATGCATGCAATGATTTAGGAATGCCAGTAGCTCGATGGCACACCCAATGGGGGCAATGCCTATCCAGAGGACCCCGTAAGAGATGGAATGAAACCTTAGCAGGCAGAGAAATAGAACACACCAAGGAAGGATTCAAGAGGACAGTCAGAGCCTACATCAGCGCCATCACTCCGGATCCCGATGCCAAGGGAACCATGATAGCTGCGTTTGAACACCAACATATGGCCAAGCCAATGGACGTCACTGAGCACGATCACTTCAGTCGGATCGATGCGATCCTCGATTACATCGACATGCTCCCAGGGGACGATGACAGCGACCTCACAGAACAACAAAGAAAGAGAATGTTCTTCAAAACACATCCTAGATCTTGGCAGGATGCTTACATGGACACAGCAGTGAACTTCAGAGAAGTATCGATCCTGCAGATCCGGGATTACATGACAAGGAAGAAGGATAGTGCCGACCGAGCAAGGAAACAAGACAGAAAAGGAAGACAACAGGGCGGTCGCGGACCCGGTAGAGGCGGACGAGGAAACCAAGGACGAGGACAAGGACAGAGAGGAGCAGGGAGAAAGTGCAGAAATCACCCACAAGGCAATCATACGTGGGAACAGTGTTACATGAATCCCAGGAACCAAAATTCACCCTATCCGAACTACGTGGGATCCGACAATAGCTCTTACTCAGGATACAGCAACAACTATGGCGGAGGCCGAGGAGGCAGATTCAACGGAAGCCGAAATGGAGGAGGCCGAAGCGGAGGAGGTCGATTCAACGGGGGCCGAGGCAGATTCGGAGGAAGAAACAACAATACAAACGGCTCTGGAAGCAGCAATAACGACGAAAGTAACCACAATTGGGAACAACAAAGCCAACAAGGAGATGCCTTCTCTAACATAACGACGAGCGATGCCAGCTATTTCACGAGCAATCAGAATACAAACCAATATGAATGACTAGAGGAGTCACATTCAAATGATAATTCGGGGCCTGGGGCCACCGAAGGAGTGACAGCCGGGCTACAGGCCACGGCTGGAAGGCTACAGGCCGACACAAAAGAAAATATGAGGACCCGACAGAGGCCCAAGATCAAAAATGAAATTCCAGGGCTACAGGCCACTGAACACCGGCAAAAGGCCAGAAACAACAACGACAACGATTCAATACCAATGGTACTACTTAAGATCAAAAGAATACAGGGCGTGTCCGCTGACAGACCCTATACAGCGCTACTAGACTCTGGGAGCACAAAGACTATGATAAACAAACAATCGATGCCATTCGGGGTACGCCCGAGGCACATTGGACACGAGAGAATTACAACAACAACCAATGGGGGATTTGATACTTCCCATGAGGTGCAGCTCAAAGAGCTACAGCTGCCTGAATTTGTAAATGGGCGTCGCATCCAAGGAATATCGGCTTCCATCTTCAACTCCCCAGAGTGCAGATACGATGTTATACTGGGAAGAGATTTCCTCATTAAGGCAGGTATACGTATATCATTTGACACCAACCAAATCACGTGGCTAGATATAACCATTCCTATGAAAGAATCAGCAAGGTTCACTCGTGTGGATCCGGACGAAGCATCCGACGCGGCCTTGTTCAACACTAATACCACAACCGAAATATTGGAGAGGAGCTATCAACAGGTCACGGCATCCGAAGTGTCCAGCAGACAAGAGCACATGACAACGGAGGAAAAGAAGAAGTTACAAACAATGTTGAAACAGCATGAGGTGGTATTCAATGGAGAATTGGGGTGTTACCCCCACCGAGAAATACACATCGATCTGAAAGATGATGCCAAACCAGTCCATATGAAACCCTATCCGGTAGCTTACAAAAGGGAGGAGATATTCAGAAGGGAACTAGCCAGCCTGATAGCGGATGGAGTGCTGGAACCATGTGGGCCGTCAGAATGGGCATTCCCGACATTCATCATACCTAAAAAGGACAACAGAGTCAGATGGGTGTCAGATTTCAGGGAGCTCAACAACAGAATTAGACGAAAGCCTTTCCCATTGCCGAGGATACAAGATATCATGAATAGAAGGGGAAAATATACGTACTTTACCAAAATCGATCTGTCGATGCAGTATTATTGTTTTCGATTGGATCAAGAAAGCCAAAAGCTGTGCACCATCACGACGCCGTATGGCCTTTTTCGATATAAGAGATTACCCATGGGGGTCAAAATTAGTGGAGATATTTCCCAGCACATTATGACAGAAATGCTACGAGGGCTCGACTGCGAGTGCTACATAGATGACGTGGGCATCTGGACCAACCGATCATTCGATCACCACCTACAACTATTGGATCAGGTCCTCGAACGATTTGCAAAGAATGGAATGAAATGCAACCCCTTGAAATGCAGCTGGCTTGTTAAAGAAACCGACTTCTTAGGACACTGGATGACGCCGGAAGGAATCAAGCCTTGGAAAAGGAAGATTGATGCAGTGCTTCGCATGGGCCGCCCACAGAACATCACACAAGTTCGATCTCTCATAGGCGCAGTGAATTATTATAAGTCCTTCTGGCCAAGACGCGCGCATGTCCTTTCACCCCTCACCGAGATGACAGGAGCAAAGAAATTTACATGGGATGTTACCAAACAGAAAGCCTTCGAGGAAATGAAAGCAATCCTTGCTGCGGATGCAATGAACGTATATCCAGACTACAGCAAGCCCTTCCACATTTACACCGACTCCTCCGATTACCAATTGGGGGCGGTAATCATTCAAGACGGCAGGGTGGTCGCCTATTACAGCCGAAAGCTATCGACCGCGCAACAGAATTATACCACCACAGAGAAGGAGCTCCTAGCGATCATACTCACCCTCACAGAATACAGAAAAATTCTCCTCGGTGGCATTCTCCACGTTTACACCGATCACAAAAACCTCATCTTCAAGACCTTCTCCATTCAAAGAGTCCTTCGATGGAAACTCTTCATGTCGGAATTTGATATCAACCTCACCCACATAGAGGGCAAAAAGAATGTCCTCGCTGACTGCTTCTCGAGGCTGCCCCGTATGGAGCCACCCTCTGTGGGGGATAAACGCCAGCAAGGCCACACGACAAGAAACGGAACCATGGTAGATTTCCACACCATCCAAGTACCAAAAGATGACATTACTATAAACGATGAGACATTTACCAACATTGACGAAAGCACCGAATGGATCGAATGCCTACTCAACCTACCACCATTACAGGAAATGCCAAACCCAATCACCATCACCAATATCCAAAACCACCAAAATCAAGATATCCACCTGCGCACAGCCCATCAGGAAGATCCAACCAAATTTCCAATAGTAGTCATCAACGGCCAACAGATAATAGCACGCGTGGACGCAAACGAACCAAATTGGAAGATTGTCATACCGGCAACCCTCATCCAACAAACCATACATTGGTACCATATGGTACTAGGACACTGCGGAACACAGCGCCTATACGACACCATATCCTCCCGGTTCTATTCACCCAACCTACAACAGTTATGTAAGCAATACGTGTGCCCGGTTAACTGCCACCAGTACAAAGAAGCAGGCAGGGGATATGGACAGCTGCCACCCAGGGAGGCGGCAATAGCCCCATGGAATGAAGTATGCATTGATCTCATAGGCCCTTGGAGAATCCAAGCGGGCGACAGACAATATGAATTCAAAGCACTAACAACGATCGATCCGGTCACCAACCTGGCAGAAATAAGCAGAATAAGCGACAAATCGAGCAGGCACATAGCGGACCAGTTTGCAAATGGCTGGTTAGCCAGATACCCGAGACCCAATCGATGCATCCACGATAACGGAGGCGAATTCATAGGGCACGCATTTCAGACGCTCCTAACGCAGCATGGAATCAAATCAGTACCAACAACAGTAAAGAATCCACAATCGAACGCCATCTGCGAGAGATTACACCGCACCATGGGAGACATACTGAGAGTTACCATGCGAACCACACATGCCAACAATGAGCAAGAGGCGGAACAGATCATGGACAATGCCCTAGCCAGCTGCATGCACGCAACACGATGCGCAGTCAATCACACGATGCAAACCTCGCCAGGCGCCATGGCATTCAATAGGGACATGATGATGGACATTCCGTTGATAGCCAACCTGGAAGCGATTCGAAATAGAAGACAGCAACTCATCGACCAGAATCTCATACAAACGAACAAGGGCAGAATAAACCATAATTACCAGATAGGGGATCAGATAATGGTCCGAGTATATGACCCCACCAAACTGCAGGAGAGACTCCACGGACCGTATCCGATCATCCAAGTATTCACCAACGGAACGATTAAAGTGCAACGGTCGCAGGCAGTTGAAGAAGTTTACAACATTCGGAAAGTGGTACCATACAGAGGGCCCGTCCGACAGCCACAGCAATGAACGAACCGATCGGTCGGTCAGTCACTGTGGGGGATAGTGTAACAATGATCCTCGTGACTGACCGATCGAGTCGGGACTCTGGGTTGAAGGGAATCTTAATGACCGGATGAAGATTCCCCGAATGACCGGGAGAAGAATCATACTTCCGGAAGAAGAGGAAGGATGACCCTTCCAGAAGATCAATTTACATCTTACGTATCAATCCGATAATTTTTATAATTTTATATCATTCAATTCTCAAAACATACCGGTAGTTGATACAGTTTGATGTCCCGTTTGATGTCCTGTTTGATGTCCCGTTTGATGTCCCGTTTGATGTCCCGTTTGATGTCCCGTTTGATGTCCCGTTTGATGTCCCGTTTGATGTCCCGTTTGATGTCCCGTTTGATGTCCCGTTTGATGTCCCGTTTGATGTCCCGTTTGATGTCCCGTTTGATGTCCCGTTTGATGTCCCGTTTGATGTCCCGTTTGATGTCCCGTTTGATGTCCCGTTTGATGTCCCGTTTGATGTCCCGTTTGATGTCCCGTTTGATGTCCCGTTTGATGTCCCGTTTGATGTCCCGTTTGATGTCCCGTTTGATGTCCCGTTTGATGTCCCGTTTGATGTCCCGTTTGATGTCCCGTTTGATGTCCCGTTTGATGTCCCGTTTGATGTCCCGTTTGATGTCCCGTTTGATGTCCCGTTTGATGTCCCGTTTGATGTCCCGTTTGATGTCCCGTTTGATGTCCCGTTTGATGTCCCGTTTGATGTCCCGTTTGATTGACATGTTTCGCTCGCTCGCTGGATTAAGCAATCCATTCGTACCGGGTACGAGTACCCGGTAGACTCCTATTAAATAAGCATTAAGAGGCGCGAAATTCCAAACCGGGGCCTCGTAAACAAGCAGCTAGAGGAGTGGTACCAAGTAACACCCCTCCTCCCCACCGATACTACGAGGAGGAGGTAAAGGAGGAAAGGGGTGTTGACATGGTAATCTCTATGGCTTCGGAAGGACGAGCACAATGGAGGAGGAGGAGGAGGAGGGGTTCTTCCTTGCTAGCTACCGGCGCAGCGTTTCGATGCTGCTACAGGGGAATTAGTAGTACGGTAGTCAATGCTGCTACAGGGGGAGTAGTAGTGTTTCGATGCTGCTACAGGGGGGGGGACAAGGCTAAACCGGTACCAACAATTGGTGGTACCATCGAGTACTCGTAGGAACAAGTACAAAGTGTACAGTACTGATCAGTGGTACCATTTTGTTGGTACTATAGGTAACACCCCGTCCTCCGTTTTGGTTGGCACGTGTCATCCCCTCTCTAAAGAAAAAACTCCCTTAAGAAAAATCCGAGGCACGCGCGCCGAGAATTTTTCTTAAGGGAGTTTTTTCTTTAGAGAGGGGATGACACGTGCCAACCAAATCGACTCCAAGTATTATCAGTGGGGAGGAGGGGTGTTACTTGGTACCACCCTAGCTCCTTGTTTACGAGGCCCCCGGCCAAGGAAACAAGGAGCTAGAGTGGTACCAAGTAACACCCCTCCTCCCCACTGATAATATGAGGAGGAGGTAAAGGAGGAAAGGGGTGTTGACATGGTAATCTCTATGGCTTCGGAAGGACGAGCACAATGGAGGAGGAGGGGGTCCTTGTTGCTAGCTACCGGCGTATGGTTGTTGCTTACAGTAGCGTTTTGATGCTGCTACAGGGGGAGTAGTAGCTGTCGTTGCTGCTACAGGGGGGGGGGCAAGGGTAAACTGGTACCAATCGGTGGTACCGAGGAGTACGATACTCGTAGGAACAAGTACAAGACGTACGGTACTAGGGATCAGTGATACCATTTTGGTGGTACCGGAGTACCACTCACTTTGTTAAGTAATAATTTTTTCAACGCATTGCACCTGTTTTTAGGTATACTCAAGCGTAAAGAGGGAGCAAACGCGCGGGATTTGCAGCAGCAGAAGGATTTGGTTTGATTCCTTCTTGACACCACCTGTGTAGAATCGAGTAGAATTCCTACTACAAACTGGATTTTTGCTGTTTTTTCCCCGGTTGTAATTCATTATTTCCAAATCAACCACTTTCAAAAGCAAATTGCTCCCCCGACCATGGGAATAGACACTTTGCACTGCTTCCTTTCCTATTACAACAACAAGAAACCCATTCTATCACACTGTTAGTCATTGCCTGTCCTTTGTTTGCTGGGAAGGGGAGATGTTCAGGCTGTTTCGATTTGATTTGTCGTCGTCGTCATTTCTTTATTCAATCACTCACAACACTCTTCTTTTTTTTTTTGCTTCTCTGACCATGGGAATAGTAGCCCTTTCCAGCAACCATGGCTTGAACCATTCCACCCAAGAAGAGCAAGAAGGCTGCTCCAGCTCCTTGGACTCGGTCTGCTGCTCCAGCTCCTCAAGTTCTTTGGTCTCGAACTCGGTCGTCATCTACCAACGCAAGAACAGCAACAACAGCAGCAGCAACAACAACAACAACCCAACGCCGGTCTGTAGCAGCCAGGAATTCTTCATTGTGCAAGAACCCCTATAACAAGAAGAAGAACCCCCTTCCCCCTCCTTCTGGATCTCCAGCTACCACTGCTGGGAAAAGGAAGAAGAAGCGGGCTCGTCAGCCCCTTCCTCTTTCTGCCCCACAACCACCAGTTGCTTCTTTGGCGCCAGTTGCTTGTCCTTCTGGTGCTGCTGCAAATCTGGTTGATCCTTCTGCTGTGGCGCCGGTTGCTCCTTTGATGCCGGATCGACCAGTTCCTTTGGTGGTGGGGCCGGTTGCTCCTTTGTTGCCAGATCCGGCGATTGATCCTTCTTCTGTGGCGCCGGTTGCTCCTTCGATACCAGATCCAGTTGATCCTTCGGCGCCGGTTGCTCCTGAACAAGACAACAGCAGTGACGACAGTAGCACCACTCTCTCTGACTCGGATTCAGATGCAACTAGAATTCAAGATCATTCCAGGGATCTGGGAATTGCAGTGGAACGACTCCATCTACCTCCTGCCGTCACATTTTCTGTTCCAACTCTCTTGCTCGCAACAATATTGAAGCTACTACACCTGCCCCGTTGCCCCAGGAATTCACATTGGCGTCCATCCTCACTGCTCTTGAGGGCAACAAACTCTCTTTGGGACCAAATACAGAGAAAATCAAGGGGCTTACCTTCAACACTACCGCCCATGAGAAGAAAAAGAAGAGGTTTCTAGCAGAGTTTTTCTGATCCCTTGCTGCACATCCACAGGCCGCGCCACTTGCAGAACTGATTCCAGATCCAGAAACACCATCTTTAATGAAGCACCGTTTCTTCATTCAATGCCGGGCTCCGCCGTCTCCAAACAAGCTTGCTCTCATCAACTACTGCATGCTCATCTATTCTATGAATCTCTACAAGGTGATATATTGCAACATGGATCTATCAAAGGACGCTAAGTTGTATGCAGATGCTCAGTACCACCCTAACTCTGTGAACCAGCGGATGAAGTGTCTCTTTGCCATTTTTGGCAAGGAACACATCAACTACTCTCTAGCCACCGACTTCGACCACCCGGGTGGGTTTCAAGCTTACTGGAAGAAGAATTTTGCAATCACTGGTGAGCACAGGAAATCCTACGGCAAGCTTCCCAACAAGGCCCAGTTTGATCCCAAGTGGTTCACCAAACGGTGGAAGGCTGTTCGGGACCCGAAGAATCCACTCGATCCGTTCAACAACATCGAGCACTATGTATGGTGTGCAATGGAGAACATTATGACCAAATGGGCTACTCGTGGTTGCAAGGAACCTGCTTCACTTGTCAAGGAAGATTTTGAAACCGGACTCATTCAGGAAGGGGAATTTACTGGCATTCCTTTTGTTCGGCTCAAGGAAACCTATAGCGGCCAGAAAAATTGTGCTTTATCTCTCAAACACGACGTCATTGACGAGGAAAACACTCAGGAAGAGAACCCTTCCTTGCCCCTACAGCTTCAGATGCTCTTTCTACGTACCAAACTACCATCAAGCTGCTTTCTATGGTCCCTGCTGACGACTGCCAGAATTCAAACAGGATCTTCAGGAAGCCCGCGTCCAAGAAACAAATCAAGGCAAGTGTGTTCCGTATCATATCTTTGTTCTTTTACGCATTGTTTGCATATCTAACCAGTGCACGCGCCGCGTTTTCCCCTCCTTCTTTTGCAGATATGGGAGAAGGAGGGCTGTTCTTGGAGGTTGAATTGCAGTGCAAGCAAGGTGATTGGTGTTCACAAAGTCAATGAACTTCTGGTTCAAATTGCTATTTGGAGTGGTTACGATAACCCTGAGCGCTGTACTGCCCATGGGAAGAGACACGAGGCACTCTCCAAGGTTGCAAATGCATCAGTCTGTCCTTCCCTGATCAAGGGTATGGGCGGGCATACCAGCATTGATATCACCACTAGGTACATCAAGCCAAATCAACAGGCTATTGATGCTGCTGTTCGCGCCAAGCATGGATCCCCATCAAAGATTGCACCTCGCGCGCCATCTCCTGCACTGGCCCCTGCACCTTGCGCGCCTTCTCTGGCTCCAGCACCAGCTCCAGCTTCACCTGCAGAAGAATCCCACGCGCCAGCCTCATTTTTGGATGAACCCCCCCTGCTCTCCATCCAACACTCCTTTGGTGACCTCTCCAAGGACTCAGTTTCTTCTGATTTTGCTGCTGGAGCGTTGGGGTTGATGACCCAGCAATTTGAAGTCCCCAAGAAATCTTCCCCAGCCTTTCCCTCCAATATCTCTCTTGGTACAGGGGAAGAGCCTTCTCCTGTCCCTATGCCATTCACTGATCGCACCAATCAGTGGCGGGAACACGATTTGCGTCGTGACTACCGCAATGAGCCCCATTACAAAGATCGCGGACAATTTGCTGAGGATCATCCTCGCGAACCCCGATACGGACACAATGATCGCAGCAGGCTACGATACGAGCATTACAACCGGTATGAGCCGCTGTACGAAGGAGGACCACCACCACCACCACGTACTGAGTCTTACAAGCCGCGATACGAGAAAGAACGCAAGCCACGCCCTCAAGACTCTCGCCCTGTTTGTTTTGGTGAAAACCGGTCCTACTACTATGAGCCGCGATACGAGGAAGAACGCAAGCCACCACCGCGTCAGTCCTACAAGCCAAGATACAAGGAAGAACGCAAGCCACCACCGCGTCGGTCGTACGAGCCGCGATACAAGGAAGAATGCAAGCCACCACCACGTCAGTCGTACGAGCCGCGATACAAGGAAGAACGCAAGCCACCACCGCGTCAGTCGTACGAGCCGCGTTACGAGGAACAACGCCCCTCTCTTGCTGAAAGAGGCTCTCACGCGCGTCGTCCTCCTCCTCACAAACGTCCTCTTCCTCAAGATCCCCCGCCGTGTCTCTTTTGGTGAAAATCATTACCATCACTATGATGAGGAGAATGGTGCATGGGGTCCATCTCCGGCGGAAGTGTTTTCTGGTTATCCTCCTTTGATTGGCAGGCCATCTTTTGCTTCCACAGACCCAGAAGTTCAAGTTACTTCTGTTGTGCGCCAAATTGGTACCTTTGACGTTCCAGGAAGACGAGATCCTTGTGAGGGGCCTGCTTGGGATCAGCACATTTGCTTCTAGGGTTCTGTTACGTTTGATTGCAAAACTGCCTTTTTTGTGGCCATTTTGGCCCCAACAGCCTCAATATTCATCATGGTGTGTTCTCTGGCAAGAAATAGGTCTACAGACTAATTCTAGCGCTTTTTTTGGCATATACTCTGGTCCCTAGTCTGCTGTGTATTTGTGTGTTATGGGAGTACCAAAAATAGTGTAGGAAAATATTGCTCAGAATATGACTGGAAATCACGACAGAAAATTCTACTATTCTACTAGAAATCACGTAGAAAATAGTACCAGAAAAATTGTGGTACCAGAGTACCACTTTTTGGTACCGGAGTACCACATTCTGCTACCGGAGTACCACTCCCTCCTCCAATCGTTGAGCGAGTTTAAATGCTCATTTTTTGCTCATTTTTCTTGGTACTTAGGAGTGAGTACATGTGCTCGTCCGCCGAAGCCATAGGATTACCGGAGTACCACTCACTTTGTTAAGTAATAATTTTTTCAACGCATCGGACGTGTTTTTAGGTATACTCAAGCGTAAAGAGGGAGCAAACGCGCGGGATTCGCAGCAGCAGCAGCAGCAGGATTTGGTTGATTCCTTGACACCACCTGTGTAGAATCTAGTAGAATCCCTACTACAAGCTGGATTCTGGCTGCTTTTCCCGGGTTGTAATTCATAATTTTGAAATCAACCACTTTCAAAAGCAAATTGCTCCCCGACCATGGGAATAGACCCTTTCCACTGCTTTCTTTCCTATTACAACAACAAGAAACCCATCCTATCACACTGTAAGTCATTGCCGGTCCTTTGTTTCCTGGGAGGGGGAGATGTTCAGGCTGTTTCGATTTGATTCGGAGCGACCATCATTGTTGTTACAGTTTTGCTGGCTGCCATTTTTCTTTGCTTTGTTGCTCACAATGATGATTCTTTTGCTTCTTTCTTGACCATGGGAATATCAGTAGCGAGTAGTGATTAGCGAGCAGTGAGTTTGCCGGTTGTGGGTGGTAGGGGGAGCTGTGTTGGCAATTCCGGTTTGATTTGGAGCTGTCATCGTCGTCGCCGTCAATTTGTTTATTCCTATCTCACGGCGATGCTTCTGTTGCTTCTTTTTGCTTTTGACCATGGGAATAGTAGCCCCTTCCAGCAATCATGGTTCGAACTATTCCACCCTGAAAGGGAAAGCAAGGCTGCTCCAGCTCCTTGGACTTGGTCTAATGCTCAAGATCTTTGGTCTCGGTCATCTAGTACAAACGCAACGGACTCAGTCATCTACCGATGCAATAGCAACAACATCAACCCAACGCCGGTCTGTAGCAGCCAGGAATTCTTCATTGAGCAACCCCTATAACAAGAAGAAGAACCCCCCTCCCCCTCCTTCTGGATCTCCAACTACCACCACTAGCAAGAGGAAGAAGCGCGCACGTCGGACCACCCCTCCTTCTGGTTGCTCCTCCTTCAATTCCGGTGCCACCAGCTGCTTCTTTGGCGCCTGGCTGTTTTATCCACAGCATCCAAACTACAAGCACTGCGCTGCTTCGATCTAGGGGACTGGTGTATCTATGGCATTTGAATTACAAGCACTGACTTGGATCATTGCAATTGACATGAGCAGCAATACGAGGATTGATTCCAGCGGCGATACGAGCTGCGATACAACAAGGTCCTCCCCCTTGTACCCGGTCCGCCCAACAGCCTCGATATTCATCATGACTTGCTCTCTAGCGAGAAATAGGTCTACAGACTAATTCTAGCTCTTTTTTGGGCATATACTCTTGTCCCTACTAGTCTGCTGTGTATCAGTCTGTTCTGGGAGTATCAAAACTAGTGGTAAGAGAACAGTGCTCAAAATACGACTGGAAATTGTACAGTACGTTCTACTGGAAATCATGTAGAAAATAGTACCAGAATAAAGTGTGGTACCGGAGTACCACTTTTGGTACCCATCTGCTACCGGAGTACCACTCCCTTCTCCCACCCGTTGAGCCTGTTTCAAACCCTCATTTTTCTTGGTACTTAGGAGTGAGTACACGTGCTCGTCCGCCGAAGCCATAGGATTACCGTATTACCGCTCGTAACTCTTCACAGGACGAGTACAGTAATTCAATCAAAGTTCGTACTGGTATGGATATGGATACTCGTGACACAACCTGAGCACTGCCAGTGAACTTTGTAGGTATCGGTAATCTCACACAACACTCATCATATCTTGTTGGGTTTCGTTGGGCGATACTAAATCTCGTTTCTATTCACCAAAAGTAGCAATCACTGTTGAGTTCACAAATAAGCTGTCTTGACTACTCGTACCTCAAAATTCAGACCACGGAAATGTTCGCTATTCCAACATCACACCGTGATGATACGGAAATCTATAGTCCTAACACGTCAACAAAACTCCATTGCAGCATCACCGATTCATACATGTCATGCACGCGATTACTTTTTTCTCGAGAAGAAACTGTTGATTGAAAGCTGCTTGCTACTACTTGCTTCGGAAGTTGCCGATCTGCGGTTTTCGTTGTTGTTGTTGTTGAACTTAGGCTTCTTCGGCGAACAATGAACTGCGGGTGATGTTGAGGGCCGTTTAACTTCTGGAACGGTGGGCGAAGATGACTTTGGCACGGCAGCAGTCGTGTTTGCCACCAACTTTGAAAGAAGTTTTGTCTCACAGGAAACGCGTTTGTCGTTAATCAAAGCATTCTCGATTTCTCTGTCTTCTTTGACTCTGATTCGCAAACGAAGATTGGTTTGTTCGGTTCTGCTCTTATTCGTCACGGTTCCTTTTGGAGCAAAGAAATTCTTAACCGATTGAGTTGTTTCTTTCATTTCGTCAATCGCTTCTTTGGAACGAAATGTTAGCTTGCTCATTTCTGGTGTTACTTTGTGCCAAGCAAACGCGTTAGCTTGACTACGAGCAGAAGTAACTAACTCTTTCTTCAACGCCTCTGATGGTTGCCGTAACCATCGCTTAGCAAGGTCGTGATCCCAAACGCAAACCGGCATTCGATGGTGAAGCCATTCGATCTGCTTAGACGCGTCAGTGGTTAGGATCGCAAAGCTGTCGAGTTTTGGTGTTTCTGGCACTCCCGTTGCGACTCGTGTCCACAGACCTGCAATTAGTAATGGCCGTCGTTCTTTGTGTTGTGTTTCTGTTTGTGTTTCAGTTTCGTTTTCAGTTTCTTTTTCAGTTTCGTTTTCAGTTTCGTTTTCGTCGTTGCTTTGTTTTCGGTACACAAAAAATGGTTGTTTGCCATGGATTTGTGATTTCCATTCAAAGTAGCCATCTAACGCGATGATGCACGTCCTCCCTCTGTGTGCCAACTTAGAAAAGGTTGGCTTGGAATAAAGAGTATCGGATCGAGCATTGTAGCACAACGAAGAGAAGCACAAACTGATGATATCTTTCTCGTTCGCATACAAAGGTTTTTTGGATGTTCCACTCTTTGAGATTAGCCCCCACTTCTTCCTAGTAAATTCAATCTCACCCTTTTCGTTCGAAAGCATCACCGCGCAGTCCATTCCCGGAGACAAATTGAAATTGTCGGCGACAAGGTCGCACGTCGATGCTGTGCGTGTTGTGCGAGTCGAACCAAAATCTATCGCAGCAAAATTAGCCGCGTGAACTGTCTGTGCTGCTCTTCCGCACATATTTATTCTCCTACCCGCTCCTCGATTTTCCTTGTGCACCTGATATTGCGCTTTTAGCTTTTAGCGATCACATCTACCGGTATAAGTACCGTACAGTAGTTCGGATGGGGATTACAGCTGCCAACGTTGTGGAAGAGGTTGTAGGTAAGATTACGGTACGGTACGGTAGAAGACGGTGCACAAAAAAATCGAAGATGGAGAGCGTTTCGAGGAAATAGGGAATTGAAATCAACGAACAACTACTACCGTACGACGGTTTCGTATCGAGTACGAGTACGTACGTACTCCGGTAGCAGAATGTGGTACTATATGTAATCACCCCTCCTCCGATTTGTTGGTTGGCACAACTCGTCCCCTCTCTAAAGAAAAACTCTCTTAAGAAAAATCCAAGGCCCACATGCCTTGGATTTTTCTTAAGAGAGTTTTTCTTTAGAGAGGGGACGAGTCGTGCCAACCAATTCGACTCCGAGTAGTATTCAGGGGGGGGAGGGGTGTTACAAGCTGCTTGTTTACGAGCCCCCCCCGGGCCGAGGAAACAAGCAGCTTGTACCCCCCCCCCCCCTGAATACTACGAGGAGGAGAGCAAGGAGGAGGGGTGATTAGGTATGTAATACCATGGTCGTAAGGGAGAGCACAAAGGGAAGGAGGAGGGGGGAGGAGCTTCTTCTTGCTAGCGAGCGTCGGTTGCTCTTTGTTGCCGCTGTTGGGGTGGGGGGGGGGGGGGGGGGGCTTCTTGCTAGTACTAGCGTTGTTGCTGCAATTTCGCGGGGGACAAGGATAAACCTGCTCTCCCCGCAGTCCACCGTGTTGTATGTGTGAAAAATTACTTTAGTATGGGTTTTCCATACTAAAGTAATTTTTTCGACTCCGTGTTGACCAATCAAAAAGTATTTTCATCCATTTTTCACACACAACTCCGTGTGTTAAGCAAGTAAGTATTGCTCAACACACGGAGTTGCGTGTGCAAATCTACAAAATTACTTTAGTAATTTTTGATACATACAACACGGTGGACTGCGGGCAAGGGGGATCCACTTGCTCAACACTACAAAGAGGGCACTAACTCACGGGATTAAGCAGCAGTACTACCGGTACCGGTACAAGATTGATTGATTCCTTGACACGACTTGTGTAGAATCTAGTAGAATCCCTACTACTACCGGTACATCCTGGATTTAATAACCTTTTTGGCGGTTTTTCCCTGTAGGATCTAGTAGAATCCTTACTACATCCATATATATTCAGCTGTTCTTACCAGTCAAAAGTATTTTTAAGTGTTTTACCCTAAGTAACTTTTCCGGGTGTTGAGCAATACATATGGTAAAGAGGGAGCTAACCCGGGATTAGCAACAGCAGCAGCAGTTGCAGCAGGGATTTCGCTTATTTGATTCCTTGAGACTTGTGTAGAATCAAGTACAATCCCTACTACAACCTTGATTTCTCGCTGTTTTTCCCCCGTTGTAATTCATTATTTCAAAATCAGCCACTTTGCAAACACAATTTGCAAAAGCACCCCCCCCCCCCCCCCCCCCGACCATGGGAATAGACCCTTTTCGCTGTTCCCTATCCTATTACAACAACAAGCAACCCATTCTATCACACTGTAAGTCGTTGCTGGTCCTTTGTTTGCCGGAAGGTGAGTCGTTGTCGTCGCCGTTGTCGTCGTCGTCGTCAACAGTCATTTGTTTATTCCTATCTCACGATGACTCTTTTTTTTTGCTTTTGACCATGGGAATAGCCCCTTCCCGCAGCCATGATTCGAACTGTTTCACCCTGAAAGAGCACGGCTGCTCCAGCTCCTCCGACTTGGTCAAATGCTCCAGCTCTTGAAAAATATGACTTGATCAAGAGAGATACTCCACAATCGTCTCGCCTCACGGCGTCTGGTGCCTGCTGCTCCAATCTAGGGGAACAATGGTGTATTCACGGTGTCCGAACTACATGCTGTTGCTGCTACTCTCGCCCCGGCATCTGAACTACAAGCACTGCTGCGCTGCTCCGATCTAGGGGACTGGTGTATCCAAGGCGTCCAAACAGCTACCGGTACAAGCGCTGCTTTGTTTACTACGGGACAACCGTATTTCTCGCTCCGGCATCCAAACTACAAGCGCACGAGCTACAAGCTCTGATTTTGGCCCCCACAGCCTCAATATTCATCATGACTTGCTCTCTAGCAAGAAATAGGTCTACAGATTAATTCTAGCTCTTTTTTTGGCATATACTCTGGTCCCTACTCTGTTGTGTATTAGTCTGTTCTGGGAGTATGAAAAAGAGTGCTAGGTGAATAGTGCAATGAATATGACTGGAAATCACGACAGAAAATTCTACTACAGAGGCACCGAGTAACACTACCACTAGACGAAATCACGTACCAATTCTACTCTTACTACGGAGTACGGTGTACCAATTGTACGGAGTATTTTGGAATTACCAAAGTATCATGCCATTATCAGAGCAGAAAACGCTACCAGTATTCGTGTAGGATTTCTACGCCATATTTTCGAAATTACTTTAGTAACACCATGGCTCCTACGGGAGAGCACGTGCACTCGCAAAATTGATGCCTAAGTAAGAACAAATAAAAGGGACTCACGGGGTTAAAACAGACTCAATGGGCGCGAAAAAGGTGCAGAGGAGGGGGTGTTACTTTAGTAATTTCAAAATTACTTTAGTACCGTTGGGTGGTACTTTAGTATTTTCCAAAATATGCCGTAGAATTGCTACATAATTTCTAGTAGTGTTTTCTGCTCTGCAATGGCATGATACTAAAGTAATTTCCAAAATACACCGTAGAATTTGTACACGATTACTAGTAGTGTTTTCTGCTCTGACAATGGCTTGGTACACGATATCTAGTAGTGTTTTCTGCTCTGATAATGGCATGGTACTTAAGTAGAAGTATTACCACTTGATTTCTAGTGGTATTTTCTGTCGTGATACCACTTGATTTCTAGTAGCATTTTCGGACGATTTCCAGACGTAGTTCGAGCACTATTCACCTACCACTAGTATTAATGATACACCCAGAACAGACTAATACAAAGCAGACGAGGGGCCAGGGTATATGCCAAAAAAAGAGCTAGAATTAATGTGTAGACCTATTTCTTGCTAGATAGCAAGTCATGATGAATATTGAGGCTGTTGGGGCCAAAAGACGCTGCTTTTAGGGTACAATTCACCATTTTTGTAGGGACGCGGCTACTCGTATCAGCGCCGCTCATACGAGGGATGGAGCGAGAAATACAGTCGCGAGAGTACACTGTTCCCCTACTAGACCGAGGCAGGCATTGCTTGTAGTTCAGACGCCGGAGCAAGAATACACCACATCCGTTAAGAAGAATTCGTTGTTGCCGTTGCGTCGGTGGAGGATGACCGAGTCCAAGACCAAAGATCTTGAGCTGGAGCATTAGACCAAGTCCAAGAAGGAGCTGGATCAGCCTTGCTCTTCTTTCAGGGTGGAATAGTTCAAACCATGGTGTACTTGCTGAAAAGGAGCGATTCCCATGGTCAAAAGCAAAAAGGAAGCAACAAAGGCAGTGCCATGAGATAGGAATAAACAAAACGACGGCCAAAATGACGACGATGACATGAAATCAAACCAGAATTTCCAAAACAGCTCCCCCACCACCCGCAACTGGTATACTCACTGCTCACTACTCACTGCTGGTATTCCCATGGTCAAACAAGCAAAAAGAATCATCATTGTGAGCAACAAAGCAAAGGAAAATGGAAGCCAAAACTGTAACAACAACGGTCGCTCCGAATCAAATCGAATTGAAACAGCCTGAACATCTTCCCCCCTCCAAGCAAATGAAGAACCGGCAATGACTTACAGTGTGATAGAATGGGTTTCTTGTAGTTGTAATAGGGTACGACGCAGCGAAAACGGTCTATTCCCATGGTCGGGGGAGCAGGGGGTGGTTTGCTTTTGCAAAGTGCTTTTGCAAAGTGCTTGATTTTGAAATAATGAATTACAACGGGAAAAACAGCAATAAATCAAGTTTGTAGTATGGATTCTACTTGATTCTACACAATACAAAGGAATCAAATAAGCAAAATCCCTGTTGCTGCTGCTGCTGCTGCCTGTTGCTAATCCGGCATTAGTTCCCTCTTTGCCATATATATTACTCAACACCTGGAGTTGGTATGTGACAAACGCTTAAAAATACTAAGTTACTTAAGACAAAACACTAAAAATACTTTTGAAAATTCTACTACAAAGTATATCCTATGGGGAAAAAATGCCAAAAAGCTTTTTAAATCCAGGATCTAGTAGGGATTCTACTAGATCCTACACAAGTCGTGTCAAGGAATCAATCAATCTTGCGGGGCTGCTGCTAAATTCCGGGAGTTAGTACCCTCTTTGTAGTGTTGAGCAAGAGGATCCCCCTTGACCGTATTCCACCGTCTTGTATGTGTCCAAAATTACTAAAGTAATTTTTGATGATTTTCACACACAACTCCGTGTGTTGAGCAATACTTACTTGCTTAACACACGGAGTTGCGTGTGAAAAATGGCTGAAAATACTTTTTGATTGGTCAACACGGAGTCGGAAAAATTACTTTAGTACCGTTTTCGGATACTAAAGTACCTCTTTGTAGTGTTGAGCAAGAGGATCCCCCTTGACCGTATTCCACCGTCTTGTATGTGTCCAAAATTACTAAAGTAATTTTTGATGATTTTCACACACAACTCCGTGTGTTGAGCAATACTTACTTGCTTAACACACGGAGTTGCGTGTGAAAAATGGCTGAAAATACTTTTTGATTGGTCAACACGGAGTCGGAAAAATTACTTTAGTACCGTTTTCGGATACTAAAGTAATTTTTCACGCATACAACACGGTAGACCGTGGGGAGAGCAGGTTTATCCTTGTTTCCCCGCGAAACTGCAGCAACAAGAAGAAAGAGCAACGCTCGCTAGCAAGAAGCCCCCCCCCCCCCCAACAGCAGCAACAACAAGCAACCGACGCTCGCTAGCAAGCTCCCCCCCTCCTTCCCTTTGTGCTCTCCCTTACGACCATGGTATTACATACCTAACCACCCCTCCTCCTTGCTCTCCTCCTCGTAGTATCGGGTGGGAGTTTTCTTTAGGCTGCTTCCTTTCTTTTACGAGGGCCCCCGGCCCTTGTAAAAGAAAGGAAGCAGCCTATAGAAAACTCCCACCCCCGATACTACGAGGAGTCGTTTGGTTGGCACGAATCAACCCCTATCTAAAGAAAAATTCTCGGCACGCGCGCCTTGAATTTTTCTTTAGAGAGGGGTTGACACGTGCCAACCAAAACGGAGGAGGGGTAGTTACATATAGTAACTTCGGTGGTACTTTAGTAATTTCGAAAATATGCCGTAGAATTGCTACATGATTTCTAGTAGTGTTTTCTGCTCTGACAATGGCATGGTGGTACTAAAGTAATTTCGAAAATATGCCGTAGGATTGCTACACGATTTCTAGTAGTATTTTCTGCCTCGACAATGGCATGATACTTTGGTAATTTCCGAAATACTCCGCGTGAGTGGTACGTAGTATAGGTAGAAGTGGTACGTGATTTTCTAGTAGTAGTGTTTCTAGGTGCTGCCTCTGTAGCTACCGTACGGTAGTAGAATTCTATGTCGTGATTTCCAGTCGTATTCTGAGCACTATTCACCTAGAACTCTTTTCGATACTCCCAGAACAGACTAATACACAGCAGAGTAGGGACCAGGGTATATGCCAAAAAAAGAGCTAGAATTAGTTTGTAGAGGTATGTTTTGCTAGAGAGCAAGTCATGATGAATATTGAGTCTGCTGGGCAGATCGGGTGCAAGGGGTACAAGGACGCGTCTTGTATCGCCGCTGGAATCGGCAATCCTTGTATCGATTGCAATGATCCGAGACAGTGATTGTAATTCAAACGCCATGGATACACCAATCCCCTAGATTGGAGCAGCAGCGCAGTGCTTGTAGTTTGGATGCCGTGCTGGATACACCAGCAATCCCCTAGATCGGAGCAGCGCAGTGCTTGTACTTTGAGTAGGAATGAGCAATTGGATTTGATATCGTAGGAGCGACCGTTGGAGATCAAGAAGGAGGGGGAGGCAGGGGTATTCTTACTATTATAGTAGGGGTTCCTCAATGAAGAATTCCTTTCTGCTACAGACCGACGTTGGGTTGTTGCTATTGTTGTTACGTCCGTAAATGACCAACCGAGTCCGAGACCAAAGATCTTAGATTGATTCTGGGGAGCTGGAGCCTTGCTCTTTCGAGGTGTACAGTTCAAACCATGGTATCTGAAAGAACCTATTCCCATGGTCAAAAGCAAAAAGGAGCAGCTTGGTGAGTGAATGAAGAAACAAATGACCACGGCAACGGCAACGACCACAACGACAATGACTGTTGACAACAATGGCAACCAAATCAAACTTAAACAGTCTGAACACTTCCCCCCCCCCCCCCCCAACAAAAAAGAGCCGACAGTCATTTACAGTGCTTGTTGTTGCTATTCCCATGGTCAAACAAGCAAAAAGAAGAAGCAGTGTTGTGAGTGATAGGAATAAACAAATGACTGTTGACGACGATGACGACAATGCCGAATCGAATCAAATCAAATCAAATCAAATCAAATCAAATCAAAACACCATCTCCTCCTCCCAGCAACCAAAGGACCGGCAATGACTTACAGTGTGATAGAATGTGTTGCTTGTTGTTGCAATAGGATAGGAAGCAGCGAAAAGGGTCTATTCCCATGGTCGAGGGAGCGGGGGGGGAATTCGCTTTTGCAAATTGCTTTTGCAAAGTGGTTGAATTTGAAATAATGAATTACGAACGGGGAAAACACCAATAAATCAAGTTTGTAGTAGGGATTCTACTTGATTCTACACAATATGAAGGAATCAAATACGCAAAACCCCTGTTGCTGCTGCTACTGCTGCTCCCCCTGTTGCTAATCCCGCGAGTTAGTTCCCTCTTAGCCATATATATTGCTCAAACGCTTAAGAATACTAAGTTACTTATTGTAACAGGCTTAAAAAAACTTTTGACTGGTATTAACGATCCAGGATGTAGTAGGGATTCTACTAGATCCTACTGTATGGGGAAGGCGCCAAAAAGGTTTTTAAATCCAGGATGTAGTAGGGATTCTACAAGATCCTACACAGCGGCGGTGTCAAGGAATCAATCGCCCCGTTGTATTTGCTCAACACACGAAGTTGTGTGTGAAAATATCCTAAAAATACTTTTTGAGTTGCTTAACACGGAGTCAAAAGTGGTACTTTAGTATCAAAAGTGGTACTTTAGTATCAAAAGTGGTACTTTAGTATCAAAAGTGGTACTTTAGTACTTTTTTCACACATACAACACGGTGGACTGTGGGGAGAGCAGGTTTATCCTTGTCCCCCCGCGAAACTGCAGCAACAAGAAACAAGAGGAACCAACGCTCGCTAGCAAAAAGCCCCCCCCCCCCCCCCCCCCCCCCCCAACAGCAGCAACAACAAGCAACCGACGCTCGATAGCAAGCAGAAGCTCCCCCCTCCTTCCCTTTGTGCTCTCCCTTACGACCATGGTATTACATACCTAACCACCCCTCCTCCTTGTTGCTCTCCTCCTCGTAGTATCTGGGGGGGGAGTTTTCTTTAGGATGCTTCCTTTTTCCTTGGGCCTGATGCCTAAGTAAGAAAAAATAAAAGGGACTCGTGAGTTTAAAACAGACTCAACGGGCGCAAAAAAGGTGCGGGGAGGGGGTGTTACTTTGGTAATTTTGATGGTACTTTAGTAATTTCCAAAATATGCCGTAGAACTCCTACACGATTTCTAGTAGTGTTTTCTGCTCTGACAATGGCATGATACTAAAGTAATGGCAAAAGAAGAAAACCTGTCTTTCCCCCATGCTGAAGACCCAACCTTACCAGTCTGGTTTCCAGAACTACAAGGTAATATTGATATAGACAAACTCCACCATGGTGAATGGTGGATCAATACTTGGGGAAAGAGATGCAAAAGAGATTCAAATGAAATTTTGGTGCCTATCATTCTCTACATGGATGGAATTGCTATTGACAACAGTGGTCAAAGCACTCTTATCCCACTGAAGATGACACTTGGCATATTCAACACCTTAACTCGGAACTGTCAGCCAGATGCTTGGGAAACTATATATTTTCATCCAACGGATTCACGTGATAAAAGGTAAGGAATCAATTGACAATGTGAACAATTTTCACTCTGGCCTTCGTTGTGCTCTTTCATCTTTGAAAGAAGCCTGTAACCCAACAGATGGTATCGAGTGGTCTAATTTGCCTTGGAACAATAAGAAATGGTCCATTCAAATGAAATTTGCGGTCGCTTATTTCATAGGCGATACTCCGCAGCACGACCAACTTTGGGGACATTATCAAACAGAGAATACAAAGATGATCTGTAGGTATTGCAATTGTCCAAGAGCACTTGGTAACAACTCTCGTGTGAATGTTCTGAAGGTTCCTGTTTCAATTAAAAGCGGGAACACGCAGGCGTTGAATCACAAAAATGGGGAAGAGTATCAATCTGCTTGGCTATGGAAGATGTCTGATTTTGCTTCCCCGACTGTGGAGGAAGAAGTGAATGTTGAACAGTATTTCAAGAATGTCTCTCACCACCGTGTTCATGATGGTAACACGTTTTACGATCTTGATTTTGGAGAAAATCCACATAATATGCATCTAGCATCACCAGGAGAGAGACTCCATATGCACCAACTTGGTTGCGCAAAGTGAGCTGTGGAGACTTTCTGTCAGGAATTTTTAGGTAACAAGACGTGGACCATATAGCAAGTTACTATGCTGGTGCTGCTCAGAGGCAATCCGATTGTGATTTTCTGTGAACCAATTTCTCTGAGTCAATTCATACAGCAAAGAAGGAGGGGAACCAGTACATTGGCATTCTTTACATTCAGATGGTCCCACTTTTGTCTGCTGAAGGTCATCAATTGTTGTTGTCCCCAAGAACAACAACAAATCTTGAGAACAGGAGCCAAAAGTGTGAGGAAGAAATTGACGGATGTATTTAAGCCCTTGAGTTGTTGTTGGGTATGGAAGAGTTCCTGAAATATGCTGGAACATTTGATGAGGTTTTCAAAGAAGACAACAAGAGTGTTTTAAATCTTGACAAGATGGTTGTTCATTTCATTTACTGTATAAATAACTATCTACAACAAAGTAAGGGAGAGGGTAACAATCTGGTGAAGAATCACATGTATTTTTATTTATCACAGTGCATAAGAGTATTTGGCCCTCCAACGGGATGGGACTCCGCAGCAAGTGAGAGCAACCATAAAAGTGAAGTGAAGGCTCCCGCAAAGAGAACCCAACAAATCAAATCCACGTTAATCAAACAAACCTGCAAGCGAGTAATGGAATACCGCACTATTGATCAACTTGACCGTGAATTTGATCTGTTTCATCACAAATCTTTTACAGGAGTAAGTCATCCTGCAGAGGGCAGCCGGTCAGCAGGGTCTAAGTTTTCCATTTCAGTTAGGGATGGTTTGCCTTACATGAAGTGGGACAAAAAGAAAAACGCAAGTGTGCCATGGTTTCCATTGGATCTTCTCAAATTTTGTTGCGACATGGTTCTTCCGGCTGCGGGTACCAACATATTAAATTCCTTTTGTGCCCAGAAGTACCAAAGCTACCCGATGGTAGATATTCTATTCATACGAATCAATGAGTCCCGTATCAACCAAAGTAATCATTTCCCACGGCATATCGATTCCCACAGAGCATCGATTTCCATCCCGCATTGACGGTGAGCAATCTCTGTTTTATAATATTGCCATTGTTCTTCGGTGAGCAAACTCTGATTTCATAAAGTATCACACGAGCTACGGGAGCAATTCCTGATCTTAATGATAAACATATCATGGAGTCTTCCTAACGGAACAAGAGAAGAAAACCGTTGGCGTGTGATTCTCACACAATATATATATATATATATATACACAGATATATACGGTCAACGACCAATGCATGTACGGAAATAATCAGCGAGTAATCTCATTACTACGCAACAGCAGTTGCAACATATTTCACCTCAATAAAAGAGATATCTTGCATTTTGGCAAGATTTCACTTTATCTCATACTTTTAACATTCAACTGATTTATATCCCAAAATTCACACTACTAGTTGCTACCAACTATCTGTAATCTACATTACTAAGGTCTGTCTTGCTGTATCTGAATAAGTTCACAGTAAGAAGAGATCCGGCGTTTCCATAGTCTCGCCTGTAGTCTGATTATTCGTTGCCGAAAGTATCCAACCACAATTGCCACGCGTAGAGTACAATCGTTCGTCTACTAACACACTAACGCAGCGTTGCTGTTCTTCAGAAGCCTTTGAATCAGACTCTCAACGGATTGGATTCAGAAGGAAAATAATAGATTAACAGTCGCAAGCTCCAAGGTGGCTTGCACACAAAGAACAGGGACGAAATTGAACACAATCCCTACGCTGGCATATGCCAATCCCAAATTGTCTACGGAGCAGTTTCCTTTCACCACGCGATTCCTCCGACGAATCAGAATCATCATCAAGACTGAACATGCCTGCCAATCCATTCGGTGGTGGGAACAGCACTGGAGATGGCACCGCCGCCACTGTAACCAGTTTTTCTAGTTTTGGTGCCCATATGAAGATGATACTCATAACCATATTCCGTATATCGAAGGAAGCAGATAGCAATCTGTGTGAAGCTCTCCGAGAAGGAGGATTATGCGAGTGGCCGACCTTTCTTGACGCACTCATCAAGCCTGATTTTGCCCGTGAGCTTACCTACACTCAAAGTGGACTACCAACCCATCACCATCGGTCCATCCAACGGACCATAGAAGCACTTGCGGAATTCTCAAATGACCTGCACAAGAACGAGAAGAATTGGAAGGATGTAATGTCATATACGTATGAAGATTTCAGAACCTTCCGTATGGGACGCGCTCTGCGCCTTCAGAGTGAATCTGTCCTGAATCCCCCAGCTCCTCCACCGGGAACCAATAAAAAGTCACCTCAGCAAGTGAAGTACGAATCTTGGTTTCAAAAAGCACGGGACGAAAAGTCTTTTACGCCCCTCACGAATGACTCAAGATTCGAACATTGGCTCATGGGTTTCAAGGCTAAACTCGAGGCATACGACATTGACACCAAAACATTCCTTGATGAAACTTGGCCTCCTGCTGCACTACAAGGCTATACACGTGACCTCTTCGTCAAACAGTGTGCCTTCTTCTGGGTTCTTATGTTGGAAGTCTTCAAAAGTGACTTATCCGCGTCATGCGTTCACAGCCATTCCCTCACACGCAATGGACGTCAAGCATATTTTGATTTTGTGAACCTTCACAGCGAATCAAAAGCCAAAGTATATGACAACTCAACTCAATTGCAAGCTTTGCTGAAGTTGAATCTCAGCAACTGGAAAGAATCTAAAGTGAACTTTATCACACATTGGTTTGAAGAATTGAATCACCTCAACAAGCTTCGTCCTCCCAACAAGCCCCTTGAGTACCATACTGCAAAATCAGCATTATGTCAGGCATGCTATTCCAGCTTTCAGCTAAGTGAACAGTTTGCCAAAGTCAAGGATCCAGGTGGCACAAATAGTACCGTGACAGATGCAGTCGCTGAGGCAGCTGCTATTCACAAACTCAAAATCACGCTATTACTCGAAGCAACTTGACTCAATTCTCAGTCCGCAATGTCGGCTCCAAAGTCCACAGTACGTGCACATGTACACAACTTCTCATCTGGACAAGGCCAAAACCATGACAACTATGCTCTCCCTATCAAATTCAAAGGTGACTACCAAGACTATGCGGTATTCAAGGCTGGACGTTCACCTGACCCTACCACACGTTTGCCCACTGGCATATGGAAGGCCCTATCACGTCAAGACATGAAGAGTTGGCTGAATTTTTCCCCGGAAGGCAAGAAAATAGTGGTCGCATCATTACAACGCGAATTGCTCCCAGATGATCAGCCGGATCCTAATGCTGTCAAACCCATCACCCGGAAGGCATACACACATGGGCATTCCGTCTCATTCCTTGAAGATGATACCCCGAGCAGAGATGCACATACCAATGCCTCAGCAGACCTCCACCCCGCTGTGGAAAACGACCGTAGAGGTGTCTTCCATGCATCACTTGGTGTATACAAGTCTCAGACTTCTTCCTCCAAGGACCAAAGACCCCTCAAGTCTTCCGTGTCGCCTGCACATCCCGCAAGATTCCTCTCTGAGAATCCTAACATTCGGTACATTAAGGACGGCGATACCCAGATACCTGTGGGAACATCCTCTTATTCCGTCAATTTTCATCAATGGTATAACCCTGACGATGATCTGACCTTCCCACATGATAATCAAATACCATCGTACACCTATCGTGCTCACAAAGCTACGGTCACCAATCCTGGCTTCGCCATGGTCAACCGGGGTGCAAATGGTTGTATCATCGGTAATGATGCATGCCTCATCTCCAAAGATATTCTGCCACGATATGTTAATGTCACAGGCATTAACAATCACCAAGTGCAGAATATTCCCATTGCAACATGCGGCGCCTATTCCGTTTCAAATAGAGGTCCCATCATCCTCATTTTCAATGAATGTGCATATACGGATTGACACCCCTCTATTTTGTCCTCCAGCCAGATGGAAGCATATTTCTCCAATGTCGATGACACATCCATCAAAGCGGGCGGTGGACAGGTAATCACCACCTCCGATGGATATGCACTGCCTCTCAGCATTCGACATGGTTTACCATACCTTGCCATGCGAAAGTACACGACTATTGAATTTGACACACTTCCACATGTTATCATGACATCCGATAAGCACTGGAACCCATCCGTCCTTGATACCACAATCAGTGCTAAAGATGAACACTTTCTTCAGAAATATCCTCCTCAGTTGCAACAACTTCCATATCCCAAATACAACGAATACGGAAACCCACGTTGTCTTGAAGGGTTAGATATCTCTGTATATCCTGGCTCATCCACGGTTACGTCTCTCAGTTTGTACTCCAGTCACTCCACTCGGTCTCCCTTTCTCCCTATTGATGATCATGGGACCAACGACCGCTCATTCTGGCTTACACCTACCGACTACGTTCATCAGGAGCGCCTCGCATGCTGTATTTCCCCTCCAATCTCTGACACGGTCACTGCCTTTCCCACGGATTGTACTGCTAGTGATGCTACACGCATCGCAACTTCACCCCGTGAACGCTATCCCAACGAACATGATTACCTATCTCTGAAACCTTTCTTTTGCTGGGTTTCTACAGATCGCATCAAAGCTACCTTTGACAATTCAACGCAATATGGTTCGTTAGCGGTTAGCCCTGATGGTAACATTTTCAAACATTTTCATTCCCCCCAGCCGGCTATGAATGTTCGACCATTCAATGATGACGTCTTGTCTGATGCTGTCTATTCCGATGTCCCAGCGATTGATGGCGGTTCCAAACTTGCCCAGATTTTCTTTGGTCAAAAGTCTCATATCATACATGTTGAAGAAATGCGCACCACCGGCGACTTTCTATCATGCTTTCAGAATTTCGTTCGAAAATGGGGCAGGCCTCTTTGCCTCCTATGTGATCATGGGAACTACCAATCTAGTAAGAGGGTCACCGATTATCTCAAAATGTTATGGATTGGACTCTGGCAAAGTGAACCCTATCACCAACACAAGAATCAATTTGAACGGCGATATCAAATGTTTAAGCGCATTGTCAATCGCGTCATGGACCGTACAGGCACACCACCGCATCTCTGGTTGTTGTGCATGACATACGTCGCCGGACTCCTCAATGTTATTTCTGATCCTACTCTGCCGGACAAACAACCGGTCTTCATTGCTACCGGTACACTTGGCGATATAAGCGTGTACACCAGTTTCTTCTGGTTCGAACCTGTTTATTTTAAGACCAATGACTCCCCCTTCGGTACCCAGTCTACTGAACGCCTCGGTCATTTCGTAGGCATTGCCAAACATGTTGGCAATGGACTTTGTTTCCGCATCTGGGATCCAGTCACCAACAAATTGCTTGACCGTTCTGGTGTATGTTCTGCTCTTACACCTGAGTCTCACAACAAACGAGCTGGCCTCTTTACAGATGACGGCTTCATCAAATGGCGTAATGCCAAGGATTCCTTACCCCGATTGTACACCACTGGTGACGCTCCTACACTCACGAAACATGGGGAGCATACCACTACAAATAGTCCCACTGACGATTCTACACCACAGGACGTCCCAGCTACTCCTACTCTTGGCATCTCAACCACTGACTCCAACACCAATCGAAGTCTCGCCACCCCTGCAAAACATGACAACACCACGCCGTCTGTACCTACCAAGCAACCAGGTACAACACCTCCCGCATCTGGTAATCAGGTTATTCTTCAACCACCCGCCCACCCCTCGTTATCGAGCTTTCTATATAAGAAGGTCGATGACAGCCCCAGCTGGTCCCCTTCTCCACTCCCTAACAACTATGGGGAGAGTTTTGATGGTCCTCCTACGACACACATCTTCAGCAAGACATCTGATGGCGTTCTCCTTACTGAAGATGATTTTGATCCACCGGAGCTAGCATACTTTGATGTTAGTGACGTCACAACTCCACACACCAACCCCCCTACTCCTTCAGTAGACCCATCACAGGTAGTTGTTACCGACAAAGAAGGTAACGCACAATTTGACGATGATGGTAAACCAATTACCATTCCTACGGTCCTGATTGCCGATCTACAAGGAAGATCTTTCCTTGTAACCAACCCCAATGGTACTCGAAAGCGTCTTACCATCATCGATGTAGAAGACAGTCTTGAACGCAATAACGACTTCATAAAATTCAAGTGCAAGCACTCTGATGACAAACTTGCCAATATCATTGCATACAATGATGTCATGAATTACATCCACCGTGATTTGACCCAAGAAGATGGAAAACTTTGGTCGTTTCGCCGAATCCTAGGACACCAAGGTCCACTGGATAACAAGCACCCTCAATACAAAGGTTCCAAGTATAACCTTTGGATTGAATGGGAAAATATGGAACGGACATATGAGCCATTAGCCAAAATTGCGGCTGATGATCCTGTTACCGTTGCCAAATATGGGAAAGACAACAACTTGCTTGACCTCCCAGGTTGGAAACGTCTCAAACGAATCACCAATCTAGCACAAAGAACCAAGAAGCTTGATCGACTTGTGCATCAAGCCAAACTTTGCTCTTTCTGTACCACCACACAGTACCAATATGGATTCAAGGTACCTCGTAACCACGAAGAAGCCCTCCAATTTGATCAAGCCAATGGAAACCACAAATGGGAAGACGCCACCACTCTGGAAATGGAACAGCTCAATGAATACAATACATTCATTGATAAAGGCGTGTACAAGGCAAGCTCCATCCCAACCAGGTTCCAACAGATCAAGGTACACATGATATATGCTGTCAAGCACGACGGTAGACACAAGGCTCGTCTTGTTGCAAACGGTAATCTCACTGAGGCCCCCATCCACAGTGTTTATGCCGGTGTTGTTACTCTCCGCAGTCTACGTATGTGTCTGTTCCTAGCCAAACTGAACAGCCTAGAAGCATGGGGTACCGATATAGGTGATGCCTACCTCGAAGCAGTTACTTGCAAGAAAGTCTGCATCAAGGCAGGTCCCGAATTTGGATCACTAGAAGGTCACCTATTGATCATCTACAGGGCCTTATATGGCCTCAGATCTTCGGGCAAGTGCTTTGGTGATTTACTAGCAGCTTGCCTTATTGAACTCGGCTTTGAAAGATCCCGCGCGGAACCAGAAATCTTCCTCAAGCCTGGAATGAACAAGCATGGGGAACGTGTATATGAACTCATATGCACATATGTCGATGATCTATGTCTTTGCATGGCAGATCCCAATTCTTTCCTGGAAATCCTACAGTCGGAGCCATACAACTTCAAACTGAAGGGATCCGGACCTATGAACTTTCATCTGGGTTGTGGATTTGAGCGCGATGCACATGGTGTTCTTTGTATGAATCCCATCAAGTTCATTGAAAAGATGGAAGCATCTTATGAAAAAATGTTCGGATGCAAACCTAACACCAGGTTCCAGTCACCCATTGCAGAAAACGACCATCCAGAATTGGACTCCTCAACTTTTCTCAAGGAAACTGGTATACAGAAATACCAAAGCATGATCGAATCACTCCAATGGATCATCGCCATTGGACGTTTTGATGTTCAAACAGCCGTGATGACACTCTCGAGTTTCAGAGCCCAACCACAAGACGGACACCTTGATCGTGCCAAACGTATCTACGGATATATCTCCAAGTTTAGACATTTTAAAATCAGGTTCCGCGTGGAACCCCCAGATTTTATATTGACTAAACCGGACACCATTGATTGGTCCAACACCGTCTATGGGGAGCATTCTGAAGAGCTACCCGACGACGCTCCTGCACCACTTGGGAAGACAGTAGTGTTAACACACTTCTATGATGCAAATCTCATGCATGATATTCTCAGTGGTAAGGCTGTAACCGGCATCCTTCACTTTGCAAACAAGACTCCTATGATGTGGTTCTCAAAGAAACAAGCTACTATGGAAACAGCCACCTTTGGAGCTAAATTTGTTGCAGGAAGAACTTGCATCAAGCAAATCGTTGATCTACGTCACTCATTCCGATACCTCAGAACACGAGTCCATGACATCTCCTATTCATGGGGAGACAACAAGAAGATGATTCAAACGTCAACCTTTCCTTATGCAAGGTTGCATAAGCGTCACAACATCCTATCATTTCACTATGTACAAAGCATGATAGCGAGAGGCTTCATTCTAATGCTGCACATCCCTGGTAAAGATAACTGTGCAGATATTCTCACCAAGCATTGAGGGCACTCGGTTGTGTATCCACTACTCAAGCCCATCTTCCACTTCTACGGGAATACCGGCGACCTCCTCCAAGATGATGGAAGCATCATGTAAACGTGATGGCCTTTCACAAGGAAACATGGGGAGTATTAAATTCCTTTTGTGCCCAGAAGTACCAAAGCTACCCGATCGTAGATATTCTATTCATACGAATCAATGAGTCCCGTATCAACCAAAGTAATCAATTCCCACGGCATATCGATTCTCACGGAGCATTGATTCCCATCCCGCATTGACGGTGAGCAATCTCTGTTTTATAATATTGCCATTGTTCTTCGGTGAGCAAACTCTGATTTCATAAAGTATCACACGAGCTACGGGAGCAATTCCTGATCTTAATGATAAACATATCATGGAGTCTTCCTAACGGAACAAGAGAAGAAAACCGTTGGCGTGTGATTCTCACACAATATATATATATATACACAGATATATACGGTCAACGACCAATGCATGTACGGAAATAATCAGCGAGTAATCTCATCACTACGCAACAGCAGTTGCAACGTATTTCACCTCAATAAAAGAGATATCTTGCATTTTGGCAAGATTTCACTTTATCTCATACTTTTAACATTCAACTGATTTATATCCCAAAATTCACACTACTAGTTGCTACCAACTATCTGTAATCTACATTACTAAGGTCTGTCTTGCTGTATCTGAATAAGTTCACAGTAAGAAGAGATCCGGCGTTTCCATAGTCTCGCCTGTAGTCTGATTATTCGTTGCCGAAAGTATCCAATCACAATTGTCACGCGTAGAGTACAATCGTTCGTCTACTAACACACTAACGCAGCGTTGCTGTTCTTCAGAAGCCTTGAATCAGACTCTCAACGGATTGGATTCAGAAGGAAAATAATACAACACCCTTTGTGGATCCACGGAGCACAAGAGGTATGACGATTATCATTGTATGGGGTTACTTTTTTGCGTTCATCCATCGTTTAAGTCTGATTCTGGACAATTGTCCAACATATGGTACAACTGGGCAAATTTTCAACTATACCTCCTGGACGGATGTGGTCTGCAAGTTTATCCATGTCAGATTCTGTGCCTGCTTCATCTTGAAGGCCCTTTCCCCCCTGGAAGCTCTGTCAGCCGGTTTGAATTAGTAGACGATGGTTACTACGCCGTTGCTTGTTGCTTTCTTTCTGTTGACCCAATCTCAAGCAGGAGGGCTCAAGGGAGAAGAGACTGTCACGCATTGGTGAAGCAAGGTGTGTTGCGCAAATAATTATATTTGTTTGACTGCAATGCAATCAAGTCTGAAGTTGTCATGGTCCAAAACCTCAATAGTAAAGATCACTACTTTGTCCTTGGAAAAAGGGAACGATGATTGTTTCATTTCCGTGAGACAATGGCTGGTTCAGAAACAAAAATAATGGAGTCGATAGTGAAAGCCGGGGAAATCAGTAATGATTTGTAATCCTTCTTTCAACGGCCATGCAGGTAAGTGAGGGTGAGGATTTCATTTTAGAATTCTATGATCGCAAGTTTGTACACAACTTTCTTTATTGGTGCAACTCCAACGCTGTTTATTTCAACATGGTTGATTGTCGTTTCATTTTTGTTTATTCCCCAAACGGTGTATGACAAGAAATAAGCAAAATGTTTGGAATGCCATTGCAGGGTTAAGTGTCTTGCAAGGGCGTTTTAGATTTAATTGCCTAAATGTCTGCAACAGCGTTGCAGATTGAATTCCCTTCAGTGGAAAATGAGCACAATGTCCCTAACACCGTTGCAGGGTTAAGTGTCTGGAATGGCGTTGCATATTGAAATCTGTAGGACCAAAAATAGGCACAATGTCTGGAATGCCGTTGCAGGGTTAAGTATTTTCAACGGTAAGGTGCATTGATGTGCCTGGAATGGAAAATAAGCACAATATATGGAATGGCGTTGCAGTGTTAAGTTTCTGGAACGGTGTTGGAGATAACAATTCTCTGTAAGGGAAAATCTGCACAACATCTGGAATGGCGTTTCAGCATTAAGTGTCTGGAACGGCGTTTCAGGATTAAGTGTCTGGAACGGCATTTCAGATTTAGTTGTCTGGAGCGGCAATGATGACTTCTTCATTTGTAACAAACATTTTTCACAGTAGTTAATTTTTATATTTACGTTTTTCATGAGGACAGGAATTTGTACATATTCCTAAGTAGGGATAAGTTTTGCCATAAATCTTATTAATACTAGTTTGCATGGATGTCCCAATGCGGTTGTTGTACTCCTCCAAATCTTCCAGTGATTTCCAACGTTTTTCGTAAAGATGTAGCCAGTGCACAATGCTTCTCTTGTTTCCATCTTCTTCCTCCCTTTTCTCTTTGTTTGCTAATTGTTTTAGGTTTTGTTTTTTCCTCTTAGACTGTTTTGTCGCTTTGTTCATGAATGAATTCCAATTGCCTTTAATCTTGTTTTTCTCCGTTTCTTTCTTTTGTTCCTTTATGTCATCAGCTTCTTCTATATACCTTCTACAGTACTTTTCAATGATTGCCTCTTCAGTGGTTGTGCGTCACTCGTTGAACCAAAGGCTTGTCAGACAGGGACGGTTACCCAGGTTAAAATGTATGCATTCCTTTATGTGTTTTCTGGCTTCCGGCGTCAGGTTACACCATTGCTTTGGTGGGAAAGTATGACCATCCAGTTCAAGCCTCTCTTGTTCTCTGGATTGTACTTCTCATCCAATACCCACATTGTTGTAGCACTGTATGTCCTCTGTTCCTTACAATGCAGGATAACCAGATAAAACGTACGCCATAATGATACCCATAGCATACGTGGTCAATGCCACCAATGTTGCCTTCCTCAGAGAAAGGAAATACTACATCTGTTACGTACTTTAAGCATTGTTCCCAAATCTCCAAACCTTCTTCTTCATCGAAATGCTCTTTTTGGATGTTGAGTCTTGCTCTGATATCATCGATCTTGTTGCATCCATTAAGTATTGTGAGTACCAAGTGGCCATTTTTGGCACATAGCACATCGAATCCAGTTTCAAAATGATATAAGAATGGGTTCCACTCACCGTTTCCGTCGCCGTGATTGAGCTCATTACTTCTTTCACAGTACTCCGCAGAATCCAAACGAAACCTCAGCTTCAAAATCTTCCTCTTGTACGCTGATTGGGGTGTTGTGTTCTCCATTTACCTCTTACTTCTAACATCGTCCAACGTTTGGCAAATACTCCAGTATTTTAGTACAATTACTTGTTGTAAACTGTTAACGACTCATCCTTACCGTGGAGCGGGCGTACACTGCTGACTTTTGGCCTGTGTGTTTCTAACACGGATTACCCGTACACATCGCCATCTCCACTGGACACAGCAACTTTTCATACAAAAGTTGACCAACTATAAATAGTGTAATGGCCGCTGCTTGGTACAACTGGTCGTTATTGATGACACCATGATGTGCATTGGATTGAGTCCCCCAACACGAGTGGAATTAACCATCGAGAACATAACACTTTCGTGTCCTCCACACGGTACATATTGTTCAGAGGTACACACACGCAAAAAAAATCATCCTTCCCTATTCATACTAGTATCCAGGATCCTTCTTGATGAATAAAAAACAATTACACATAGACCACTATCAGTGATTTTATTTGCTCATATTATGTATGGGGTAGACTATGAAACAAACTGTACATTTTTCAAGCTGATACTTTAGGCAGTATGAATTTTGGAATATTTTTTGTCCCTGCTGGACATCATGCATTTACCAAAATAGCGAGTCCTAATCAGTTTTTGAGTGCAAATGTGTGCCATTGGCTGCAATTTCAGGTTCAATATTGCTCATACTATGTATGGGGTAGACTATGAAACAAACTGGACAAGTGACAAGCTGATACTTTAGGCAGTATGAGTTTTACAATAATGTTTGTCCCTTGACATGATGCATGTAACAAAATAGTGAGTCCTTATCAGTTTTTGAGTGCAAATGTGTGTCATTGGCTGCAATTTCAGGTTCAATATTGCTCATACTATGTATGGGGTAGACTATGAAACAAACTGGACAAGTGACAAGCTGATACTTTAGGCAGTATGAGTTTTACAATAATGTTTGTCCCTGGACATGCATTTACCAAAATAGTGAGTCCTCCTAGTCAGTTTTTGAGTGCAAATGTGTGCCATTGGCTGCAATTTCAGGTTCAATATTGCTCATACTATGTATGGGGTAGACTATGAAACAAACTGGACAAGTGACAAGCTGATACTTTAGATAGTATGAATTTTGGAATAATTTTTGTCCCTGGACATGCATTTACCAAAATAGTGAGTCCTTATCAGTTTTTGAGTGCAAATGTGTGCCATTGGCTGCAATTTCAGGTTCAATATTGCTCATACTATGTATGGGGTAGACTATGAAACAAACTGGACAAGTGACAAGCTGATACTTTAGGCAGTATGAATTTTGGAATAATTTTTGTCCCTGGACATGCATTTACCAAAATAGTGAGTCCTCCTAGTCAGTTTTTGAGTGCAAATGTGTGTCATTGGCTGCAATTTCAGGTTCAATATTGCTCATACTATGGATGGGGTTGACTTTATTGTTCCATGACAATGCATCCTGTTCTTGTGCATCATGATACGGACAGATTGGACAGTACTACTACTAATACTAGTAGCTAGAAGAATCTGAAAACATTAAACTACTAAGCACTACGAACAGGTTGGACAGCAGTACTACAAGTAATAGTAGAATAATATGAAAACATGAAAGTAATACATTGTAGTAGTCTAGTAAATATGACTTATGATTCTTTGTTACGTCAACAACCATTTGTTGGTAAATATCAACCCAATGTGGAGAAGAAGAAGTACTAGTGACGTAGTACTACTATGATCACTTCTTTGCCGTTTTGCCACTCTTCATTGTGTTCTATGGTGGTGCGTGGTCACTATGCATGACTACCCAATACAGTGTTGTTTCATCCTTTTAACAACTTGGACAACTTGGTGTACTGCAGTGTATTCGACCCAACACGGTTGTAAGGGAACCAGGTTGCGCGTTTCACTTTTGTACCATCCAGTAGTTTCTTGTACACCATGTATCCAGGGTAAACAGGAAAAGGGTCGTTCCTCTTTGACGCATAACTCTTCACTACACCAGTTCCAGGTGGTGGAATACCTGCGATTGTAACCTCACTATCAATTGCAAATTCAGGATACAAGATCACGGGGTCAGGTACTGCAAACAACACCTTCACGCTGTTGGAGGGCTTTTGCATTACTACGTTGTTGGGTAGGGGAGGAGGAACTTGCAGAAGGTATCCAAGATCTTGAACATGGGCAAGGTTAGGAGAAACCTTCCTCTCCACTCCTTGTATTTGGCCTCTCCATTCAATTTGTCTGATGCCAACTTCCTACATTTGGTCCCTTGGCGAAGGAACAAATTCTTCTTTGCCTTTATCTTCATGGATGGGTTGTCTTTGACTGTGTTGGGGACGGTGGGCTGTTGGTCCTTGTTTCCTTTGTCGTCTCCTTCTTCATCATTGTCTGCTTCAGCTTCAACACCTTCAACAATTTTGGAGTCCAAGTCGACTGCCGATTTATCTTTCCAAGGAAATTGAAAGAATGATTCCACTCCATTGAGACCTTTGTAAGTGAACACTAGCCATCCGACGGAATATGCGGCGCTTTCTTCGATGAAGGTCTCAAAGTTTTTCACGTGCTTCTTGAGGAAGTCCCACTTTGCAATGTCGGCTGCATTGTAATGTTGAGTCCTTGGTACCTTGATTTTTGGAATAGTAGGATCAAGGAGTTGCCATCGGATTGTAAAGTCTTTTCATCCTTGTCAGCTCCTTTGGATCCAAGATGCAGACCTTCTTTATCAACTGTGAACCTGAGTCACGTAGGAAAAGATTTACCATCACGTCAACAACCCTTGGTATAGGACCCAATGGTGGCTTGTCACCCGTTGCTGACGCACTGAAGTCAGGACGGGTTCCAGAAGAAAAGATTTTTGTGATGATGAAAACCTTATTCATGAGCTGGCTAAAGACTGATGTGATGTCCCAACTTACGGCAGTGATGAGTTCGTCAGTCAAAATATTCTCAGAGAATCCGTTAGAACCCTGTTGCTCAAGACAAGCTTTGACACGTCTTTTCATCGCATCTGTGTGAACCTTGTATTGGGAATAACCTCAAACAATTCCAATGATAAAGTACCACTGCCATCATTGCCCAAACACGGTGTACATTGTGTAGGTGTGACTTCTTGATCTGGTGTTTGGGGAACGACTGATGGTGTTTGACGACCATCACGACTCTTCTTTTTTTAGCCTTTTTTTTAGCTTTTTTGGGTTTTGTCTTCTTCGTTTCGTTGGCTGCACCTCCTGGACAGACCAGAGGAGATTTTAGATCATTTCAACACAACGTTTGTGGTGCTTTGGGTGGGGCTGTGTCTGTGTCTGCGGCTGCTGCTGCATCTCCTGGTGGTGGAATAGTATTGTCTTCTGAAGCTGCAGTTGCGACTGCAGCTGCATTTGCTGCTGGATTAGTGTTGTCTTCTGACGTTGCAGTTGCATCTGTGACTTCATCTCGTGGTGAAATAGTATAGTCTTCTGCAGCTGTGGTTGCGGTTGCAGCTGCACCAGCGACTTCATCTGCTGGTGAATTAGACATACTTATCAACTTACTTCTCGTCATTGCCATTCTTCAATTAATTAAAATTGTGTGAAAGCAATCTAAGTTGCTACAATCCGATAACAATAACTTGTCGCATAACAAATCAGAAAACACAACCAAACATGACATAGCAAGACATTCTGAAATGATGAAATGAAAAACATATTCAACAAAACTTCAAACCACAACGTCTCTAACAACGAACAAACATCATGCAACAATGTACAAATATTTTGAGATTTTCCATCCACTTTAACGGCAAATAAATAGTATAACCTGCAACGCCGTTCCAAAAGAAAACTTAAAAACTGACCAAAACAAACCATAACGATATGAAACATCGATCCTCAATTTTGAGATACGGTGCTCTATGTTGAGATTTTCCAAACACTCCTTTAACACCCAGTAACATTCATTTTGAGATTTCAAATTAAACATGGTTCAAACACAAAGCCTGCGACACCATTCCGGTAATATAATTCTGAAACGCCGTTCCATGATTTTTGACATGAATTGCACAAAAAAAGGTTTCACCCCTCCAGCATAAGTTATTACTCTCATACCTACATTACTACTACTACCATAATGCACCCGGACACACAAGATATTACTATGCTTGGGCTAAGACTACTATCAGTGGAACATACCATTCCTGGGGTGGGGCACACTATAATATTAGACACTGTGCCAGGATTTTGGCCCACGCCAGGATTTTCTGGAAACCGCATTCCAGATTGTCAGGGCATGCACGGTAAAAAGAGGGGCAGGCAACAGTACAACCCCACACAAAACTCAAACAATACTACAAAAATAAGTAGTGATACTGAAATCCTCACAATGCAGTAACTCGGGTGCTTACAACTACTAAGAATTTTAGCACGGTACAACAGTGTGAATGAAAAGTAAAATCCGCATACTCCAAAACAACTCAACTTCCATGAAACAAGCGCGCCAAATACATCAAAATGAACAGTTGGTAAGTTCCTATTTCCAATTTAACAAAAAAATAATGATAGAAGACGTTTCCACACTGACGGTTCAGGGTACAACGATTGATACACAGAGAACAAGCAGCCCAGCAAGCAGTGTATCAGGTAGTGAGACACAAAACATGAATGATAGCATAACAGATACAACCAATAGCACCAGTGTCAGCAGCACTGCAATAGAGGAATCGCAAGAGAGCGCACTGATAACAACATTAAAAATTACATTACTGCGTACGTCAAGGAAGAAATATTCAGGCAAATGAAATTCCTGATAACGAACAAACAAGGTAGACAATACACAAAGTCGATTCTTACCATGATTGTCCAATTGAATCATGAAAACAAACTACCAGCAACATGGAACGTTCATGCGCTGAAGTGGAGTGGGATGTTCTGCAGAGCAATAACTACATGTAGGCACAATGCCCAGACACTAGCAAGGAAAAATTATAAAGGTAAGAACCAACAAGAACAACATTGTTCCCATTAGACATATTTTCAAATAACTAACCATGTACCATTCAAACTGATGCATAGACAATAAAAGGAACAAACAGATACCGGACAGTTTCCCAGGAACAGTTCTAATCAAGGAAAACGAGAACACGAACTCAGAAAATAGGTACAAATTACACAAAGACTATCAACGAAAAAATACACCGGAATTACAATATTTCTTCAAAAGAATTCTTGGAGCAGTCTTGCCTAAAGAGATGGACTTCAAAAAAAATCGGTAGGAACAACAATCAGTAACATTTTCACTCCAAGCAATGAAGAGTTTGCTCTGCTTTTCCTGTACAAGGACTATGAATCGTGGCTCAACACAACAAAGGGGACAAGGACAAGAAAGAAATTCACTGACAGTAAGTCAGGAATTAAGGAGGGGTGGAGTGAGGAGGGACAAGAACTTTACGTATATGTCAAAGAGGAAATAGAAAAACGTAGGTAGGAACAACAAACAAGAGCTTCAGAGATTGAACTACTTCAAACATACCAACAGCAAAGTGGGTACGATATGAAACTACGTCAAAAGGAAGAAGCCAAAACAAACGAAACCAAATGGAAGCGAAAATATAATATGATGGACACTCTTGACAAGAACCACAAGGATTACAAATATTAACTCGCGAGCAGACACAAATCCTAAAAGTAAATAACAGTAACAAAAATATAGTACAGAAATTAGTACTTCATTGGAATCTAATGTGGGTAGCCGCAATACATCGTGCAACTGGTACCTATTTTCAGAGTTCACATTTCTGGTGCCGGTGATTAGAACTGTTCATGGGAAACAATCTGGTACCTGTATTTCTTCGTTAAATCGCAAATAGAAACTTACCAAGTTTGCTTTTCAGTGTTTTGGCGCATTTGTCTTATGGGAGTTGAATTGTTTTGGAGTATGCCGATTTTAGTTGACATTCAAACTGTTGTACCATGCTAAAAGTTATAAGTTGTTGTAAGTGCTTGATTAACTGCGTCCTGAGGAGCGCTGTATCGCTACTATTTTTTGTATTGTTTCACTTGTGAGGGGGGCTGTACTGACACCTGCCTAACCTTTGTCTGCGCATGCCCTGAGAATCTGGAATGTGGTTTCCAGAAAATCCTGGCACAGACCAAAATCCTGGCGCGGTGTCTAATATTATTGTGTGCCCTACCCCATCAATTGTATGTTCCACCCTTATAGTCTTAGCCCAAGCATAGTAATATCTTGTGAGTCCGGATGTATGATGAAAGTAGTAATGTATGACAGTAAGAACTTATTTTGGAGGGATCAATCCATGTCTGTACATTTCATGACAACAATCATGGAATGGCGTTGCAGAACAAGTATAGTGCTGGAACGGCATTACAGGCTTTCTGTTTCAAACTTGTTCAAATTTGCCGATGGAAATTCTCAAAATTGTGCATTGAATCTCAAAATTGTGCATTGGTGTTTCATTCTGTTATGCTTTGTTGTTGTCAGTTTTGTTTTGGAACGGTATTGCAGGTTTTATATTTTACAGCCGGTTAGAGTGGATGAAAATTCTCATAACCTTTTTACATTTTTGCACGATGTTCAGTTGTCATTTCAGGTTTTGTGGTTTAAAGTTGGGTCCAATATGTTTTTCATTTCATGAGTTTGGGATGTCTTCCTATGTCTGTTTTGTTGTGTTACCTGATTTGTTATGTGCCAAGTTACTGTTGCTGAATTGTAGCAACTTCTTAGATTGCTTCAACACAACTTTTTTTGGTGTTGTCTAAATTGTGAATAGAAAAATGTCAGAAACAATGAAAAGAAAGACAAGAAGAACGTCTTTGATTGTTCCGTCCAGTGGGTGGGAAAAACAACACTTTTCCACCAGCAGATGCAGATGCAGATGCAGATACAGCAGATGCAGCCGCAGCTCCAGCAGCCCTAGCCAAAACAAGAAGTTTGTCTCCAAAAGCTCCTCTACAGGCATCTGTACCTAACAGCAGTATTCCAACATCTGAGGTACCCACAGTTGCAAGAAGAAAGACAAGAAGTTCGTCTCAAAAAGTTCCATCGCTCCATCAAGTGGGTGGACAAAACAACACTATTCCACCAGCAGATGCAGATGTAGATTCACCCCATCCATACCCAACGACTTGTTTTGAACAACCAATGTACCCGCAGTCGCACACGCTGCTGCTTCTGGAACTCCATTAGCACACTTAGCTGCATCCGCATCCAAAGCTACGCCCTCTCATGGAGGTGAAGCACAAAACAGCGCGGTTCCAAGAGGTAGAGTTAGTCCCTTCCACAACGTCTGCAAAGTGCCTCAAGTTGGATTGACCATCTGATGTGTCAAAGAGAGATCTTGCATTTCTAAAGGTCCTCATGTTTTTGAGGGTACAATTCCAACAAGAGAAGAAAAGTTTTTGAAGAAGTTGACCTCAACCACTTTGCCAATTAGTCGTTCATTGAAAGACCATTTCTACAAGAAACCTTTTGCCAAATCTGTATCAGTGTTCATTTGTGGTTGGACAGTACAACATAACAGGACTGGACAATTTGGCCGGGAGAATTTGATTTCAACTGTTATCTCCTCTTCATTCTTCAAAGCTCATAGAGTACAGATAAACTTTGAACAAGTGTTACAAAGTAGTTGTTGACTTTGAGAAAAATTTGGTGACTCTTTGTACTTCAAAGTTGAGTATGGAATGGGGCACATTTGTCTCTAACTTGCGTCTGGAACATGAACAGCATGTAAAGACATTGTTGCAACATTTATCCTGACTTTGTGTTGGGGTGACAATGTTCTTTTGACACCCAACTCTATTGAAATGTTGAATATTCTGTGCGATAAGTTGCTCTATAATGTTCTAACAACCCGATTTTCACATGGTCCCAACGGTAAACGTGGCCCGGCTAATTGAAGTATGGTTGTGAAAGCAATAGTTCATGCAGTATTGGACACAGAACAAACAACTCTTAACCTTGTCACTGCAATTGAGAAGGTGGACGGATATTTGAAAGCAGAGTGCCAATCATTGTCCAACTTCAACCCCTGGGGAACCTTACCGCCAAGATCAGTTATACATTTACATCACAGATGACAGGAGTTCCATTCAATTTGATGAATCAGCTCCACAAGAGCTTCTAAGAGGTGATGAGTCTAAGGAGACTTACCCCTTAAAGAAAGATGATATCAAATGCTTTTTGGTTACAAGTTTCCTTAATTTTGATGAAAACTGCCAATACACGGTGGAGGACCGGTTGTTCTAGGAGCATACAAGACACGTATTCTGTGAGATTTTTATCACCCGACTGGGAATACTACTTTGTGCTAGTAATTTTTTCAACAGGTCCCTGAAATTTCTCACTATGTACAATTACCTACCGGATGGGGGGGAATTGCTCACTCCTTTGACTCAGGAACTTCTGTATGACATATTAAAGAAAAAAAAAAGTTGTTTGGGCAAATATTAAATTCCTTTCGTGTCTGGTATAGCGGAGGTACGAACTGAGAATAATGAGACCCCAACAGGTTATGTATTCTTATTCGTACGTACGATACGAGGCTCATCCTTACGATCGAAATGACTCATTCTTACAATCGAAGATCTCAGAAGGAAATTGACAGCAAACTTGGAGGTTGGCTTCGTATCAGAACAGGATGAAAATAATGTACTATTGGATGGTCTTTCTTTGAGGGAAGTTTTTGAGAATATAAGCGTATCAGGTTTTGAATGTCACAACATACTACTCAACATTGCAAAGTGGGACTTCCTCAAAAAGCAATGCCGTGAATTGGAATTGTTCAGCAAAAATAGTGTTATGTATTCTGTTGGATGGCTGGTGTTCACTAGCAAAGGGCTCGGTGGAATGAATTCATTCTTTCAATTTCCTTGGGTTGATGAATCAACAGTCAGCCCACAATTGGAAAGTGATGGAGAAGGATTCCTAAATGACTCAGAAGGAGAGGACAAAGAAAAGAATAAGAAGCAGCATGCAAAGCCTAATGCAATTGATAAGAAGCAGTCCGCAAAGCCCAATGGAATCAAAAAGAAGCTACCCGCCAAGGGCCAGGCGAAGCCCAATGGAATAAAAAAGAAGCAGCCCGCCAAGCGCCTGGGACAAAGATCATTGCTGAGCCCGGGTCACAAATGTAAGAAGACTGTGTCAGAGCAATCAAATCTAAGTGACAAGCACAAGGAGAGGAAGGTTTCTCAAAATCTGGGCCATGTTGTAAATCTAGGATACCTTATGTAAGTTCCTCATCCCATACCCGCCAGTGCCACGAAACAGTTGTCTGGTAACATCAAGGTGTTGTTGTCAGAAGTTGATCCCACGATCAAGTATCCTCGTTTCGCAATTCATAGCAAGGTTACAATCACGGATATCCCCCCCTGGAAGGGGGGTAGTCAAGGGTTATGCATAGAACAGGAAGGACCATTTTGCTTTGTACCCTGCTGGATACATGGTGTAGAAGATAAAACCGAATGGCACACAGGCCTCCCACGCAACCTGGTTCCCATATGACCATATTGGGTCAAACACACCGCAGTACACCACGTTGTCCAATTTATTCAGTTTGAAGGATGCATGATTGCCTAATGCACAAGTGTCAGGCAAGAACACAAACAATGATGAAATGGCAAACTGATCCTATTACTCCCCATATGGCTGATGATCTTCTGTTTCCCATTCCAGATCAGGAGAGGGTGTCGTCCAAATTACACTTTCTCACATACACACACTACATTCATACATACGATACATACCTACATATCATACATACCACTAATACAATAGGTTCCTTCTCAATGGAACACTTCGTTTCTTGATGGAACACTTCATTCCTTCATGGAAGACACATAACTTAGTTCGATGGACATCAGTAAGATGCTTTATTGTCTCACTTTCTATTTTTACATCAGATTAAATCTTAGAGAGTCATTCCCACATCATCGACAAGAAAACGTTTTTCATGGATATTGTCACATCCATCCATGTCACGGTTTTATCCTTGAAGCACAGGGACATGCCCGCTACCGTAAGAAAGTCTCTTCCCAGGATCACATCATATCAAAATTGTGGTGAATTGAATATTGCTATGGAGATCCCCTTCATTCTTCTCCCATTAACAAATTCCGGAAGTTGTCAAGGCTGTTACAGCAAGCTGAGCGCAGCTCTTGTTGACAGTCAGAGTTCTTGGAGTTTTGTTGAAAGAAAAATACCTCTTTGATAACCACTTGCTTTGGATACAGCTCTCACCAGAATGCTCTTTTTGTGGAACACGAAGTGTATTCCATCTGCAGCTCCTCGTCAGTGATTTCCTTCCAAGAAGTATTGGGAGCAAATAGTCCATATTCATTCGAGTGTTGTCTGACTTCCTTCATAGATAATTTCGCTTCAAGTGCAAAGGTAATACGTGTATCTAGTGAATCCCTAAAACCATTTGGATGCATTTGCTCTAGCTTCACAACTACAATGCAAAATAGGAACCGCATGCCAACAAGTGACAACTACAAAATAAACATGTCTAGTATGTATCGTGTCCATGCAGGCGCGACGTATCCTGTTTCTACACAGAGTGGTGTTTCAAAAACAATTGAATGGAGTTGGACCCTTTTGTTCATGACAATGGTAAATATCAGCAATGATACCGTGAGCTGCTATGTTCCGTAAGGTCGATCGCTTCAGAAATTTGGTGTTCTGCATGAATCTACTTGTAAATTCAATTTAATTGTGCGAGCGTTTTAACAACAGTCAGTCTATGTTTGTGCTCCTTTTTTGCTACTTCGTCCGCCTGAATATTTGCAATCGGACTTCCTTACATTAGGGTGTTTATGATTGTTGCGCTACACCGATTTTCGCAGCAACTCAACCAATTCCTTCTTTCGCAGCTTGGCCTTGTGTTTTATTCCGCGTTTCTTCAATTCTATCTCCAGTTTTTTATTTGTCCAGGTCGAAAAATCTTTAGTGTCGTCTGTACTCGAAGGATGTTTTTTGTTTCTAGATGACACTTGTTTCTGAACCGATCTGTCATCGTCATCGTCGTCTTCATCAATTTCTTCCAAAGTTTTTACACGGGCAGACAACTTTCTGGCACCACTCCTGGTTGACCTTGCAGATGTTTGACTAAGTACTGACCCTTCATCCTCGTCCTGTTCTTTTTCATTTGATTTTCTGACATGAACAGACGATTTCCTGCTCGAGCTTCTGGTTGATCTTGTAGGTGTTTGAGTAGGTACTGACGCTCCATCGTCGTCTACGTCCTTTTCTCTGGACTTTCTGGTACTAGCAGGAAATTTCCTACTTGCACTTTTAGTTGACCTGGTAGATGTCCGCGTTTGAACTGACCTTACATCAGCGTCAATTTCATCATTTTGATCAAGAGTTTTTGTACGAGCAGCTGAGTTCCTCGTTGCACTTCTGGTTGATCTTGCTGTCGTATGAGTGAGAATTGACCCATCATCATTACCTTCGCCTTGTTGATCCATAGCACGGGTAGAAGATTTTCTAGTTGTACTTCTAGATGATCTTGTAGAGGTTCGGGTTTGAACTGATCCTTCGTCATCAATATCATCGTTTTGATCCTTAGTTCTCGTAAGAACTATTGACTTCCTAGTCGAGCTTCTTGTTGATCTGATAGACGTTCCAGTCCGAACCGAATCGTCGTCATTATCTTCATCTTCTCTTCTTGAATTGCTCGCACGAGCAGATAACTTCCCAGTTGTGCTTCTCGTTGATCTTATAGATGTTCGAGTCTGAACCGAGCCTTCATCATCACCTTCAATATCGATATTTTTTGAACGAGTGCTGCGACGTTTCTGCTGTGTTTGTTGAAGAGGACTTTTATCCTTTAGAGGAGGTCTCGGAGGCAGACCCGATGTCCTTGGTCTTGAGGATGACGAGGCCCCTCCTTCATCTTCTGAGTGACTTGTTTTCCGTTTTCGATTCGATCGTCGATTCGAACGAGGTGTTTCTTCCTCTTCCTCTGGTTTCCCACCAATAAATTCAGGAATAGGAACATCGTGAGGTTCATCTCTCATTTCATTTGCATCCTGGTAACCGACAGAATTAATCTCAGATGCCTCCTCATCAATCGGAGGCAAGTCTGAACTATTGACCTTTCTCTCTACGACCTCGATTATTTCTCTCTCTGTCAGTACTTTCAGCTTTTTCCTCAAAGTCATTTCTGCTCCGTAAGTACCATCAGGATTCACCGAAGTAATTTTTAGAGGATCGAGTTGTCCCACTGTCCCCCCTCGGGCAATCACAGTGTCACCAACTGATAAACTTAGAGGATTTGATGGTTCATCAGGTGGTTGTTCTGATTCGGGCTCCTTTTCATCTTTGTTATATCTGTCGACATTCTTCTCATTTTCTCCTTCAGCATTGAGTTCCAATTTCCTCGCGTCTTCCAAATCACATGTTTTTGTCGTCTCATGGATATCCACCACTCCCATGTTTAAGTTGGTAGAGCTTGTATCTGTAAGGTTCACTTGATACGTGTCGGGATCGAGTGACGTTAAGTCTTCATCTTGTTTCAATTCAGAGCTTTCTTCGACGTGATTAGGGCTTGAAGTTTGCGTTGGCGAATCTCCGTTCACGACCTGAATCGGACTCTTGTTCAGAGGCATATCCTCGTCGCCGTCTAAGTTTTTATCGCTTGCTTCTTCGTTCAACCCTGTGTCGGGGAGGGTATCTACGCCTACCTCATCCTTCATCGCGCCATCAGAAAGCTTGATCTCCTTAGAGTCTGAAGCAGAAATATCTCTGGAGTATATATTATCACAGCCTATCATCTCAACTTGTGCCGAATCAACCCCATCCAACCGAGTTTCATTCTCCATATATATACTTTCTTTATCGTCTGACTTTGATTTATATTGTGGATGTTTTTCGCGGTTCAAGTCTCCACTGGCACCGTCGATGATACTTTGCTGAGTTCCAGGGCATAACGTGACTGTCTTGGATTCTTCAACCACCTCTCCGACTTTTGTTCGAACTTCAAGTCCCTTATCGACCACTTGCAGCACTGCATTGTCAGCATTTTGGGCAGAATGATCGTCAAGATCGTCATCCTTCATAAGAACATCACTTTTTCTGTCGTGTTCAACGTTGTGACTGTTTTTCTTAGCGTCTTCAGAATCGTTGCACTCATCTTTGTCAGACTGCTTTTTACCAGCAGTGCCATCCGTGTCGCTGTTTTCTGTGCAGTCTTCCTTGACGACATTTGTGTTGTCATCTTTCGTTGTTTCGAACTGGTCGCCGGCGATCGTTTCGAAAACAATTCCCTGCTCTCTGCTATTATTTTTAATGTCGATTATTTTGTTGGAATCAGATGCGTCATCTGTTCCATCTTCTATCGAGTCGATAACAGCGTCACAAGCCTTGCCGTGACAATCTCCTTCGTCATCCTCTAACATACCAGTAGAATCACCTCTGGAACTCAATTCATCGTTACAGTTGTAGTTCTCACCTATATTGTGGTCACTATCATCTCCGTTATTTGTTTGTTTTTCAGTCTGGTATTCACTGGATATCTCCAACTGCGAGTCTTTCTCATTCACGCCCGACTTCACTCCCTTCGCAGAAGAATGTTCTTCGTCATCTCCGACTTCAGTTGTTACTAAGTCGATAACAACTGTTTTGTCAGCGACAACATTCAACTCGTCGTTATCTTCTTTATTCTCTCCTACCTCGTCTCGAGCTTTCTCTGAAGAAGAACCAAGTGCTTCCGAAGGATTCGACTTGTCGACGTCGTCTCCATCAACTATAGCATTCATATTTTTGCCATGCGAAGGCTGTGCAAATTTCTCGACATTTTTGGATCCCAGATCGACTGATGCGTTTTCTGCGTAATTAGTTTTTTGGTCATCGTTCCCATGCTTCGGATCGATTCCTATTCCTTGTATCTCTTCCTCGTCGTCGTCGTTGATTGGGTTTGCTTCTACTTCCAATTTAAAGTTGGTACTACTTAAACCCTTTTCCGCATCTTCCTCTTCTTCAGTTTCCAAGCTTTTGCACCCCTCAGTCGCATATTTTTCGTCGTCGGCATCAAAAGAATCCCCGGTTTCTTGGTGAAGCGACTTATCGTCGGTATCCGACCTAACGTCAGGAACTGATTCCTCAGCTTCTTTATTTTTCTTTCGCTCTTCGTCAACGTCCTCTAAAACGGGCGCCATTTGAGCTTTTTGAGCAAACTCTAGTAAGGTCGTTGCTGGCATCGATTCGGATGGTAGCATTTTCGATTCAGATGAGCCTTCCGGGTTTTCCTCGAGCTCTGAGAAATCGGCAGCATTGTCTTCTTCTTGCTCTGTGCGTTCATCAGCCATATCCATATCATCTGAAGCTGGTTCATGAAGGATCTTGTATACCAGCTTTTCCAACGATCATCGCAGATTCTTCTGAAAGCATGCGTATCCCTTCTTCCTTATCAGCATTCAATACCGGTTCCGTAAGACGTGATTTATGTTTCAGCATGCGTTCATCTTCTTCGTCTTCGGTGTGAAAGGCTTCAGAAACTTCTTCTTCGGTATATCCGTGGGTGTCTTCCGGTTCGTAACCATCTTCAACCTGTGATGCGTAGCCTGCACCTGACCTCAAAGCATCAGCACGACGGTCAGCCTGAGCTATACGATTTGCTTTAAACCTCTCAGTTCTCATCTTCTTCTTCTGTGGTATCGCCAAATTCAGCACCAACTTCGGCAACTTCTGTCCCAATCTTTTCACTCTTTTTTTGTTTGGCATCAGTGACATCACATGATCCATTGACAACATCTTGTTTCGGCTCATCCGTGTCGTTTGTAGCTTCCACAAGTAGAGAGGAGTTTACTGGTTGATTTATTTCTCTCTCAGCCTTCGTCCTTAAACTTTCAATTTCCGTCAAACTCTTAGATTTGGTGGTGTCCCCAACATTTACGTCACGGCCGTCATCATTACTATCAATACTACGAGTATCGACATCTATGAATCCATCGGATCCTTCGCAGTCATTGGCGTCGTCACTTCTGCTAGGCATGTTAGACGCTTGAGTTTTATTAAGACCTTGTACAGCATTTTCTTCAGCAAATATGGTATCAGCTGAGCCATCAATATTTTCATCACGATCTATGAATTTGTTGTTATCATCATGACTCGGAGAGACAGCGCCAGCTCTCAGTTCATTATCGCAATTCGAATCAGCAATCTCAAATTCACGTACTCCGTTTTGTATGTAGGTGTCGTGATTTGTGTCGTCGAACTCTCCCAAAATTTGATGGCCTTTGTCTTCGCTTTGGTCTTGTTCATCGTAACTGTTTTCGTCACTCGCACTGTGATTCTCTTCGATTGAAACTTCCTCTTCATCATAATCATCGTTGTCATCATCGTTGTCATCATCGTTGTCATCATCGTTGTCATAAGTTTTGTGGTCATCGTTGTCATCATCGTTATCATCATCATTATCATCATCCAAAATTTCAATTTCATCATTGGGTTCACAAATGTCTCCCTTGTATCTTTCATTTTCGTCACCATCCGAAAAGCTGTTCTCGTCATCCACATCGTAAACAACATCTTTGCCTTTATCGCCATCATCAACATCATTGGACATTTCACTATGTCGCTCACTGATATCTTTTTCATCCAGACTATCTATGACTTCCACTCCTTCACTATCATCGCTGTCTTCTCCGTCATCAACAACCAATAGTTCATCGCCGCCGTCATCACTTTCATCGAGGACAACTATTTCGTCTTCCTCGTCATCGGCGTTTTGAACATTTCGATCAGATCCATCCTCTTCTGAAAGATTATCTGCCATAACAGACACACTGGTCTCCTCAACCTCGCATGCAGGCAATACCCCATTTTGATTAAATTCATGAATTCCATCTTCTGATGGTTCATCGTGCACCATAAAATCTATATCTGTAATTTTAGACGAGTCCGCGATAACCGATGGGGATTGTGCCCTGGCCGATATCAATGCACCAGCAACGCGGTCTTCGCTTCCTGCTGGTTCAGACATTGAATCCATTCGCTTCAATACATCAACCAGACCCGTTGTTTCGTCAATAAGACTAGATGGAATCTTTCGAGTTTCTAATAAAAAATTCGCGCCCCAGTCGTTCAAGTCATTCGCTGAGCTTTGTCCGGGAATTTCAACCGGCCAAGTCGTTTCCTCGATGAAGGCTAGAATTGTGCTGGGCCCAAGTCCGCATATCTTCAACAGTAGTCGTAACACAGTTTGTTGGCAAGCGAAGGTGACGTATTGTTTTTCTTCCAAACTTGTGTCCTCATGCTCGCACACTCTATTTGCGATGTCCTCGTAGAAATCAATCATAAATGACTTCGCTTTTTGTGACACTCGACAAGCCATGTAGTTGTACAGAAAATCGCGTCTCTTCATATAACCAGGTGAATCCACGTTTCCATCTAAGAAAATCATACATTCTACCAAGAGGTAGTTCCAAATATTCAACCATGATTTTTCCTTCACGTCGTCGCTCAAAAATGGACTTGAATCAATCTTGCGCGTGAGTTCAGCGGCACGTTCAATCTTGTGTTTCAGAAGACAAATTTGAAGGTGGACCAACAACGGAAAACCCGGAGACACAATCTCATCTGGTACAGATTCATTCTTTATAGTTATCTTCTTTTTCCGTCTTCTCTTCTCATGTCCTTGCTGCTGTTTTCTCTGCAGGCTATCTACAAAACGACCAGGGTGTACTTGATCAATGCAGCTTTCACAAGCATCGATTACTTCTGACTTGATCTCTTCAGACAAATTATCCCAGCTTGCATAAATTGGCTCTAAAACCAGCCGGCAAATCGATGCTCTGAGATTGTAAAGATCCAATCCGGTCGCCTCTTGTAGAATGGACCAAATAATAGAAAGACCGTAGGAACTGTGTTATCGTGTGAATGTGAACACGGAGCAATTGGAGTACGCAACAATAAAATAAGCAATCAATCAAATGTCCATCAAAACTTGAAAGATAATGCATACACCTATTTCTCTTTTTCTCTCTCTCTTATCCCTTGACTTACTCAACCCGAGAAAGATACGTCTTAAAAAATTCCGATGTAGAAAGTCCGGGGATAGGCTTTCCGTTACTTATGTTGGATAAAACGACCAAAGCCGTTCCTGCCAGGATATCATTCTCGGTTAGCGTTTTGAATATCGACGGAAGGTCGCGAGACAGTTTACGTAATTCCCCCCAATTCGATGCGATTCCTACCTCCTTCATAACGGAAATCAATAAGTACACCGCTGGAAGCTTGTATCGGCCTCGAAGTAGGCCAGAAAACCCCATGGAACTAGAGCGACCAAGCCCTATTCGTCGTCGTTTCAAAGGGCGTGTGCTGTCCCCGTCAACTTCTGATGTCTGGAGTGATGTTGAAAAACCAAACTCACTTGCGCGGTAGAGCTCTTTCCAAAACTTCATTAGGCTCGCCATACAGTTAACGTCCACACTATCGTAATCGCCGCAATCATGGGAATCCTCGCCATTAAACTTCATAGCAGTCATTGCGGACAGATGGGGCAAAATCCATTTGATAATACCCGAGTTGTCTTTGGTACCAGAGAAGTATATTTGTTCCAGCGCATCCCAAAGCCGCTGCGGACTGACACGATTACTATCGTCCGTAGTTCTAAAAACACTTTGCATCCACGTGAAACAGCATACCTGGAAAAACCCTTCTTTAGTCATGCAGTTGCTCTGATTGAAAAATTCCCGAGAGCAATCATCGTGAAACTCGAAAAGATCTTCCAGGGTTGCATCATTGCAATCGGTGCTGCCATCGGTCACCTCGTCGTTGACGTGACGCGAAACGATCACGTCCTCCCACCACCCATCATCAATGACGTTCACATCGAAGCTTGGCATCGTTATGAGTGTAAACAGAATGTTGACTTCGAGATGATAATATAACTAGTTGCCACGTGAGATAGACACTGCTATGATCTGATTGAGATAAAAGTTCGTCGTCACCTTCCAGATCCATTTATTTAAAAAATACATGAAACTGAACGTGGGGTAAGATTACGTTCCGATACGTACTATCGATAATTACTCGTACTCGTACCAGTACTAAGATTACCGGTACCGTAATTATTTCGAACCAAGAACACAACAGAACGACTGCTTCTGTTGAGATGGTGATTTGAGTCGATTTGATTTTTAGTTTCCTTCTTGAATTACAGTGTTACTGGCAGGGGTCACGCTGTGCGCAGCCCCTTCGAAATTGTTTCCCCCAAATTAACATGGGTTTGGGGTCGAAAAATAACCGAAGTTTTGAAATGCGTGTTGCTCCAGGCCTCTGCAATCGTGTCACCATGGTGGTTGGCACATCCAATTTTTAATTGATGTAGCAAACCGGATGAGAGGAATGGTAGTGCCACGTGGAAGCCGTACGAAGTACAGACCGGGGAAACACCCTTGAGTATACAGCGCACGTACGACAAGAAAGATCTCACTGTATCAGCAACATTGGTACGGTACTATTAAATTCCTTTCGTGTCTAGGTTGGTAGAGGTACGAGATTGGAAATAATGAGACCTCGTAAATTACTGGGCTCATTCTTACGATTCGAGTTCGATACTTAACTGGAAGAAAAAGGATCGATAGCTCATTCTTACGATCGAGTTCGATACTTAACTGGAGGAGAAGAATCGATCATCACTCTAGTTCGATACTTAGTAATCCAAGAAAGAACACATGCCAGACGTTAGCATATGCTATCTTCTGTTAAGTGTCTTGTTTTCAAGAAAAGACAGCAGAGGTTCGAAGCTGCTGCTCACGAACTTGTTTATCTGCTGTGTAAAAATACGTGCTGTATTAGCGGCAACACGATATTTCCCGTAACACGGTATTTTACCGTATATCCGTAACAAAGTGCTGTATTAGCGGCAGCACGAGCACTATCTTGCTCTCCAGCAGGACATATCGCTCATACTTTTAGATTATTTGATTATTCAACCTTAAACCTTGCACCGGACGTTCTTGCGTCCTACTGTAGAACTACAATCCTAAGATCTATCTGATTGCGTCGGTTGCCGATAGTCAGAATAGATCTGGTTGGATTAGCATCCAACCATAGTGGATATCAGAGAAATATTAGACCACAACAGACCGACACCTCAACCGGCCTGCAGCTACAGCCCCCGTTGCCCTTCTTTGCCTTTGGACTGAGTCAGCTCAACAGCCAGTTTCAAAAGGAAATTAACAGGTACGAGCAATTCCCCGTAGGTACGAATCCTACGGGCTCACAAGCATCAAATTCTGCAAGCATCGAAAATCTCTGCAAATACAGGCTAAGCGCTAACAAGCCTGTAAAGGATTCCCCCAGCAGAACAATCCAAGCCTACAGCTCACTCTTTTGCTCCTAAACGATTAGTAGTAGAATTAAATAGCCCACCACGCCCGCCCGCAGAACAGGCTTAACAGCTTGGGCTGCCAGTGTGTGTGGGCACAGCAAACTAAGGGACCGGCCTCTGGACAATACAACCAGAGTTCTGGATCCCCCTATAGCACTGCTTAACCCACCAACCCACCAATGAACTACAAGCATTTCACATCCAGTACTACAAGTAGGTTGGCTACTGAAGCTATCACAAATGTAGTGAGTGATAGCATCTAATTTTCACTGGGCCATCCGACGGTTTTCATTTTAGCCCAATTTAGACAGGTACTTGTACCCGGTACAAGTAAGATCTACACCCACTTGGTTTTCAAAATGAGTTTGAGTCTTTTCAAAATCGAAGCGTTAAAGCCGTTAATAGACACTAATAAATGTTAATTAATGTGTCTAAAATTTGAAAAAAATTATGGGTCTTAAAATTTCTTAGACACGTAACTATGCGCATCTTCTTGCGTCTTAAGTAAGATGCATAAAAATACTGCAACAAAACACAGTACAAATTGTTTGACTTAAAACCAAACGCACCTCCACTACATTCTTGAAATCCATAAGTGGTAAAAGCTATCCCACTTAACGTCAGGATTAAACAGGTTATGAACCAAGATATTATAAAGAAGAGCACTAAGTAGTAAAGACAAATTCAATCCCTGGTTTGCAGATGTATACGCATACTTATGCACGTCACGCATTTTCACAAAGACACATAAGGCATAGGTATGCATCTTCAGAAAGACACATTGTCTAAAAATAATTAGATGCATAATTATGCATCTTTGAAAAAATTTAGGCGCAGAACTAACCGTTAAAAGATAATGTATATTAACATCTTTAATGCTTCAATTTTGAAAAGACTCAAACTCAACAGACATTTTGAAAACCAAATGAGTGTACCTAAATTGGGCTAAAATGAAAACAGTTGGGTGGCCCTGCATATTACTATTTCGCACTACCAAAAGAGTCAGTCAAAGAGCATGTTACCTCGTGACCTTCCTATCAATTATCAAAACAATGAAATTCTATGTAATTATTCTTCAAATACTTGTTGGCACTAGTAGTATAATGACCAGCAATTCTACCAATATCTGGTTTTGGCCTTCTTATTAGTTATTCAACAAGGTAGTAGGAAAAAAGTGGTGCATGACTGAATTTCTTGTGACGCAATCCTCAGCCAAGTTCTTGCTACTACAGTCAATAAAAGGGCATCAACATCAAGGAACGTAACAATCAATCACTGCTACTTGAACTAAATAACAAAGAGATTGTGAATAGAAACACCGCAATGCCACATTCACCCAGAATGCTGCAAAGGAACCGTGAATCAAAATGTAGCATCCCCCCACTTCCTGCAACAAGAAGTAATACTTTGTCTCCAGCAAATAAGAAGGCAACACAGATCAAATCAATAGCTACTTTTTTCTGTGTTTCTTTGCTAAACAACAGTAGTTGTATATCACCATCACATTCTGGGAGACGAGCAGATCATCCGTCCAGTGAAAATTTTCAAAGCATTTGATGAACAAGAAGATATTGCAAGTTGGACATTTCAACATCTCTCCTTTCTATCTAACTATGAGCCACCAGCTGCCCATGGCACAATAAATCCTTTTCTTTGGTCTGGAAGGAAAATATTCCAGCTTCCCATCCAATTACAGCTCAGCACTCCACCATTTGCAAGCGTTCTGTCATTCACTGTAGAAACCCTGCTACTCCCCTCATCATCCTCACCACTTCTGGATGGGGTTGTTGAAGGAGACACATTGCAGTCTCTTGGGCTGGTTGTTATATTGAGCATCATAGTGTCAGTGTCAATTGTAACCAAATCAGGGTCAACCCAGTATTCCATTATGACCCTCCTGACATTGCTCGGGGCAGTATAATTGGGTTTGGTGACACCTTCCTGTTTACACAAACTCAAGTACGGTTTGAAGGCATTTGTTACTAGGAGCACTCCTATTGCCCATAACAAGATGGTCCACCCCTACTTTTGATAGCAAACCCACCTGTTCAGTATATACCCCTTCATAGCAGATCTGCAATATCTACATCTCCCATTCCATGGTTGTAAGTATTGAGTTTGTTCAATTGTGAGAATTTAATCTTTTCCTTTTGCTATCTATCACCATTACACAACCTTCTCCTTCTCCACCTATGCAATAACACTGATTACCATACTCAAATAATGGAGTGGTTTGGTATCATACAGTACTTGAAGCAGTAAGGAAGCCACATTCAACGCCTCTAAGACAGCAGCCTTGACAGTCCCTCAGGCCTCTTGTTCAGGACAGATATGCTTGAGCTCCTGTTGAAATACACAGTCAGAGATCCTGTAATTTGGAGTGCAAGCTACCCCATGACAAAGGACTCTGTTAGAATGCCAGAAAGCAGCTATACCAAATTGTAGAGGTTTTCTGTACCAACACAGTTGTGCTCATCCTTGAGTGAGTTGCACAGAAACATGTTATGTGAATGAAGCAGGGAAAGGTCCATGCCAAGATACTTCTTGGGGGGCTGGATCGTTCTGTACTTCAATTTGGTAGCAAAATCTATCATCACAGATGATATCTGCTTGGAAGCCATCACCCTCCTTCTTGTGTTCAATCTTCTGCATGCTGATGTGTTGACCCTTGAAGTGCATGGTTGTTTCATCAAATGCAGTACTGCAACCCACCTTCCAGGAGCCCAACCACTGTGTTCATTCACTGAATCAATAGCTGTATCTTCTGGTTTGGATACTCCTTCCTATGGGGCAGGGGTACAATGAGTTTGGCAGGCAAGGAAAGTCTTGAAGGGGTCATGTTGCTTGTGAGGGTTTTTGCTCTCCTCCCTTGTAAAAGCTTTGTGGACAAAGTCACTCCCAGCAAGAGCAGGGTCATATGATATACTTCAAAGCTTATACTCAACTCAAACTTAAGGGCAAAGGCCACACATGACATACCAACAAACTGACAAATAAACACAACGAAAATGACTTGAACACAGAATACATTATCTCTCTGTATCACCAGCTAGCTAGACCTTGATGTTGGTCCAGTTCTCCACATTTTTATGGAGATGAAGTTCTTTTCTTTTGCATTATCATAATAGTGAAGGAACATCTCCGCAAATCCCCATGAATGGGCCTCAGCTGATAGTCCATGTTTCTGCTTGCACTTAGGATCAGTGCAGCCCTCCTCCCTTGGAGCCTTTGAAATGGACTAAGTAAGTGGCTCCATATTGACATTCTTATGATTATCACAGCAGTCCACTAGTCTTGACACTGGTGAGCTCTGGAATTCAGAGATTTTAGTGAACTTGTGTTTCTTTTGAGTGGTAGCAGCCTAACTACAGCTTTAGGGGTAGTGGGAGTTCTTGGAATTAAAATAGATGGATTTGCTGGCTCGTTGACAAAAACTGTGTCCGCATAACTTGCATCAGAACACAGTATCAGGAAACAGATTCATGCTGTTTCCAGGTTGGTGCATTCTTAACTCCTCTTTTTATTGATGTAGAATGTCAAAAGGTTAGATGAGTTTTGTTTGGAATACCAAGTTTACCTCAGTGAAAGACACTTCTGTAATATCAGATCAACAGTGTCTTTATTTCAACTCTTCACTCTGCAACAAATCACTACCAACACCCATCCCAAAATGGTGACCGCCTTGGTCAAATCAATTTTGGAGGGGGGAAGAGCAAAGTGATTTTCATAGAGGGGGAAGATCAAATTTATTTTGATGGATGGATCAATTTTGATCAAGGGGGGAGATCATCATGGTCAAATTGATTTGATGGAGGGGGGAGATCACCATGCTCATATCAATTTTGATGGGGAGATCATTTTTGTTGAATCAATTGTGTTGGAGAGGATTGATTTAGATGGACTAATTATATCAGAGGGGATGGTGGTTTTTGAAGGAGGGGGGAATCACTATGGTTGGATTGATTTTGATGGAGGGGGGTCACCATGGCAGATTTGAATATCTTGAGAGAAATAGCTTCTTCTCCTTTGTAAAGGTTTCAGGACCAACTGGTTGGAGTCACACCAGTTCTTCAATACATGGACATGGGAATGGTTTGCAAGCATGCAACACGATTGATTTAGACTTTCATGTACTCCAACTTTTAGATTTACAGGTGTTAGAATAATTCACAATTTCTTTTTTTCAAGTTGCCACACCAGCTGACTAAACTTTGTTAAGCAAAATAATTTTCAAAATGTGATACAATCAGCCATGGAGGTCTCTCCCCCCTCCATCAAAATCAAAATTGACTATGGTTATCTCCCCCCTCCATCAAAATTGAAGTTGGAATTGATCCATCCAAATTGATCCCCTCCTTCTCCGTTCATCCTGCCAGGAAGACCTTCCTCTGCCCCCTCCATCAAAATGGAAATCAATTTGATGATGGGGATCTTTCTCTCCCCCTCCATCAATATCAATCCGGCAACCCATCCATTAAAGTCAATGTTGACCATGGTAATTTCTTCCCCCTCCATTGAAATTCGTCTAGCCACAGGGATCTTCCTCTCCCCCCTCCATCAAAATCAAAACAAGCCCGGCCATGGAGATCTTCTTTGTAACCATAGTCTTTGAATGAAAAATAATCAACAACCATCATGAGATTATTCCCTCGTGCAATTGAATCTGGTTCTGTTGGACCGGCACCTTGTTCCAGTCCCAGTTGAGGGGGGCAAGAATCCACTTCTGGCTCCAGCTCCAGCTCCAGCTCCTCCAGCTCCAGCTCCTCCAGCTCCAGCTCCTCCAGCTCCAGCTCCTCCAGCTCCAGCTCCTCCAGCTCCAGCTCCTCCAGCTCCAGCTCCTCCAGCTCCTCCAGCTCCTCCAGCTCCTCCAGCTCCAGCTCCAGCTCCAGCTCCAGCTCCAGCTCCAGCTCCAGCTCCAGCTCCAGCTCCAGCTCCAGCTCCAGCTCCAGCTCCAGCTCCAGCTCCAGCTCCAGCTCCTCCAGCTCCAGCTCCTCCAGCTCCAGCTCCTCCAGCTCCAGCTCCTCCAGCTCCAGCTCCTCCAGCTCCAGCTCCTCCAGCTCCAGCTCCTCCAGCTCCAGCTCCAGCTCCAGCTCCTCCAGCTCCAGCTCCTCCAGCTCCAGCTCCTCCAGCTCCAGCTCCAGCTCCAGCTCCAGCTCCAGCTCCAGCTCCAGCTCCAGCTCCAGCTCCAGCTCCAGCTCCAGCTCCAGCTCCAGCTCCAGCTCCAGCTCCAGCTCCAGCTCCAGCTCCAGCTCCTCCAGCTCCTCCAGCTCCTCCAGCTCCTCCAGCTCCTCCAGCTCCTCCAGCTCCTCCAGCTCCTCCAGCTCCTCCAGCTCCTCCAGCTCCTCCAGCTCCAGCTCCTCCAGCTCCAGCTCCTCCAGCTCCTCCAGCTCCTCCAGCTCCTCCAGCTCCAGCTCCTCCAGCTCCAGCTCCTCCAGCTCCAGCTCCTCCAGCTCCTCCAGCTCCTCCAGCTCCTCCAGCTCCTCCAGCTCCTCCAGCTCCTCCAGCTCCTCCAGCTCCTCCAGCTCCAGCTCCAGCTCCAGCTCCAGCTCCAGCTCCAGCTCCAGCTCCAGCTCCAGCTCCAGCTCCAGCTCCAGCTCCAGCTCCAGCTCCAGCTCCAGCTCCAGCTCCAGCTCCAGCTCCTCCAGCTCCAGCTCCTCCAGCTCCAGCTCCTCCAGCTCCAGCTCCAGCTCCAGCTCCTCCAGCTCCAGCTCCTCCAGCTCCAGCTCCTCCAGCTCCAGCTCCTCCAGCTCCAGCTCCTCCAGCTCCAGCTCCTCCAGCTCCAGCTCCAGCTCCTCCAGCTCCAGCTCCTCCAGCTCCAGCTCCTCCAGCTCCAGCTCCTCCAGCTCCAGCTCCTCCAGCTCCAGCTCCTCCAGCTCCAGCTCCTCCAGCTCCAGATGCGGTTGGGGGAGGGGGGGGGGGGGGGTCTTGTGGCTTTTGATCACATGAAAGAGATGATTCCACCAAAGCTTTGGCATCATAAGTATTGCTGATTGGTTCAGATGGGATAGACTGAGGGATCTCATAAAGTTGCAGCAGTAGTAGGAGGGACAAAGCGTTTTCTCGATGAGCTCACTATTACTCTCAATTTTGACCCCATGTAGAAATCCAGTACAAATTCTACAGTGCTGGTAATGAACCAGCAGATTTCCGGGATCTGGGAAAAATGGCCAGTAGTAGTACTAGTACTGGTGCTGGTACTAGTACTAGTAGCACTACTACTAGTAACTGAAAAATAACTACCAAGGAAAGTTATCCCAAATGACAACAGTTGTTACAGACCTATAGAATATATCCTTTAGCAGTAATCTGGTGTAGATAGTAAATTAGCTTGTTACTAAGGGGATATAAAGGTGCTGGTAGCTAGGGAGTTATCTGTCATTCTTACCCTACTGGTTCAAGCTAATTCAACCAGGGTGTTACGTAGTAGGAACCGTGCGATCAGAGCTTTCCCTGGCGGGAACCAGCAGCCGTCCGGGGGCTGCGTGCGCGAAGAGAAAAAAATAGCATTGGGAGGGGGCTAACAAATCGGTCATTCCCAAAATAGTCTGGGTAGGGATCCAGATTTTCGTATTTTGGGAATGAAAATCACCCTACCCAGATTTTGGCGGTCCAGCGTGCAACATCTCATTTTTGGAATGAGGAATTCTAAATAAGAAATTAAATAAGCAAGCACATGCACAAAACATGTATTTGGTGAAACATGTAACACGTGCACTAAGATGTGCTTGGATTCCTAAGGAAATCCGGGCAAAATCTGGGTAGGGACCCAGAAACCGGTCAATGTTAGCATTTCTAGGTCAAAATGGTACAGAATTTAATCTGGGCCCCTACCCAGATTAAATCTGGGTCCCTACACAGACTATTTCGGGAATGACCCAATGGCTGATTCCCGAAATAGTCTGGGCAGGGACCCAGATTAAACTCTGTACCATTTTGACCCAGAAACCGGTTGGCGTGAGCTCACGTTGACCGGTATCTGGGTCCCTACCCAGATTTGCTTGAAATCCAGCATGGAATTCTGGACTGAGGAAAATTTCATTCCCTTATACTCACCCAATAGACAAGTCACACATCCAATGGACCTAACTGATCGCCAGTTTTGGCTGCTGCTGATACACGACAAAAAAATTCCATCAAATAACACTAGTACCACTTCGTATAATTAATATTGCTTTATCTGCTAGTGTTGCTATGTGACAACGATGAGGGAGGAGATACATATTCAGCTCCGGACATGATTTTTATATAGTATCATCATCAGCAAGCACATCAGCGAGCACTACTACTAGTATGGTACCGATAGCCAATACACAAGCACGGGCTGGACACAGGTCGGGTGTGACCAACTACAGCAAAACGGAACTCATCAAATTGCTACACACCATCAGATCAATCCTTCCCATTGGTCCTGAGCAATGGGATCAAGTCGCCCAAATCCAGAGAGACAACTTCCCTGACACTGACAGAACTGTTCCCAACCTCCGTAGGAAATACACGAACCTTTACCGGAAACAAATGCCTACCAGTGATCCAAATTGCCCCGAGGAGGTGAAGTTGGCAAAGAAGATCAGGCGTTTGATTCATGATAAGGCGGAAATTGGTGATGGAGAAGAGGAGTTCAATATGGAAGAAGGATATATCATTAACAATGACATAAGTAGTAGTGAGGATGAGGACTCTGACAATGACATTCTTCTTCCTCCAATCCCACTCTGTCAACCTTTGCAAGCAACGGAACCAACCCAGCCAACCCAGCCTACCCAGCCTACCCAGCCAACCCAATCAATCCAACCACCACCGCTACGTCAGCCTTCCCAGCAAGCAACTGCAAATGAAAATAATGTCGCTGGGATTGCAAACAGACAGTTGAACGCATTTGTGCACGTACCACCTTCCCCAGCAGTACCCCAGCAGCTTATACGCTTGCGGTCCTCTACTTTCTCAACCGCAGGAGACACCAAGAGACAGTACAAGAGCTCCAAAGTCAACGGCCAGGAGATCCTTGCAGCTATCCTTCCAGCAAGCTCTAAGCTCATAATTCAAAAACTTTGCAACAGTGAAAGCTATGTCCAAATATAAGCTACTAATCTTTATCTACTACCAGCTGAATCGACCATGGTCCCACTCAACAACAACAATCTACTTGGCTACTCACTCAACAACAACAATCTACTCGACCACTCAAAGCAAAATGCAAACATCAAACCACAACAAACCCTTAAGTCAAAACATCCAAGTCCTTTCGAACCCAACGGCTACCGAGCACCGGCTCAACGGCTCATCGCTTCACTATTCGAACATGCCGGTGGCATCTTCCGATAGATTGTCAGCATAAGAGAAGTATCCGTCCTTCTTATGCATGAAAACATTCAGGATCTGATTGTGACTGATGGTACTTGTTTGGTAATTGTACAGAAGAATCACAAAGTTCATTGTGACCTTCCGATCTCCAAATTCCTCCAATAGGAGCTTGTCTTTCAATTGTGGAAACTGCCCCTGGATCATATGCATTCCCCACTCTGACAATTGGCAAAGGGATGTTGCTTCTCTGTTCAATAGAATAGCCTCTGCGGTATCCGGATCATTCCGAGAACTTTGCACAAGGCAGTGAAGTCTCCTGATGGCAACCCTAAAGGCAGAGTCAACACAAACCATCGCCAGGAACTTAACGAACAGTTCTTCTATTTTATCGTAAACACCATGATTGGCGATTGTGCTGTCATACCAGCAACCAGGACAGTTGTAATTGCAATTACAGATTCTCCCTTCGGGCGCAAAGACAAAGACACTGCTGACATAAGTGTCACTGACCCAACTGTTGTAAAAGTAACTCTGAACCATCCAATCTGAAGAATGCTGAATTTTGACTTTGAGTTCATCTGCAGCGGCCCATACTCGACGTTGTTGCAGTCTTGGGTACTATTTGGTGCCAATTGCGGCAATGTATTCCTCCACTTCTTCTTCTGTTGGGGCTTCAACCATTGCCTTTGGATGCTTCTGCAATACGAACAAGAGAGCCTTCCTGGAGAACTTCAATCATTTGTACATGACAGTAGAGGTGAGTCCAAATGCCATAGACACAGATCTTGCAACAGTTCCTTGTGTTTTAAACCAATGAAGTACTAGACCAAGACAGCAACTTGCATTTGCCTCACGCTTTCTTCCACTCCATACTCCATTCACGTTGACCTTCCGCTTTTGAATGCATCCCGTGTTTTTGTCGGCTGTGTATGCATCAAGTACTGGTTGAAACATGCCTAGGAGATCGCAAAAGACCTTCTTGTGGTCAGCACCACAGCAGTTGAGAAGAGCCTGGTCATTACCTGACTGGAATAGATAAAGAAAGGGGGATTCTGAATGGCGTTGAAGTGCTATCCTTGGTGTTCTCCTATCTCTTCGGCACCTTTCTTTGGCCGTGTCCACGTCAGCATTGCCATCCTCATCATCTTGTAAAAGATACAAGGAAACAAGCAACTCAAGTGACATGGTCAACTGATCAACAGATACTATGTTGTCGTCTATTGAGTACTATCAGTTGAGTCGCTGAAAGCCGAACTCACAGTCGCTGAAAATTTCCATATTTAAACGACCCACATTTTTAATCATATCAAGACGACAATTTGCAATTTTTAATCGTATCAATTGGACAAATTTGGTCATTAAAATAGTCCGCATGAAGGATTTCTTATTCCAAAAAAGAGACTTTGCGCACAGGCCCGCCAAAATCTGGGTATGGTGATTTTCATTCCCGAAATACAAAAATCTGGGGCCCTACCCAGACTATTCCGGGAATTGATGTAGCAAACCGAATGTAAGGAATGGTAGTGCCACGTGGAACGTACGACGTACGACATATGAACCAAAGAACACCCTTGAGTATGCAAGATCTCACTGTATCACCAACGTAGGTACGAACTCTACGATCACTCACTGCATGCAGCCAACTGGCGGCAAGCAGCAATCCACAGGCTTAGCGCTAACAAGCTTGCAAAGGATTCCTCCAGCAACAACCAAGCCTACAGCTCACTCTTTTGCTCCTAAAATAATTAGTAGTAGAATAACGGCTTATACGTCCAGGTCCAATAGTCTTCCCTATTGTACCCGTACAAGTCCCCACTAATCCTCCCAACGCGAGCATTACAAAGGCCCAACGTGCCTACCAGATACACGACCCTCAAAGGCCCAACGCGCCTACGAGAGTATTTGAGCCGAACGTCCAAGCGTCTCTCTCGGTCTCGATAGTCACTCCGGCTCCTCCCAACGTGAGGACAGGGCCCAATTCGCCCCCTACAAGAAGTCTGAGCTAGGCCCAACGTGCCTACATAGGCAAGGGCACTATCTGGTTCGATAGTCCTACTACCGAATCGACGTGCCTACCTGATACATCACCGGCCCAGCGCGCCTTCGTAGGAGCACCATGAACTACCAGGAGTTCTTCCGAGGGGGGGGGGGCCTTTGGGGACACACCGGCTAGAAACGACGTCTACCAAGTCATCTATACGCTCTTTGCTCAGCCAGCAGGCGCCCTTCTACTCCCCCTCCTCCTGGACATCTTCAACTCCCAAGCCATTGGAGGCCTGGGAATATTTCAGGAAGACTCCTCTGGGAGAGTCCAACTACGAGTTATCCATGGCCTCCGGCGTTACCCAGGTACCATCACTCAGCCCTCAGTCAACCGGGACCACACTTTTGGCTACATTGACGATGTGGAGGGGCAAGAGGGTGAGCTGGTGCAAGTAGACGCCTCCCTACTCTCCAAGACCGGCGCCAGTCGAGTATACCTAATGGCCCATCACGAGGCCACAGTATCCCAGCATCCAGAGCTAGACTACATTTCAGCCATACCCGAAGGGACTGCCCACACTGAGATGATCCAGGCACACAAGGTGTGCTTCCTCCCCTTTGAAATGGTCCCACTTGTTTTGTGCCGCGGCCTCACCCCCACTCACTCTCATGCCCATAATTGTTTTCCAGTACTGAGTTCTACTGGAATAAAATGGATTACATGATTACTGTTGTAATCCAATTTTGGATTACTAGTTTATTACACCTGTGTTCCACCGAGGCCGAAGTGGAGTGAAACGACACTGAGACTGAGGTGGAACACAGTTAGTAACACTCCTGAGGAGGTCGACACTGAGAGCTTGCTCGAAGTGGAGACCGAACAAGGAGTGTTACTATCAGCAAAGGCAAGAGCACACTCGTAGATTATTTACGTAATCCACGAGTTCGACCAATTTTTCCATGTAATTTGGCCAACTGGATTGCTGAATTATTACACCAAAACGAGAGGAGCTCGCTCACAGCAACCGAACTACAAGCACTGCCTGCTACGATCTAGGGAATGGTGTATTCTTGTGGCGTCTGGCTTGGAAGATTTTCTAACAAGCTTGGAAGCGTTGCTTCTTGTTGAGGCTGTGGCTTCTTTTATCAATTCCAAACTACAAGCATTGTCTGCTGCTATGATGCAGCTAACTTTGTATTCTAGGTCTGGCGTCCGAACTACAAGCACTGCACTGCTACGATCTAGGTTAATGGTGTACTACTCTTGCTCCGGCGTCCTCGGGGCTGACTATGGCAATGACAATGACGATGACGATGGCAATGATGGCGGCGAAATTAATTTTCGTTTCTCCCCTAAGCTACCAACGCAAAGCAGTTCAACAAAATCGATACCGCCTCCTCATTGCGGACATTTTGGTACCAGTTTGGTCCCCTAGCTCCCAATATTCAGGGAGATATCAATTTTTTACTGTCACCATTCTTGGTTTCATTGACGATGACGACGACAATGACAACGACGACTGAAATTAATTTTCGTTGGTCCCCTAAGCTATGAAGTCAAAGCCGTTTGACATAATCGATACCGCCTTATCATTGCGGACATTTTGGTACCAGTTTGGTCCCCTAGCTCCCAATATTCAGGGAGATATCAAGTTTTTACTGTCACCATTGTTCTTGTTCTTGGTCTCATTGTTGTTGATTGGTTGCTTGCTTCTTTTTCCATTACCAGTACGAAAACAAAAAGTGGAAAAAGAAGCAAGCAAGAGATCTAATCATGAGATGGAGACTCAAATAATATTACTTTTGTTTTTAGGGTGGCCTTATGTAATCCGGTGAAGGTGCAAACTGTCATTTCTACTGTCTTAGTACCGAGCTCGATGGATTACAAAATTGGATTACTTGTTTTAGCGAGCTCTTAAGTAGATGAGAAGCGTTGACTTCTACTGTCTTAGTACCGAGCTCAGTGGATTACAACATTGGATTACTAATCCGTTGAGGTGCTAATGAATTGATTAAAAATTAACTTATGTTTCTTAGTACGAGCTCCTCGAGTTCTGGTGTAATAATTTAGTAATCCAGTTGGCCAAATTACATGGAAAATCGGTCGTACTCGTGGATTACTAAATTTGGTCCCAAGAAGTACGAGTACGAGTAAGGAAATACCGTACCGTACGTGGATTTGCGAAGTACTCATACTCGTGCTTCGTATTACGAAGTAATCTTAGTTTGGTCGGCGAAGTGCCTCCGCTACCGTATGACTAAGATGACGAGTATGTATGTACCGGTACCGGTACTCGTACAGTACGTATGGTGCAAGAGTCAGAAGAATCCTTAGCCTGTTAGATGTCTGGTCGTATCGTACCGTAAAATACCGTGCTTATGATTATACCTCTGCACCGGGACAAGTACGAGTACGAGTACGAGTACAATACTAGGCAATCGATCAACCCTTCACCCCACAATTCGTGTTTTGGTCGAAAAAGTTCTTTGCAGCCTATCTTTCCACAAAGAAGAAGCGACCCTTGCAGTGATCAGGCACGATCGATGGTATAGATCCAAAAAAGGACTCGATCAGTAGCACGAAAATGACGGAACGGCCATTGTGGCTAAAACTTGTGGGGAACGTTTTCACCTGGCTAGTTTTCTGCACACTGTCGTGCTCTGGAAATACTGGAAATACTGTAAAGGCCGGAAATGCCGGAAATAGCTCCTTTTATATCTATTCGACGGTGGCAGAGAAGCATTATGTGCAGGAGGTGACCAGCGGCATCGATGCCCGTCCCAATTTTCTTTATTCTCCCGACTATCCGAATGGACGCGTTGTTACGTATTATGCCCAGTAAGTTCCCAGAGTTGCGTTTCAACGAGCGCCAGTCGCTGCCACCAGTACTATGCTCGGCATTCCCAAATAAGCAACGCATTGAGCACGACTTCAGTGCGCTGTGACTCAAGCTCAACAATCCTTTTGTTTCTCTTCTCTGATGTTGCAGCTGGTGCCCACATTGCAAACTTTTCAAACCCACGTACATCGAGTTCGCGAACAAAATCCACGAGCTGTCGGAGAAATTTCATGTCCTGGTCGAAACTTTTGCGGTTTCTTGCGTACCACAGAAACACATATGCATCGACAACAATATTCGTAGCTACCCATACATTATGTTTTATCCGCCCAACTCCATCAATGGGACAAGAATCAAGCCCTGGGATTTGAAACCGGAAGAGATCTTTCGGATGTCGAAATTATCTAGAATCGCCGAGACTGACAGCGAACGTAGGGATGGGCCCGAAAAGATCGTTTCGTCTGGACCCGAAAAGATTATTTCCGCGGTACAGCAATCCTCACGCTCACGAAAAACCAATGAGAAACAGACCAAAATACGACAAAAACCGTATTTCATCCAGAGAACCAGAGACGAAACATTTCACGATGCGCATCTTTCGTTTCACTTTGCCATGAACACCGCGATTTTCACTCAACCTGGTCCGTTGGCGGAGAAACCTAAGAAAGCCTTGCTAGAATTTTTGGTTGCTGTGCAAAAAACAATTCCGTTCGATTCGAGCATGCATGCGGTCGTTTATGATTTGATAGAAAATTTCGAAACGGCTGCGAGCGGTCCCCGAGCCTTGAATACAATTATGGCAAAGCACCGCCCCCCCCGCCCTATCACCGAGTGGAGCCGGGCTTCGTCGCAGCACGGCACGGGCTACACAGCAGGACTTTGGATGCTATTTCACATCATGAGTGTTGGTTTTGTACAATGGAACCACATGGCCATGGATGACGGACAAAAGATTATTCCGGCAACCATGGCTAATACCCTGAGAAATTTTATCGAGCACTTTTTTCTGTGCGAAGAATGTCGCCTCCATTTTCTCGCCGACTTCGACGCTTGTATGTTCGATCGGTGCAACCGTCTTGCCACGTCGACAAAGGGTGGTACTCTGCAACAATATATTCAATTCCCTCTTTGGTTGTACGAGACACACAATGCTGTCAATACTAGATTAAGGAAAGAACGGATTGAACAGAATGTCGAGAAGGGTAGCTTGACCACGCCAGCAGAGGTTGTTTGGCCACCGGCTTCTTCCTGTCGTTCGTGCTGGTTATCCAGGGAGAAGGATCGATGGGATGAATTTGAAGTATTTAAATTTTTGCAACAATCGTATTGGTATGTTTCTTCTACAACGATGTCGAAGAGAGTGAGACGACCTTCATTCCTTGTTGAGTGAACATTTGACGACGTTCAAAAGCACTCATCATTCGTCGTCTTTTTCTTTTACTTGATTTGTTGCTAGGTTGGAAGACGAAAGAAGCTCCGACCTGCTGGAGATATTGTCAGCAGGTAGAGTAGGCGCAAAATCAATAGTTTCGGCAGAACATAATGAACTTGGGGGGAATTACAGTTTTCAATTCAACGCAAGCTTCATAGGACCATTGTGCTGGTTTGTCCTTACAGCTTTTGTTTGGTACAGGTACAGAAGGAGACGATACAACCTGATAGGTCTTCACAAAAAGATATGATCCGATGACTTTCGACATTCTCGGGCCTCCAGACTGACACGATTTAGCAGAACAGTTGTCAATGAAGAAGAAAATGGCCATGTATTCTTTCCAGTGTTCACACCGGGGCGTCGGGTGAAAACAACAAAGCGACGTCGTTGAACCTGCTGGTGTTTCTCAGACACTCTTTATCGAGACCATTTGGAATCAAGTAATGAATAAGTCGTGTCAAATAGGTTTCGTTAGCTTTGGGTTGCTACTGTCCGACAGTATACCATTTTATTCACTTCCTACAACCAAAAGCTTTACTGCATGATACGATATGTGCATCGAGACTTCACACAATTGGCGCCTACTTGGTGAAGAATTACTTTCTACTCGAAGAAACTGTCTGAATTTTGGATGCAAGCTTGATTCATCCACTCGTTCTCACTCATTACTGCAAAATGAGCACTGTGTATGCAATGTGAGACAGCGTTACGATTACCTAGCTCACCACGCACTACTAGTTTTGCTGCATATTAATTCGGAGCTGAAACAAATAACGGTGTTTCATATTCCATTCGTGGTGGACATCTTTGATATTGTAGATCTGCAATAGGACATTTTTCCCGATGTTACTTGTAAATTCTTCCTCATTCTGTCATAAAAATGAGTTTCGATTAACAACGTGTTGCTTTCTACTATAGAGTTGTTGAACTCGACGCCCTCTGAACTGAACAAGTCCATCAGTTCATTCGTTGCCATGATCTATCTTATTGGTGAGGTTTGGTTTTTTTCTCATCTTTTTTAGAAACACCATAGTAAAGTAAAACTTCCCTTCGCAATAAATTTCTCTGTGCCGTTCGTTCTCATACCGGTAAATGTATCATACACGCAAACGTATTCAGTACATAATTACCCCTACTGATAACAATAATACATACCGGTACTCCTAATTAAGGAGTACGAATACATCATCATGTACTTCGTACGCGTAACAATTACTCCGTATTACTTCGTACCAAGTAAGACTACTAATATGTAATTACCCCTCCTCCGTTTTGGTTGGCAAGACTCATCCCCTCTCTTAAGAAAAATTCGAGGCGTGCGCGCCGGGAATTTTTCTTTAGATAGGGGATGAGTCTTGCCAACCAAACGACTCCGAGTAGTATATGCAGCCCTTGGAAAAAGGGAGCACCCTAAAGAAAACTCCTCCTCCCCAGATACTAGTACGAGGAGGAGGTCAAGGAGGAGGGGTGATTAGGTATGTAATACCATGGTCGTAAGGGAGAGCACAAAGGGAAGAGGAGGAGGTTCTTGCTAGGGACCAATGCTGGCTGTTTGTTGCTGCTGTTCCTTGTTCTTTTATTGCTCCGGATTACATCCCCCATTCGCCCCCCCCCCCCCTTTTCACGGTAAATTGTGCGGATTCATTCATTCTACTCTCCCCACAGTCCCACGTGTTGTATGTGTGAAAGAATACTTTAGTACCGGTTTTCCATATTAAAGTAAGTTTTTTGACTCCGTGTTGAGCAACTCTTACTTACTCAACACACAGAGTTGTGTGTGAAAATGTCCTAAAAATACTTTTTGAGTTGCTCAACTCAACGGGATTCTGGGCCCTGCACGATTGATTCCTTGACACCGCTGTGTAGGATCTAGTAGAATCCCTACTGCATCCTGGATTTTAGAAACCTTTTTGGCGGTTTTTCCCCGTACAGTAGGATCTAGTAGAATCTCTACCAAATCCTGGATTTTAAAAACCTTTCTGGCGGCACGATTGATTCCTTGACACCTGTGTAGGATCTAGTAGAAACCTTGCTACATCCTGTATTTCAAAAACCTTATCAGGCATATATTTTCAGCCGTTCTTACCGGTCAGAATTATTCTTAAGCATTTTATCATAAGCAACTCAGTATTTTTAAGTATTTGTCACATACCAACTCCGGGTGTTGACAGAGCAATACAAATGGCAAAGAGGGAACTAACGCAGAATTAGCAACAGTCGCAAGAGGGATTTTGCTTATTTGATTCCTTGACACTTGTGTAGGATCTAGTAGAATCTCTACTACAACCTTGATTTATTGCTGTTTTTTCCACGTTGTAATTCATTATTTCAAATTCAACCCCACTTTGCAAAAGCAAATCGGAACTCCCCCCCCCCCCCCCGGCCATGGAAATAGACCCTCTCACTGCTTCGTATCCCATTACAACAACAAGCAACCCATTCTATCACACTGTAAGTCATTTCCGGTCCTTTGGTTGCTTGGGGGGAAGCTGTTCACCAGTGTGTTCTGTTTGATTCGTCACCGTCGTCATGATTATGACGCAGCAACAACAACAGCAACAACAACAGCAACAACAACAGCAACAACAACAGCAACAACAACAGCAACAACAACAGCAACAACAACAGCAACAACAACAGCAACAACAACAGCAACAACAACAGCAACAACAACAGCAACAACAACCCACCAACAATTGGTAGCAGCCAGGAAGTCTACAGTGAAAGCCTAGGTTTACCATATTATGCCCTTGCTGCCGCGTGGGTTACTTTTTTTTGTACACGAATTTAATTTGTGTTACATAAGAGTACAGGGCTATACCATTATTATAGACCCACAGCAGTTTTATCATACTAGGTTCACCTCTGCTTGAAAACTACAATTGGATGAAGAGAGATGGCCCCGTTGATCGCCTCGCGGCATCTGCCTGCTACAATCTAGGGGAATGGTGTAGTCACGGCGTCCAAACTACGGGCTGTTGCTGCTACTCTCGCCCTGCCGGCATCTGAACCACAAGCACTGCGCTGCTCCGATCTAGGGGACTGCTGTATCCATGCCATTTGAATTACAAGCACCACCTTGGATAATTGAAATCAATACAAGCAGTGATACGAGGATTGATTCCAGTGGCAATACAAGCTGCGGTACAACAAGACGCGACCTTCCCCTTGTACCCGGTCCGCTCAGCAGACTCAATATTCATCATGACTTACTCTCTAGTAAGAAATAGGTCTACACACTAATTCTAGCTCTTTTTTTGGAATATACCTTGGTCCCTAGTCTGTTGTGTATTGGTCTGTTCTGGGAGTATCAAAAAGAGTGCTACGTCCGAGGTGAATAGTGCTCAGAATACAACTGGAAATCACGACAGAAAATACTAGTAGTACAGAGGAGTAACACTACTAGAAATCACGTACCAATACTACGGAGTAATTTAGAAACTACTACTAGTAGAAATCACGTATTTGGCACCTATTTTGCTAACTAGTATTCGTGTAGGAATTCTACGGCATATTTTTGAAATTACTTTAGTATCATGCCATTATCAGAGCAGAAAACACTACTAGAAATGGTGTAGCAATTCTACGGCATATTTTGGAAATTACTAAAGTACCACCCAACGATACTGAAGTAGCACCCCCTCCTCCACACCTTTTTCCCGCCTGTGAGTCATTCAGTTTTTTCTTACTTAGGCACTGATCGGATCAAGTGCACGTGCTCTCCCGTGTGAGCCATGGTATTACTATAGGTAACACCCCGTCCTCCGTTTTGGTTGGCACGTGTCATCCCCTCTCTAAAGAAAAAACTCCCTTAAGAAAAATCCGAGGCGCGCGCGCCGAGGATTTTTCTTAAGGGAGTTTTTTCTTTAGAGAGGGGATGACACGTGCCAACCAAATCGACTCCGAGTATTATCAGTGGGGAGGAGGGGTGTTACTTGGTACCACTCTAGCTGCTTGTTTACGAGGCCCCCCGGGCCGAGGAAACAAGCAGCTAGAGTGGTACCAAGTAACACCCCTCCTCCCCACTGATAATACGAGGAGGAGGTAAAGGAGGAAAGGGGTGTTGACATGGTAATCTCTATGGCTTCGGAAGGACGAGTACAAAGGAGGAGGAGGGGTATCGGTGTTGCTTACAGTAGCGGTTCGACGCTGCTACAGGGGGAGTAGGAGCTGTTGTTGCTGCTACGGGGGGGACAGGGGGAAGGGTAAACTGGTACCGATTGGTGGTACCGAGGAGTACTCGTAGGAGCAAGTACAAGATGTACGGTAGGGATCAGTGGTACCATTTTGGTGGTACCATTTGGTGGTACCGGAGTACCACTCACTTTGTTAAGTAATAATTTTTTCCAACGCATTGCACCTGTTTTTAGGTATACTCAAGCGCAAAGAGGGAGCAAACGCGCGGGATTCGCAGCAGCAGAAGGATTTGGTTGATTCCTTCTTGACACCACGACCTGTGTAGAATCTAGTAGAATCCCTACTACAACCTGGATTTTTGCTGTTTTTCCCGGTCGTAATTCATAATTTCAAAATCAACCACTTTCAAAAGCAAATTGCTCCCCGACCATGGGAATAGACCATTTTTACTGCTTTCTTTCCTATTACAACAACAAGAAACCACCCATCCTATCACACTGTAAGTCATTGCCGGTCCTTTGGTTCCTGGGGGGGGAGATATTCAGGCTGTTTCGATTTGATTTGCGACAGTTGCTCCTGTCGTCATTTTTATTTGCTTCGTTGTTCTTGCTCACAAGAACGCTGCTTCTTTTTGCTTGTTTGACCATGGGAATAGCAAGGAGCGAGCAGCGATAAGCGATAAGCAACAGTGAGAAGGGAGAGCAGCATGAAGGATCAACAAGAATGACGACGACGAAGATGACATTTTAGCAGCAGCAGCACCAGCTGTCAGCGGTGTTGCTTCTCTTGCTCCGCCGTTACTGCTGGTGCTCTCGCCATTGTCTCCACTGAGCAGCAGCAGTGTCCCTACGAGCAGTCCCTACAAGGAGCGCCTCTACAAGCAGCGTCCCTACAAGCAGCGTCATTTGTGTTCCCGTTACCAACAATTCGCGTCCCACGAGGAGCGTTCTTACGAGGAGCAGTGTTCTCATCCTCGTCCTCATAGCCGACGGGGATTTGCAACCAGCACCGCGCTGCTCCAATCTAGAGGAAACTGTGTATTTCTTGCTCTGGCGTGCAAACTACAAGCACTGCTCTGCTCTGATCTAGGGGACTGGTGTATCCACAGCGTACAAACTACAAGCGCTGCTTCATTTATTACGGGACGACCATATTTCTCGTTCCAGCGTCCGAACTAAAACAAGCTCCCATTTTGGCCCAAACAGCCTCAATATTCATCATGGTGTGCTCTCTAGCAAGAAATAGGTCTACAGACTACTAATTCTAGCTCTTTGTTTGGCATATACCTACTCTGGTCCCTAATCTGCTGTGATTAGTCTGTTCTGGGAGTATCGAAACTAGTCGTAAGAGAACAGTACTCAAAATACGACTGGAAATTGTACAGTACGTTCTACTCGAAATCACGTAGAAAATAGTACCAGAATAAAGTGTGGTACCGGAGTACCACTTTTGGTACCAGAGTACCACCATCTGGTACTGGAGTACCACTCCCTCCTCCCCCCCGTTGAGCCTGTTTCAAACCCTCATTTTTCTTGGTACTTAGGAGTGAGTGCACGTGCTCGTCCGCCGAAGCCATAGGATTACCGTAATACCATGGCTTGCACGGGAGAGCACGTGCACTTGATCCTTGATCCGATGCGTGCCAAAGTAAATAAAAAAAGGGACTCAACGGCGAGGAGGGGCTGTTACTTTAGTAATTTCAAAAATATGCCGTAGAATTGGTACACGATTTCTAGTAGTGTTTTCTGCTCTGACAATGGCATGATACTTTAGTAATTTCCAAAATATGCCGTAGAATTCCTACACGATTTCTAGTAGTGTTTTCTGCTCTGATAATGGCTTGATACTTTGGCAATTTCCGAAATACTCCTAGAATTGGTACGTACCAGACTCATATGTACCACTTTTTCCAGTCGTATTCTGAGCACTATTCACCTAGCACTAATTTTGATACTCCCAGAACAGACAACTAATACACAACAGACTAGGGACCAGAGTATATGCCAAAAAAAGAGCTAGAATTAGTATGTAGACCTATTTCTTGCTAGAGAGCAAGTCATGATGAATATCGACTATGTTATTGGGTGGACCGGGTACAAGGGGGAGGACCTTGTATTGCAGCTCATATCGCCGCTGGAATCAATCCTCGTATCATTGCTACTCGTGTAAATTGCAATGATCCAAGGCAGTGCTTGTAATTCAAATGCCATAGATACACCAGTCCCCTGGATCAAAGAAGCGCAGTGCTTGTAGTTTGGATGCTGTGGATACAACAGGCGCCAAAGAAGCAGGCTGGTGGCACCGGAATCAAAGGAGCAATGAGAAGAAGGAGGGAGGGTCCAACGGGTGCACTTCTTCCTCTTACTAGTAGTGGTAGTTGGAGATCCAGGAGGGGGAGGGGGGGGGGGTTCTTCTTCTTCTTGTACCGTAGGGGTTGCTCAATGAAGAATTCCTGGCTGCTACAGACCAACGTTGGGTTGTTGTTGCTGTTGCTGTTGCTGTTGCGTTGGTAGATGACCAAGTCTGAGTCAATTGTGCTCGTAGACGATGACCAAGACCAAAGATCTTGAGCTAGAGCAGAAGATCAATTCTGGGGAGCTGGAGCCTTCTTGCTCTTTCCAGGTGGAATAGTTCAAACCATGGTTGCTGGAAAGGGGCTACTCCCATGGTCAAAAGCAAAAAAGAAGGAGAGAGTCGTGAGATAGGAATAAACAAATGACTGTTGACAAAAATGACAACGATGACTCAAATCAAAACACCATCTCCCCCTCCCAGCAAAGCAAACAAAGGACCGGCAATGACTTACAGTGTGATAGAATGGGTTGCTTTGTTGTTGTAATAGGATAGGAAGCAGCAAAAAGGGTCTATTTTTGGTTTTGCAAATTGCTTTTGCAAAGTGGTTGATTTTGAAATAATGAATTACAACCGGGAAAAACAGCAATAAATCAAGGTTGTAGTAGGGTTTCTACTAGATTCTACACAAGTGAGAAGCAATAAAATAAAATCACTGATGATATTTCTGCTATTCCCGTGAGTTAGTTCCCTCTTTGCCATATATATTGATCAACACCCAGAGTTGGTATGTGACAAATGCTTAAAAATACTAAGTTACTTATGATAAAAGGCTTAAAAATACTTTTGACCGGTAAGAACGATCCAGAATGTAGTAGGGAGTCTACTAGATCCTACACAGGTGTCAAGGAATCAATCGTGCCGCCAAAAAGGTTTATAAAATCCAGGATGTAGTAGGGATTCTACTAGATCCTACACAGTGGTGTCAAGGAATCAATTACCGTGTTGAGCAACTTAAAAAATATTTTAGGATATTTTCACACGCAACTCTGTGTGTTGAGCAATACTTACTTGCTCAACACACAGAGTTGTGTGTGAAAATATCCTAAAAATACTTTTTGAGTTGCTCAATACGGAGTCAAAAAAAATACTTTAGTATGGAAAACTGGTACTAAAGTATTCTTTCACACATACAACACGTGGGACTGTGGGGAGAGTAGAATGAATGAATCCGCACAATTTACCGTGAAAAGGGGGGGGCGAATGGGGGATGTAATCCAGAGCAATAGAAGAACAAGGAACAGCAGCAACAAACAGCCAACATTGGTCCCTAGCAAGAACCTCCTCCTCTTCCCTTTGTGCTCTCCCTTACGACCATGATATTACATACCTAATCACCCCTCCTCCTTGACCTCCTCTTCGTACTAGTATCTGGGGAGGAGGAGTTTTCTTTAGGGTGCTCCCTCTTTCATTTTTCTTTAGAGAGGGGTTGACACGTGCCAACCAAATCGGAGGAGGGGTAATTACATACCGGTAGTACGTACCGGTACGTACTTCGTATTATTTTTTTGTTCCTGTTGGTGTGACTAATCCTTCCGATACCAAAAATTACTACGAAGTATTGGTCATCCTGAGATCTTACGCGTAACAAAATAATTTGGCCTCTCCGATGGTGCATTGTACTCATGGTACTACTTATTCTTTGCTTTTTTTATTTTTACGAGGTAAGGCATGAATGTAAGAATAGGTGAATCGTGATTCCACTCACGGGGGGGCTTTTCGCTCACAGGTAGCTAGCATGGAATAACTCAAATACTACTGCGAACAGCAACGATGATGTTTCTATCATTCCGATCTTCTACTTAAATGAACATTTGATCGTGATTCAACACGGGCGTGTCTTCTACGATCTCATGAAAAATCATGACAATTAATGTGGACAATAATGCTTGTGTTGTCACATTCATTTTTGAACATGGATCATGACGGCATTCTAGGTATTAGCGAAGAACAGTTTCCAAAAACCGAAGAGACATCGGTGACTAAACATGCTCACAAAGAAGTAATGGTGAGGATATTCTTCATGAACCGAACTAAATCAAGAAAATTACTCACAAGAAAGAAATGGTGAGGATATTCTTTACAAACCGAACTAAATAAAGGAGTTACTAGCAGAAAATGTTTCCATTGAATGATATTATCACGGTCTTCACTGGTGGAAAGGGGGAGGATGCCGTCGTCTTCGAGAGGAGAGAAGATGAAATACAAAAGAAAAACCTGAGAGCTCTCGTAGTCGACAAACAGAAACGGATAGAAGAGCTCTCCAAATTCTGTACTGAGCTAAGAGCCAAAGAACATCTTCGACGGAAGAAAAAGGAGAAGAAATTACTACGCAAGAAAACGAAGACAAAAGATAAAGATTCTATACTTCAGGTCGAGTACTCATACGACAACAAGCATTCGACTTGTCCAAACAGATCGATCGAAATTGAAGATTTTATACTTTCTCCAGAACTTGACTCTGCCCCTAGTAGTTTAGCAGTAAAGGAAGCGAAGGAAGCAATCACATCGCCACAATATGCGAATCATGATAATGGCGACGACAGGTCGTCGATAAATGTCGATTTACAGACAGCCAAAACGAAGAATGAGAAGAAGGTTATAGAAATTGATTGCGTCAAAGATCATGCCGTAACAAAAAAGAGAGAGATGAATCCAAATTCATCTAGTGAAAACAATCCGCTAGATCCAAGTGGTTCCGTGCGAAACATTTTGTCAGTTGAGACCAACAGGGAACAAATGTCCATACAAGCGAAGAAGTCTATAACAACACACAAAAAACAATGTTCTGACAAGGGGGGCCCAACCCCAGCAACGCCTTTACCCATTTTTAGCTGGATGGACTACAAAATTGAAATCAGAGACCCTGTCAGTATTCAATCAAAGAGGGATTTGTGTAAAAGTGATTTTCATCGAAAGGACACAGGAACGCATCGACCTCTCACACGTCTACGGGGTCAGAAGCAATTGGGTGTTAACAATGATACCTCAATGACCCCGAATGCCCGGAACGGGAATTCTGTCGACTTGAACCTAGCTTCTTCAATTGCTTCAAGCGATCCCAAGACTCTGGAACCTTCAATACGTACATTGGATGGCAGTAATCAAGACATGGAAAAAGCAGGAGAAATAGTCGGCTCTAAAAGAAAATGGAAGCCCACAAAAGGGATGCATTCCATTTCCACTTCCACTTCGGAGGAGCGAAAAGAGAACAATAGGGACATGTACTCAAACCCTTCAATGGATTCACCCCCATCTTCTTCGCTTGACCCCGAAAACACAAACAAGGATCTTGCCAGCATTCAATCCAAGAGGGATTTGTTTGAAAGCGTCTTTCGTCGGAAGGCTCAAGGAATACCTCAACCTCAAACAAGTCAAGGCGGGAAGCAATTGGATATTGAAAGTGATAGCCCGGCAACCCACAAGACGGTGAAACAAGGGTTCGTTGAATTGAATCTGGCTTCATTTGGTTCAAAACCAAGCAATCTACAGAGTTCAAAACCTTCAAAACGAGTGTTGGATGGTAGTGACCATGAAAAGGATAGACTAGAGGTATTCATTGCTTCTGCCGTGGCATTACTTTTCGATAAATCCCTGGAAAGCGAGATCCGCTGTTTGGTTTTTCAAATAGATCGTGCAGGTGGATTTCCAATGACCCGACGACTCAGCCTTCGTGACAACGAGCTTGTTGGAAAAATGGTCATGGCCATAAGGAATGACCCTAGCATCGAATCAATTGACGTTTCTCCCAGATTGTTTGGAACCATATCCTCGACTTTGTTGGAACAGTTTGTTCGATCACTGAGGATCAATCTCCACTTGAAATCTCTGACTTTCAGTGGAGTTGAATTAGGAAATGATTTTCTATACAGCCTAGCAACAAGCATGGAATCCAACATTGTTCTTGAAGTGATCAATTTGTCGAACAATCTTTTCACAAACGAAGGGTTGGCTGAATTTTGTCAGATTGTGGCTGTATCAAACGATACATTGAAGTTATTGAATTTAGAGAATCAGACAACCCCAGTCTCTAAAGCCAGTGAAGATTGTGTTTTGGATGCGTTTCAGAAGAACAAAACATTGAAACAAGTGAAATTAGATTTCCAGTCAAAGGAAGCTTCTAAACGCCTCGCTGGGATACTCAATAAAAAAAAAGGTGATTGCCCTATCAAAACATCAACCGACAAGAAATTGCTAAATTTACTTAGACTTGAGGCAAACCGTACACAGCGTCTCTTAGGAGATCACGATGAAGGAGATTCTCTATTTGACACGGCAGAAAAAGATTGGGATCATATCTATCAATTGTCGGTTTTGTTTGATAAGCACAAATTAAACAAACACGTTCAAGAAACGTCAGCAGATTTTGTTTCGCCCACCCAGAGAATGAACGGAGATTCAATGACGAAGGAAGGGAAGAAGTTTTTTTTGTTTGGAGCATTTCAAAAATCCCTTGGGGAGTCGATAACCTGCTTGAATTCGAATGGCTCTTTCTTGACCGCAGAATTCATTTCTAACTACTTTCTGGAGGATGCTCAATCTGATGGTTTGACGTTTGACTTCCACGGCCAATGGAAACTTTTCAAGAGATTCCCAGCCCATGACCCATCTCGCCCATTGATTGTAAGCAAGTTCGTTGACGCGATAGCCACACACCCAAGAGCAGGCGAAATAACTGCTATTAATATGGCAAACACAGGATGCGGTGACGACTTTCTCATTGGTCTTGCAAGTCGCTGTCTAAGCAACGAATCAATTCTGCCCAGTCTATTGATACTAAATTTCGAGACCAACTTCATCAAAGGCGATGGTATTGTCGCCCTCGCAAAGGTTATTGAAAGTCGGACAAGCTTGAAGTTTCTCCAAGTTATTCGATTGGAAAATCAGAAGTGCTTGCACAAAAGCGAGGCCGAGCTTGCTCTGGCGAAGGCTATGCGAGTGAATTTCAGCATCGTTGCAATGAGCTTAAGCGTTCGAAGTTTGATGGAGAGGCAACAAATAACCAAATATTTATTGCGCAATGTAGAGTTACTTCGCCAAGCACGTCAGCAACACTTCAAAGCAACTGGAATACAACGTGAACGTAACGAAGTCGAGAAATTATTTGATAGAATAGCTGAAAACGACGATAAGATCGATACTGTCGACCTCGTTGGTAATAACAGATTTTTGACGCTAACCCCCGAAGAAAAGACGAGGGCCGCAAATGCGTTTGCCACAAACACAAATATCAAGTTCATAAATTTCAATTCCTGTGGTATCGACGACGAATTTGCAATAAATCTTGCCAACTCGTTGAAGCGTAATGCCACCATAAGTAAAGTTCTTCTCGAAGGGAATGCAATATCTGGAGCTGGCATTACTGCATTGTTCAAAGCTCTCGCAGAAAATTCTTCGATTGAAGAATTGAAATTGCACAAACAATCGAAGACAATGAGTACTTCGGAAGAGCACATGCTTGCTGATATCCTGCAACCCAACACGGCTTTAACGAAACTGGGAATTGATCTGAGAACGACAATGGCTCAAGTCCAACTTGACAAAAAACTCAACCTCAATCGCAATGTGTCATTGAAACTTCGAGCGGAGTCAAAAGGTGAAACCTTCAGACCCAGCGATACTTTAGCCTTCATCAGATTTTAGACACGTTCGACAAAATGGTCTTGAATTCTTTTATTTATATTAATGATATTGCGTTGTTACTTCCTTCTGCGTCAAATTTGTAGTTGTACGTGTGTGTACTTGGTCTAGGAAAAAAAAATACGGAGTATTTTTTAGTTATCGATTACACCTACCGTAGTTGAATCAAGTACCTCATTATTTATAACTGATAATTCGTCTTTCGATGACAAGAAAATGTTTTTTGTTTCAAGTTGCTGCGATGTGGGTTCTGGTAGAAAGAAAGGTTCCAGAACTAATTGCAAATGACAAATCGAACGTAGGCCATGGTCTAAATTTGCAGCCGTTCCATATCAGGATTGATAAAGTCAAACATCGCGCACAACCTGGTCACGAGAATTGAATGTCAAATATTCATTTTTTTCGATTGTCTCCTGGGCCTGCTAGTCGTCGCTTGCGACATCTTCTTCTGTGCACTCTTCCTCTGGCGCTGAACCGCCACCACCGAATAAGCTTCTCGCCATGTCGAATTTGGAATTCGTTTTGACCTGATCCCGACCGGTTTTCTTCCATTGCTTTTCGCGATCAGCCTGTTGCTTACGGATTACCATTTCTCCAGTTTCTTCCTGTGTCACATCCTTCAAATTGCTGATCGTTTGCCGTTTGGCTTCTTTATACTTTTGATCTCGGTCGTGTTGATCATAACGGGCATTGGACTCGACTGTCTCGGTGATTGTAACTTCTTTCAGACGGTCTTTCGTACATTTTATCTTCGCCTCGGTTTCCTTCTTCTTCTTTGTCTGTCCCAGTCCAAACATTAATTCCGCCATGATTGAAGTTAAGTTTATTATAACAGAATATTACAATCGTCTCGCTCTTGAACACTTGCGATTGAGGGTTCCTTCTGTTCGGTAATCTTACGTTCCTTCGTACAAATGGACTGCTAAGATGAAAACGTTCTGAGTTCTGACGCTCGTCTACCGACAGTATCTTACCTCATAATTTTTGGTTCGTAAGATTACCGGCACGGTACGGTACCGGTAGATTTTGTACCGTAGATTGGAGATTTCTTAATTTTTTAGATACCCAGTCATCTACCGCTACTCGTACTCGTACAATGTCACATGAATGCAACCCGGGTTGCATTTAACCTGGGCTAGTACAACCGGCTACACGATTCTATGTAGGCACTAGTATTATGTTTGGTACCCCACCATGTGGCGGGGTACACAATTTTTTTTGTACTACTAAGAGTAGAGTACGGGTTGCATTTTCAATTTTAGCATAGTTGCACTACTGGTTGATTTGTAGCCCTGCATTTTCCCACGGAGGTGCGCAACTTATGCAACTCACGGATAGCAAGTGACTCGCTTATATGCAACTCCCGAATAGCGAGTCACAACGAAATAATTTTATGTGCTTTTGCTCTCTTAATTCTCATACACATGATGCAAATCGTCGATCGATCGATCGCACTCCGATTCTTACTAGATTAGATAGATTAGATCACTTGATTTTCGATCGATTAGCCAAAAGCTCACTTTTTTCGATCGCGATCGATTGTCTAGTAATTGCAAATCGATCGAAGCAAAACAAGCAACAAGCAACAAGCAACAAGCAACAAGATGCCGCGTCAGCTGAGCATGGATCCGAAGAACATTCGGGCCCGTGAAAGGGCCCGTGAACGCCGTGCTCGAGCCCAAGCAGCAGCAGCTTTAGCTGCCATGGATCCTGCAGCAAGAACACCAAGGGAGGAGGCACGGGTTGTACAGCAAGCAAAGGACCTTGGAGCAATCCGGCGTGCACGCGCTGTCATTCAAAGAGCTGCAGCAGCTGCAGAAGCAAAAGATGCTGGTAACTCTGACGACGACGAACCGGAGCCTCCAGAGGAGGAGGAGGAGGACGAGGATGACGAGGAGGAGGAGGAGGACTATGAGGAGGAGGAGGACTACGAGCAGGAGGAGGACTACGAGCAGGAGGAGGAGAATGGCCTAGGGGAGCTAGCTGCCTTAGCTTTAGCTGCTGATGATGACGAAGTCCTAGATGACGCCGAGGACGACGACGATGAGGATGCGCCAATGGCCCCACCAGCAACAACAACAACGCCGCCGGCCCCAGCAACAAGAAGAGCGCCAACAACAATCCCCCCCCGTCGAACAAGAGGACCGGCACGAAGGGGACCCGATCCAATTCTACCCAATGATGTGAATGCCCCCACTCAGCTCTTAAGATACCACCAGATTTTGTTGGAGTTGATGTCCTTCATTGCTGGAGGGCATGAATACGCTACCGACCGGGTGTTCAACCAGGAAGAGCTTGTTGTGATTACCCCTGATGATATCTACAAATGGATGTGCTTGAAGGTGTATGGGATGGAGGATCCAGGAGTAGACGATAATCCAGTTGGTGGCCGTTCTAGCACTTTGAGATATTGGAAAAAAGCTATCTCCTACTTCATGACTAACACTGCAGCTTGGGATGAAACAAACAAGACTGGCAATCCTACTAGATCTATCAAGATCAATTGACTGATCAAAGCTGTGGCTAAGAAGGAAACCCGGCAGCTTGGCGTCAAAACGTCTGCTGATAGGGCTTTCACACATGAAGAGTTTGCTCAAATGCTTGACCTCACAGCCATTGGAGACAGCCTCCAAAGCCTCCGGCATATGGCAATGCTCCGAGTCCAGCTGCACTTGATTGCAAGAGGAGATGACACATCACACATGAAGAAGGCTAACTTGCAGGTTAGTACTACATACCCTGGCTATCTTACGATTCAGATGAGGTGGTCAAAGAACGTCCATGACGAGGGAAATTGTCCATTACAACTTGTGATGGGCGCTATGGATCACAGATACTGTGTACTAATTGGCCTTGCTATCTACCTGGAGGCATGGCTTGGTAGTGGCGCTGGCCGGTTGAGCCAGTGGCTGTTTGCTGAGGGTGATACTGATTCCAGGTCACCACTGAAAGCCCAGAACAAGGAAGCCGACAAGTGCAAGTCGGCATACCAAAAGGGTCTGAAGGCTATCATAGAAGGTGATCAGTTTAGGCCCCTTGGAAGGCAGCAAAGGCTAGGGACTCATTCAGTGAAGAAGTGGGCTACAACTATGGCTAGGAGAGGAGGCGCGACTCGTGATGATGTAAACTATAGAGCTAGATGGAAGACTAAGAGTATTCAAGATTGGTACTTGGATGTGCAGTTGGACTGGCCGGATATCAATACTGGTAGCAAGCTTTCCCATTGTGGGATTTGCTTGTACAAGGAGAAGGATGACAGTGGCCTAACAGATGACTGGCTTTGTGCTTCAGTAGCTCCTGCGATTCGAGGAGCCTTTGGGGATGATGTTGCTGCTATCCTAGCAAAGCCCTTGCTTTGGGCTTGCTTTGATCCTGCTGTTGCAGATTATATCCCCCTTGGACTGAAGCAACAGATCATTCGCAGATATGAGCTGTTGCAAGGGAGACTTGAGGATGGGGTGAATCCTATTCGTAGAGCTGAAGTTGTTGCTTCCAATATTGATGGAATTGTGTGGCTGGATGATATTAAATTCCTTTCGTGACCAGAAGTACCAAAGCTACCAAAGGGTAGATTTCCTATGCGCATGAATCAATGAGTCCCGTATCCATCTAAGTAATCGATTCCCACGGCATATCGATTCCCACGGCGCATCGATTCCCATCGCGCATAAACGGTGAGCAATCCCTGTCTTACGATATTGCCATTGTTCTTCGGTGAGCAAACTCTGATTTCATAAAATATCACACGAGCTACGGGAGCAATTCCTGACCTTAATGATAAACATTTCATGGAGTCTTCCTAACGGAACAAGAGAAGAAAACCGTTGGCATGTGATTCTCACACAATACATATACATGCATACAAATATATATGGTCAACGACTAATACATGTACAGAAATAATCAGCGAGTAATCTCAGCACTACGCAACAGCAGTTGCAACGTATTCATCTCAATAAAAGAGATATCTTGCATTTCGGCAAGATTTCACTTTATCTCATACTTTTAACATTCAACTGATTTATATCCCAAAATTCACACTAGTTGCTACCAACTACTTGTAATCTACATACTAAGGTCTGTCTCGCTGCAATCTGAATAAGTCACAGCAAGAGGAGATCTGGCGTTTCCCTAGTCTCGCCTGTAGTCCGATTATCCGTTGCCGAAAGTATCCAAACAAAATTGTCACGCGTAGAGTACAATCGTTCGCCTACTAACACACTAACACAGCGTTGCTGTTCGTCAGAAGTCCTTGAATCAGACTCTCAACGAATCGGATTCAGAAGGAAAATAATAGATTAACAGTCACAAGCTCTAAGAAGGCTTGCACACAAGAAGGAACAGGAACGGAATTGAACATAATTCCTACACTGGCATATGCACGTCGCACATCGCACAAGAAGCAGTTCCCATTCTCAGTTACCACGCACTTCTTTCCAAGGCTCCGAACCACCACAGATGCCGAACATACCGGTAATGCCCGTCAATGCACTCGGAGGCGAAGAGAAGAATGACGCTGAAGTCACCACTATCGAACGCTTTCCCAGCTTCGATGCTGATATGAGAAAGATACTCATATCATTACTCAACGTAACAAGTGAGATTACTAGCAAGTTGTGCCTAGCTCTCACAGAAGGCGGATTATGCGAGTGGAAGTCGTTCCTCGACGCACTTATCGAACCGGATTTTGCACGCGAACTTACCTATATGGAGCAAGGATTGGCAACGCATATCCCTCGATCCATCCATAGGAGCATAGAAGCACTTGCGGATTTCGCTATCGACCTACAAGAAGAAGGTGTCGACCTAGGAGAAGACGAGAAGGACTGGAAAGATGTAAAGTCATATACATACAGGGAATTCCAGGCATTCCGCGGAGAGCGTGCCCAACGCTTACGTAACGAATCTGTTCTGAACCCACCACCTCCTCCGGCAGGAAGTAACAAAAAGTCCCCTCAGCAGGTAAAGTACGAATCATGGTGCCGAAAAGCACGAGATGAAAAGTCCTTTACACCCCTCACGAATGACTCAAGATTCGAACACTGGCTCGTCGGTTTCAAAGCTAAACTCGAGGCATACGACATCGATACAGAGACATTCCTCGATGAAACTTGGCCTCCAGCCACGCTTGTGGGTTACACCCGTGATCTCTACGTCAAACAATGTGCCTTCTTCTGGGTACTAATGTTGGAAGTCTTCAAGAGTGACCTTTCTGCATCATGTGTACACAGTCATTCTACCACTCGTGATGGACGCAAGGCCTACTTCGACTTCGTAAACCTTCATAGCCAATCAAAAGCAAAGGTATACGACAACTCGACCCAGCTACAAGCGTTGCTCAAGTTGAACCTCAACAATTGGAAGGAATCCAAAGTGAAATTCATCACACATTGGTTTGATGAATTAAATCACCTCAACAAGCTCCGTCCTCCCAACAAGCCCCTCGAGTACCACACTGTAAAATCAGCATTGTGTCAGGCATGCTATTCCAGCTTCCAGCTAAGTGAACAGTTTGCCAAAGTCAAGGATCCAGGTGGGACGAATAGCACCGTAACGGATGCAGTTGCCGAAGCCGCTGCTATCCATGATCTTAAAATCACGCTTTTACTCGAAGCAACTCGACTTGATTCCCAGTCTGCGATGTCTGCTCCTTGGTCGACCATACGTGCACACGTTCATGATTTCTCTTCTGACTCGATTCAAAACCATGAGGACTATGCTCTCCCCATCGAATTTGAAGGAGACTATCAAGATTATGCCGTGTTCAAGGCTGGACGTACCCCTGACCCTACCACAAGGTTGCCTACAAACATATGGAAGGCCTTGTTACGTCAGGACATGAAGAGTTGGCTCAGTTTTTCTCCGGAAGGAAAGAAAATCGTGGTTGCCTCATTACGACACGACTTACTTAACACTAACCAACCTGACCCCAACAGTGTCAAACCCATTACACGAAAGGCATACCAACATGAACACTCGGTATCTTTTCAAGAAGACGATACTTCAACCAAGGATGAGCATGCCAATTCTGCAGCAGACCTACATCCTGCTGTAGAGAATGATCGTAGAGGCGTTTTCCATGCATCTCTAGGTGTATACAAATCCACGACCTCCTCGTCTAAGGACCAGCGACCTCTCAAGTCTTCCGTGTCACCCGCGCATCCAGCTCGATTCCTCTCAAACAACCCTGACATTCAGTACAAAAAGGACGGTGACACCCACATACCTGTCGGAACACCATCGTATTCCGCCAATTTTCACCAGTGGTATACTCCCGAGGATGATCTCACCTTTCCTAATGATGGTCCCGTAACGTCATACACATACCGTATACACAAAACTACGGTTACTAGCCCTGGTTTTGCCATGGTTGATCGCGGCGCAAATGGCTGCATCATCGGTAATGATGCATGTCTCATCTCCAAGGATATTCCACCACGATATGTTAACGTCACCGGCATTAACAATCATCAGGTACAAAACATTCCCATTGCTACATGCGGAGCATATTCCATGTCGAACAGAGGCCCCGTCATTCTTATTTTCAATGAATGTGCCTATACAGGACGACATCCTTCTATATTGTCATCTGGCCAGATGGAAGCATATTTTTCCACTGTAGACGACACGTCCATCAAAGCAGGCGGAGGACAGGTCATCACCACCTCCGATGGCTATGCACTGCCTCTTAGCATACGACACGGCTTACCATACCTTGCGATGCAAAAGTATACGACTGTCGAATTTGACACGCTACCACATGTTATCATGACGTCCGATAAACATTGGGACCCATCTGTTCTTGATACCACGATCAGTGCAAAGGATGAACAATTTCTCCAGAAATATCCTCCACAACCACAGCAACTCCCTTATGCCGATTACGACGAATATGGGAACCCACGCTGCCTTGAAGGATTCGATATATCTGTTTCTCCCGGGTCCTCCACGGTCACATCCCTCAGCTCGTATTCCAGCCATTCCACCCGATCTCCCTTTCTTCCAATTGATGATCATAAGAACAACGATCGCACCTTTTGGCTTACTTCCACTGACTACGCTCATCAAGAACGTCTCGCATGCTGCGCGCCAACCGCAGTCTCTGGAACAGTCACTGCGTTTCCGACAGATTGTACAGCCAGTGACACTACACGCATTGCAGCTACGCCCCGCGAAAGATACCCCAACGAACATGACTACTTATCCCTCAAACCTTTCTTTTGTTGGGTTTCCACCGATCGCATCAAAGCTACTTTTGAAAACTCAACCCAATACGGTTCGTTAGCGGTTAGCCCTGATGGTAACATTTTCAAACGGTTTCATTCCCCTCAACCGGCCATGAACGTTCGCCCCTTCAATGACGATGTTATGTCCGATGCAGTCTATTCAGATGTCCCAGCAATTGATGGTGGATCCAAGATTGCTCAGATCTTCTTTGGCCGCAAATCGCATATTATTCACGTTGAAGAAATGCGTACCACCGGCGATTTTCTACCCTGCTTTCAGAACTTTGTTCGAAAATGGGGCAGGCCCATCCGCCTCCTTTGCGACCACGGTAACTATCAATCAAGTAAGAAAGTCATGGATTACCTCAAAATGTTATGGATTGGACTCTGGCAAAGTGAACCGTACCATCAACACCAGAATCAATTCGAACGACGATACCAAACGTTCAAACGCATTGTCAATCGCGTCATGGATCGTACCGGCACACCGCCACACATGTGGTTACTGTGCATGACATACGTCGCGGGTCTCCTCAATGTTGTCTCTGACCCTACGCTGTCCGATAAACAACCGATCTTCATTGCCACGGGTACAATTGGCGACATCAGCGCATACACCAGTTTCTTCTGGTTTGAACCTGTGTATTTCAAGACCAATGACTCTCCTTTCGGTACCAAATCTACCGAACGCCTCGGTCATTTCGTCGGCATTGCCGAACATGTTGGCAATGGACTCTGCTTTCGAATCTGGGATCCAGTTACCAACAAGTTACTAGACCGGTCCGGTGTTCGATCTGCTCTTACTCCTGAGTCACGTAACAAACGCGCGGGCTTATTTACTGATGATGGTTTCATCAAATGGCGTAATGCAAAGGATTCCTTACCCCGTCTATACGCCACTGGAGAAGCTCCAGCTTTCAAACATGGGGAGCATACCAATCAGAATAAACTCATTGACGAGTCTACTAAACCAAACAGCTCAGTTTCCCCTAACGGTTCACCTGCTGATTCTGACACCGCCGATGACACCGTTCCATCTGCACCCAACAAACAAACAGATACCACGCTCCACGCATCTAGCACTCAACCAATTCTTCAACCACCCGCCCACCCCTCGTTACCGAGCTTTCTTTACACGAAAGTCGATGACAGCCCAAGCTGGTCACCTTCCCCACTCCCTAACAACTATGGGGAGAGTCTTGATGGTCCTCCTACGACACACATCTTCAGCAAGACATCCGACGGCGTCCTCCTTACTGAAGATGATTTTGACCCACCGGAATTAGCATACTTTGATGTTAGTGACGTCGCAACCCCACACACAAACCCAGCTACTCCTTCCGTAGACCCATCACAGGTAGTTGTTACCGACGAAGAAGGTAACGCACAGTTTGACGATGATGGTAAACCTATTACCATTCCTACGATCCCGATTGCCGATCTACAAGGACGTTCCTTCCTTGTAACCAATCTCGATGGCACCCGGAAGCGTCTTACCATTGTCGATGTTGAAGACAGTCTGGAACGCAATAAAGACTTCATCAAGTTCAAGTGTAAACACTCCGATGACGAACTAGATGATATCATTGCATACAATGACGTCATGAATTACATACATCGTGATTCAACACAAGAAGACGGCAAACTCTGGTCGTTTCGCCGCATCCTAGGACACCAAGGTCCACTGGATAACAAGCATCCTCAATACAAAGGTTCCAAGTATAACCTCTGGATTGAATGGGAGAATATGGAACGCACATATGAACCTCTGGCCAACATTGCAGCCGACGACCCGGTCACCGTTGCAAAATATGGGAAAGACAACAACTTGCTTGATCTCCCGGGTTGGAAACGTCTCAGAAGAATCACCAACCTAGCCCGACGAACCAAGAAACTTGATCGACTCGTGCACCAAGCCAAACTACGTTCCTTCCGTACCACTCCGCAGTATCAATATGGATTCAAAGTTCCTTGTAGCCACGAAGAAGCCCTCCGATTTGATCAAGCCAACAGAAACACCAAATGGGAAGATGCCACCACTCTGGAAATGGCACAACTCAATGAATACAATACATTCATTGATAAAGGCGTATACAAGACAAGCTCCATTCCCACGGGATTCCAACAGATCAAGGTACACATGATATACGCTGTCAAACACGACGGAAGACACAAGGCTCGCCTCGTTGCTAACGGTAATCTCACTGAGGCCCCTATCCACAGTGTTTACGCAGGCGTCGTATCTCTTCGCGGTCTACGTATGTGCCTATTCCTAGCTGAACTCAACGATCTAGAAGCATGGGGCACCGACATAGGTAACGCCTACTTAGAAGCAGTCACCTGCGAGAAAGTATGCATCAAGGCAGGTCCCGAATTCGGATCGTTGGAGGGTCACCTGTTGGTCATTTACAAAGCCCTATATGGTCTCAGGTCTTCAGGCAAGTGCTTTGGAGACTTACTCGCGGCTTGTCTCATCGAACTCGGCTTCGAAAGATCCCGCGCAGAACCGGAAATATTCCTCAAACCCGGAACGAACAAGCACGGTGAACGGGTATATGAGCTTATATGCACATATGTCGATGACCTATGTCTCTGCATGGCAGATCCCAATTCCTTCTTGAAGATATTGCAATCGTCACCATATAACTTCAAATTGAAGGGATCCGGACCTATGAACTTTCATTTAGGATGTGGATTTGAGCGCGACGAACATGGTGTTCTGTGCATGAATCCCATAAAGTTCATCGAAAAGATGGAAGCATCTTACGAACAAATGTTCGGATGCAAACCTAACACTAGGTTCCGATCACCCATCGCGGAGAACGATCATCCTGAATTGGACTCCTCAGCCTTTCTTGAAGAAACCGGTATACAGAAATACCAAAGTATGATCGGTTCACTGCAATGGATCATCGCTATTGGCCGTTTCGATGTACAAACAGCCGTGATGACGCTCTCAAGTTTCAGAGCTCAGCCACGAGATGGGCATCTCGAACGTGCTAAACGTATCTATGGATATATCTCCAAGTTTAGACATTTTAAAATCAGATTCCGCGTGGAACCGCCCGATTTTATATTGACTAAACCCGACACCATCGACTGGTCCAACACCGTCTATGGGGAGCATTCTGAGGAGCTACCCGACGACGCTCCTGCACCGCTTGGAAAGACAGTAGTGTTATCACACTTCTATGATGCCAACCTCATGCATGATATTCTCAGTGGCAAGGCAGTTACCGGCATTCTTCATTTCACGAACAAGACTCCCATGATGTGGTTCTCGAAGAAGCAGTCTACTACGGAAACAGCCACCTTTGGAGCTGAATTTGTTGCAGGAAGAACTTGCATCGAACAGATTGTCGATCTACGCCACTCATTCCGATACCTCGGAACACGAGTACATGATATCTCATACTCTTGGGGTGACAACGAAAAGATGATCCAAACGTCGACCTTTCCTTACGCAAGGTTGCATAAGCGTCATAACATTCTATCGTTTCACTACGTACGGAGCATGATAGCGAGAGGTTTCATTTTAATGATGCACATCCCAGGTAAGGATAACTGTGCAGACATTCTCACCAAGCATTGGAGTCACTCAGTTGTGTATCCACTGCTCAGGCCCATCTTCCACTTCTGTGGTAATACTGGCGACCTTCTCCAGGATGATGGAAGCATCATGTAGAGCGTGATGACCCTTCACGAGGAGACATGGGGAGTATTAAATTCCTTTCGTGACCAGAAGTACCAAAGCTACCAAAGGGTAGATTTCCTATGCGCATGAATCAATGAGTCCCGTATCCATCTAAGTAATCGATTCCCACGGCATATCGATTCCCACGGCGCATCGATTCCCATCGCGCATAAACGGTGAGCAATCCCTGTCTTACGATATTGCCATTGTTCTTCGGTGAGCAAACTCTGATTTCATAAAATATCACACGAGCTACGGGAGCAATTCCTGACCTTAATGATAAACATTTCATGGAGTCTTCCTAACGGAACAAGAGAAGAAAACCGTTGGCATGTGATTCTCACACAATACATATACATGCATACAAATATATATGGTCAACGACTAATACATGTACAGAAATAATCAGCGAGTAATCTCAGCACTACGCAACAGCAGTTGCAACGTATTCATCTCAATAAAAGAGATATCTTGCATTTCGGCAAGATTTCACTTTATCTCATACTTTTAACATTCAACTGATTTATATCCCAAAATTCACACTAGTTGCTACCAACTACTTGTAATCTACATACTAAGGTCTGTCTCGCTGCAATCTGAATAAGTCACAGCAAGAGGAGATCTGGCGTTTCCCTAGTCTCGCCTGTAGTCCGATTATCCGTTGCCGAAAGTATCCAAACAAAATTGTCACGCGTAGAGTACAATCGTTCGCCTACTAACACACTAACACAGCGTTGCTGTTCGTCAGAAGTCCTTGAATCAGACTCTCAACGAATCGGATTCAGAAGGAAAATAATAGATGAGATCCCTGAGGGTGAAGAAGGAGATGGCGGAGGCGCGTTTGGTAGAGGAGGGCAGCAGTGGAGAAACGTTATCTATGCCAAGCTATCCACTACTCAAACCAATGTAGCAGAGATGAGGAACCATCAGATCTCAGAGCTTGCTGAGCTCAAACGACAGGTTAAGATCCTTACCCAGATGGTTCGCGCGTTGACACTAGCACCAGCTCGAAGAGTAGGAGGAGTAGTAGGAGCAAGACCATCTGCAAATCCGCGTCAAGGAGCTCCTGTTGTAGAAAGGCCAGCACTCCTCTTTGATAGACCACAAACTATCCAAGCATTGTGGGATGAGTATCAGAATGGCATTGGAGGGAGGAAGCCGGCAAGGGAGTTCACTGCCGTGGAACGAGGCCGAGTGAAGTACAAGTATTGCAATCGGAAGGTTCTTTGGGGATGTATGGAAAGGCTCCTCGACCGGGGGAATGATGTGAACACAGCCATTGCCAAGATCAAGCGTTGCTATGGAGACTGTACTATGACTCAGCTGATTCGAAAGATGCGCCCAGATGAGAGGCAGGGAGGAAATTTCCAGCTTTGTTGAGCTGTGGTGTCGTCGGTGGTGGCGTTCGATTGGTGGATTGTCAAGTGGAGTGGAGTGTGTTGCTATTGGATAGGGGATCCCCCCCTGTTGTTGCTGATAGCAGGGTGTTTCGAAAGACAAGTTTTCATGTACCAAGTGTAGGATACAATTGATCGTATTGGTCTCTAACTGTATTAGGGATTAGATGTTACATGTAATCGATGTCGACGATGAACAATTTCTGTCGTGATATGAATCAAAATTATTTCTGTTTCTGTATGTTGGCGTGTTGTTTGCAGTGATCTGAATTGGAATTTTGTTTGATGCACATCCCAGCGGGCTTTGTGCCTCCTCGATCGGTCGATTGATCGATCGGATGATCAATTGGATGATTGATCGGATCGCCGATCGGATCTATCATCGATGAACAATCTCTGTCGTGATATGAATAAAAATAGTTTCTGTTTCTGTATATTGGCGTGTTATTTGCAGTGATCTGACTTGGAATTTTCTTTGATACACATGCCAGCGGGCTTTGTGCCTCGAGGGAATGATGATCGATCGATCGATCAATCAATTGATCGATTGCTTGTTGTATTAGCGATTAGATGTTACATGTAATTGATGAACAATTTCTGTCATGATATGAATCGAAATTATTTCTGTTTCTGTATTTTCACGTGTTATTTGCAGTGATCGGACTTGGAAGTTTTTTTGATGCAGAATTCAGCGGAGTTTGTGCCTCGCTGATGTGTAGCATCTCTCGCTGATCTCGTGTAGCTTCTCTCCCTGAAGATTTGCGTGCGCTTATTCTACTCTCGTAGAGTTCTACATGGTTTTTGTACTGTTGTATTTTGGGTTGTATTTATATTGTGCACCCTCATGATACACATTAAATGCAACCCGGGTTGAATTTTCCTGGCTGTGTGCAACTTTGTACTGCACGTTCTGTAGACCTAGATACCCCATTTGGCACCCTCCAAAAACAAAGGTGCGGTAACGTTTTTTGTACTAGCACCGTACAGTACAGGTTGCATATTCAACCTTAAGAGAGTTGCATTTTTAGTTGCTTTTTATTGCTGTATTTTAACACGAGGTGCGCAACTTATGCAACCCACACCATTGAGTAACGGCCCATTATTTCACTTGTTTTTGGCGACACTTGGTAAGACTCCACTTTGGTTTCTTAACTCATACTAACGCATCGATTAGACTCAACTTTGGTTTCTTAACTTTGATTCAACGATTCAACGCTCACCATTTGTTCCACTCACTATTTCAGTCATATTTTTGATCCAAAGTAATCGAAAACACGTACAAGAAACAAGCAAGCAAGCAACAAGCAAGGAGACGAAGGTATGCCCCGAGTACTCAGTACGAATCCACGAGCTGTTAGAGCCAGGGAATGGCGTGCTGCAGCCCGCGCTGCTGCAGCCAACACGGCAGCATTCGAAGCAGCCTTCTCCCTCCCAGCAGGTGGCCGGAGTTTGGAAGAAATCCGGAATGCTACCTCCCTTCTAGATTTCCGGAATAGTGGATCCTCTCCTACTACTTGCCCTCCTTCTCCTTCTCCTCCTCCTCCCCGCCCTCCTGCGGGAACAAGAAGAACAGGAAGAATAATTCAACGTTTGGAAACGAGGCAGCGTGGCCGATTGGCAACACTTGAAAGGGCTCGCGCTCAACTTGGGGAGGATCATCATCATCGATGGGCTGCTGCTGCCGAAGAACAAGAAGAAGAACAAGAACCCCTTGAATCAGATGATGAAGCAACAGCAGCATCAAACGCGGACGCAGATGGTGTGGAGGATGATGACGATGATACAGCAGCCACACCTCGACGCGGGGGCCGAGTTGCAGGACCAACACCTGTCCTACCAAATAATGTGAATGCTCCCACCCAAGTATTAAGATACCACAAGTCATTGCTGATGCTGATGGATTTCTTGCATGAATGCAAATATTGCACGGACAAGATGTTCACTACTGAGGAGCTTGCTGTCATTACACCTGAGGATATCTACAGATGGATGTGTTTCAAGGTGTATGGGAAAGAAGACCCTGGAACAAATGATAATCCAAGACTTGGTCGATCAAGTACTCTGATGTACTGGAAAAAGGCTATTTCATACTTCATGCCAAGCCATGCCGCCTGGAATGAAGCCACACGCGTAGGAAACCCCACAAAGTCCCGCTGCATTAACAACCTTATTAAAGCAGTGAAGAAGAAAGAGACTCGGCGCCTAGGAAAGGAGAGCCGAGCTGATCGGTGCTTCACAAATGAAGAGTTTCTGCAAGTGCTTGATCTAGCAAAGGGACACAGCGTTGTTCAGCTTGACACCAAGCAATGTTGAAGTTCCAGCTTCATATGATTGCTAGGGGGGATGATACATCCCATATGAAGAAGGTTAACTTGGAAGCAAGCCTGAACTACACTGGTTACATTACAGCACAGATGAGATGGTCAAAGAATGTCCAGGATGAAGGGGACTGCCCAGTGCAGCTGCTAATGGGGGATATGGATCATCGATACTGTGTTCTGTTTGGGCTTGCAATCTATCTGGAGGTCTGGCTAAGCACTGGCGCCGGTCGGTTGAGTCAGTGGTTGTTTGCAGAAGGACATACTGTGTTTGATTCCTCTGTAAAGGTGCAAGATGCAGAAGCAAATTCTTGCAAGAGCACGTATCAGAATGCCCTCAGGAGAATCATCGATGATCCAGAGTTTGAACCTGTTACTGATAGGAAGCTTGGCACTCACTCTGTTAAGAAGTGGGGTACAACTATGGCGCGCAGAGCAGGAGCGACTAGGGACGATGTGAACTACAGAGCTAGATGGAAGACTAGAGGCATGCAAGAAGACTATCTGGATGTACAGTTGGATTGGCCGGATGTTAATGCAGCTAGTAAGCTTTGTTACAAGGGTATCTGTCAGTACAAAGAGAGAGATGGTAGTGGTATTACATCCGGTTGGCTTTGCAATGCAGTTGCGCCAGCAATTAGAGCCAAGTTTGGCCCTACAGTCGGCGTCATCCTTGCAAAGCCCTTGCTTTGGGCTTGCTTTGATGCAGCAGCAGTTGATATGGTTCCAGCTGGGTTGAAGGCTCAGATTCTTAATCGGTATCGGCTGTTAGAGGGCCAGATGGAGGATGAAGAAGCAAACCCTATGGAAAAGGTTCGAGTGATTGCTTCAAATAACGACGGAATTGTGTACTTGGATGAAATCCCTACCACAGGCGATGAGATTGCAAGGGGAGTGAGAGGGCATGGCCATCAATGGAAGAATGCTATATATGCAAAGATGTGTACAACATAGAACCATGTTGCAGAGCTCAGGAACCATAACATTGCAGAGATAGCAGAGATGAAGAGACAGGTGAAGCAGTTGCAACAGATCTGTAGGGGGATTGCAATGGCGCCGGCGCGTCAATTTGGTGGAGGAGGAGGGAGAGGGCCGGCTGTAGTGGACGCAGCTCCGGGTCTTCCAGAGGGGCAGCGGCCTGCAACCTTGTATGCCACTCCAAGAACTATCCAAGCCTTGTGGGATGAGTACCAAAATGGAATAGGAGGGAGGAAGCCAGCAAGGGAGTTCACTGCAGCTGAGCGCAGGCAAGTGAAGTTCAAGTATTCCAACAGGAAAGTTGTGTGGAGTTGTATGGAGAGGCTCTTGAATCGTGGCAACGATGTGAACACTGCCATCAGCAAGATCAAGCGTGCTTATGGTGACGTGTCCATCACAAAGCTAATCAAGGCAATGAGGGCAGATGAACGCCGTGGTGGTAATCCGGCACTTCAATGAGCAGCGATTGCTGCTGGATGGATTCGTTCGATCAATCGATCCTCCATTCGATCAAACGGGGATCGTTTGATTGATTCGTCGTTCGATTGATTTGTTGGTGTTCAATTGTTGTTGGCTGGTTCGATGGTTGGTCTGATCAATTCAATCAATCGATCGATCAATGGAGGAGAGGAGTAGCTTGTTGGATAGGGGATCCCCCCCTGTTGTTGCTAATAAGCTCTTTTTTTTTGTTCAAGTTTTTTCATGTTCTTTGTTGCCGGTCTTGTCGAGTATTGAAGGTGCGGCGGGTCCGATCGATCACCTGTCTAAGTCGATGTTAGGGTCGTGTAACATGTCAGTAATAGATAACAGTATTGTTTGTACACATTTACTTCCATCTTCTTGTACCTCAGCTCGGAAAGTGAATGGTCAATTTTTTGAACTGTCTTGTTGCCGGTCTTGTGTCTTGTTGCCGGTCTTGTCGAGTATTGAAGGTGTGGCGGGTCCGATAGATCACCGGTCTAAGTCGATGTTAGGGTCGTGTAACATGTCAGTAATAGATAACAGTATTATTTGTACACATTAACTTCCATCTTCTTGTACCTCAGCTCGGAAAGCGAATGGTCGATTTTTTGATCTGTCTTGTGAGCACTCTTGTCTTAGTGAGTTTTCAACGTTCCGACGATTTTTTTTTCGATACTTAGTGTGTTACTTAGAGTGTTACACAAAAAGGTGCGGTGTGCTCACCAAACGTTGCCTCTGTAGACTTCTACATGGTTTGTGTACTGTTGCATTTTAAGTTGCGTTTTTTTTGTGTACTCTCACGGTACTCATAAATTTGGGATAACAAAAATTTGGTATCGGGTCATTCTCCCACTTTTTCGGTATTCATACACTTTTGCCATACAGTTTTCAAACACAACAATACCCACTAAAGGTAAGATCATGCTTGCAATTCGAACCTGTGACCTCATTTGCTCAGCCACTAGCTTTCCCACCCAAACACCTGCCCACCATCTCTGTGGTGCACCTAAGATATTACGATGAGCCAACTTGCTTGGGGTCGCGCTTGCTCTGGTGAACCATATACCCCCTCTGGTGAACCGTTAGGGTTTCGCCCCTCAGGTGAACACTGTGGTACTGGGTCAGGGGTAGGGGGTTGGGGGCTTATCAATGGCTAATAAACTGCACTCCGAGCCGGGGATGCCAATTGATACTCCGCTCCGTAGTGGGGATCATACAGTCTATATACATTAGTCAGAGTAGTAGTAGGATAATACCTAATTTTCAAAAGCGTACATTTGTACCTTTTAAAATTATAAAGTTGACCCCTGTCCCAAAAATTCCAATGTCGTTGTCCTTTGATTCTTTGTTTTTTGGCATGTCAGATGTCTGTGTGTCCTTGGATTTGAATGCGACACACACACAAAATATGAGGGCATACACATTATTATTTTTCATCCCCGTAGGGACCCAGATTTTTGTATTCAGGGAATGGAAATTACCATTTCCAGATTTTGACGGGCCAGTGTGCAACATCTCATTTTTGGAATAAGGAGCTTAAATGAGAATTTCAACAAACATATACACAAACATGTGCAAAACATGTGAAAACATGTGTTCAGTTAAATATTTAACATGTGCGCAAGATTCCATGTACGATTTCAAGCAAATCTGGGTAGGCACCCAGATTCGATTTTGTACCATTTTGACCCAGAAACTGGTCGACGCGAGGAGACAGACTATTTTGGAAATCACCCACTACTGGTACAAAATTCCTATCAGGGGCCCCTCACCTGCCCCCCACCACGTGAAGCGCATTCCAGGGCTTGCAAAGGTCAAATTTTCCTCGAGCAAATTTTATGCATGTCTCCTGTAGAAAAACTCCGGTAATTATTATTTTGTACTTCAAATGCTACCGGTACTACCCAGATCAGATCTGTACCTCGTTTTTGTCTTTTTGAACCCAGATTTCCTTGGAATCGTGCATGGAATGCCAGACTGGAAATTCCATTCCCTTATAACCACCCAACTGACTAGTAGTCACACATCCAACAGATCACCAAATTATGGCCAATAACAGTACAACTTTTTTCTAACACATCAAAAAGAGTTTATTATGCTTTATCTGCATGCTTTATCTGTTGTTGGTTCGTGAGAAGGAGGAGGAGATACATAATCCCATTCTGGACATAATTTTTATATTGTCACTGACACCCAACACAGCAGCATGGGTAGGATGCAAGTCAGGCGTGAGCAGCTACTACAGCAAACCCTAACTCATCCAATTGCTACACACCATCAAAGAAATCCTTCCCATTGGTTCCAACAAATGGGATGCAGTTGCCCAAACCCATAGAGACAACTTCCCTGACACTGACAGAACTGTTCAAAACCTCCATAGCAAATACACAAATCTTTATCGGAAATAAATTCCTACTGGTGATCCAAATTGCCCCAAGGAGGTGAAGTTGGCAAATAAGATCAGGCGGTTGATTCATAATAAGGCAGAAGTTGGTGATGGAGAAGAGGAACTTGATTTGGAAGAAGGTTACAAGAATACCAATAGTAGTAGTGAAGATGATGACATTGACATTTCAGATGACAACATTCCTCTGCTCCGTCAACCTTCCCAACCAACTCAACCAATGTAATGTCAGCCTTTCCAACCAACGCAACTAACCCAACCAACCCAACCACCGCTAAGTCAACCTTCCCAATCAACTCAACCAACCCAACCAGAACTCAACGCACCAATCACCAACGGAAACAAGATTGCCAAGATTGCCAATGGAAACTTGAACGCATTTGCAAATGTACCGGAACCCCCCCCCCCCCCCCTTACGCACTCATGGTCCTCTTCCTCTACTGCCAAGAGACAATACAAGAGCGCCAAACTCAACAACCAAGAGATCACCACTTTCTTGAGAGAGCATTCCAAGCTCAAGAAGGAACAAAGGAGAGAGCAATCCCAGGTTGCAAGGGAAGAGAGACATGCTGCCTTGGAATTGTTTAAGTCCCCCATTTATTGATGTCACCACATTATTTGCAAACCAACTTCCCAAATTAAATTCCACCAGAGCCAAAGATTCCCCCAGAGCAGAAGATTCCCCCAGAGCCAAAGATTCCACTTGAGGCATTGGTTCCATTTTAATTACAACATGTGGTGGTGCATTTGGGTCAACTTTGATTTCAAGGTAAAGTTTGAGCTTAAGTGACAAGTTGTCTGTCAAAGAGATGGCTTTGGCTTGGATGAATGGACTTCGACATGGATCAAACAACGACACCAAACTCACGACAATTTGAACTGGATATGGACTTGAGTCAATATCCACTTCCACCCAGCACGGATTGTTAACTTCAAATTTCAGCTTCATCACCATGGTCGATTGTCAATTTTAGGACTCGCAAACTTAGTACTTAATTCAAATATTAGTAGATGTGGATTCAAACTTATTTTCCTTCTTGCTTTTGGTTTTGCAAGGAAACAAATGATGAGCTTTGCAAGTTGCAAAGAAAACAAATAATGAATTAGTGTAACTGCTGTAAACCAAAATTGTGAAGTTGGTACATGAAAGTCTGAAGTCAATCAAAATCGATTGTGACAAACAATTCCAAAGTCCATGTATGCAAGCACATGCACCCACCAACAATTTCCACGCCCATGTATCGAAACACATACATGTAATTTTACTCCCACAACGTCCAAGTATCAAAGAACTGATGGGATTACATTTGACCAACACTGCGTTGAACCCCTCTTAAGGAGCCATGGGGGTTTTACAAACCCAAACACCAAAAGCAAAACTATTCCAAACAGCAAAACAATCGGAATCGATTGAACCTCCAAGCTCACTCTAAGATCATAATTCGAAAAGTTAGCAACAGAGAAAGCTATGTCCAAATTGACAGCAAAAGTGTCAAAACCTTGAATTAATCTTCGTCTAGAATTTGCAATCTAATTCAATTGACCAGCATGGTGAATTCAATCAACAAGTTCAATCGAATCAAATTCAATACAAATCCATCCAAATCCAATCAACAATCTACTCCAAGTCAAAATCAATCCAGGTCCAAACCGATCCAAGTCAACAATCTACTCAACCACCCAAAAGGGAAATCTGAAAGCAAAACTCCCAAATCAAGCCTTACGTCCAACTTCCAAATCAAACCTCAAGTCCAAGTGAAACATCAAAGTCCAAGCATGCACCTGAAGGAATCGGCAGTCTACTCCTCAATGGCTCAATGCGCTGCGCATCCAATGGCTATTGAAACATGCCAGTGGCATCTTCTATTGGCTCGCTGACAGAAGAGAAGTATCCATCCGTTTGATGCATTAAAGCATTCAGGAACTGGTTGTGGTCTATGGTACTAGTTTGGCAATTGTAAAGAAGAATCACCAAGTTCATTATGACCTTCTGATCTCCAAGTGTCTCAAATTGAAGCTTGTCTTCTTTCAATCATGGAAACCGCCCTTGGATCATCTGCATTCCCCACTCTGACAACTGTTGAAGCGCTGTTGCTTGTCAATTCAACAGAATAGTAGCCTCCCGCATCTGAATCACTCTGTGAACTCTGGACAAGGTAATGGTGCCTCGCTGTATATCCTGAATTCGGAGTCAACACAAACATACTACTTGACAAACAATTCTTCTATTTTATAATAAAAACCATGATCTGATATTGTGATGCCATGTCAGGTAACAGGGCAGTTGTAATTGCAAACACGGATTCTCCCATTGGGTGCAAAGACAAAAACACTGTTGACATAAGTGTCACTGACCCAACTGTTGTAAAAGTAACTCTGAACCAACCAATCTGAACTAGGAATAAAATTTTGAGAAAAGTAAAGTCAACTTTTCATCGATCGATCTATTTCATACAAAACATCCGGTCCAGGCTCTAGAACTAACGGATTAGGTTAATTTGAGAATGCATTTTTCACTGAGTTCCGGAGAAACTTCGATAATAAACTCCTCCAGAATTGGCTTTACAACCTCAACTCCGCTCGACTGAAGCATGTCGATCGTGACATTCATACCTGCACCAATATCCATTTGCAAACTATTCACAGCACGTTCAATGTCAACCTTCGTCATTTCATGCGCATCGGAAGTAGTTCTGCCTGTATCTTTCTTTTCATCACATTGCGACTCAGTTTCTATTAAAGCACACACGTTGCGCGGTGTCATTTGCAGTTTAGCAATCGCCGCAGAGGAATCCACCCAATCGTAGAACTTTGGACACAAGATCTGTGTAGGTTTGTATTCAGCTTTATATCGCATTTTTTGACACGATTCGATGCTGCAGAAGACAAAAAAAGGGGTTAGGACGCAATCCCATTTGAACACGTGTTAGAAAACATCCATCAAACTCAATCATTCGTCGTCTCAATTTCTTTCAAAATACTTCTCTCGAAGACTTACTAGTAGCCAAGATAGTAGTAAGGAACCTTCAGAGTCTCACGTGCGAATTCTATTTCCTTCAAAATTGCGTATTTTCCAAGCGCAACTAAGTCGTGAGAGAAACTTGGGTGGTAAAAGAGATACACTGACGACAAGCCATTCGGTAAGACATCAATCACACCGACAGCAATTAGAAAATCTCCTCCCAATCGATAATGCTGGTGGTAGAGCCCGCAGGGCAAACGCGATTTGTCCTTTGCATTACTCGACGTCTTCGGTAGTTGCTGTTTGTGTTCGTTGCAATGGTTGAGATGCATTGGTCGCTCGTTGGAGGTAGGATGAAGAGGAAAGGGTGCCTCGACCAGGAATTGATAAAAACTGAAGTAACTAGATAGCACACAGCGACGTTTTTCCATAGATTGGATTGATCGAATGTATGCGGCGAGCATAGACGAGATGTTATCTGTAAAGTAAGTTGGAGCGTGTCCCCAATCCAAATCGGAAGGATCATCGGTGTCCAGTTTCAGTTCTTCGTCGTCTTCATCGCTGTCATCAGTATTCATGTTCACAGTATTTGTGTCATCAGAAAAAGGGTCTGGGTCGTCGTGAACAACATGCTGATAGTGAGCGTATAGTCTATGTACATCGGGATTTAATGCCGATTGGTGAGCAGGTAGCGTATCGATTGTAATGAGATGTTGATTTAATTCGAGACGGAGATTGTTGCCAGTTGTCTTCTTGTACCACCGAGCTAGTTTTCCACCGTTCATGTCGTTGTTGTTTTTTAAAACATGTCTCTCCGTTTGCTTAGACCCATCAATTTCAAAGTGATTAATGCTGGCGTTTTGGCTACTGCTGTCGCCGCCTTCGCTGTCATTGCGACGGTGCACCTCATCCTTGTGGTTTTGGTCATTCACTTGGATCGTACATATGATTTGGCCACTTTGCGGGTGAGCCTCAATCGAAGCGATAGATACAGAACTAGAATACTTCGATGGGATTTCCGTTGCGTTTTTGCTTGTTTCATTTTGAAGTATCGATATCACTTCATCTTTTTTGATAAGATGAACCAATTGCTGAACCAACTGATCTCGGGAAAGTTGATAACGTCCGCTGATTTTGGCACAAATCGGAGAGACAGCGCGTATTCTTAACTGTTTTCGTTCTTGTTTGGATGGTGGCAAGATCCGATAACTTACTTTCAATTGTAAAATTGCTTGGTGCTCTTGGGACATTTCGGTGCTGGAATTTTGTTTGGAACAGGACGAAAAATACTTTCCAACTGCCTTCGACGTGGCTTCCGCGAGTTTCCGTAAGATTCCATTGTCAAGGACTGTTTCCACCAACGAGAACGAACAGGAACCACGCGTGTCTGTATTGGAAGTACTCGGTATCCCTTCTTTGGTAATAAATTTTCGCTTTTCTCGATGATTTCGTTTTTGTTTCTTCGGTGTCGACGTTGAGCGAATCCACAACGCCGGCGTTGGGGTCTCTCCCTCTTTTAGAATGTTCTCCATTTTTTTGAGGATTTTTCGTTGAGACTTGGTCGGTTTGAATTCTCTTGTCAGTAAGCGAATTGTCAGTGTGGGACAGCAACTGGAGAAATTCTGTGGTTTATAGAGATGCACTCCAGATCGACGCCACCCTCTGTGAATCAATGCCTCGTACAGTGTTGGTGATACACTATCGGCCAAAACACTGTATGATTTCGAGGAAAGCTTCGATGATTTCGACGTCGATGCTGATCCAGCAGAAGCCGACCCTTTTGAGGAAGCACTATCCGACGATTTGTGCGGTGTCATTGGTTCGTGTGTTTGTGTAAAATTGCTTCGTGCACCCTTACAGTATCCACATTTCGATACCGAATACCCATACGGTCGGATGACACTCAACGTCTCAGCAGTAACGTTGGACGGATCACCTTCCCCCCCGGTATTTCCCTCTGCCATCGTGGAGCTACTGGTGTATCCATTCATCTTAAAGGAATCCCTGTCGAAGTTTTCGTATTTCGCCGAGGGATGATGTGCAATTTTCGAGGAAGGAATGGACTTCACGTTCAACCTATGATTCAGTGGTCCATGTCCGAATCCTTCTTCTCTGCACTACAACTTTTCTGCTTGCGACCTTCTATTATTGGCGAATGCCAGGCAGCAGTGGAATAATGGATTGAACGGATAAGATTACCTTGTAACCTGTAACCGGTTGTTGTATCAAAAGAGAAATGGTTCACACTACGATCACTCTCACGAACAAGGAATAATGACTACGGTACACGTTACACTATGGTACTCGTACCCGTACGTACTCAAGGCAAGACCACTATTTTTATTTTTTGTTTCTTCACGAACCAGTTCCAGCCTGCTATCCGGTACGTACCGGTAGTCCTACCGGCTCATACCGGTACGTACTGTAAGTTTGGTACGGTATGGATAGTATTGTACTCGTATTACGAACGGTATTCAATACGATCATTGTACCGTATGACAATTTTCGATGTTACATGTTACGATGTCAGCAAGCAGCTTATATCGTGTAATTATCATCTATCGAATCGGAGTTGTAACTGTAACCATTGGGTCATTCCCGAAATACTTTCCTGGGTACGTACTACCCAGATTTTTGTTTTTAGTATTTCCGGAATGAAAATTAACAGACCCAGATTCTTGGCGGCCAGCGTCTAAAATCTCATTTTGGAATAAGGAATTCTAAATAAGAATTTAAATAATCAACATTTAACATGTGCGCGCATTATTTAACTTAACGTCATGTTGTTGGATTCCTAAGAAAAATCTGTGTAGTACCCAGATTTCTGGTCGAGCTCAACGTCTGGGTAGTACCCAGAAGTATTTCGGGAATGACCCGTTGAGGTTGCGGGAAATAAATAGTAGGTGCATTTCCCGCAGACAGAAAGAGATCCACTCAGAGCCTGCGGGAATCCCTACTTTCCCGCAAATCCAAATTTCTGTGCAGGAAATGAAAATGCATTTGCGGCAATTCGGATTTTTCTGCAGGAATCTACGTCACTTATCTCCAGGAATTTTCCTGTCTGCGGGAATGGTATCCACCAACCGGAATTTGTTCACCCAGGCATGTTGCAAGCATTTACAACAAAGAAAGGTCACGATGACAGCTACAGCAACAAGGACGACCACATAGTAGACAAGGAGGGTGGCACGACTAGTAGTACTATGCAGGTGGAGATGAGGAGGACAAAAATGACGCGATCGCAACTACTAATACGGCTACAAATGTGAGGACTCCATTAAGCATACTGGTACTACAGTATACCTTTGCTTCTTGACAACACTCGCTTCAGATCATAGCAGCGCTGAGCCCTCCAAATAGCAGTGCTTGTAGTTCAGATGCTGACCAAGAAATACACCATTCCCTATATCATAGTTGGCAGTGCTTGTAGTTTGGACGATGTGGATACACCAGTTCCCTAGATTGTAGCTGACAGTGCTTGTAGTTCAGACAGCGGAGCAAGAATACAGCACTGTTCCCCTAAATTGGGGAAAGCAGTGCTTGTAGTTTGTGGCACTCTGAAATCCTGCGAACAATATTGCAAGGAAAAATTGGTGCTACTTCGACTCGTTACATATATAACTGTCGAGGATACTTGCGCTGACACAAACACTAACCCTCCTTTGGTCTCCAATTTGGGCAAGCCCTCAGTGTCAACCTCAGGAGTGTTACTGCTGCAGATCCCCCTTCAGTCTCAGTGTCTTTGCACTCCATTTTGATCTCAGGGGGATTGCAGTGTGAAACCCTTTTGCAATCCAGATGTGCACTGTGCAATCCAGTACTACTAAGTAACATCTAAAGTAATTAGTGAAATCAATATGCCACACCCAGGCTCGTTGCACTCGCTGTCCTGTGTGCATAATTGGTTTCACTAATTACTTAAGACATTACTTAGTACTGGATTGCACAGTGCACATCTGGATTGCAAAAGGGTTTCACGCGCTGCGCGAGTACCTCGACAGTTATTATACACAACCAACACGACAAGAAGATCCGAACAGCTGCAGCGGGACGGTGAGTTTTACCGTAGCAAGCGATGCTGGCTGGATTCCCGCAGCCGGCAGTGCATTCCAGCAAGCACAAAAACTGTTTCTGCAGACCCAAGAACTCCCGCAGACTCGGTTGGGTCTGCACTAATCCGACATGAGCGCACTGGATTCCCGCAACCTTATTTGGTCATATTTGAAAAATAGGGTTAGAGTTAGGTTAGGGGTGTACTATCCCGCGCACAATAAAGCAGTACTCGTACGTCGTACGGTACAGTAGAATTGCTCTCCCAAAAAAAATGCCTACGTGGGGTGCGAGTAAGATTACGTACGGTAACAAAACCCGCTATCAATTTTCAATTTTTGTCCCCAAACTGACATTTTACTTTTTACACACAAACACTTTCGTACTGTTACATACTACTCGTACCTCGTACTGTACGGTGGTATCTTAGTGTAACAGTCTCGAGTACCGGTAGTCCCATGGCTTCCTTGCACGGTTGAGCACGTGCACTCACTCCTTAAGTACCGAGAAAAATGAGGTTTTGAAACAGCCTCAACAAACACCGAGGGGCCGGTACCGGTAGGTACGGTACCGGTACGTACGAGTACTCGTACCCATGTGCACATTCGTCATGGAGAAATTTGAAGTGCACATTTGCTCAATGTACCGTACGGGTTTAGAGGTTAATGCCATGCGGACACGTAGAAAATGTACCAGAATCTACAGAGCATCAGTGCGTATCATTAACCACTAAATCTTAACCTGTCCGCGCAGCATTCCTACAGCATTCATACAGCAAAAACACTACCAAAATTTACCACAGAGGTGCGAAAACACCACAGAGGTGCGAAAACAGCGCCGAATCGTTACTACCTATGCTATTAGTGTGTTCATTCCTCCCAAAGCGTTGGAGTAAATAAGCTACAAATACATCAATGAAGAGCCCTTAATGTGGGTATTCACCTGCCTGCGCTACCAACTTTTGCTGATCCTTTGTTAATGAGATACAATAGCGGGGACAAGTGCTTATATGGCAGTTTTTTGCCTTGTGAGTGAAATAACACGTAAAAAACTAAGCTCATAACCTGTCTTTTTAACGTGAATGGCATTAACCTCTAAACTCATACCGGTACACTTTGATTTTCGAACTGTTTTGAATTCTTTCAATAGTGAGAAACAACCCTATGTACACTGGGAGACTAATCTCATACCATACCCGTCTTTAGGAATCAGTAAATCACATACCGTGAGAGTTCACAAGAAAAAAACGCAACTTAAAATGCAACAGTACACAAACCATGTAGAAGTCTACAGAGGCAACGTTTGGTGAGCACACCGCACCTTTTTGTGTAACACTCTAAGTAACACACTAAGTATCAAAAAAAAATCGTCGGAACGTTGAAAACTCACTAAGACAAGAGTGCTCACAAGACAGATCAAAAAATCGACCATTCGCTTTCCGAGCTGAGGTACAAGAAGATGGAAGTTAATGTGTACAAATAATACTGTTATCTATTACTGACATGTTACACGACCCTAACATCGACTTAGACCGGTGATCTATCGGACCCGCCGCACCTTCAATACTCGACAAGACCGGCAACAAGACACAAGACCGGCAACAAGACAGTTCAAAAAATTGACCATTCACTTTCCGAGCTGAGGTACAAGAAGATGGAAGTAAATGTGTACAAACAATACTGTTATCTATTACTGACATGTTACACAACCCTAACATCGACTTAGACAGGTGATCGATCGGACCCGCCGCACCTTCAATACTCGACAAGACCGGCAACAAAGAACATGAAAAAACTTGAACCAAAAAAAGAGCTTATCAGCAACAATAGGGGGGGATCCCCTATCCAACAAGCTACTCCTCTCCTCCATCGATCGATCGATCGATTGAATTGATCAGACCAACCATCGAACCAGCCAACAACAATTGAACACCAACAAATCAATCGAACGACGAATCAATCAAACGATCCCCGTTTGATCGAATGGAGGATCGATTGATCGAACGAATCCATCCAGCAGCAATCGCTGCTCATTGAAGTGCCGGATTACCACCACGGCGTTCATCTGCCCTCATTGCATTGATTAGCTTTGTGATGGACACGTCACCATAAGCACGCTTGATCTTGCTGATGGCAGTGTTCACATTGTTGCCACGATTCAAGAGCCTCTCCATGCAACTCCACACAACTTTCCTGTTGGAATACTTGAACTTCACTCGCCCACGCTCAGCTGCAGTGAACTCCCTTGCTGGCTTCCTCCCTCCTATTCCATTTTGGTACTCATCCCACAAGGCTTGGATAGTTCTTGGAGTGGCATACAAGGTTGCAGGCCGCTGCCCCTCTGGAAGACCCGGAGCTGCGTCCACTACAGCCGGCCCTCTCCCTCCTCCTCCACCAAATTGACACGCCGGCGCCATTGCAATCCCCCTACAGATCTGTTGCAACTGCTTCACCTCCTGTCTCTTCATCTCTGCTATCTCTGCAATGTTATGGTTCCTGAGCTCTGCAACATGGTTCTGTGTTGTACACATCTTTGCATATATAGCATTCTTCCATTGATGGCCATGCCCTCTCACTCCCCTTGCAATCTCATCGCCTGTGGTAGGGATTTCATCCAAGTACACAATTCCGTCGTTATTTGAAGCAATCACTCGAACCTTTTCCATAGGGTTTGCTTCTTCATCCTCCATCCGGCCCTCTAACAGCCCATACCAATTAAGAATCTGAGCCTTCAACCCAGCTGGAACCATATCAACTGCTGCTGCATCAAAGCAAGCCCAAAGCAAGGGCTTTGCAAGGATGGCGCCGACTGTAGGGCCAAACTTGGCTCTAATTGCTGGCGCAACTGCATTGCAAAGCCAACCGGATGTAATACCACTACCATCTCTCTCTTTGTACTGACAGATACCCTTGTAACAAAGCTTACTAGCTGCATTAACATCCGGCCAATCCAACTGTACATCCAGATAGTCTTCTTGCATGCCTCTAGTCTTCCATCTAGCTCTGTAGTTCACATCGTCCCTAGTCGCTCCTGCTCTGCGTGCCATAGTTGCACCCCACTTCTTAACAGAGTGAGTGCCAAGCTTCCTATCAATAACAGGTTCAAACTCTGGATCATCGATGATTCTCCTGAGGGCATTCTGATACGTGCTCTTGCAAGAATTTGCTTCTGCATCTTGCACCTTTACAGAGGAATCAAACACAGTATGTCCTTCTGCAAACAACCACTGACTCAACCGGCCGGCGCCAGTGCTTAGCCAGACCTCCAGATAGATTGCAAGCCCAAGCAGAACACAGTATTGATGATCCATAGCCCCCATTAGCAGCTGCACTGGGCAGTCCCCTTCATCCTGGACATTCTTTGACCATCTCATCTGTGCTGTAATGTAACCAGTGTAGTTCAGGCTTGCTTCCAAGTTAACCTTCTTCATATGGGATGTATCATCCCCCCTAGCAATCATATGAAGCTGGAACTTCAACATTGCTTGGTGTCAAGCTGAACAACGCTGTGTCCCTTTGCTAGATCAAGCACTTGCAGAAACTCTTCATTTGTGAAGCACCGATCAGCTCTGCTCTCCTTTCCTAGGCTCCGAGTCTCTTTCTTCTTCACTGCTTTAATAAGGTTGTTAACGCAGCGGGACTTTGTGGGGTTTCCTACGCGTGTGGCTTCATTCCAGGCAGCATGGCTTGGCATGAAGTATGAAATAGCCTTTTTCCAGTACATCAGAGTACTTGATCGACCAAGTCTTGGATTATCATTTGTTCCAGGGTCTTCTTTCCCATACACCTTGAAACACATCCATCTGTAGATATCCTCAGGTGTAATGACAGCAAGCTCCTCAGTAGTGAACATCTTGTCCGTGCAATATTTGCATTCATGCAAGAAATCCATCAGCATCAGCAATGACTTGTGGTATCTTAATACTTGGGTGGGAGCATTCACATTATTTGGTAGGACAGGTGTTGGTCCTGCAACTCGGCCCCCGCGTCGAGGTGTGGCTGCTGTATCATCGTCATCATCCTCCACACCATCTGCGTCCACGTTCGATGCTGCTGTTGCTTCATCATCTGATTCAAGGGGTTCTTGTTCTTCTTCTTGTTCTTCGGCAGCAGCAGCCCATCGATGATGATGATCCTCCCCAAGTTGAGCGCGAGCCCTTTCAAGTGTTGCCAATCGGCCACACTGCCTCGTTTCCAAACGTTGAATTATTCTTCCTGTTCTTCTTGTTCCCGCAGGAGGGCGGGGAGGAGGAGGAGAAGGAGAAGGAGAAGGAGGGCAAGTAGTAGGAGAGGATCCACTATTCCGGAAATCTAGAAGGGAGGTAGCATTCCGGATTTCTTCCAAACTCCGGCCACCTGCTTGGGAGGGAGAAGGCTGCTTCGAATGCTGCCGTGTTGGCTGCAGCAGCGCGGGCTGCAGCACGCCGTTCCCTGGCTCTAACAGCTTCGTGGATTCGTACTGAGTACTCGGGGCATACCTTCGTCTCCTTGCTTGTTGCTTGCTTGCTTGTTTCTTGCATGTGTTTTCGATTACTTTGGATCAAAAATATGAGCGAAATAGTGAGTGGAACAAATGGTGAGCGTTGAATCGTTGAATCAAAGTTAAGAAACCAAAGTTGAGTCTAATCGATGCGTTAGTATGAGTTAAGAAACCAAAGTGGAGTCTTACCAAGTGTTCGCCAAAAACAAGTGAAATAATGGGCCGTTACTCAATGGTGTGGGTTGCATAAGTTGCGCACCTCGTGTTAAAATACAGCAATAAAAAGCAACTAAAAATGCAACTCTCTTAAGGTTGAATATGCAACCTGTACTGTACGGTGCTAGTACAAAAAACGTTACCGCACCTTTGTTTTTGGAGGGTGCCGAATGGGGTATCTAGGTCTACAGAACGTGCAGTACAAAATTGCACGCAGCCAGGAAAATTCAACCCGGGTTGCATTTTATGTGTATCATACTGGTACCATACATCGGAAATACCACAATTGTGGTATTTAGCATGGCACCACTGCTTGTGGCACGTAAGTAGGAATCCGTACGCTTAATGGTACATAATTCTAATGACTATTCCTACTGTTTTTCTCTGTAGAAATCATGTGGTACCCCTAAAAAAACAGAGGTACAGGGTGAATTTCCATACACAGTATTGTTGCATTTTTAGTCGTATAAGACTCCGTGTAACTCTTAAGGAAATACCACAAATACCACAAGTACTTTACATGACCGTTGTTCTTTACTCTTCTTTCTAAGAAATGTCCGTGGAGGTGCTTGTTTCGTGACACATTTTTTTGCTCACTTTTTCGAAATGGTGACGATTATGATAAGACGGCCACGATAAGACGACCGATAAGACGACTACTTGTACTATTATTGCTGCTAAATCAGTCCCCTCTGAGTAAGCTACTACTACTAGTGTGCTGTATAATATTTTGGTACTGTATTTAAGTTTGGTCTACATGTCTAAGGGCACGCTTTTTCATAGGGCCGATCACCATTCCCGCACTCCAAAACGCCGCTGCAAACGCTGCTGCTGGCTTGCTGCTGCTCCAAACGCCGCTGCTTGCTGCTGGCTTCCTGCTGCTCGAAACGGTGCTCGAAACGGTGCTCGAAACGGTGCTTGAAACGGTGCTCGAAACGGCGTTTGATTGCCGTTTGAATACCCTTCCTGATTGAAAATGAGGTAGAGTGATGTGTAGGTATCTGAGTAGGTATCATTTTTTACTATTTGTACAGCGGCGAACCTTCATGGTCTGTTCTATCAAAGGAGAAACAGAATGGTCGTCAAAACTGGAAATGGTGCCCCCCATATCTTCTTAATTCACCATCCGATCCGATAGCCGTTTGATTGCCATTCCAAGTCAAAAAATCAGTAGAGGAACATGATGGTGTTTGAATTTGGTAGTATTTGTACATGTCCACCCTCATCTTCCCTTCTATTGGAGGGGAAACAGATGGGTAGGTAAAGGGCCGTCGTCGGCTTGTTTTTTTGTATCTTCATAACTTGTGTTCTTATTTGCTGTAGAATTGCCGTTTGAATACCCTTCCCGATCAAAATCGAAGTAGAGTAACATGTAGGTATTTGAGCTGGTGTAATTTTGTACTATTTGTACGGTGTCGGACCTTCACGGTTTTTTCTATCGAAGGAGAAACAGAAGGGTTGTTGGAGGGTCGTAACTCGCCATCCAAATCGCCGTTCAATAGCCATTTGATTGCCATCCGATCGCCATTCCAAGTCAAAAAATCAGTAGAGGAACATGATGGTGTTTGAATGTGGTAGTATTTGTACATGTCCACCCTCATCTTCCCTTCTATTGGAGGGGAAACAGATGGGTTGGGGAAGGGCGCGTTGTCGGCTCGTTTTTCGTACTATCTTTGTCTCCCTTGTTTGCCATTGAATTGCCGTTCGAATACCCTTCCGGATCAAAAACCAAGTGGCGGAATGGGTAGGTATTTGAGTTGGTGTCATTTTGTACTGTTTGTACGGTGATGAACCTTCATGGTCTGTTCTATGGAAGGAGAAACAGAAGGGTTGTTGTAGGGGTCGACATTCGTGATTTCAATGATCGGACATCCCATCAAAAAAATTGTCTTAGGAGTGAGTTTTTTGCTGTGTTTTCAGGGTCTTTTGTCTTGTTCTTTTTTTGAAGGGACTTCGGTGTGCGGAGCACACATATGTTTATTTCCTGTAGACTTCTACATGGTTATGGTACTGGGTATTAATTGTGGTATTTTTATCTTGTACACTCACCGTACCACGTCAGAACCCATCAGAATTTCCGTTTTGAATCTAATACCCTGGTGAACAACGCACAGACACTTCAATCATGAGTCACTGACACACTCCTTCAGTCCAGTCATGCGTCATTGACACACTCCTTCAGTCATGAGTCAATGACATCGTTCCCGATCATCTGTCATTGTTCAATCGTATTCGAACATCAAATAGAACCTTCTCCTTGAAGTCTCATCCACATTCCGATTATCAAAGAATACAGTTCTTTTCTAATCGTATCACTGAACTAGCTGGGAAGCTTCTCGAACTATCTCAAAGTCATAGTAGACACTAAAACTCAATAGCACACAATTTCATACACAGCGTAGTTCATATTGAATTCAATCGCAATATCGCTTTGAAAATTTTTTATCGATAAAAATATCTAAAAACTAACCGTAACATCTAACACACCATGTCCGCTGTCGCTCAACTTCAAGCTGCTAAGCAGGCTCCCTTTTTCTTCAAACCCAAGCTTTGCTATGAGGATTACCCCACCGTTCGCCTGGTTCACAGCATAACCAGGTACATCTCCAGTACCCCTTCACTGGGCCCTCCGGAACCCACTTGCGCGGCACGCGCGTTCTTTTTTCTTCCCCCACAATGCTGTTGAACCCCCCAAGATTGCCAGGAATGTCATGGGCATTGGTTCCGGAAGAAAAACCCACGATTGGTACCCAGGAATGTCCTGGGCAGTATTGGTTTGGGAAGAAAAACCCAAGAAAGATACCCAGGAAAACCCAGGAAAACCTGTTGAAATCAGCGTATGTTGAGCACGTGATGGTGCAAGAATACGCAAAAACCTTAAGGAATAAAATAAAATCTAATGTGTAATTCAGTTATATCCTGTTAGTGAGATAAAATTAAAAGTATGAGAAGGGTATGTGATGTGGGTTCGTATTTGTTTGCGCTCCACATCCATCTCATTCGTACCACAGCTCCAGTACATTTCTGTAGCAAGCAATATGGTCTCCATACTGTAGGTCATTTGGTAAATACCTGCGCGAATCACCGCCTATGCTGTGCTCCAACACACTCCTGCAGCGCTGTACCCTAAATTGGCTTGTGTTGTAAATACGATTAGCTCAGCCCCTTGGTGGTACGTGCTCGCATTTGTTAAACATTTTTAAATTCTGCTTTGTAGGCTATACACTTGGTTTTGGTAATTTCAAGGATTTTGTTGCGGAACTTCTTAAATAGGGACCGTTGCAGCGGCTTGGTGAATATATCAGCTAGCATCTCCCCTGTTGGACAGTATTCTACTCGGAGCTCCCCTTTCTTCACTCTGTCAGTTACCATGAAGTATCTGATGATGATATGACGCATTCTTTTTGTGCTCGAACACTTGCCATTTGTTTCCAGCTTAATGGAACTTGTGTTGTCCTGGTACAGGATGTTCTCTTTACCCAGAAGGAGCTTGGCCGGGACGTCGCTGTTGATTGGCTCGCCCTCTTGGGCATGGCAACCTTGCCATTGCAGGTAGTAGCGACACCAGATATTGAATGGTAGGTGATCATCGGCACTGGCTCCAAGATCACCAAACATTTCCAAACCCTTCTTGATACCGTACTGCTTGGTGACAAGGGATGCGTCTAAGTTGTTGTATTGTTCTAGTGCTGATGCAACCAGTACAATGGCGTGGTGGTCGCGTTCAAGGGCTTTGGTGGCGGATTGAAAACCTGCAGAAAAGAATGATCAGTGGTGGGTCACTCCCTTGTAGCCATTGCTGGCCTGAAACTTGTTGTGAGTACGGCAAGTTGTGGGTCTTAAATTATATCAGGGCTCTTTGTTTGTCGGGAGCGCCCCGATGTTCCGCTCATCTCTGTCAAGTGATTGAGCCAAAAGTACACCCTGTTTACTAGCTCAATAATCATACGGGGGGCATGTGGGTGAATGGGATGGCTGCAAACGTGCATTGGCATCGTTCCTTGCTGGTCCAGTTGTCCTGTTCAATAAAAGGTTCATGTTTGTTGCGGGCACTGTAGTCGATGGTTATTGGTGGCTGTAGCTGTAGCAGATCATCATGTAGGCATGCGAATTCATTATCACCCACCAACTGAGTGACAATAAATCCCCGCTTGGTGTAGAGCCCAATGACAGCTTGGATGCACCCAATAAGGGTCCCTTTCTTGGCATCATTGATGGCCTGGCTTGTCCTGAAGCAGATGTGCCGAGAGGTCCGGAAGAACTTAATGCCATTCACTGTGTAGACATTGATACCAAGGTGATGTCCCGGTAATGGGTAAGGATATTGGGCACGACTGGTGACAGGTCTTCTCGCACATGCTGTGGTTGCCGCCGGAACTGTCTTACCTTTGACAATGTTGGTGTTCACACCATAGATATCTTCAGCAATCTGCACATCCCAACAAGTAACACTACAGTTCTGTTTCTAGTTGTTGTCAATCATCTGCAAGAGCTCATTGGTACTGGGGAATCCAATTGTTTCCTGTCGTTGCCTAGCCTTGTCCGCATGCTTGATGTCGATATTAGAGTAGAATTCCTTCTTTCCTTTGTCGGTAGTGATAGCAAATAGTGATTTGTGTTGCTCTTTCAAGTTGCACACACATATGTTGTTGGCAGCACGGGTAAATTGGCGAGTTGATCCATCAGGTTTGTGCAAGTAGAATGATTGTAAGATACTTGTGTCTAGTGTCACTCTGTATTGATCAGACTCTAGCCCAAGGGATAGGATATTTGCAATTCCTTTCTCCAGAACCCACACTGTTCCAAAACCAGGAAGTTTACCCACCATTGTTGTTGCCACGCTCCCGGCGTTGCAGTGTATAACTACTTGATCCCCCTTAGGGTGTGGCCATGTGTGCGATCTAGCCTTCCATTGTTTTGAGCCAGTAGGAACTTGGTCCCATGGCTGACTTGGTCTGTATGTGTGAGCACTCCACTCCTGGGGTTCTCTGGTCCTCCACTCCTGAAGTTTTGCAGTCATTCAGCACTCCTGGGCACTACCCCATGCTCCTTGGTCTGGCCAATTTGGACGAAGCATAATTCGTCCCCAAAGGTTTCTCCATCAACAATCCCATTCATCATAGGCTGATAGGCTTACTTCTTGAACATTTTGGGAGATCTCTCCATTGGTGACAAACACGGTACTCTTGATTGTTTTCTCCGCATTGTTTTTGTTGTTGTTGCCTCGCATTGGATTGGTGTTATTGACACCATTAGTACTAGTCTGGGCTGGTCTTGTGTTGCTCTTGTTGGTTTTGAACCGTACTAACAGCTCAAGCGCCTCAGATGGCGTTGTAGGGTATGCATCCTTCTTTAACCCATATTTGTCTCTTAGCATTCCTGGAATGTTTCTATGGTTCTTTTCGTTTGACCCCTCCACAATTTGTGTAGCCACGAGTAACTGTTTGACTCCCTCCTGGACTGTTTGCCTTGCCTCTGCATTCATGGTTGTGTAGGTTGAGTAGTCCTGTGAAGGGAACACCCATTTCATCATGTATCGTGTCAGCTTGTTGGATTCAATCCGCCCCACAGCTGCTTTCAACACATCAAACCACATCTGCACAGCCTCAACATACTGTGTTGGGTCTTTGGATGTGTCCTGATAGGCATCAACAAACTGCTTTATCTTCATGATAACATTGACTGGAGGACTTACAGATGATTTGTTATCCCAATAGCAAACTTCCTTGAGATGTTTGATGAGCTTGAGGGCATCCGCATCATCTATGATGGTTTTCCAGTCTGGTTTTATCTTCAGTCTTTCCGTTATTCCTGTGCTGAGTTGTTCATACATGATCACAAAGAGCTTCTTGAGGTCAGACTTGTATTTCTTTCTGTTCTTAGTCCTTTCTTTCTTTTCTTCCAACCACAGGCGGCTATACATTTCCTTCTTCTGGATGTCCTCAATCCCTCCTTTAGTCCATAGGCTTGCTTCTGGAAAATTGACTGAGTAATCGGCATTGGTCAGTCCAATGAGTGTTCAAATTGGTTTGGCAAGGTTGGGGCTCAGTTTTCAGGCTGCAACTTTCACAGCCTTGTAGAATGTGTCAAACTGTTGTGACACAGGTGTTCTGTGGTCAATGCTGTGATCAATCACAACGCCTTTCATGTCTGTTTGATCCTTTCCTTAAAATCGGGGATTGGAGCCTCTCTGGTGTTAATGTGCTTCCAAATGGATGCAAGCCGACAGAATCCAAAGGCTTGGAAGAAGAGCAGGAGCTGTATTTGTTAGTGGTAGCGCTACAGCCGATTGAGTTGTCGGTCTGTTGTGGTCTAATATTTCTCTGATATCCACTACAACTGGATGAATCCAGCCAGATCTAATCTCACTACCGACTTTCTCGGCACAGTCGTTAAGTGTGTAGTAATACAATAGGTTGCAGGGCAACTGATGTAAATTTAAGGTTTAATAATCAAATAATCTAAAAGTATGAGATAAAGAGATAATTCTTGCTGGAGAGCACGTATCTCTTTTAAATGCAGTGAAAGACCGTGCTGCCGCTAATACAGCACTGTAGAATCACTGTTTTACTATGTAAATGAAGCAGTTAACAGATTTGATCTTGGATGAAGAATCCATTCGGTCTTGGATGGAGAATTCATCATCATGTGTGAACCTCTGCTATCTTTCTTGAAAACAACACAGCTTCAATAGAAGATTGCATATGAGATATGCGAACCTCCACTGTGTTTTCCTAAAAACATGAAAGGGGTTTTGAGTATCAAAACGCCAATCAAAACGCCGATACGGAGTATCAAAATGGCTGTCCCGGAAACAGAAGATTAATCTTAAGTATCAAACCACATGATCCGGAATATCGAAACGCTGCTCTTAATAGATAAAATTGATCTTGGTTTGGTCATGAAAACAAAAGTAGTCTTGCTTGCTTCCGGTCTTAGAAGACCAAAATAATGAGTCTTTTTGGTCATTTCGGTGAAATAGATGTTCCGAAGAGAATATTCCGATCCCGCATACAGAAATACATAACCTATCGAGTCTCATTATTTCCAACACATAAATGTGCTTAGAAACATAGAAGCAATCGTATGACTTGTACAATTCATATCCCTGACACAAAAGGAATTTAATACTTTCCTGCCAGAGGTAGATGCGCCGTTGTTGGCTTCCTCTGTTCCTCAGTTACGGTGGCGTGGCTGTTTGTCGCCACCCCCATCATTGGAGTTGCTGCTACCTTGCCCACCCTTGTAATTGTTGCTGTTGCTGTTCTTGGTGTCCATTCTTCCACTATTTGGTCACTTTGTGAGAGAAAAATGGTGTCAGTCCAAGTTGTTGGGGGTGCACCGCTGTGGAACCTTTATTGGGCTATATCCCACAAGATGGCCGTCTCAGAGATGCTTGACAAGGCAGTTCAAAAAATGACAAACGGCCTTGGAGATCCTCGACAGGCACTTGTTGTTGGCTAGAAATATCTGAGATGATTTCTGCTTACAGTACTTTTAATTTTATGTTGAAATCAGCTTATGTTGAGCACGTGATGCTGCAAGAATACGCAAAAACCTTAAGGAATAAAATAAAATCTAATGTGTAATTCAGTTATATCCTGTTAGTGAGATAAAATTAAAAGTACGAGAAAGGTATGTGATGTGGGTTTGTATTGGTTTGCGTTCCACATCCATCTCATTTGTACCACAGCTCCAGTACATTTCTGTAGCAAGCAATACGGTCTCCATACTACTATTTCTGCAGCCGTTTTCATTTTTAGTAATTTGGTAAATACCTGCGCGATCACCGTCTGTGCTGTGCTCCAAAAAGCCCAGGAAAGATACCCAGGAAGACCCAGGAAAACCCAGGAAAGATACCCAGGAAGGACCCAGGAAAAACATAACCGCCCCTGAGGAAGTTACTTATGCTGCTGCTCATGAAAAGCAATACAAAGGCTTCGAGTGGGTCCTTGCTGATTTGGTCCGCTGAAAAGACTGTGGATCTTGCCGGTGGCAAATTCAAATGAAAAAGACGACAACCAAGGTGCGAAATATTAACACAGAGTAACAACAGAGATATAATTATTTCGATGATCAAATCTTAGAATCAAACGCACCTCCACTACTTGAAAATCCCTAAGTGGTAAAAACAATCGGTTAGAAACAAGACATCTTCAAAGACCTGCTGATGGATAAGTAAACAATCAGAACTCTTAAGTACATTCAAATGGATACTCTTGATTTCCCGTGAGGAAATTACTTATTGGAATCATGAAAATCAATACCGATTCTAGATGGGCCTCATCTATTATATATACCACGAACAAACATATGACCCATCAAACGAAACACTTAACCTTGTAAATGACTGATTCCATTGAATGACTGATACAGTAAGACTGACACGACACTAACACAGAAACAGCAGCAAGAGTATTGGTACAACGAAGAAGATGAAGACGATAGTAACAAATAACTGGGGAATATCTACACAAACCTTGTCACCCTCCAAACTTTTTTTCACCAGAATTGCTGACAAGGAAATTCCTATCCATGCCATCAAGGCTACTAAGACCTCCAAGCTTCTATGGGACCAAAGATTGGGACACCCTCGCGATGATTTCTTGTACAAGGCCCACAAGCACATTCTTGGTGTTCCAAAGTTCAAGTGCCAAACAAGCATTCTTGATCAATGCTCTACATGCATCCAATGCAAGCAAACTAAGACGCCTGCCAGCTCCCATTCTACAAGGAAGGCTACTCAACCCTTTCAAGGTTTGTCTATTGACTTTGCTTTCTCAGGAGCCAAATCATCCAACACTAAAAGGAAGCGTGACTATGAGGGCATTCATGATGAAACTGCTTGGATTCTCATCACTGATCATTTCACTGGTATGAAATATGTGACACCCGAATCTCCAAGGCAGCACCACTACATTGGTTAGAACATTTCTTCTCTCAGCACAACCCAACTTGCCCCAACAAGTATGTGACAGTTGACCAAGGCAGTGAACTCTACCATAATCCAGATATCAGAAACCTCTTCTCTACCTTTGGATATGCTATCTTCCCAACCGGTGCAGATGCTTCACCACATAAAAATGGTACTGTTGAACGGGCCCACAGAACCCTTGCGAACTCAATGAAGACCATGCTTAGTGGTGCCGATCTACTAATCAAATTCTGGCCCTTTGCCTTCTACCATGCACTGCGCTTGTCAAATGCATTCCCTGAAGGTAAATAGCACCATTCTCCCTTGGAATTGGCAACTGGTAAGAAAGAGAATCTCACTGACTTCAGAACTTTTGGTTGTAGAGTTTGGGTCAGGCCCCCTGGCAAGAAATCAGTCAAGCTCAAACCCAATGCAAGAAAAGGCATATTTCTAGGTTTTGTACCATACACTACCAGAAACATCCTTTGGTATGATACTGAGATGCACAGAGTCAATATTGCCACTCATGTCAGATTTGATGAAGGCATGAATGATCTCCCTCTTTCTGATCTACCCACTAACGTCAAGCACCTACTCAGAACTGATGACAACCTCCCTCTTCCACCAGAACTCACTGAAGTCAACTCCAGTGATTTCCAATAAAATTTTCCCCATTTGCAAACCTAACCAACCTCAGGCTCGCTGTCATGCCCTCCTGCACTGACAAGGCTTTTGGGTTAAAATATGCAAATGGTACCCTTCTAGGAAGAGCCTATGTCACTGATATCCTCTCTCAAAGCCCTGCCTCCAGACTTTTCCCGTCTCATAAAAAGTCTCTCTCTAAACTTCAGGGTGCATACATTATCTCTATCAATCACAATTGTGTGTTCACTGCAGCTGATGTCACCACAGCGCTGCATTCCTCTAGATACCCATAACCTTTGCACTTGAAGAAAAATTATCTATGAAGGAAATTAGGAAACACTCGAACAAATATGGTCTGTTTGCTCCCAATACATCCTGGAAGGAACCCACGGATGAAGAAGACCCACCATTTTTGGACCAGATTTCAGCTATCAAAACTATCAAGCACATTGGCACCAAATACAAGAAACTCATCCAATCAAGACTCCACCAGGTTGACACCACAGAAGCATGCCATGCTTCCATCCAAAAACACCTGGCACCAACTAAAGATGATACGGATGTTGTCATTCCCACTATTGATATTGCTTCACTCAGAGCCATCACCAAGCTTCATAAGGCTGGCAACCATGTATTACCACTTGATGCAGATTCACTACCAACTGAAACCATTGAACTCTTAATCAAGGCCATCAATTCAAAGGAAACCACGCCAGAAGAACAAGCCCTGGAACATTTCACTCAAAGGAACCTCAAGTCATTATCCACATGGACTGAATGGGAAGCCAGAGAGCAAAAACAGCTTGACCAGTTTGAAGACTTAGAAATGTTTGGATCACCAATCCCATATCCCAAGGATCCAGAAGCTATTATTCTCAGACCTCATTGGCAATACAGTGTCAAAAGGAATGGAGTGAGAAGAGCAAGACAATGCTGCAATGGAAGCAAATATGCAGCTCCACCCCTACATGCCATTGCCATGTCATACTCATCCTCTGTTGAACATCCAATCCAAAGATTATTCTTTGCTATTGCATCATCTCTTAACCTCAAGGTCTATGGAGGTGACGCTGCAGATGCCTATGCGCACAGCCCAGGACCCAACATTCCAACCTATATGACTATAGATGATGCATATGCAGACTGGTACAAGCACAAGCATGGCACAGATATAGACAGAAGATTGGTGCTCCCTGTTCTTCGAGCACTCCAAGGCCACCCCAAATCAGGAAGACTATGGAAAACCCACATCAACAAAATCCTGAAGGGCCCTGATCTCAACTTCAAAACCACCACACATGACAGGACAATCTACACGACTGTTTTTGAAGGTGAAACAGTCTACATGCTGAGACAAGTTGATGATTTTGCATTAGCTTGCACATCAGAATCCATATCTGACAAGATCTATGACATTATTGGTGAGAAGCTGAAGCTACCTAAAGAAGACATTGTTCCCTTCACCAATTGGGATTGCTCAAAGATTTCAATGGAATTGATGTCAAACAGACAGCCGATTACATTGAACTGTCCTGTGTCAATTACATCAACAGAACTATGAGATCTCATGGTTGGGATACAGATTCTAAAATGAAGCCACACTCCAAACCATCAGCCCCATTATCAACTGAAGTACTGAGCCAGCTACAATCACATACAAATGGACCATTAGAAGGCACCAAAGAACATGCTGAATTACAATCCACATCTGGTTTCTCCTACAGGACACTCTTGGGTGAAATGATGTTCGCGTACGTTAGTTACAGGCCAGATATTGGGTATGCAGTGACACTGATGTCAAAATACAGTTCCAACCCCACTGCATTCCATTATTCCAGCCTGAAGAACATAGCTCGATACCTCAGGACAACGAGATCTTGGGGCATTAGATTCTACAGGCCAAATGCTGAACCATCCCTGCCTAGAGGGGTGCCATATGACAACTCAGTCCAAGATGCATCACTTACCAAATACCCTGAAGATATCAAACAAAGCAAATTGATGTGTTTTGTTGATGCAACAAATGGAAATGATCCAAAACATCGCAGATCCACCACAGGATAGGTTTTCACTTATGCTGGTGGAGCAATCGTTATAGATCCAAGGCTCAATCACTCACTGCACAGAGTTCTACGGAAGCCAAGTTCATTGCTGCAGTCACGGCAGCCAAGAGAGCAAGATATCTCAGATCCATACTCAAGGAACTAGGCTTCATTCAAGTTGGTCCGATCCCAATCTATGAAGACAATGCATCTGCAATTGAAATCATCAATACCCAGAAGCCAACTGAAAGAACCAGACATATTGAAATCAGGTTCTTTGCAATCCAAGCATGGAAAGAAAATGGAGAAATCAAGATGATTCATATTCCTGGAGTTATCAACCCGGCTGATGATCTAACCAAACCATTGGGATGGATCTTGCATGCCTGACATGCAAGATACATCATGGGACACTACCCAGGTTGAATCATTCGATCGCTTTGATCAACAGCCGGGTCAGTCAAATCGCTGAATAAATTGTTCTTTCAATTCAATTTTATCGATGACCCAATCATGAAAAGCAAAATATACTCCGACAGTAATCCAACATAAAGTGAACGTGTTGGATCAAGGGGTGTGTTGTCGGCAAAAAATACGGCAACAAATACGGACCTTGTTGGTGGCAAATTCAAACAAAAAAGACGACGACTGAGGTGCAAAATATTAACACAGAGTAACAACAGAGATATAATTATTTTGATGATCGAATCTTAGAATCAAAAGCACCTCCACTACTTGAAAATCCCTAAGTGGTAAAAACAATCGGTTAGAAACAAGACATCTTCAAAGACCTGATGGATAAGTAAACAATCAGAACTCTTAAGTACATTCAAATGGATACACTTGATTTCCTGTGAGGAAATTACTTATTGGAATCATGAAAATCAATACCGATTCTAGATAGGCCTCATCTATTATATATACCACGAACAAACATATGACCCATCAAACGAAACACTTAACCTTGTAAATGACTGATTCCATTGAATGACTGATACAGTAAGACTGACACGACACTAACACAGAAACAGCAGCAAGAGTATTGGTACAACGAAGAAGATGAAGACGATAGTAACAAATAACTGGGGAAGATCTCTACCATGTAGAAAATACATAGAGCCCCTATACCGTGGAAAATACACGTATTAGGTAGAAAAAATAAGAGCGTATCCATGAGCTCACATCTCTTTAAATTTTAATTATCCTATCCTTTTGGTCAATTTTTAGAGTAACAACAAAGACGACAGTTGACCCGCCGGTTTGCTTGATTTTTCGTGACGACGATGATTCTTGTTCCATCAGCAACAACGGCATGCAGCAAACAAGGATTCAGGTATTTCAAATCCTCAATACAGGAAATACATCAATGCTGTAAATAAAGAATTTTATTATTTTGCTACAATAATCCTGTCAGCAATCAATCCATCGAACTCCAATTTCAAGCAACAAAAGGAAAGGGAGTTACTCAGTGATATATTTTCCATAGCAGACGAAGCATTTGCATTGATAGTGATCTACAACACACATCATGTTTGGTGGGTGAACAACCAGTAGCAGTGAAAGAGTTATGTCACCATTCTGCGCAAAAAAAGAAGTACTGCAATTCAGACAGTTGAAGCAGAAATGGGTGGATGGAGGAAGGACAAGAGTTGTTCAATGATTTGTGCGAGGAAGTTGTCAAGCTGGGCAATCAGCAAGATACAGGAAGGGAACTGGAGGAAATTATGAGGGAGAGATTTAGGAACAAAAGTTCGACACGATACAACAATGAACGTGGTGCAGCAGATACTAGTAGTAGCTCCAGTAGTTGTAGTGGACCCAGAAAGAAAAAGAAAAGGACTGTCTATATTGATCTGGCAATAACAGCCTCGATGAATGCCAATTTATCACTTGAATTAATTTAGAAAATAACAGCACATGCATAATACAAAAACTACTAGTAATTGAGAACTAAATATTGAAAATATTAGAAATATTGGAGGAATTATTTTTCATTCGTGAATAGAATTAATTGTTGTGGGTAGGGGAATAATAATTTGGTTCTGCTAGTGACTGATATGAATTATTTTTAATCATGATTAGAGTAAGGAGCATCATCCCGCACATAAATATTGTTTGTCGGATTTTGAGGCAATGACTGGGGTTGGGCGTGTGTGGGAATTTCAGGGTGTTGAGAAATTTTACCGTGTTGCTGCGCCTCGGTATTTTTATCACGTAGGGGGAAACGCGCCAACCCACACCGGAGGATGGGTTATTACGGTTCCCAACTGATATGTAACACAGCTACTAAGCTTAGGTTTACCAGATTACTACACAGTTCAGTCAGTCAGATCTTAATCTTGACTTTTAGTTCTACAATGGTTGTATGGCAACAGATTGCAAGGTTTAAGGTGATTCATCTATTTTCAGCTTGACTAAAGGTGTGACCAAAGAGTTTGTTGACTTTGCTGGGGAGCAAGTTTGCTCTTTTATTTGCTGCAAACATCCTGTTGCTACTACTTGCTGCTTGGGCCAAAAGGAGACGCTAGTAGGGTACATTCGACGACTTCTGTTGAAATCTATTTCAAACGCAAATACTATCGGGCGAACGTGACTTCTCGAACACCATTATGTTTTGTTTGTAATACGTACTGTGCGGTATCATAATATTATTGTCTTCATGTTCTATGATTTTTCTAACAGTATTATCACAACATCTAGATTTCTCTTGGCTTCTTTGATCGCTTCTTTGGTTTGTTGCAAGTTGCTATTTACATCCCTATTTGATTCATCGGCATCGTCCTTTGAAAAATTGTTCACAGAATCCAAGTCAGCGACTCCCGCCGTGTAGCTCAACGACGTTGCTTTGCTGTAGGCTTGAGAAAATGATTCCAATTCTGGTGCGCGTAAATGACACATAGTGGGTACAAATTTGTCAAAATGCAATAGATGGTGAACAAAACAGATGAGATTGTGTTTATGCAAGAAATGTGGATATTTTTGTGGGATGAGATCGTTCTGACAAGCTCGTTGGCGGGGGCAATCTTACCAGATACATAGTCGTCAAAAAAGTCCGGATCGACAAATTTCAAGCCCGATTGAATTTTTTTCTCGACACCAACCAAAGGACCTTGCAGAAAAAAGAAGAAATCAACAGTAGTTGGTATCAGCGTGCCGTAGTGGTCAACAAGTATGACATCCAAGAAAACAATTTCAACAGAGTTCGTAGAACATATTGCTTTCCTTGGTGTACTAACCTTTTCCAGTGACCCCCAAGTAATCACGGACAATCCGATTCGTTGTTTTACATGTTTCTATCGAAGCCGACTTGTCAAACAGAGCATTAGTTGCTGCTTTCTCCAGTAAGAGCTCTTTGTTTTTGCTTTCCAATAGCTCGCGTGGAACGTCAGCAAATGTGCAGTCGGTCGTTGCTCGTTCGTAGTTGGATAGCAGAGTATCAAGAGTCTTTTGGGCTTCGATAAGCTTCTGTAGAGGATTCGTTGGCGTCGACTCCTTGGCATAAGAGTTGCGTGGTTGTTGAATAACTACGAACGAGGCGCAAGATACCTGCATCCACCCCCGACGTGTATAGCGATTGATATTGGTGAGTGGAGAGTACGACCAGACTGTTCGAAGAAATCTTTCGGTTGTGACAGTGGTAAGGACTAGAAACCACAAACCAGCCATGAGAGACCCACGTAGGAGAATCATTTCGGATAATTGTTGTGGGAAGAATGCGGCTGCAATAAGATCTACGCTTATAATAGTGAATGAAATGGAAAGGCGCTTTATGCGATATGGAGAGATCGCCAGGTAGAAAGGTGACACCCGTTTAGTCGTTGTCTACTACTTCGTAACATGAATTTTTCAATTTTTTTCGATGAGATTCAAGATTCAAGATGGAGATGACGCATCAATGCATCATCATCATAACCCCAAAACCGAATACAGTGTATTCATTTCGTAGAAAAACATACGAGAATTGCGTAATAAGTCAGTTCAAGATTACGCTCCAGTGATTAATCTTACAACCTAGTACCTAGTACGGTAACTTGTAATAATACTTGTATGTGACCAAGAAAGTATAAGAGGGTCAATTTCAGGTGCAATCTTTTTAATGTCATCTTGTCTCAAGTTCAGGACAAGAAAATGGAGCAACCATGACAACAAGAAAGACTGACAAAGTCATATCCTCCTCTGTGAATCATTGTTCTCGTGATTGTTCAACAAGAACAAGAAGTGCTAAGAAGTTGTGGTGTTATGCACTTTCTGAATAGCAAAATCAACAAAAGTGAACACTTGTGCTGCTTTGCTCTGTGGTATCACTATGGTTGTTTTGTCCATGTCCTGGCTTAATGTGCTTGATATTTCTCTGTTTGTATGCCCAGCATGAATTGTCACCAATACTGATGGGACTAGCAATCAATAAGTGCCAGTAGTAATAGTCAGACAGCAGTCCCTGTTATTGGATATGTTTGGTTGGCCCGGGACATTTCAAACATCTTGTCAAGGAGATGAAAAGACGCCAAGAAAAAAACAGTGGAAGATTTTCTAAAAGTAAATGTTATGCGACAACCAATGACCACTACTGGAGCCAAAATGTTGGTGTTCCTCTTTCTTCTGAGCTAAAACATTGTCTGCTCCTCTAGGCAATTGGTAACAGCTCATTTGACCCCAGTCACTACCTGATTCTCAAGCACATTTGACTCCAAGAATTTGGTACAGCTCTTATTGATTGGTTCCAGCCGCAAATCTTCAATTCGCCTCACTGCCAATATGACCTTATCACGGGCTGCAATTTCCTTCACCAAGCAGGTACCAGCCTATTACTATAGACAGAAGCAATCAAATGACTTGGTCACAAGATTCTGATGCAACATCCAGATGCATGCAACGACATTGGCATGTGCTGCAATTGCAACACTTCTAACTCAACTGCAATCATCACATCATACACCTCTGCAAAGGAGTTCAAAGACACCAAACTTTTTGAAACCAATACAAGCTTTGCCAATCCAAACAAGTCTGAGAGGACGACCGTTGATCACACCTATTAAGCAGAAGATGATTTTATAACTGTTGCCCAGCAACAGCAGCACATGTCTCCCAAAGAACAATCTAAGTTCAAAACACTTTTGCAACATTTTGCAAATGCCTTCAATGGTAGACTTGGCAAATTTAAGCCCAATTTGAAGCCAACACACAGGATGCCTTATCCACCAGTGGCATGCATGAAAACCTCTTCAACAGAGAGTTCAATTTTAAAAGCCTCAAACAATGCACCAGACATTACCAACCTTTATTGTAGTGAACAAGGATAATAGAGTTCAATGGGCATCTGATTTCTGAGAACTACTAAATCATAGTTGAATAATTACCATATCCTATCCCTTACATTCAGGGTTTCATGAACTGCCTGGAAGAATATACTCACCTCACCAAGATTGACCTATGAATGCAATACTTCTGCCTAGAGGTAGATGACTTTTAGAACAAGAAAATTTGTAAGAGTGTCACACCATTGAGATGTTACAAATATCAACACCTTCCACTGACATCTTCCAGGGCACTGACTGCACAGTTAATATTGATAACATTGATATCATGACTAAAGAGTCCTTTGATTTTGGGATCAATGGGCAGGCTAGTGGCTCTGTAAGTGGAGCATTTGGAGTCTGCGGTGCTTCTTGTTGCTAGGGGAGTAATGACAATCAATATGTTTGTAAACTACATCTGATGTATTGAAAATACTAACATCAGACTGAGTAAAAAGGAATGCTCACAAGCATAATCAGTGCTAGGATTAGTATGTTGGTTGGACTTTTCAAGGGATAAAGGGATCTCTTGCTATCAACCAAGCCTTCCACTGGGGTCTTGCCCAACAAAAAACTTTTTGGGAAATGAAAGCTCTGGCTGCAAGTGATGCTGTACATGCTTTTCCTGATCTCCATCTTTCTTTTAAGCTCCTCTACTCAAATGCCTCTGACTTTCAGCTTGGTGCTGCAATCCTTCCAAATAACTGACATATTGCTTATTGGTCCAAGAAACTCAATGATACTGGAAGAACCCCCCACAATGAAAAAAATCCTTACAATAACTCATGTTGCAAGAAATATTGCAAAATGCTACTTGGAGGCGTGATCAATGGATAAACCAATCACAACCAGCTCACCTTGTTCACACTTTCAGTTCAAAAATTTCTCCACTGGAGACTCTTCCCCAAAGAATTTGGAGTAAATCTTAGCTATGTGGGAGGCAAAGCAACATTCTTGCAGATGCCTTCTCCAGGCTACTGCTCATGAATCATCCCACAGCTGGGGAGAAAGAAAGCAAAGGAAAAAGAACTCTCATTGACTTTACAAAATGTGAAATTCATTGACAACAACAACAACAACAACAACAACAAGACCTATTCATTAGTGAGTCTCCCAACATCTTCAGAAACTTGTGACATACCATGAACTATGTGTCTGTTGAACATATGCTGCTTAATGAATCTTTCAGCACTGCAAGAAATGAAATGTCATGGCAACTTCACAAAAATCTTCAACCATCAAGCTAAAGACTCAACCTTCGCCAACAAACTGCGTACAGCTGACTTCTTCACTCAAGAACTAGAGATTCACCACATTGTCTGTCACTCCAGCAAACCCACAAACAGGGATGGTTGGAAATTATACTCTCAGTTACTTAGCTTTTGGAATGCTCTGATGGTACCCTCTACTACTTGGACACTGTGGCTCCACATACCTACTCCAGACAATCTCAGCAAGATTTTGTGTTGAAAGATTATCAGTGCTCTGCAGAGAATACATATGCACAGATGACTGCATTGAGTACAGGAGCAGGAACCCCCAAGATGCCCTCTTGCCACCAAAACAAACACCTTTGACACCTCCCAGTGAAGTTCACATGGACCTCATAGGCCTACAGAAGGTGAAGGCATAGGACAAAATCTACAATTGTAAAGCCCTCACATACATTGATCCATTTGCAAACCATGTTGGAAGTCATCAACACCATACAAAAATCTAGCCATCATGTAGTAGCCAATCAGTTCACCAACTGCTAGCTGTTAAGATACCCAAGACCACTCCAATGTGCTCAATGGCTACTACATGACAATGTCAGTTAACTCAGTATTTCATTCCCATATCCTCTATGTATTAAACCACCACAATTATCAGCATACTCTTCTACTTTAGTGCATAGCAGGTTACACATAATTTATTGTACTTGTATGGCAATCAGAAACCATGTCACAATCATGAAATAATTGGTGCTGATAACATACATTAGGTTTTTCATAACAAAATTTATGTAGACATACAACACTGATGAGAAAGTTTGCAATAGTCAAATGAAGTAACGTATTTCAGAAAGGCAGAACCAAAAATTGCATCTGCAATACACCATGACAATCCAGTTTAACTGAAAGAAGCGATGAATAATCTTTATGGATTGTCAAGGTAAAGCAAAACGAAACATCACTTCGTGAATGCATCATACACCCTCTGCAAAATGAGGCCAATATTCAGTGTTGTGATCGACGCAGCAGCCCCCCCTCTCATAGGAATCTTGATCACAGAATTCATGTAATTCAGTCATTTTTGTCTCTGGATTTAAACTTCCCACATTTTTCTTTTTCAATAACACCACAATGAAGAAAGCTATGTCTTTGTAATGGGAACCAAACTTAATGCTACAATATGCTTTACTACGATACTTTCTTTTTACTACTATTCTTTCCGATGGAGCTCTGTAGCAGATATCGTTTCTCAATTTGATGTACACATACAATGTTTTTATCAGTATCTAGTTAACGCAGTGCACATCCGTTTTTACGTACTTCAGTGCCTTCAACCTGGAAAGAGAACAACCCAATTTTTGTTTCTTTTGTTAAATGAACCGAGCCATGACAGAAAAGATCCACATATTCATCGGAAAAAATATTGATTTGATGCTGACCTGGGAATCACGGGTGAACCTTGCATGTTGCACGATCCAAGAGTTGTAAGTTGATATGCTCAACGTTCGAATCTATATAATCTTAACGACTGCCTGGTGGAGGAGGTGCCTTGATTCCAGCCTTTCGGTTGATTTCCCCTAGAATTTTGCCACTCTTGCCAAAATAGTATTCCTCAATGGCGGCGGCCTTGATATACTCTAGTTGAGCTTCTGCGTTGCGTCCAGCTTTACGGTAGGTGTCACCGGAGATCTCGTGATTGATCGAATCGTATATGGCGCTGATTGCGTCGTTGATCTCGCGTCCGCTGTACAGTCCTTTCGCTTGCACAACGAGACGGACGCAGTGGTCGGCATTCTTGGTTTCCGTGCTGAACTTTCCGTAGAGACTAAGACGAATCCTCAGACATTTCCTGTAGGAAACCAAACTTTCAGTATATTGTTTTTGCGCGAACAAAACTCTTCCAATCTCGTAGTATGACTTGGATGTTTCCTCGTGAAACATACCCCAGATCGATTCGCGAATCTGTAGGGACTTTTTCAACTCCGTAAGAGCCGTCTCGAAGTCACCCTTGTTCCAAGAAAGATCCTTTCCCGCATCGTAATGCTTTTGGGCAGTTTCAAGTTTCTTCGATCGATCAGCCATGATAACAATATTTCTTCCCTAGTGGTAAATGCAGCGAAATGGGTTGATGATCTTGACGTACTGGCGTAAAACTTATACGATTGCACTACAATAACGGTACCGTACGGTAGTTGAAGCGGAGAGTTTTGAGCGATTTGGCTCACAACGGAAGGTAACTGGAGCGTGTCTTGGATATTATCTCGACTGTCGTTTGAATAGGCATTGTCTTTTTATGACTAGAAATGAAAAAAGACTCTACCTTCTTGAATGACCCAGTGCAATTATTAGAAGTACTTCGTCTGATCTGCTTTTTAGTACCGTAGTGAACGTGCCGTGCCGGTGTAAGTAATTATTATTGGTGTATTGAAATACGAGTAGTCCTTGTACTGTCATGTACTCATCTTGCGCGTCCTAAATTCCCCCTAAACAAGAACGAATGCGAAGACTACTCAACTTCGTCTTCCTTCTCACTATGAAACGAACTTGAACCGCAACATGATTATAAAGCCTCGATTTTCCCACAGAACATATGCTCCACACAATTAAAAAAAATTATAATGATGATTTTCCTTCCGCCTCAAACCCTACCGGTACAGTCGCATGATGGCTGCGGGAAGCGTCTTTTCTATTTTTATCTTTCATAAGTTTTAGTGATCGTACGAGTAATTGTAGTATCATACATACTCGTACCGGTACGGTAGTACAGAAGCAGAAGTAATTGTTCATCTTGTACGAAGTACGGTACCGGTAGTTATGTACATTAGGTCGTACGATTACCGGTAGGTCCTAATAGATATTTCCGCATTGATGCACCGGTCTTACCGTTTCGATGGATACCCTCATTATTTCGTCTTCCTCATAATGAGTGATTCCCGGCATTGATAAACTAATAAAAGTTTGCGACCAAACAAATAAATTTATTTACTTTCTACATAGATATATTAACTATTGAATATAATTTGGCAGTCGAGACTATCTCGACAGCCATATTTTTATTAACCAAATTAAAAATGAATAAACACCAACGGAATCTTAAAATCATAAAAACGCACAAATCAATCATGTGTGCACGCACCTCTTGCACCTCTTTTGCCAGGCACGATTGCATGCTTTTTTTTTGTGATCATCGCTTATTTTGGCCAGGTGAAAAATTACAAGCAAAAAATCAGGAGAGAAGAACCACAGCAACAACAGTACAACTTGTCTCTCCAGCACATTAGACAGGGCACCAATGTCCTCCTACACTACTACTGTTGCTGCTCTTGTCGCGCTTGCTAGATTATTAGTACACATTTTGTCAGTAATAGACGATACGTCATTAGAGGACGATTCATTGGATGATGAATCGATTCGATTCAGCTCACACAAGAAGAAAGAAAAAGAATCAACATCACCTCCAATACCATTGATTGTAACAATCGAACACCAGCATGCCATCAACTGGAGGCAGGAAACCTGGTAGCGGCAACTACACCAAGGATGAGTTGGAGAGCATGTTTGCTGCCATTAGAGCTGTCATGCCATGTGAAAAAGACAACTGGGACAATGTCAGAGACCTACATGCTAAAAATTATCCTGAAGGGGATGTTCTTTCCATTTGCAACAAATTCCATTGATTGTACCGGAAGAAAGCGTCCACTGGCAATCCGAACATGATATGGGACATTAGTGAGGCAAAGGAGCTCTTCCAACTGATAGGCACTAAATCACGCATTACAGGATGGAGAAGATAGGTATGATGTTGAAAGCAATGAGTTTACTCCTCCTCCTCCTGCTGCTGCTGCTGCAACTCAACCGGTACCACTTCTACTTGGTCAACCAACTCAACCAACACAACCCGAAACTCAAGAAGTTACACAGTTTGAAGAAGTTAGTACCATTAGTAGTAGCAAGAAGAGACATTAGAATCACAAAGGAGACAACAAATTGAAGATGATGAATGTGATGTCTGAAGTATTAAAGCTTCAGCAGCAGGCATTGGAACTCCAGCAACGATGACAGGAACAGGCAGATTGATGACAGGACTAAGCAGATCAAGAGAGGAGGGTGTTGTTGCAGGCAATCCTTGCTCAACTTACTAGTGCTGGCAGCGGCCCTAGTGGCGTCGGTCGTGGCTCCGGTGGTGGCGTTGGTTGTAGTGGACAAGAGGATCGAAAGCTTCAGCAGCAGACATTGGAACTTCAGCAAGCAACAACAGGACCAGGCAGATGAAGAGAGGAAGGCGTTGTTGCAGGCACTCCTTGCTCAACTTGGTAGCAGTCGTGGCGCCAGTCGTACTACATCTCCTATTACTCTGCAGGCTACTACTCCCCAAGTTACGAATGTTACTAATGCTGAAGGGAAGCTCACTGCTGAAGGGGGAAGCTCAAAAGCAAAGTGAACAGTCACCAGCAGTATCGCGACTACAGCAGTGACAACAGCAGTTGTGACAGCAGTAGTGATGACAACTCCTTAGGACTCAATTAGAATCAAATCAAATCGATTGATTAGTAGTTAGTTAGTAGTGAAGATGAATCGAATCGATTCAATTGATTAGTTAGTTGTTCGTTAGTTAGTTAGTTAGTTAGTTAGTTAGTTAAAATAAACGAATTGATTATTAGTTAAACTCAACAACACTACAGTCCTTGCTCCAGACAGAAACTTAGGCTACAAAGACCATAGAAAAACTATATTGCAACCCCTTAAAAGAGGGATCCAAAATCATTAGAAGTGCGCTGGAGCAAAATTATTTGGTCTTATTGTCGACTGCTCTAAATAGTGCTAATTTGTAACAATTTGTAATTTGTAATGCTAATTCATAACTACTATCAATTATTGTAATCTATAGACTTGTAATTGATTGACTAATTGCTCAACTCTGCTCTAAAACACATTGTTTGGGGTTTCTGTTGGTACCAAACCATAGGAGAAGAAACCTTCAGTCTGACTCATGTAGGTGTTGAGTAGTATGGTGTTGATTCCAACTCTAGCTGTCTGGAAATTGTACAACAACACGACAAACTTCAGAATGATCCTCCTGTCCCCTGTTTCTTCCAGCAACATGTTATCTTTGAGTTAAGGGAAGCCACCTTGGATCTGTCTCATTCCCCATTCCAAACTTTTCACCCAGCGCTATCCCCAGTGCTTTTCCCAGTGTCTCCCCCAGTGCAGCCCGCATTGCTACACCAAGTGCCCCCAGTGCTGCTTTTTGCCCTGCCCCACAGTGTGGCTCTAAGTGTTTCACCAAGTGCTGCTCCCAGTATCTCGCCAGGTTCTGCACTCCCGCGCTGATTCCAGTCTCTCACCAGGTTCTGTACCTCGTGATGCTCCTCGAGCTGCACCAAGTTTGGCTCCTGGCGCTGCTTCCGATATATCACCATCTTCTGCACCCCAGGGCTTCTCCCAGTGTCTGACCCGGCTCGGCACCCAGTGCTGCTCCTTGTGCTGCATCCAGTGTGGTTCCTGGCGCTGTCCCCAGCGCTGCTCCCACTGTATCCTCACCTTCTGCACCCAGGGTCGATCCCAGTGTCTCACCACGTTTTGCACCCAGGTGCCCTTCCTAGTTCTTCCCCAAGTCACCCACCTTTGCACACCCTGCTGCTCCCCGTATTTTACCCTTCCTCCTGCCTGTTTGTTGGTAGCTGCTCCCAGTTTCGGATTATGCTACCGGTATCCTTCAACAGTTTTCACTTGTACTCTCCCTGCTTGCTTTCAGGATTCGTTTGACAAATTTGTTGTTCTACAACTTGGGGCTTAAACTCTCTTTGATTGAGGCGACGTTAAAGTCTGGATACAGACTGAGTAGTTTAGATCCACCTTTGGTGATTAAAGTTACTTAAATACGTATATTATTATTATTATTATTGTCTCATCCCCCATTCAGACATCCGTCTAACGCTAGTTGCTTGTCTGTTCACTGTAATAGCCTTGCAAATGGCACTTTTTTTTCATTGCCGCGGCCTCTTTGTTAGGTGTATCCCTAAGGTATTTCTACAGGAGCTGTTAGAGGGTCGTATTGACTACTTCTAATAAGGTAGTTGTTTGTAGATAGCTTAAACGCCAAGTCGACAACAACCTTCTTTGCCTTGTACAGCTCATACATGCACTCCATCTTTTCATACAGCCCATAGTCGGCCTGAGTACCAGTCATGTCAAGACCCAGGAGCATTCAAGACACGAAGCCCAGATCCTCCCATCAGAGCAGAGAAGAATGACACTATTGACATATGCAGCACAAGTCCAACCATTGTAGTATTGTTTTTGTTTTTTCCAGTTGCTAGGCTGCTGGATTTGCAGTTAAAGCCCGTTGCAAGCACCCCGCACTCTGTGTCGACCAAGCGCTGGATACTTTGCAGCAATAGCGTTGATGTATTGCTGAGTCTCTTCTTCATTTGGCAAGCAGACTTTTGAAACAGGCTGGTCTTGTAATGCACACAGAAGGAGCTTGTATCCAATTTTCAGCCATCTGTACATTCAAGAAGCTGTAATTCCAAACTGCTATAGCAACTGCTCTTGCTGCCGATCCTCTGGTTTGGAACCAGAATAAGATAAGAGCAAGGCAGCCAGTCGCGCCAAACTCTTGACGAGAAACAAAATTTTGTTTATTATATTGCTTAAACTTCAAAATTAATCCAGTCTTCTCATCATACATGTATCAATTGTAGAAAGGCTTGAACAAATCTAGGAGCTCCCTGAATACTACATGGTCAACTCCACAGCAATTGATATTATTTTCCTTCTGAATCCGGTCCGCTGAGAGTTTGATTCAAAGGCTTCTGAAGAACAGCAACGCTGCGTTAGTGTGTTAGTAGACGAACGAATGTACTCTACGCGTGACAATTGTGATTGGATACTTTCGGCAACGGATAATCGGACTACAGGCGAGACTATGGAAACGCCAGATCTCTTCTTACTGTGAACTTATTCAGATACAGCAAGGCAGACCTTAGTGATGTAGATTACAAGTAGTTGGTAGCAACTAGTGTGAATTTTGGGATATAAATCAATTGAATGTTAAAAGTATGAGATAAAGTGAAATCTTGCCGAAGCGCAAGATATCTCTTTTATTGAGATGAATACATTGCAACTGCTGTTGCGTAGTGATAGGATTACTCGCTGATTATTTCTGTAGATGCATTGGTCGTTGACCGTATATATTTGTATGTATATATATATATATATATATATATATATATTGTGTGAGAATCACACGCCAACGGTTTTCTTCTCTTGTTCCTTTAGGAAGATCCTATGATATGTTTATCAATAGGATCAGGAATTGCTCCTGTAGCTCGTGTGATACTTTCCAAAATCAAAGTTTGCTCACCGAAGAACAAGGACAATACTAGAAAACAGAGATTGCTCACCGTCGATGCGCGATGGGAATCGATGCACCGTGGGAATCGATATGTCGTGGGAATCGATTACTTTGGTTGATACGGGACTCATTGATTCGTACGAATAGGATATCTACCATCAGGTAGCTTTGGTACTTCTGGTCACGAAAGGAATTTAATACTCCCCATGTTTCCTTGTGAAAGGTCATCACGTTTTACATGATGCTTCCATCATCTTGAAGGAGGTCGCCGGTATTCCCACAAAAGTGGAAGATGGGCTTGAGCAATGGATACACAACTGAGTGTCCCCAATGCTTGGTGAGAATATCTGCACAGTTATCCTTACCTGGGATGTGCATCATTAAAATGAAACCTCTCGCTATCATGCTCCGTACGTAGTGAAACGATAGGATGTTGTGATGCTTATGTAGCCTTGCGTAAGGAAATGTTGACGTTTGAATCATCTTTTCGTTGTCACCCCAAGAGTAGGAGATATCATGGACTCGTGTTCCGAGGTATCGGAATGAGTGGCGTAGGATCAACGATTTGTTCGATGCAAGTTCTTCCTGCAACGAATTCAGCTCCAAAGGTGGCCGTTTCCGTAGTAGACTGTTTCTTTGAGAACCACATCATGGGAGTTTTGTTCGCAAAGTGAAGGATGCCGGTTACAGCCTTACCACTGAGAATATCATGCATGAGGTTAGCGTCATAAAAGTGTGTCAACACTACTGTCTTCCCGAGTGGTGCAGGAGCGTCGTCGGGTAGCTCCTCAGAATGCTCCCCATAGACGGTGTTGGACCAATCGATGGTGTCGGGTTTAGTCAATATAAAATCTGGGGGTTCCACACGGAATCTGATTTTAAAATGTCTAAACTTAGAGATATATATGTAGATACATTTGGCACGTTCAAGATGCCCATCTCGTGGTTGAGCTCTGAAACTCGAGAGTGTCATCACGGCTGTTTGGACATCGAAAACGTCCAATAGCGATGATCCATTGGAGTGAACCGATCATGCTTTGGTATTTCTGTATGCCAGTTTCTTCGAGAAAGGCTGAGGAGTCCAATTCGGGATGATTGTTTTCTGCAATGGGTGACTGGAACTTGGTGTTAGGTTTGCATCCGAACATTTGTTCATAAGACGCTTCCATCTTTTCGATGAACTTGATGGGATTCATACAGAGAACACCATGCACGTCGCGCTCAAATCCGCAACCTAGGTGAAAGTTCATAGGTCCGGATCTCTTCAGTTTGAAGTTATATGGCGACGACTGTAATATTTCCAAGAAGGAATTGGGATCTGCCATGCAAAGACATAGGTCATCGACATATGTGCATATAAGTTCATATACACGTTCCCCATGCTTGTTCATTCCAGGCTTGAGGAATATTTCTGGTTCCGCGTGGGATCTTTCGAAGCCGAGTTCAATGAGACAAGCCGCAAGTAAATCACCAAAACACTTGCCCGAGGATCTGAGGCCATATAGGGTTTTGTAGATGATCAATAGATGACCTTCCAGCGATCCGAATTTGGGACCTGCCTTGATGCAGACTTTCTCACAGGTAACTGCTTCTAGGTAGGCATTACCTACGTCGGTACCCCATGCTTCTAGGCTGTTCAGTTCAGCTAGGAATAGGCACATACGTAGACCGTGGAGAGATACGACACCGGCATAAACACTGTGGATGGGGGCCCTCAGTGAGATTACCGTTTGCAACGAGATGAGCCTTGTGTCTACCGTCGTGCTTGACAGCATATATCATGTGTACCTTGATCTGTTGGAACCCGGTTGGGATGGAGCTTGTCTTGTACACGCCTTTGTCAATGAATGTATTATATTCATTGAGCTGCTTCCATTTCCAGAGTGGTGGCGTCTTCCCATTTTGTGTTTCCGTTGGCTTGATCAAATTGGAGGGCTTCTTCGTGGTTACGAGGTACCTTGAATCCATATTGGTACTGTGGGGTGGTACGGAAAGAGCAAAGTTTGGCTTGATGCACGAGTCGATCAAGTTTCTTGGTTCGTCGTGCTAGGTTGGTGATTTGCTTGAGGCGTTTCCAACCCGGGAGGTCAAGCAAGTTGTTGTCTTTCCCATATTTAGCAACGGTGACAGGGTCATCAGCTGCAATGTTGGCTAGAGGTTCATCTGTTCGTTCCATATTTTCCCATTCAATCCAGAGGTTATACTTGGAACCTTTGTATTGAGGATGCTTGTTATCTAGCGGACCTTGGTGTCCTAGGATTCGGCGAAACGACCAAAGTTTGCCGTCTTCTTGGGTTGAATCACGATGGATGTAATTCATGACATCATTGTATGCAATGATATTGTTAAGTTCGTCATCAGAGTGTTTGCACTTGAACTTGATGAAGTCTTTGTTGCGTTCAAGACTGTCTTCTACATCGACGATGGTAAGACGCTTCCGAGTGCCATCGGGGTTGGTTACAAGGAAGGATCGGCCTTGTAGGTCGGCAATCGGGACCGTAGGAATGGTAATTAGTTTACCATCATCGTCAAATTGTGCGTTGCCTTCTTCGTCGGTAACAACTACCTGTGATTGGTCTACTGAAGGAGTAGCGGGGTTGGTGTGTGGAGTTGTGACGTCACTAACATCAAAGTATGCTAGCTCCGGAGGATCAAAATCATCTTCAGTAAGGAGGACGCCATCGGGGGTCTTGCTGAAGATGTGTGTCGTAGGAGGACCATCAAAACTCTCCCCATAGTTGTTAGGGAGTGGAGAAGGGGACCAGCTTGGGCTGTCATCGACCTTCTTATAAAGAAAGCTCGGTAACGAGGGGTGGGCGGGTGGTTGAAGAATAGCTTGATTACCAGATGCGGGAGGTGCTGTGCTTGGTTGTTCGTTGGGTACAGAGGGCGTGGTGTCATCGGCAGTGTCGGAATCAGCAGGTGAGACGCCAGGAGGGGGAGTAATAATGGAGTTGCCCTGTGTTGTAGAATCTTCAATGGTGCTACTCTTAGTGATATGCTCCCCATGTTTGAATGTTGGAGCGTCTCCAGTGGCGTATAATCGGGGCAAGGAATCCTTGGCTTTACGCCATTTGATGAAGCCATCATCAGTGAATAGGCCCGCGCGTTTGTTGCAAGACTCAGGCGTAAGAGCAGAGCGTACACCGGACCGGTCGAGTAACTTGTTGGTAACTGGATCCCAGATTCGGAAACAAAGGCTATTGCCAACATAGACTGGGTACCAAAAGGGGAGTCATTGGTCTTGAAGTAAACAGGTTCGAACCAGAAGAAACTGGTGTATGCGCTGATGTCGCCAAGTGTACTGGTAGCAATGAAGACCGGTTGTTTGTCTGACAGAGTAGGATCAGAAATAACATTGAGGAGTCCGGCAACGTATGTCATGCACAGTAGCCATAGGTGTGGTGGTGTGCCTGTACGATCCATGACGTGATTGACAATGCGTTTGAACGTTTGGTATCACCGTTCAAACTGATTCTGGTGTTGGTGGTAAGGTTCACTTTGCCAGAGTCCAATCCATAACATTTTCAGGTAGTTGGTGACTTTCTTACTAGATTGGTAGTTACCGTGGTCGCAAAGGAGGCGAATGGGCCTGCCCCATTTTCAAACAAAGTTCTGGAAACATGATAGAAAATCGCCGGTGGTACGCATTTCCTCAACATGTATGATATGTGACTTTCGGCTGAAGAAGATCTGAGCAATCTTGGAGCCGCCATCAATTGCTGGGACATCTGAATAGACAGCATCGGACATAACGTCGTCATTGAAGGGTCGAACGTTCATAGCCGGTTGGGGAGAATGGAAACGTTTGAAAATGTTTCCATCAGGACTAATCGCCATAAAACCGTATTGTGTTGAGTTTTCAAACGTAGCTTTGATGCAATCGGTGGAAACCCAACAAAAGAAAGGTTTCAGGGATAAGTAGTCATGTTCGTTGGGGTATCGCTCACGGGGCGTAGCTGCAATACGTGTAGTATCACTAGCAGTACAGTCTGTTGGAAACGCAGTGACTGTCCCAGAGATTTGAGGGAAAGTACAGCATGCGAGGCGTTCCTGGTGAACGTAGCCGGTAGGAGTAAGCCAGAATGAGCGATCGCTGGTTCCATGATCATCAATAGGGAGGAAGGGAGACCGAGTGGAGTGGCTGGAATACGAACTGAGAGATGTGACCGTGGATAAGCCAGGGGATACAGAGATATCCAAACCTTCAAGGCAACGTGGATTGTTAATGCCTGTGACATTGACATATCGTGGTGGGATATCCTTGGAGATCAGGCATGTATCATTGCAGATGATGCAACCATTTGCACCGCAATCGACCATGGCGAAACCGGGATTAGTGATCGTAGCTTTGTGTGCACGATATGTGTACGATGTTACTTGACTATCGTGTGAAAAGGTCAGATCATCGTCGGGATTATACCACTGGTGGAAATTGGCGGAATAAGAGGATGTTCCTACAGGTATTTGGGTGTCACCGTCCTTTTTGTACCAAATGTCAGGGTTTTCGGAGAGGAATCAAGCGGGATGCGCGGGTGACACGGAAGACTTGAGAGGTCTTTGGTCCTTGGAGGAAGAGATTTTAGACTTGTATACACCCAGTGATGCATGGAAAACGCCTCTACGATCATTTTCTACAGCAGGATGTAGATCTGCTGCGGAATTGACATGTTCATTTTTGTTCGAGGTATCATCTTCTAGGAATGAGACAGAATGTCCATGTTGGTATGCTTTCTGGGTGATGGGCTTGACATTGTTAGGGTCAGGTTGATCATTTGAGAGCAAATCGTGTCGTAACGATGCGACCACTATTTTCTTGCCTTCCGGAGAAAAGTTTAGCCAACTCTTCATGTCCTGACGTGATAGGGCCTTCCATATGTTTGTGGGCAGGCGCGTGGTAGGGTCAGGTGTACGTCCAGCCTTGAATACCGCATAGTCTTGATAGTCACCTTTGAATTCAATAGGGAGAGCATAGTCGTCATGGTTTTGGCTTTGTCCAGATGAGAAATTGTGAACATGTGCACGTACTGTTGACTTAGGAGCCGACATCGCGGACTGGGAATCGAGTCGAGTTGCTTCGAGTAGGAGCGTGATTTTAAGTTTGTGAATAGCAGCTGCTTCAGCAACTGCATCTGTCACGGTGCTATTCGTGCCACCTGGATCCTTGACTTTGGCAAACTGTTCACTTAGCTGAAAGCTAGAATAACATGCCTGACATAATGCTGATTTTGCAGTATGGTATTCAAGGGGCTTGTTGGGAGGACGGAGCTTGTTGAGGTGATTTAATTCCTCAAACCAATGTGTGATGAATTTCACTTTGGATTCTTTCCAATTGCTGAGATTCAACTTTAGCAACGCCTGTAGTTGAGTTGAGTTGTCATATACCTTGGCTTTCGATTTGCTGTGGAGGTTTACGAAATCAAAGTATGCTTGATTATTACGTGTGGTAGAATGGCTGTGTACACACGACGCGGATAGATCACTTTTGAAGACTTCCAACATTAGGACCCAGAAGAAGGCACACTGTTTAACGAAGAGGTCACGTGTATAACCTTGTAGCGCAGCTGGAGGCCAGGTTTCATCAAGGAATGTTTCTGTGTCGGTGTCGTATGCCTCGAGTTTAGCCTTGAAACCTACGAGCCAATGTTCGAATCTTGAGTCATTCGTGAGGGGCGTAAAAGACTTTTCATCCCGTGCTTTTCGGCACCAAGATTCGTACTTTACCTGCTGAGGTGTCTTTTTATTACTTCCTGGCGGAGGAGGTGGAGGGTTCAGAGCAGATTTGGTCTGCATGCGGATGGCACGTTCCAAACGAAAGGTTCTGAAGTCTTCATATGGATATGACCTTGCATCTTTCCAATCCTTCCCGTCCTCTTGTAGGTCGATAGAGAACTCCGCAAGTGCCTCTATGATCCGTTGGATGGATCGATGGAGATGGGTCGGTAGTCCTCCTTGAGTGTCGGTAATCTCGCGGGCAAAATTCGGTTTGATAAGTGCGTCGAGAAAGGCCGTCCACTCGCATAATCCTCCTTCCTTGAGAGCTAAACACAGGGTGTTATCTGCTTCTTTTGTTATGCGAAATAGAGATAGAAGTATCAGCTTCATATCAGTATCAAAACTAGGGAAATGGTTGACAGCAGCGGCTTCGGCATCACCCGTGCTGTTCCCGCCTCCGAATAGATTGGCGGGCATGTTCGGCATTTGTGATGATCCTGATCCATCGAAGGAATCGCGCGGTGAATGGGAACTGCTTTGTGTACGATGTGCGATTGGCATATGCCAGCGTAGGGATTGTATTCAATTCTGTTCCTGTTCCTTTTGTGTGCAAGCCACCTTGGAGCTTGCGACTGTTAATCTATTATTTTCCTTCTGAATCCAGTCCGCTGAGAGTCTGATTTAAAGGCTTCTGAAGAACAGCAACGCTGCATTAGTGTGTTAGTAGACGAACGAATGTACTCTACGTGTGACAATTGTGATTGGATACTTTTGGCAACGGATAATCGGACTACAGGCGAGACTATGGAAACGCCAGATCTCTTCTTACTGTGAACTTATTCAGATACAGCAAGGCAGACCTTAGTGATGTAGATTACAAGTAGTTGGTAGCAACTAGTGTGAATTTTGGGATATAAATCAGTTGAATGTTAAAAGTATGAGATAAAGTGAAATCTTGCTGAAGCGCTAGATATCTCTTTTATTGAGATGAATACGTTGCAACTGCTGTTGCGTAGTGATAGGATTACTCGCTGATTATTTCTGTAGATGCATTGGTCGTTGACCGTATATATTTGTATGTATATATATATATATATATATATATATTGTGTGAGAATCACACGCCAACGGTTTTCTTCTCTTGTTCCGGTAGGAAGGCTTCATGATATGTTTATCATTAAGATCAGGAATTGCTCCCGTAGCTCGTGTGATATTTTATGAAATCAGGGTTTGCTCACCGAAGAACAATGGCAATACTATAAAACAGAGATTGCTCACCGTCGATGCGCGATGGGAATCGATGCACCGTGGGAATCGATATGTCGTGGGAATCGATTACTTTGGTTGATACGGGACTCATTGATTCGTACGAATAGGATATCTACCATCTGGTGGTAGCTTTGGTACTTCTGGTCACAAAAGGAATTTAATAATTGAGAAGGGCTTGATCATTGGTTTATTGATAGAGATACATGAAAGCAGATTGACTGCATCGCTTAATTGCAATCCTAGGAGTTTTACGATCCTTCCTTTTTCTATCTTCCTTGCCAAACAGTGGGTTATTGTAATTGGGGGTTAAGTAGTTATCATAGTAGTATCCAAGCAGTGCTAACGCCAGGGCCATGTTGATTGTTGATTGTCGATTGTTGATTGTTGTTGGTTGAAAAAAGAAAGAGTATTTCTTTGCTTGCTGGAGAGCAACATGAGTGTTTTAGTGAGGATAGTGAATCAGCAAGCAAGAAATATCAGTAGCAAATCACCAGCCAATTGTACGGTACACGAAATTCTGAAATTTTCAACTGCCGGCCTGCCGGCCAAAATAGGCGGGTAGGTGGCGCGGGTAGTGATTAAACAGACAGTTACTGTTTCTTATTTATGGATTCCAAGTTCCAAATTTGCTCAGAGTGAACAGTTAATAAAAAATATTCATCCGTTGGGTGCTCCAAAAATCTATTCACTCGTGAATATATTTTTATTAACTTTGGTCTTTTATTGAGTGATTCCCACCTCGAAAAGTGAATAAAAGACCAAAGTAATAAAAAAATATTCGAGAGTGAATAGATTTAATAGAGTCAACGCACGAATATTTTTTATTAACTATGCAAACCGAACAAATTTGGAATTTGGAATCTCTAAATAGGAAACAGTAACTGTCTGTTCAATCACTACCCGCGCCACCTACCGGCCTATTTTGGCAAGCAAGCCTGTTAAGTATTCAAGGATGGCCGGCAGTTGAAATTTTCGGAATTTTCTATGTAAACTATCATTATGTGTACTCTTTTGAATGCACATATGGGTTCCAAGTGTTTACTTGTTATCGATCCGGTCTTTACTTGTTATTGATCCGGCCTTTACTGATGCCTTGGTTTGAATAGTTTAACGACCTGTTTCTGTTGTACTAGGCCTAAGTGGAATTGTTTTTACCAGTTAACGATCTCAAAATAAGAGGTGCACATGACTGGTGATTCGTGCGTTGGGTGACTGGGTGACTAAAATATTTGATTTTAGTGATTCCGTTCGAGTTTATTCTGTTTTTATTCAGTTAATAAAGTTTTTTCAGTCGGTGCGGTCTCGACTGAAAAAATATATTCCATACTTAATAAATCTATGCACTATGTGAATAGATTTATTAGTTTAGTCGGGAACTTTTATTACTTTAGTCGAGGTGGGAATCACTCATTACTTCTTTATCACTGGTGGGAATCACTCAATGTGTGTAAGATTTACTCGTATGAGTCGCAGTTAAAAAAATCGATGTGATATGATCGAGAACAAGATTTTTTACCATGCAATGAGACATGAGACATCCTTTCCGCCCGATCATGGAGGTTACGTCCGATTGATACTCCTCCGAACGTTTCCACACCTTTCGGGCACCATAAATCCCTCTTCCTTCCAGATCGCTCAATTTGGACTGCCATTCATCCCAATCATCATCTGCCTGGACAGGATTTGCTACACGTAGCTTATTGTTGACATTTCGGAGTGACCAAAATGAAGGGCGACTTGCAGATACCGCGAAAGTCCAACGAAAGTTCGATACTATTGTTGTATCTTTTATCGTCATATGAAGTCTGGACTTTCATAGTCTTGCCAGTACATATCGGATACCGTGTCTATCTAGCAAACCGGATGCCGATCATGGACTGCGACGAGACCTTTAATTATTGGGAAGGTGTACATTTCCTCTTATTTCGGGGCAAATCCTTTCAAACGTGGGAATATTCCAATGAATTTGCCTTGAGGACCTATGCATATTTGACACCAATAGCAGGAGTTGCCTGGGTTTACTTACAGGGTCTGCGTAGTGGTATTTTCCCTTCCTGGTTATGGCCTCTGCTGACCGAACAAATGTTTGATCCATCACAGTCATCGAACATCGCATTGTTTGTTTTGTTGCGCTCCACCCTGGGTGCTGCAATGGCATATGCTGAAGTTTCTTTTTGTCGGTCAATTATTGAACAAGGTCTTGTTACAGGCGGCAGCAGCACAAAAGATGGTAAAGAGGAGCAAAGAGGAAAGGATGACGACAAAATAATTGATGTTGCATTGAAAAGCTGGTTTTTCCTTGTTGGGTGGGTCACCGAATTTTTGCTGCTTTCTTCAGCAGGAATGGCGCATTCAGCGGCGGCACTTTTGCCCTCTTCCACCTTGATGGGTATGTGGCTTTTGGCGGCCGCCGCGTATCTCAGAAAACAACATGTGCTCTTTTGTTTGGTAGCGATCTCGGCTACATTAGCTATCGGGTGGCCATTTGGTGTGTTGGTTTTGGTTCCGCTGGGGATCGGAGTTTTGGTCAGAGAACAAGAACGATTGTTGGCGTTTTTCGTTTTCCGGATTATCCCTATCGCACTTTTGATACAATGTTTGGTCATGTTCGTCGATTATAACCACTATGGTCGCGTTGTATCTCCTTTGTGGAATATTTTGCTGTACAATACACAGGCTGGTGGTGACGAGCTTTACGGAGTGGAGCCCCTATCGTACTACGTGAAAAATCTTGTGTTGAATTTGAGTTATGTCGCCCCAGTGGGCCTGGTAGGAATTTTGCCTCTGGTTTGGTCTCTTCTGTGGTCCCGTTCTACTTCCTCGATCTGGAAGGATGGTCTGGGTCTGATGGCTCCACTTTACCTATGGCTGGCAGTCGTAATGCCCCGACCGCACAAAGAAGAACGCTTCCTTTTTCCCATTTATCCCTCTCTTTGTTTGGGTGCTTCCATCGTCAGCGTTTCACTGATACAAGGAATATTAAATCATACTTGGTGGACGAAGTCACAGCAACAGGAAAACGGGCAGAGACAAGAATCGATCAGAAAGGTTCGAATAAGTGTCATCATCTTGGCCATTTTGTGGATTCCCGCCTGTACTATTTCTTTGAGTAGAACCGCTGCCCTCTCGAAATATTACTCTGCACCTCTTCATGTTTACGCTAAGATGTCAGCTGCGATTGCAGAAGAAAATGCATCAACCAGACTCGAAGACACGGACCCGATCAGAACATCTACAAACGTTGTTTGCACATGTGGTGAATGGTACCGTTTCCCTTCCAGTTTCTTCATAGAATCAGAACCATTAGACGTTTCATTTGGTTTTGCCCCATCAACTTTCACGGGCCAGCTTCCGCAACCCTTCTCCCAAGAAGGCAGCGGCATTCCCAAAGCTGCATCGAATCGTTTCAACGACAAAAATAAACCCGAGCCAGGATCGTACACGCCAATCGAAAACTGTGATTTTTTGATTGAACTGTCGACATCGGTGCACTCTTGCTTGGGACTGGGTGACGACAATGAAAAGCGCACACAGTGGAAGCCAATTGTGACGGCGCCCTTCTTCGATTCAGAGGCCACGACTAGTACGCTCCATCGTATCTTCTATATTCCGTATCTGCACGAACGTGCCGTCCAGACCAGGAAAGTTCAGTACAGTGACTTCGTCTTGTATTCCAAACGACAAAAACGATGATCAATATGGTCGTCGATGAAATAATAGTATTTGGGATGACATTCCGAGGCGTTTTAGTGTAGCTATGTTTTTTTTTATTTCACGTAGTGATTTCACGTAGTGAACCAATTAATCCATACCACTAATGTCTTTTCAGATCTGACTGAAGTTCATTTTTCATTCTGTCCGTTACTAGTATATGCTTGCTCAACGAGTTCGCCGGAGTTCATAAAAAGTACTTCAGTAGAAGTACCGGTAGGAGGTTAGCATGTGATCACGTAAAACAGAATAAAAACAAAGATGGCACTTCGATGGAACCGAGAACTGATGGTTCATCGGCAGTTTTGCTAGTTGGAAATAGTCGTCGGAGCCACTTTTTGGTTCATATCGTCATATTGTTACGGTCCTGAACTGTATCAACCATGTGCACGAAGCGCGCTGTTTGCCTGTACGGTCTCTGACAATCAATCAATTAGAACGCGGTACCTATAGTACAACTAAATTTATCTGGGGGTTTAATTGCGTTTTACTTCAGAGTGCTTATTTTCCTGCCTGTTCTGTCAAGATCTTCTTCACTTTCTTTTGTTCTTCCAACAAGAAGGCTCTCATGATTCGTTGCTTGACACAGTGAGCGCAGGCGGAACCTCCGTAGGCACGCGAGACAGTTCGCTCTCTCTTCTTCAAGGAAGCGTATTCACTAGACTTGAAGTGCTTAATTCCCTGCAGAATTGTTTTGCAGTCACTGCATTTGGGTCCGTTGGTAGTCTTGTATACACGTTGCGCCTTCAGCTTGCCTCCGGGAGTTCTGACGGGGCGGGCCTTGTGCTGCCGAGTGTTGTAGGAATGACGTCCTACTCGAGTCCAACGTGAATCACCCATGATTATTCGTAGTAATTAAGTTACAAGAATAGAGGACTAGAAAGATGGAACAAAAAGGAGCAGGTGAGCAATTGAACACTGACGAGCTGCAGGTAACGGAGGCCGAGCTTCCAGGGTATACACCGGCTAGTGTATCGAAAACCACTGCTGTCAAACTGATTTGGTGGAAGTAGTAACTTCACACAGGCAGCGTACTATCTGATCAACCCAGATGGCTCGGTCTGTATCGTTTGTTGCGTCTACCATCGTCGATTTCCTTACCTGTCTTGACAAATAAATATTGTACGGAGCGGTTGTTACCAGCAGGCCTTGTCGTTGTCGTCAACCAATTGCCAGAAAGGGATGATAGCCACTTTTCGGTTTAGTATGCGGTACCGGTAATCTTAGGACGCATAATCGAATACCGCGCGAAATACGCGAATATGGTTTTGTAGTAGAGGAGGTAAGTGTCTGGTAGTACGATACTCGTAGGATCTACATGATCGTCCGTCCTCCGTAAGTTCAAAGTCCCCTGACCGAAATTGTCGTCGTTTTCATCTCCAATTACCGGTACTAAAATCTGCTACACGAAACCGCCTTTGGTAATAGCAACAATAGCTCCAATTGACTGTCGTCGTGAAATCGAGTACAATTAATTTTATTAGTTCAAACAGAATTAGATCAAGATGGCACGTTCAGGGTACGCAAAGGGAGCCAACGCTGGTCACGTTACGACCGAAAGACCCAAGAAGGTCAAGCCTTCGCACCGAAAAGGGGTACGTAATTTGGATTAGAATGATCTCTGTGGTGTCCGTCGCCGGCCTTGGGTTTCGTTGTATTCTCCGGGTCGATGTTCACTGGGTTCCACACCCCAAATACTATACTAAACTACTGATGCTATTCGTTATTTTAACACTACAAACAGGCCGCCAGCAAGAGAACTACGATGATCAGAGAACTTGCCCGTGAGGTTGTTGGACTTGCGCCTTACGAACGTCGAATTTTGGATATGATCAAGACTGGAGGATCTGCAGCCGATAAGCGTATTTACAAATTTGCCAAGAGACGTCTTGGTTCCCACAAGCGTGCTTTGGCAAAGAGAGAAGATATTAAGGAGTTGAACTCCAAGATGCGAGCCCGTCAAGCCGGTGTCAACTAAAGAAACCCCGTTATAAAATACCCAGAAATCTTTGACACTAGTTGTCTCCTTGGCTAAAAAAACTCTTAGAAAAATACAATCTGCACAGACTCTCGACGGCTTTGCATGATGAGAGCACGTGGTGGTTAGTGAAGCGGTACATAGGAAGTGAATTGTCTGCGAAAGGGAATCGTGATGGTATGCTGGTAATGCTTCTTTATGTCTTCGCGTGTTCGAGCGAAAATGAACTGTTCGTATGTCACGAAGGTCGGACGGATTAGAATGTTCTTTTTTGTGGGTGACGAAATCTCCGTACAACGATTCTACTGAGACCGAGCTTCCTGATAAACCGTTGTACAGACGATTCGTACAAGACCTCGTTCCCGTTTGTAGGCAGCAAACCATTTGCTGCGCCCGAACACACTCCTCTGTGGAAAGCCGCCCTTGTGAAGACGTCGATGGTCGCCTAGGTCTTCGCCTTTCAGTGATCCGCAATATTGCGAAAGGGATAATTGATATACAGAGGCATGAGTGTGCACCGATTTGTAGTAAGACCAGAATACTTTTGTCGCTTCACTGGATCAAACCAGCGGTTGTGAAGGCGATGTGATCAATCGATTGTAGACCACAAAATAAACAACCGCTCTACTCAGCACGGGATCGTACAACGTCTTAGAATAATGATAAATTCGTAAGTTGAGGGGTATAGTAGTCATAATGAGTGTTTAACAGGTTGGAAGATAGGATAGTTTTACGTTTTTCAGGCCCCAGAAAAAGCTACGCATACGTTCTTTCCCATCCAAGAAAGAATCAGCATAACCAAAAAAAACCGTACTTGTTGGCCTGTGATCCTACTTCTTCAATAGTTGCATGGCCAGGATAGCCGTGAGTACAACAGCACTATAGGCCTGTAGCCCAATGCTCCAGACAGAAGTCGAACCTTCGTCGCGACTGCTGTTGGTATTGTTTTTTACGTTAGGGGCATGAAACTGTTCGTACAATCTCATCAAATTGCGCAACAGCATGGCGACGGTAACCTTTCCAACAAGAGGTACGTAAACAACACCAGGAATCTTAAGCAGCTCTTCTTCGTCCACATTTTTGAACGATGCAACATTCACAACAGTGGTATTGGGATTGACCCATTCGGTAGGAAGCTTGTAACTTTTGGTGGGAACACCAGTAACAACAATCGAAGACTGGCAACAACGAGCATTAATCACGAAAAAGTAAGACACAAAATTAGGAATGACTAGCAGAGCCATATATCCGACTCAAACTCAATGAAAGCACTAAAATGATGAAACGGGAACAACATCTATCGTTTCGGTCGACTTCCTTCGTTCAACCTACCTTTCTGACGCAAGATTCTGGGGTTACATCGTCTTCACAGGGATGCAAACGACCGTCTCTAAACATATAAATACTGTTGATATCGATTGAGTAGACGACAGCACCGTCGTTTGCAAGCATTGCCGCCAGGGGTCTTCCCACAATTTCGCTGCGATTGATGACAGTAACGGTTTTTCCCTCTAATTTTCTACCCACCGGTTTTGACATGTCATACGTGCCCGGGCATGCCTCTATAATTTTTAGGGTACTCAAAGCCGTGCATGGAAGAAGACATTTCTGATTGTTTGCTGGATAATCCAGGAATCTGACGTTGCGGTATAGATTGGTTCTGTATAAATGGCAAAGTCCCTCCACGTCGCATTTGTAGCTGACGGTATCACGGAGGTAGTCATCCTGCGACTCTCCAGAAAAAGATTCCTGCTGCCCAAAGATTGGGTAATACACGATTATACCGTGTACACGCGAATCATCGTTTGCCTCGATCAATGCAGCCTCTACGTCGATCGGATCGTCTAGAACTCTTAACTCGTACCGTAATCCATCGGCGCGACACGCTTTGCCTGTCCATTCGGCATATTTCCGAGCAGCGGGGTCTTTGTTCGCCAATAGACCCACCAGAAGAGGGGCATCTACATTTGACAAAAGAAACATTGCACAGTGAGAGCTTTGAATGGAAGCAAAGATCTATGCATGCATTGGTTTCTTACGGAAATACAACGATCAAGCCGCGAAATTGCGAATACCCCCGGAGTCTTGTTACACGATCCCTAACGCAGAGCCGAGAATTGTTTAATCACAGCATGGCAACTCACCAATCCCTTCGTTTTTCAAAGCTTCAACTTTTTCCTTGATTTCGTTCCGAAAAGGTTTCGCGACACTCCCCACGTCCACCTTGACGCCCTTCGTAGGATCGGCCTCTATTACTAGCTTTGAGTTTTGTTCCGGCATCCTTGCACAAGTGTATATCTTGCCTTGGTCGGGCGGTTTTCTGTTAATGTGTTTTAAGTCCTTCCGACGACCTGTAAGTCGATCGAGGTCGAGATGAAAATGAAAATGCAACTGATGGAGACGTATTAGCGTATGTTCGTAGAACAGCAGTCAAGTTTCAATTCTGATGTCGATGGATTCAGTCCGAAAAACGATTTCTGCAATCACAGCCATCACACATTGGACAAGATGAACGACTCACTCGTAAACTCTTACCGTATTCCACTTCGAGCATGTACGAGGAGGTACTCATACCGTACGTACTGTACAAGTAGCGATAGAATGAACAAATAAATAATGATTGGCCACGGTTTTTTGAGACCACAGTCTGTTTCACGAATCGAAATCAACATACCGGGTACCGGTACAAGTAGCGTTCTTTTGTACTCGGAACTTACTCGTGGTTATTACAGCACGGTACGTACGGGCCAGGGCCCTCCGGAACCCACAGAATTTCGCGCGATTTTGTTGAAATCAATTAGGGGGAATGAGTGATTCCCACCACGAATAAAGTAATAAAAGTTTGCGACCAAAGTAATGAATCTGTTCACATACGGTAGTACATAGATTTATTAACTATTGAATATAATTTGGCAGTCGAAACTGCTTCAACTTTCAAAACTTTATTAACTGCATAAAAACCGAATAAACTCCAACGGAATCTTAAAATCATACCCAACGCACGAATCAATCATCATGTGCACCTCTTGCACCTCTTTTGCCGGCATGCTTTTTTTGGTGATCATCGCTAATTTTGGCCAGCTGAAAAATTGCAAACAGTCTGGAAAAGGAAGAAACTCAAGAAAAGGAAGGACAAACAAATGCAGCAGCAACAACGGCACCAATGTCCTCCTGCACTACTGTTGCTGCTCTTGTCGCTCTTGCTAGTACATTATTAGTAGAAGATTTGTCAGTAGATGATACGCCACTAGACGACAATTCGTTGGACGATGAATTGATTCCATTCAGCTGCTCACACAAGAAAGAAAAATAATCAACAACACCTCCAATGCCATCAATTGTAACAATCAACAACATGCCCTCAACTGGAGGCAGGAAACCCGGGATCAGGAACTACACCAAGGCGGAGTTGGAGAACATGTTTGCTGCCATCAGAGCTATCTTTCCATGTGGAGGAGATGACTGGGATGATGTCAGAGACCTACACGCTAAGAAATATCCTGAAAAGAGGGACATTTTTTCCACTGGCAACAAATTCAATTGATTGCACCGGAAGAAGACACCAAATGGCAATCTGAACATGAGATGGGTCATTAGTGAGGCAAAGGAACTTCACCAACTGATAGGCACTAAATTACACATTAGAGGCGGAGAAGATAGGTACCGTACGATGTTGAAGAAATCAGTTTATTCCTCCTCCTCCTCCTCCTCCTCCTGCTGTTACAACTCAACCCGTACCACTTCTACTTGGTACTTCTACTTGGTCAACCAACTCAACCAACACAACCCGGAGAAGTTACCCAGTTCGAAGTTACTACCCAGCAGTCAGAAGTAACAGAGCTGACTCCCGTCAGTACCATTACTAGTAGCAAGAAGAGACATTACAATCGCAAAGCCAACAACAAATCAAAGATGATGAACATGATTGCTACAGTATTGAAAGAGGGGAGAGAGGATTGAAAGCATCAGCAGCAGGCATTGGAACTCCAGCAACAAAGACAGGACAGGACAGATGAAGAGAGGAAGGTGTTCTTGTTGCAGGTAATCCTTGCTCAACTTACTAGTGGCAGTCCTAGTGGCGTTGGTCATACTAGTGGCGCTGGTTGTACTGCGTCTCATCCTAGTGGCGGTGTTGGCCATGGCATTGGTTGTACTACATCTTCTATTACTCTGCAGGTTACTACTCCCCAAGTTACTAATGTTACTAATGCTGAAGGGAAGCTCACTGCTGAAAGGGGGGAAGCTCAAAAGAAAAGTGAACAGTCTCCAGCAGCATCGCAACTACAGCAGTGACAGCAGCAGTGATGATGGATTGTTAGGAATCAATTAGTGAAGACAAACGGAATCAATTAAATTGATCGATTAGTTAGTTAGTAGTGAAGACGAATCAAATTGATCGATTAGTTAGTTAGTTAGTTAGTTAGTTAAAATAAATAAATCAATTATTAGGCAGACTCAACAACACTACCATCGTTGCTCCAGACAGAAACTTAGGCTACAAAGACCATACAAAAACTCTATTGCAACCCCTTAAAAGAGGGATCCAAAACCACTAGAGGTGCGCTGGAGCAAAACTATTTGGTGGTATTGTTGACTGCTCTAAATAATGCTAATTTGGTCGTATTGTCGACTGCTCGAAGTAATGCTAATTTGTAACTAATATCAATTATCTAATTTGCTTATGTAATCAATCGACTAATCAATCGATTTGACTCTGAAATACAGCATTTGCGGTTTCTGTTGGTACCAAATTGTACGAGAAGAAGCCATATGACTTGAAACCTTCAGTCTCACTCATGTAGGTGTTGAGTAGTATAGTGTTAATTTCCTTTTGAAACTGGCTGTTGAGCTGGTTCAATCCAAAGGCAAAGAAGAACAACAGGAGCTTTAGCTGCAGGCCGGTTGAGGTGCCGGTCTGTTGTGTCCAATATTTCTCTGATATCCACTACGATTGGATGCTAATCCAACCAGATCTATTCTGACTATCGACACCGACGCAATCAGATAGATCTTAGGCTTGTAGTTCTACAGTAGGACGCAAAGGGGCGTCCGATGCAAGGTTTAAGGTTGAATAATCAAATAATCTAAAAGTATGCGCTTTAGCTTGCTGGAGAGCAAGATAGCACTTTAAAGCGTGCTGCCGCTAATACAGCACGATAAAATACGAGTATTTTGTACGGTAAATTACCGTGTTACGGTGAATATCGTGTTGCCGCTAATACAACACGTATTTTTACACAGCAGATAAACAAGTTCGTGAGCAGAGCTTCGAACCTCTGCTGTCTTTTCTTGAAAATAAGACACTTAACAGAAGATAGCATGTGCTAGCGTCTGGTGTGTGTTCTTTCTTGGATTACTAAGTATCAAATTGGAGTGACGATCGATTCTTCTCCTCCAGTTAAGTATCGAACTCGATCGTAAGAATGAGCCCGGTAATTTTCGAGGTCTCATTATTTTCGATCTCGTACCTCTACCAACCTAGACACGAAAGGAATTTAATGCTCCCCATGTGTCCACGCGAAAGCATCCTCTAAGATCCGATGCAGTCATCCTGTAGCAAATCACCAGTGTTTCCACAATAGTGGAAGATGGGCTTGAGTAAAGGATACACTACTGAGTGTCCCCAATGCTTGGTGAGGATGTCGGCACAGTTATCCTTGCCTGCAAGATGTTGCATGAGGATGAAACCTCTTGCGATCATGCTTCTAACATAGTGATATGAGAGAATGTGATGCCTCTTGTGGAGCCTCGCATATGGGAATGTAGAGGTTTGGATCATCTTTTCATTGTCTCCCCACGTGTAGGATGTGTCGTGTACTCTAGTACCAAGATACCTGAATGACTGTCGAATGTCAACAATTTGCTCAATGCAGGTTCTAGCAGATACAAACTCAGCGCCAAAGGTGGCTGTTTCAGATGTTGCTTGCTTCTTGGAGAACCACATGATGGGGGTCTTGTTTGCAAAATGCAGGATACCAGTGACAGCTTTACCACTTAGGATGTCATGCATTAAGTTTGCATCATAGAAATGAGACAATACAACTACCTTCCCCAGAGGTTTAGGGGCATCGCTTGGTAGGTCTTCAGAGTGCTCCCCATATACGGTATTGGACCAGTCTGTACTGGTGCCTTTGGTGAGTACAAAATCTGGTATGCCCACTCTGAATCTGATTTTGAAATGACGAAACTTGGAAATATATCCATAGATTCGTTTGGCTCTATTGAGATGGCCTTCCCTAGGTTGCACTCGAAAGCTTGATAGAGTCATAACAGCAGTTTGCACGTCAAAACGTCCAATGGCAATGACCCATTGGAGTGAGCCAACCATGCTCTGATACTTTTGGATATCAGTATCACTTAGGAATGATGATGAGTCTAGCTCTGGGTGGTCATTCTCAGCAAGGGGTAAATGGAACCTGGTGGTGGATTTATAGCCAAACATTTGTTCATATGAGGCCTCCATTTTCTCGATGAACTTGATGGGGTTCATGCAGAGCACACCATGTTCATCTCTTTCGAAGCCACATCCCAAATGAAAGTTCATTGGGCCAGAACCCTTTAATTTGAAATAATAAGGTTCAGACTGCAGGATTACCAGAAAGGTTTCATGATTGGCCATACATAAGCAAAGGTCGTCAACATATGTGCATATCAGCTCGTATACTGGCTCCCCATGTTTGTTGCTGCCAGGCTTGATAAAGATTTCAGGCTCTGCCTTGGATCTTTCAAAACCTAGTTTAATGAGGCAGGCAGCAAGTAGATCACCAAAGCACTTGCCAGATGATCAAAGTCCATATAGAGCCTTGTAAATCAATAGGAGGTGGCCTTCTAGTGGTCCAAATTCAGCACCAGCCTTGATGCATACTTTCTCACAGGTAACAGCTTCGAGGTATGCATTCCCAATGTCGGTTCCCCATGCTTCTAAGCTATTCAGTTCAGCAAGAAATAGGCACATGCGCAAGCCACGAAGAGAGACAACTCCTGCATACACACTGTGAATGGGAGCTTCAGTGAGATTGTCATTTGCAACTAGCCGGGCTTTGTGTCGACCATCATGCTTGACTGCGTAAATCATGTGGACTTTGATCTGTTGGAAACCAGTTGGTATATTGCTAGCCTTGTAGATACCTTTGTCAATAAAGGTGTCATATTCTTGAAGCTGTGACATTTCGAGGGCTATGGCATCTTGCCATTTGGTGTTGCCATTTGCTGTATCAAACTGGATGGCTTCTTCATGATTGCGAGGTACCTTGAATCCATACTGGAACTGAGGAACAGTGCGGAAGGAGCGGAGCTTGGCTTGGTGGATCAGCCGGTCTAGCTTCTTGGTTCTTCGGGCAAGAGAAACAATACGTTTGAGATGTTTCCAACCTGGTTTATCAAGCATGTTGTTGTCTTTTGCATATTTTGCTACAGTGACCGGGTCATCGGTAGCTACATTGGATAGGGGTTCGTATGTCCGTTCCATATTTTCCCATTCAATCCATAGGTTGTATTTGGAACCTTTGTATTGTGGGTGCTTGTTGTCAAGGGGACCTTGATGACCAAGTATGCGTCGAAAAGACCAAAGTTTGCCATCTTCTTGAGTTACATCCCTGTGGATGTAATTCATGACATCATTGTAGGCGATGATATCTTCAAGCTCATCATCTGTATGCTTGCACTTGAACTTGATGAAGTCTTTGTTTTGCTCAAGACTGTTTTCAATGTCAACAACTGTCATTCTTTTCTGTGTGCCATCAGGGAGGGCCATGAGAAAAGACCGACCTTGCAATTCAGCAACAGGGATAGCAGGGATGGTGATGGGTGTGCCATCATTGTCAAATTGGGCATTACCTTCTTCATCAGTAACAACTACTTCAGAGGGGCCAACAGATGGGGTAGCAGGATTGATGGGTGGAGGTGTGACGTCACTAACATCAAAATATGCTAGCTCAGGGGGACCAAAAGCATCTTCAGTAACAGGGACGCCGTCAGGAGTTTTGCTGAAGATGTGAAGGGTTGGAGGGCCATCAAGAATCTCCCCATAGTTGTTAGGGATTGGGGAAGGTACATAGCTTCGAGTATTAGGAACCTTGGAATAAAGAAAGGTAGGCAAGGATGGCTTTGGGATGCGCAGAGGAGGTGATGCTGTTACCGAACTGGGTGGGGAAGGATGTCTAAAGGAGGGACTATCACCAGAAGATTTAGGAGTGAGGGAAGCATCTTTGGCCTTGCGCCATGCAAGAAAGCCATCATCAGTGAACAAGCCGGCGCGCTTGTTGCGATGCTCGGGAGTTAAGGCAGTGCGTACACCAGAGCGATCAAGGAGCTTATTGGTGATGGGATCCCAGATGGTGAAACATAAACTATTGCCAACATGCTCGGCAATGCCAACAAAGTGGCCAAGGCATTCAGTGGTCTGAGAGCCAAACTGTGTGTCTGGAGTCTTGTAGTAGACAGGCTCAAACCAGAAGAAACTAAGGTAGGGGCTGATGTCACCAATGATACCAGTAGCAATATAGAAAGGCTGTTTGTCAGAGAGAGTGGGATCAGACAAATGATTCATGAGACAACCAACGTATGTCATGCATAAAAGCCAGAGGTGTGGTGGAGTGCCCGTGCGATCCATGATTCTATTGACAATGCGTTTGAAGGTCTGGTACCGGCGTTCAAAGAGATTTTGGTGTTGATGGTATGGTTCACTTTGCCATAAACCAATCCACATCATCTTGAGGTAGTCAAGAACAGACTTGCTGGACTGGTAGGACCCATGATCGCAGAGCAGTCTGAGTGGTCTACCCCATTGCCGAACGAAATTTTGGAGACAAGGGAGAAAATCAGCAGTAGTTCGCATTTCTTCAACATGAATGATATGAGATTTGCGGCCAAAGAAAACTTGAGCAATCTTGGAGCCACCATTGACGGCAGGGGTATCTGAATATACAACATCAGAGAGGATATCATCATTGAGAGGTCGGACATTCATGGCAGGCTGTGGTGATTGGAATCTTTTGAATATGTTACCATCTGGACTAATGGAGAGTGAGCCATACTGTGTGGAATTGGTGAAGGTGGCCTTGATACGATCAAGGGAGATCCATTCAAAGAATGGCTTCAGCGACAAGTAATCGATATCAGTGGGTGACTGAACATGGGCTGCAGCAGTGATGGAGGTGGAAGGAGACTGATTAGAGCACCTACTGAGGATTTCTTGATGGATATAATCAGTGGGGCTGAGCCAAAAGGAATTATCAGAAGCATCCAACGCCTGGAGGGATGAGGTGGTGCTGTTGGACAAGAATGAGGTGATCGTAGAAGATGTGTCAATGTTGATATCCCTAAGTGCGCCAAATTCATCATAATCTGAATATGGAAGTGATGTGGCAAGAGGCGGGTATTTCTGAATGAAGGTATCATCCTGGGGGGTATATGCGCTATCTAGTACAGATGGGTCCCAATGCTGATCACTTGTCATGACAACGTGAGGAAGAGGAGCAAATTCCGCACTGGTATACTTGCGCATGGCAAGATAAGGTAAGCCATGGCATATACTGAGTGGAAAGACATGGCCATCAGTAGTGGTAATGACTTGGATTCCACCTGTCTTGATAGAGGTATCATCCACGATTGAGTGGTATGCTTCCATCTGAGGGGAAGACAAGATAGATGGGTGTTGTCCAGTGTAGGCACACTCATGAAAGATGATAATGACTGGTCCTCTGTTGGAAACAGAGTAGGCGCCACATGTTGCAATAGGGATGTTCTGGATTTGGTGATTGTTGATACCAGTTACATTGACATATCTTGGGGGAATATCCTTAGAGATGAGACATGCATCATTTCCTATGATACATCCATTTGCACCTCTGTCAACCATAGCATAACCGGGTGTGGATACAGTAGTTTTGCTAGAGTGGTAAGTAGCGACGGGGTTTGCTGGTGAAACAAGAGATTCACAGTCCGGTGATGCCCAATAGTGGAATTTCACAGACCGTGAAGTCTGTTCAACAGGGACATAGACATTGCCTTCTTTCTTGTAAAGTATATCAGGATTATCTGCAAGGAAACGAGCTGGATGTGCGGGAGAAACAGAAGACTTGAGAGGCCTGTTATCGGATTGAGAAGATGCCTTGTATACACCAAGGGATGCATGGAACGCAGATCTGGCTGAGCTTTCCTCAGCAGGTGAGAGGACTTGTTCATCAGCAGGTGATGGGACCTGCTCGTCAGTATGGTGTTCATAAGCCTGACGTGTGATTGGTTTGCTAGAATTGGGATCCGGTAGTAATGCAGCATCAAGTAGCTCAGACCTGAGGCAGGCAACGAGTCGCTTCTTGTCATCAGCTGTGAAGCCAAGCCAATGCTTCATACCATGCTTGGAGAGAGTTTTCCAAACTGCAGATGGCAGTCTTGTGGTTGGGTCTGGTGTTCTTCCAGCCTTGTAAACAGCGTAGTCCTGGTAGTCACCATCAAAATCAATAGGAGGTAAATATGAGGCCGAGTCGTCGGTGATAGCAGAATATGTGGATTGTGTCATAGAAGATAAATCATGAGTATTGGCCTTGACAGACGTCCGATTTCGAGGTTGGGACAGTGATGCCTGGGAATCCAGTCTGGTTGCTTCAAGGAGGAGGATATTTTTCAATTCACTGATAGCAACGGCTTCATGCTGTCGAAACTTGATCAAATCCTGTGCTGCAGGGGGATCGTCAACTTTGCAGAACTGTTCACTGAGTTGGAAGCTGCTACTACAGGCCTTGCAAAGGTGTGTCTTGACGGTATCAAAATCAAGTGGCCTCTGTCGATTGCGTAGTGTGTTGAGATGTTCCAACTGGGCGAACCACTGGGTGATGAACTTGACTTTGGTATCCTTCCATGTCCTCAAGTCAATGTCCAATAGGTGTTGCATCACAATGGAAGTGTCATATACTTTGGATTTGGATCTGTCATGCAATGAGACGAAATCAAAGAAGGCTTGTCTGCCGTCTCTTGAGGAGGTATGGCTGAGCACGCAGGAGTAGGAGAGATCACTCTGGAGGGCATGTAGAACAAGAGTCCAGAAGAAAGCGCACTGCTTGTCATGAAGGGCCTTCGCATACCCGATGAGTGGTATATCAGGCCAGTTTGGATCGAGAAATGTATGAGTATCTATGTCAGATGTTTCCAACTTTGCTTTGAATTTGACAAGCCAGCGCTCAAATCGTGCATCGTTTTGCAGGGTTGGAAATGTGGTTTCATCCCTTGATTTCTTGGTCCAGGATTCATATCTAAGCTGTTCGATGGGTTTGGAGGATCTTTCCTGTTGTCGGTGAGATGTGCCGGTGCCGGTGCGCGTGGTGGTTTCAATATCAGTTCCAGATTCTCTTCTGGCTCTGACAATCCCACGACAGTAGCTCTTAAAGGCGTCCTTGGTATAATGGGTTCTATCCTCCCAGTCTAGTCCTTGTGCTGTGAGAAGTTGTCCAAATTCGATGACTCTCTGTAGGGCCATCTGTACATGTCGATAGAGTGGTGTTCTTACTCCCCTTTCAAGAAACGCTAGATCACCAATGTTCTCGATGTACAAGAAGTCTAACCATGTCTTGTACCGACCGGCAATGAGCGCCTCGCACAGGGTGTCGTTTTGTTCCTTTGGTACATCGAAGGATTCATGCAAGAAGGTGGCTAGTGGTTGGTCAAACGATGGGAAGAGGTCTTCGATAGGTGTGCCCTCTTCTTCATTATCCTGCCGGGTTGGACTGTCCTGTGGGTCAACCATGTCGGTCACAGGCAGTAGGGATGTGGTTGCAGCGCTCCCAGGTTGGAGTGTTTGGAACCCGGTGGACCTGCTTCGGCCTGTCGACCTGCTTCGCGTTCTGGCGGCGACAGGGATGTTGGGCATAAGAGAATGGACCCAGTAAGCTGTTGGGTCTTGATTGACTGGATTGCTACTAGCGTGTCCAATGTATTGTCTTTGTCGTGTGATCGAATCAGAGAATTGTTCGATTTACTGTCTTAACCGTGTAATCAGAGCAGAGAACTATCGATTGTCGTCCGTAGTCGAGTCGATCGATGATCTGTGTTGGATTGTTGTCTTCTTCTTTTGCAAGCTTCAACAAGCTTGCGACTGTTAATCTGTTAATTTCCTTTTGAAACTGGCTGTTGAGCTGGTTCAATCCAAAGGCAAAGAAGAACAACAGGAGCTTTAGCTGCAGGCCGGTTGAGGTGCCGGTCTGTTGTGTCCAATATTTCTCTGATATCCACTACGATTGGATGCTAATCCAACCAGATCTATTCTGACTATCGACACCGACGCAATCAGATAGATCTTAGGCTTGTAGTTCTACAGTAGGACGCAAAGGGGCGTCCGATGCAAGGTTTAAGGTTGAATAATCAAATAATCTAAAAGTATGCGCTTTAGCTTGCTGGAGAGCAAGATAGCACTTTAAAGCGTGCTGCCGCTAATACAGCACGATAAAATACGAGTATTTTGTACGGTAAATTACCGTGTTACGGTGAATATCGTGTTGCCGCTAATACAACACGTATTTTTACACAGCAGATAAACAAGTTCGTGAGCAGAGCTTCGAACCTCTGCTGTCTTTTCTTGAAAATAAGACACTTAACAGAAGATAGCATGTGCTAGCGTCTGGCGTGTGTTCTTTCTTGGATTACTAAGTATCAAATTGGAGTGACGATCGATTCTTCTCCTCCAGTTAAGTATCGAACTCGATCGTAAGAATGAGCCCGGTAATTTTCGAGGTCTCATTATTTTCGATCTCGTACCTCTACCAACCTAGACACGAAAGGAATTTAATATATAGTGTTGATTCCAACTCTAGCTGTCTGGAAATTGTACAACAACACGACAAGCTTCAGAATGATCCTCCTGTCCCCTGTTTCTTCCAGCAACATGTTATCTTTGAGTCAAGGGAACCCACCTTGGATCTGTCTCATTTCCCATTCAGACATCTGTCTAATGTTAGTTGCTTCTCTGTTCACTGTAATAGCCTTGCAAATGATGTGTTTTTTCATCACCACGGCCTCTTTGATAGGTGTACCCTAAGGTATTTCTACAGGAGCTGTTAGAGGGTCGTATTGACTGCTTCTAATAAGGTAGTCATTTGTAGATAACTTAAACGTCAAAATGACAACAACCTTTGCCTTATACAGCTCATACATGCACTCCATCTTTGCATATAGCCCGTAGTCAGCCTGAGTACTATCATGCCAAGACCCAGGAGCGTTCAAGACACAAGCCCGGATCCTCCCATCTGGGCAGAAAAGAAAGACACTATTGACATATGTGCCACAAGTCCAACCATTGTAGTATTGGTTCTGTTTCGTCCACGTCACGCAGTTGCCAGACTGCTGGAGATGGAGTTTAAGCCCGTTGCAAGCACCCCACACTCTGTGTGGACCAAGTGCTGGATACTTAGCAGCAATATCATTGAAGTATTGTTGAGTCTCTTCTTCATTTGGCAAGCAAACTGTTGCAGCAGGATTGTCTTGTAATGCAGAAAGAAGGAGTTTGCGTCCAAATTTCAGCCATCTGTACATAGGAGAAGCTGTTAGCCCAAACGCTAGAGCAACTGCTCTTGCTGCTGATCCTCTGGTTCAAAACCAGAATAAGATAAGAGCCAGAGATCCCGTTGCATCAACTCTCTCCTTTGAACAACAAAGTTATGTTATCTTTGCTTAAACTTCCGAATCAATCCAGTGTTATTATCAACAGTGTAGGAATTGTAGACTGGCTCAGACAAATCAAGGAGCTCCCTGAATACTACATGGTCAACTCCACAGCAATTCAAAAGGGCTTGATCATTGCCGGATTGGTACAAATACATGAAAGCAGATTCACTGTATCTCTTAATTGCAATCCTAGGAGTTCTATAATCCCTTCTTTTCTTATCTTCCTTGCCAAGCAGTGGGTTAGGGGGTTAAGTAGTTGTCATAGTAGTATCCAAGCAGTGCTAACTCCAGCGCCATGTTGATTGCTGGTTTAAAAAAGAAAACGTGTCTCGCGAAAGAGTATTTGCGCTTGCTACTTGCTGGAGAGCAACGTGAGTGTTTTAGCGAGGATAGCAAATTATATCAGCAAAGCCAATCGTACGGTACATGAAAAATTCTGAAATTTTCAACTGCCGGCCTGCCTGCCAAAATAGGTGGGTAGGTGGCACGGGTAGTGATTAAACAGACAGTTACTGTTTCTTATGTAGAGATTCCAAGTTCCAAATTTATCAGTTAATAAAAATATTTATCCATTGGGTGCACCAAAAAATCTATTCAATCTATTCACTCGTGAATATTTTTGATTACTTTGGTCTTTTATTCACTAAATGTTGGTGGGAATCACTCAATACCTAGGAAAACCCAAGATTGCCAAACGTGGGTATTTCTTCCGGAGCCAATACCCAGGAAAACCCAGGATTGCCAAACATGGGTATTTCTTCTGGAACCAACTTGTCGTTGTCGTCATGGTCCAGGTTGTTGTCAGTTCCCCTGGAGCAAGCAAGCAAACGACCGCAAACGCTTGCGAACCTCTCGCGCTTGGCGGACGTGCCGGAACTGATCACAGGCATCACCATTGAGGAATGACTTCTATCTAGTGCATGCACACAGGGGACGTACAAATTTTGATCATGCACTCGACTTGTATTCACAGCGAGGACAGTAATCACGTGGGTTTTCCTGGGTTTTCCCGGGTATCTTTCCTGAGTTTTCCTGGGTTTTCCTGCGTTCTTTCGTTGGGTTTTCTTTTAGAACCAATACCCATGATCATCCTGGGTAGCAATTGTTGGTAACGAATTCCCAGGAATTTGAGGGAACATTTGGGGGATCAACACAATTGCGCGCGGGAAGGGAAAAAGTGCGTGCCGCGCGTGGGTTCCGGAGGGCCCAGCAGGTAAGATTTAACCCGGTATGAGGGGTCATCGTTATTATTTAAAAAGGGGTGCGGCTCAATGCGCGCACACCATGTAAAAACTTCATGCAAATCAGTGTACCAATGGTTGGCACAAATAAGCAGCAAAACCTGCACCTAAAAAAACTATACACAAATACTACTATACAAACTTTTCCGATTTTTTTTTTTTGTACCTGATGACACGATCATTGTCAGAGTTCTTGGTAGTGGAGTCAATAAAAGGGCATTAATCTCAACTAAAGTAACAATCTATCACTCATACTGGTGTGAAATAACAAAGAGAAGGGGGGGGTTTATTTCTTAGTTGGGTGTTTTTGTCTAATTTTGACAGAAATCTAGCGATTTTCATACATCGGGTCCATTGTGTTTCACAATTTTTTTAGTTTTGCTTGTCATCTTGTTGTCGCCCCTGCCTAGAAAACACCAAAGACTGCAACAAAATCCCATGTTGGTCCCACATAAACAGCAAGGAGTGGTGAATTTGAAGCAATACTTGCTGTCGTCAAGGTCAAGGTTGCAATCAAATCGTGATTTTTGTCCACAATCACCATCTTTATCGTCCACCCCCGCCTAGAAAACACCAAAGACTGCAACAAAATCCCACGTCTGTCCCACACAAATAGCAAGGAGTGGTGAATTTGGAGCAATACTCACTGCCGTTGAGGTCAAGGTTGCAATCAAATTGTGATCAGTAACAATTGCAAGAACAACAACAGCAGCAGCAATGTCGTCTTTAACGGCGATGACAACAATGACATCAAAATCAGCAATGCCGTCAACAGCTAGTACTTCTTCTTCTTTTGTCTATTTGCTTCCTTTTCACAGTTGTTCTTCAGCATCACCTTCTGTGATAACAGATCAGCAGACCAGTGGAAAGTACCATAGCAATCAATACACAAATGGACATTACAAGTAGCACAGTTCATCAGCGATCCATCCTTTCTAAGCCCAAGCCATTTATGTATAGCACGCTGCGTCCGCTTCTTCACCTTGAAAGGAAAGTGGTCTAAGTTCCTCTACAATCTACATCCCAAAGCCCCTCCGTCTACTCATACTCCAATAGCCCAAAACATAACAGACCACCACCCCTTTCGATTCTGGACCCACCTATCTAACCTGTACACTCCTCTAAGCTGATCAGCAATGTCCACATCCTCCATTCCATTGTTGTAGTTGTCGAGTTGGTTCAATTGTAAGAATTTCATCTTCTCCTTCTTGTCAGTCTCCACATTGTAGATAATCTTCTCCTTCTCCACCCATTCAATCAAACTAGTAACCATACTCAAATAATGGACTGGCTGTGTGTCATAGACACCGGAAGCAATGAGAAAGGCGCAGTCTGGATCACCTTCAAGGACAGCAGCTTTCAAAGTTTCCTGCGCTGCCTGCTGAGCCCGTATGTTCTTGAGCTCCTGTCAGAAAACACAGTCAGGGATGCCACGATTTGTTTTGCAGGCTACTCCATGACACATGACTCCTTTTGAATGCTTAAAGGCAGCCTTGCAGAACATAACTGAGTTGTACAAGTTGTCCATACAAACATGATGATGGTCATACTTCAGGGAGTCAAATAGCCACATGGTCCGTGAATGACGGGAGGAGAGACTCATATCAAGATACTCCTTTGGAGCTGGATCATTCCTCGTGTACACTTGATAGCAATATCCATTGTCACAGAGTGCGTCAGCTTGGAAGTCATCCCTCTCCCTCTTGTATGTGATTCAGCGTTTATGTTGACCTTTGAAGCGCATAGCCATTTCATCTACTGCAATACTTTGGGATAGCATCCAAGCACGCGGGCACTGCAAATTCATCCACTTAATCAATGGACGTATCTTCCAGTTTGGATACTCCTTCCTTGGAGGCATGGGGACACAAGGGTCTTGACATACAAGGGATGCCTTGAAGTTCTTGTGTCACTTGAATGGATTGCCCACTCTGTTTGAGGCAGTGGTATCACCTGGGCGCCTTGGCTTTGTGAAGGCATTGTGAATGAACGTATTGCCAGCAATGCAATCACTTGTTACAGTAGATTGGAGCTTGTATTCAACTTTAGCTGTAGGGCAGAGACCATGCAAGACATACAACCCAAAGAATTACCTGAGTTCTTTGCTTTCAAATGGTTTGAACTCCTTGTAGATCTTCTCCCCAGCACCTGCAATGGATGCCTTCCAATTTGTCTAGTTCTTCATATCTTCAAATGAAAAGGACTCCTTCTTCTTGTCTTTTGCATCATTGTAAAGGGGAAGAAATACCTTCGCAAATTCCCAAGGATGTGAGTTGGATGACAGCTCATGCTTCTTCTGGAACTCTGGATCCCCACATCCCTTCTCCCTTGGTGTGCACTTAGTAATGGGGATGTCAGCTGCATCCTTGCAAATGTTCCCCCAGCGGTCAAATTCATACTCTGTCTTCACTGCTTTGAACTCAGGGATATCAAATACTTCAGTGAAGTTGTACTTTTTGGGAGGGGGAGCGAGCCTACCCTCTGCTTCAGAGATAGTGGGAGTTTGTGTAATCCTGAAGGTTTGATTGGCTGGCTCCTCAACAACAATGGCGTCTGGGCGGAGCTCTCTTCAGTGGAGCATATCAGGGAATAGTTGCATGGTATTCTTACGGCGTGTCAACCCCTCTTGTTGTCCCTGTTTGGGCCTGCTTTCATTTGCTTCCTCCACTGTATAAATCGCTTGATACCCCGGTCTATTGCTTTGGTTAAATGACTTCCCAAAGCTGCTTTGTTGCCAGAGGTTGGCTGGCGCCAGAGCTTGAGCTCCTATCGTAGCCAAACAACAGATTTCTTGGTGTTGTTGTTGTTGTCGTTGTTACCCTTGTCGTTGTCGTTGTCGGTGTCATCGTCTTGGTCGCTGCCATCCTCCTCTGCTGGCTTGTCCTCCTGCGTCCTCTCCTCTTTGGGTTGAGGAGATGCTACAGGACCAACGTGGTGTTCCTGAGATTGTTTCTTCTCTTGGTCCCCCTCTTCACGGACAGCATCGTAAAAGGGACCTTTTGCTCCATCACCATCATACCCATTGGCGAATTGTGATTGCAAGGTAGCAAGGTGGCTAAGGTCCCTGATCTGTGGACTATTACTCATATTGATGTTTTTTGTGGCCGTTGGGGCTGCTGGGGGGGACCCCCATCACTTCTTGTTGCGTTTTGGCGCGTCATGTGGTGCCGTCGTTGCCGCCGTCGATGGGAGCAAGAATAGGAAATCAGTCCGTAAATCCTTTATTTTTGGCCAATTCTGTCTGCTCTTCTACTGGATTGTAGCTCTGTTGATGACGGTGCCGTTGATGTGCTTGGATTCTCAATTGGTGGAGTGGAGTGGAGTGGCCAGTCATAATTTATTTCCATGGTAATATGGAATTTTGAGTTTGTACAGGAGCTTTGGGTGCCGATAGCTCAGCCAAAATACCAAGTAGTAGGGATCTGGGACAAAGTGTTTTCTAAGACAGTAGTTTACAAGGAATAAGAATATGAAGTCGGATTGGAAATCCGACAGAGTGAAGACTTTTGTTTGGCCCCTCAAAAATGAGCGATTTGTACGCTGGTGTGCTTACAGAATGATTAAGGGATACTACTCCTCAAGAGATAAACAGTGACTTCAAGTGTCAAGATATTGTTTAGGTCTCGTATGTTCTCTGTCTTATGGTGACGAGAAGCACATGATCTATGATTCGGTAATACTACATCTTTGACATGAAATAGCACCATAACCAGATTGTTGATTATTTTAAACATCTTATTAGGTTAATTTTTGAGTACAACAGGTTATAGAGCCCTTTTCTATCTCTGCCCATCAAGCACCTCAACTGACGGTTAATAGCTGATTACATTAGTAGTGTGGAAATTGGCCCGGCTACTGCCACACTCTTACTAGGACTCCCCTCCAATTCCCAGTTACGCCAATGATATCTTTCCACAGCAATCTTGTCGATTGCCCCAACGATATATTTCCTTCTGTCAATGTTTTGCCAACAATTCTTCTTCCCCTCCTTTTCACTGCTTGTGGATCCGGGGGTGTACTTCTTGCTATCACCACATTGTTCTTGTAATTACATGATGCTGCAGGCCACCGACATATTTCATAGAAGCCCATTGCCTTGGACACACCCGGGGCATCAGCAATTCTCCATTGATCAATGCCTTTTTGATTGTGCTACTAGTAGCCTCAGCACTACTTCAGACCACCACCCATCTGACTTGCCTGCTTTTGTGCATGACCCAGCCACGCTCATTCAAGTTTCACAGCATACTCCAACCAGTGTGTTTGCCAATTGTCCCCTTCAACAACACTTCTTGTTCCCCTTTGCCTGCCCTATCGCCAATCTCTCCTCCACCCGTTGTTTCCAGTGATTCCTCCAACGATATCTTCCCTTCCTCTGCTGACAACTTCTTCACCAACGCACTGGCCCATTTCCCCACTTCTTCCCTTCTGTTGAGGAAAAATTTGACACGCCAACATTTGTTATGTGACGTTTCCCCTGCTCGCAAATGCTGGGGGGGGGGGGGGGGGTATCCACCGTACTACTACTATGCACACCGCTCTTGTTCAATCAGCAATCACGACCAATTTTGACTGGAACGCACTCACCAACATACACTTCTCATTTGACCCACCTATTCACGCTGACAATGCCGCCCAACACCTCAAAGAACTCAATGCCGCCTTCGCCCAGCAGCTCGTGGACTTCTTGGTTGCTTTCAATGGGATCTTTATAACTGATGCTGATGTCATCAAAATTCTTAGACCAGACCCATTGCCATCATCCGACCCACCATCGTTGATGCCGTCATGGCCTCACTACCATATTATTATGTAATGTGCAAAGCAACTAGTACTATCAGCCACATATCCCTCCTACTCGCTCAATTCACCATACGGCATGTTGCAGAAGGCAGAAAGACACGTGTTCAAAACACACCCAGTCACCTTAGATAAGGCAGCCAAGTAGAGAACTTTCTTAGATGGCAAAAGAATCATCTGCTTGGAGCTGAGCATTGAACATTGGGCATTCCAACCAGAGTGGACTCAATACCTATTTGACAAGGTTTATGCCACTCCCTCTGTGTCCCCTTCCCCCCATGAGATACCCCAGTCTCCCCACCGGTGCCACCCGCTACTCCCAACCAGTAGGTATACAACAATGACCACTTCCATAACAACTTTAACTAGATTAAATTTTTCAAAGCATTAGAATGATTTTCCTTCCAGGGATACATCCTTTCTGTTTGTTGTTGTGTTTTAAGTGTTAAGCCTCAACCTTAATGTAAAGAGATTATGTTATACTCCTACCAATACGTACCGTGAGGGTGCACTCTGAACCCAAAATACAACAGTACAAAAAACATGTAGAACTTCATGTACGACACATTAGGCGCGCTCAAACATTCAGCGAGAGATGATTCCCATCAGCGAGGCACAAAGCCCGCTAGGATGTGCATAAAAAACTTCCAAGTCAGATAGATCCCTGCAAACAACACGGCAGAAATACAGACATAGAAATAATTTTGATTCATATCATGACAGAAATTGACCATCAATTACATGTAACAACATATAATCGCTAATACAGTTAGGATTGATCCGATCAATCAATCAATAGATCGACAATCAATCCATTGGGGCACAAAGCCCACTGGGATGTACGCCAAAGAAAATTCCAAGTCCGATCACTGCAAACAACACTGCAAAATACAGACACTCCCCAAATGGTAGCACTGAAGCACAGAGCCATTCATCAGTCAATCCACTGTCATCCTTCTGCTTGTACTACAAGCAAATACCCCTATGGTAAAGCTTGCTACCAGCATTGATATCCAGCCAATCTAACTGCACATCCAAGTACATGTCTTGCATACACTTAGTCTTCCATCTAGCCCTGTAGTTAACATCATCCCAAGTCGCACCTCCTCTCCTAGCCATAGTTGTAGCCCATTTCTTAACTGAATGAGTTCATAGTCTTGCTTTGCTGCCTTCCAAGGGGCCTAAACTGATCCCCTTCAATGATAGCCTAAAGAGTCTTTTGGTATGCCAACTTGCATCTGTCTGCTTCATTGTTCTGGGCTTTCAGTGAAGATCTGGAGTCCGTATCCCCGTCAGCAAGCAGCCATTGGCTCAACCGGCCAGCGCCACTACCGAGCCATGCCTCCAAATAGATAGAGGAAAGCCCAATGAGTACACAGTACCTGTGATCCATCGATCCCATGAGCAGTTGCAATGGGCAGTCCCCCTCCTATTTCACATTCTTGGACCACCTCATCTGAATGGTAAGATGATAACCAGACTGTGTTGCTGTAGTATGCACTTGCCTGCAAGTTTGCCTTCTTGATTGTTCATGTGTGAGGTGTGCCGGGGGCTGGTGGGGAGGCTGTCTCCAACGGCAGTGAGCTCAAAAACAAGCATCTGAGCAAATCTTCATCATGAGTAAAAACCCTATAAGCAGAGGTTTTGACGCCAACAACCTGCCGGGTCTCCTTCTCAGCCACAGCTTTGATCAGGCGGTTAATCTTGATAGATCTAGTACTAGGATTGCCTGTCTCGTTCGTTTCATCCCAAGCTGCTGTCTGCACCACCAGTGTACCGTACAGTACACGACCTACGATTGCGGTTGAACCGCGATGATTAATTTTGAGAATGACACTTTTTACCTCGGGTCCGGGGATACGGTGTTTCTATGACACTTACTTCTTGGATTAATAATCGAATTAATGGCATTAGCCTTTTCTACTAGTCAATAGTCGATCAAATTCATTGAATAGGCATATCAATTTGAAGTCAAAAACTTTTTGATCGAACCTTTATTCTTAGGTTGTTGCTCCCAATCGGTCATAAAGGCTTATTGAATGTCGTGTAACCAACGCCCTTATGTTGAAGTCGGCGTGTTATTTTATCAGCAGCTTTCAAAATGGAACCGGATTCGGAAGTTGATGGTCACGTTTGAATCCCCTCGTGTGAAAAGTGGAATACCGTACTCGTACGGTAGGACGCTACAGAAAACGAACGATTTAGCGTAGCAGGTACGGTACGTAATTACCGGTACGAGTAAATCTTACATTGTGTTCGTTGTGAGCACTTCAATTCCCAGCGTGTTCGACGCTATCGCACCGTAAGTTACGGTAACTAAGGTTGAACGAAGAAAACAAGCGAAACCGCTTCTTCAAAAAGAGTCCAATCGGCGTCGTCATAAACAGAATAGGCTCCATCAAACGATAGTTTCGACTGTTCCATTCCCTCATAAAATATTGAAGAATCTGGAATACCGGTAAAAACCACCCAAAACCGAAACCAGTGGACGGTAGACCGGCATGCAACCCAAAGACATGGTGAAGAACTTGAGGCGACGGATAATGCCTCGAAGGTCCAGCACCGGAACCGCTGACTGTTTTGATATCAGTTGCAATTCTACTGCAACAACTCATTCTGGTAGTAGCAACACTCTCGCACGGGAAATAGGGACTGATAGAATTCGCAATAGTCAAATCTGCATTCCACATAAATCGGCGTACAACCAGTTAGGGAATTCACAGAATCAACAGCAGCAGAAGCACGATGGCCGTGCTAGGAACAAATCTGGAACACGCAATGGTCGCTCACGTCGTCGACACACGATGGATTACAGCTGTCAAATGAGCGACGAATCAACTGCTACCTCGTTTCACTCAACACAGTGTTCAACACTTTCGTTGGACGGTGTAGAATCCTTCAGCATCAAAAACGCTAATCATCGCAAGAGCACCAAAGTTGGGATTTTGGGTCGTTTCATTGTTTCCTCTAATTACATCGGGAAAAGTAATGATAACGCGCAGTCAATTGGATCGGAGTCGAAATCTGGGTCCGGAAACACAAGCCAATTCACAGAGGACGGAGAGCTTGATGAGGGGCAACCTGAGGAACTCCAAAAGGCATTGATAGCGGCACAAATAACACATCTTGATTCAACCTCCTGTATACTACAGAATTCATCAGCACAAAAAGCCCAATATACATCATCAAGAAGGAAACACGAGCGTCGGTCGTCGCTAGCTAAAGCTGCCTCATCAGTTAAATCTACTTTCGAGACCTCTCGGAATTGGCTTTCTGCATCTTTAACGAGTAGTAGCAACGCAACAAGCCCCCCAATTGTTTGTGAACAAACTGAAAATAGTAGGGATGTTAGGGATGAACTTCATCTCATTACTAAGCTGCAAACACATTGTTCCTCAGAGCATACACGACTACATACTGATGAGGGACAACCTGAAGAAATTCGAAAGGAATTGATGACAGCACAAAAAACCCATATAGATTCAACCTCATCTATCTTACAGAGTTCCTCATCAGCAGAGAAGGTCCAATTTACATCGTCAAGAAGGAAACACGAGCGTCGGTCGTCGCTAGCTAACGCTGCCTCATCAGTTAAATCTACTTTCGAGACCTCTCGGAATTGGCTTTCTGCATCTTTAACGAGCAGCAGCAACATAACAAGCCCCCCAATTGTTTGTGAACAAACTGAAAATAGTAGGGATGTTAGGGATGAACTTCATCTCATTACTAAGCTACAAACGCAGTTTTCCTCAGAACAAACACGACTACAAACTTTGGCAAGAGAGGTACATCGGGAAGGGCACCTCGATCAGGCGATCAAACACTGGAAAAAATCCTTAGAGCTAGCAGAACTGAATCGGGATTTTAGCAGTCTCTCTAGTTTGACCGAGATTCTTTGCATGCTCTTCGACCTACACTTCCAAGAAAGTCAACGTCGAAAGCAAGGAAAAGGAGACACAACAGAAAACAAGCCGCAAATGCTGGTCTCTCATGATGATTGTTCGTCGACTGGCAGTATCAGCGAGTCTAGTTTGAGATTGGAAGATATCCTGAATGAGTCGCCTTTTGTAGCTGAAGAGAAAAGCAGAGCACCGGTCACTTGGGCGAGCGATAACGATCGCGTTGCTTCTATTTATCACGAGCGACAGGCACATCACTACGTGCATCGCATCAAGCCCGTTATGGTTCAACCACAGTGGTTACGGTCCGACTTTTCGCTCATGGAGTTTCTTTGCGAAGCCAAAGCCTGGGAATTGGCTCTTGTAGTGGCAAAGAAAATCTCGGAGCAGTCATCATCAGATCAGCAATTAGGGGAAGAAGTATTAGGCCCCGAGAAAGGACGACGGTTCGAAGAAGCACCGATTGACATCACTGTCGGGTCAGAAAAGTTTGCCACAATTCATTTTAATGTAGCTGCACTAAAACTCAAGAGCCAAAAACAGGGAGAAGCAATCCAGCATTTACAGCTAACCATTCATCGCTTGCAAGAAGTCCCCTTAGATAAACGAAACAGGACTATGTACTTGGAAGCCCTACAGCTGTTAGCAACTGAGTACCAACAACAAGGAAAACACAACCTTGCGCTGAAGACTTATCGAGAGCAGCAGAGTCACGCTTCACCAGAAAAATCAGTCCAAATTTCTTCTGACATAGCAGAAATCTATATCGTAGATGGGCGATTAGATATGGCCTTGGAAGAACTCGAGTCAGCTTATGATCAACACGACAAAAACAGTAGTGTCTGCGACGATACGAACGGTGACAAATCGAACACAAAACATGCTATTCGAACGCAATTATTACAATTGAAAGGCGACGTTTACTATCGTCTTGGTCGAAGGAACGAATCGATGCAGGTGTATCAGCAGGCATTAGAAGAGGCACAGAGTCCTGCTGAAAAAGCAAAACTACTTTACACTATTGGGCGGCTGTGTAGTCGGATGGGAAGAACGCGCGACGCTATATCTTGCTTCATGCACGAACTTGAAATCACTCAACTTGAATTGGGTGCTCATCACCTCTCTGTAAGCGTGATATACCACGAGCTGGCAAAGCTTTACGACGAGGGACTAGGATTACACAAAATGGCTCTAAAGAAGTACAAGAAGGCCTTGGAGATTGAGCTAACCGTTATGGACGATCTTCGTACTACTGTTGCTTCATGCATGGAGTGTGATGCCACCTGTTCTCGTCGGATGTGTGAAGCGCATGCCAATATCCATTCTCATGTACAAGGCCAGATTCGTGAAACCAAGAAATGCATGGGCCGAATGCATTTCAAACTTGGAGATTTTGATGGGGCTATGAAGGCAGGTTTAAGCAATGATCAACTATAACAAACAAAGAACATAGAGAATAAAGAGACATAACATTTGTGCATACAAAGAGGAGAGCTCTGAGCACAAAATCGTTGTTATTGTGTCCTTTGCTTTTCAACAAAAACACTCAGCATACTTTACAAACCAGAATGGGGCAAAATGGGCTTGTCCTAGTCCGTGAAAACTACGATAGCATATCTGAGGCAATTTTCATAAAACGGTGTCATAATATTGTATACTCCGTAATTCTTCAATAAATTAACGTTTCAAACAATTATTAGTCGTAGGAATATGAATCTATTCGTAATCATTGTTTAGAATTTGTGCTGTCTTTTCTTCCCTTCTAGACGCCATTTGTAAGATATCAATGTCTCGCCAGAATAACTGTCACTCTTTTCAGGACAGAAAAATGCAACGAACTTGGTGCTTTTATAGGAGTGCTGTTTCTTGGCAACGGCGATCGTAGAAGAACAAGAACAATTCTAGTAAGAACGTAGAGGCAACGCAATCCTGAAGTGAATAGGCAGTCTAATACATACAAGATCACCGATCTCTACATCAAGAAGGACAGAGGGAAACAAGGGAAATAGATACTGTACAACTTCAAAGCACAGTTTAGTTCTGTGTTCTGTGCTTTTACGTAAGATTACGGGTAGGAGTATGATTATTTAAAAAAAAAAATATTTTTTTTTCCGAAAAAATATTTTTTCTCCATTCAAAATCGTGCCAAAATTTATGGGTTCCGGATGGCCCTGTGCCTGTGACACAACGTGCAACGTTTTTACTATGTTTTTTTTCAGATTCGAACGGGTTCTGTCAATCATCTTCCTTCCATACGGTAGGTTTGAGTCTGCCCATGGTACGTATGTCGCTTTCTAGAAGTACTGTACTACTTCGTAAAAAATCTTGTGACGTCGTTTACAACCATAGATTCTCATTCTGATGTGATGTATGCGCCAATTATTTTTTGCGGGCCGACAGTCTCTACACATCATCCGAAATAACGTCGTACCTAAGTATCTCGACAGTGACATCGAAAACTTTTCCATCATAAAAAAAGGTACGAAGTCAGAAAAAATGTTATGCTATCATGTCCTTTGCGACTGTTTTGGTGTCTCTTTTTTCGTTCCTCACTCTGTTCGTCTCTTCTGTTTCATTTGTGGTCCATTCTTCTTCTCAACAGAAGACTGCGAAAACAAAGATGGCGGCTGCTAATGAAACCATTATGGATTGCCTCGATCCCCAGGTACGAAACACGTTGTCATAATAACGCTGATTCTTGCATAGATCGGACACATCAAATATCGGTATCGGAATTTGGTACTTACTGTGTCTTTCATCTTTGCGACCTTTCGCTTTTCGTCGACAACAAAAACAAAAACATCGTACGACAAACTAACGTTCAAATCATCAACCCTGCAAAACAATCCGCATCAAAACAACCCGCATCATCAAAACAACAACTGATTCCGCAATATTATTTCCATCTATCACATGTTCTGTGGTGCTCCAGGGAGATTCCGCCCTTCTGTACTTGGCCGATGGCTCAAATCCTATTGAAGCCCAATCCTTCGGAGCACCGGTCTCTGTCTCCGGTGAAGTTGTTTTCAACACTGGTATGGTGGGGTATCCAGAGGCTCTGACCGATCCAAGTTACCGCGGTCAAATTTTGGTGCTTACTTATCCTTTGGTTGGTAACTACGGTGTACCTGACGAATCAATCGTGGACGATGATGGCTTACCAAAATTTTTTGAAAGCAAGGAGATCCACATTTCAGGTTTAGTCGTATCTAGCTATTCGTGGAAACACTCTCACTGGGCCGCCCAGAAGTCCCTAGCTACGTGGTTAAAGGAAAATAATATTCCTGGAATATGTGGCGTTGATACCAGAGAGTTGACGAAGAATCTGAGAGAGCACGGTTCCATTTTGGGACGAGTGGAGGTGGTAAGTTGGATTCGTTGTAATAGCAGTACTTTGTCTATGTGCCTATCTGCTTGGGAGCTCACCTCATTAATCTTTGATCACGGCCGATGCATATCTCGCTTCTTCTGATGTAAACAGAAAACCACGGAAAACGAAGAGGCATTCGGTCGTCCATGCTCTCCTGACATGTTTGAAGATCCAAATAAGCGCAACCTCGTTGCCGAAGTTTCCACCAAAGAAGTCGTCGTTTACGGAAAGGGAAACTCGCCAAAGATTATAGCATACGATTGCGGAATGAAATTCAATATCATTCGCTATCTTGTCGACACACACAAAGTCGAACTGTCTGTTGTTCCATTCAGCTACGATCTTGAAGCGAACCCTAACAACATTGAGTGGGAGGGTCTCTTCCTTTCCAACGGTCCCGGAGACCCGACAATGTGTGCCGAAACGGTGAAGTCTATTCAATATGCGTTGAATTTAGAATCTCCAAAGCCAATTTTTGGTATTTGTCTTGGAAGTCAACTGCTCGCATTGGCTGCAGGTGCGAAAACCTACAAACTTAAGTACGGTAATCGCGGTATGAACCAACCTTGCATTGATTTGAGAACTGGCCGATGCTACATTACTCCCCAAAATCACGGATTTGCCGTCGATTCGAAATCACTTCCACCATTGTGGAAGCCACTCTTCCTCAATGCAAACGATCTAACAAATGAAGGTATAGTGCACACTACAAAGCCCTTCTTCAGTGTTCAGTTTCATCCAGAAGCAAGCGGTGGGCCCTGTGACACGGCCTTTTTGTTTGAAAAGTTTGTGGGAGAGACGCGTGGCGAGTCACAACCGCTGATCTTACAGAATGGTCTCAGCTACGAACGAAAGACATACAAAAAAGTGTTACTCGTTGGCAGTGGCGGTCTCTCTATTGGGCAAGCCGGAGAGTTCGATTATTCTGGAAGCCAGTGCATCAAGGCGTTGAAAGAGGAAGATATCGAAGTCATTTTGATCAATCCCAACATCGCAACTGTTCAAACATCTCAAGAGAAAGATGAAGTATCTCGCATGGCTGATAAAGTCTACTTCCTCCCGATCCGCCCGCATGTTGTAATGGATATCATTCGCAAGGAGAAGCCCGACGGTATCATTGTCAGTATGGGAGGGCAGACAGCTCTGAACGTCGGCGTAGAGCTATGGAGAAGTGGCGAACTTCAAAAAGCTGGGGTTGAAATTTTGGGGACTCAAATTCCAGTAATTGAAGCAACTGAAGACAGAGAAATTTTCAGCGAAAAACTCAAAGAAATCGGGGAAACAATCGCGCTTTCGTACAGTGCAACAGATATTGCGTCGGCGAAAGAGGCAGCGAACAAGATCGGTTACCCAGTTCTTATCCGTGCCGCTTACGCACTAGGTGGGTTGGGGTCGGGTTTCGCCGCTAACGACGAAGAACTTGAGGCGATGGCTGCGAAGGCTTTTTCGACGTCAGACCAAATTCTCATTGACCAAGACTTGAGAGGTTGGAAAGAGCTTGAATATGAAGTTGTGCGAGATAACAGTAACAACTGTATCACGGTTTGTAACATGGAAAACTTCGATCCTCTTGGAATACATACAGGTGATTCCATCGTTGTTGCTCCTTCCCAAACCTTGACCAACAGAGAGTATTTCATGTTGAGAAGAACCGCTCTGAAGGTAGTCCGTCACTTAGGCATCGTCGGAGAGTGCAATATTCAGTATGCGTTACACCCTGAAAGTGAACGATACTGTATCATTGAGGTCAACGCCCGTCTTTCTCGCTCATCCGCTCTCGCATCGAAAGCAACGGGTTATCCTTTGGCATATGTAGCTACAAAGTTGTCTCTTGGAAAGAATCTCGTGCAAATCAAGAATTCAATCACAAAAACAACCACGGCATGCTTCGAACCAAGTCTTGACTACTGTGTACTGAAAATGCCTCGGTGGGATTTGAAGAAGTTCAACCGTGTCAGTAACAAACTTGGGTCATCAATGCTCAGTGTGGGAGAAGTGATGGCCATCGGTCGCTCATTTGAGGAGGTTATACAAAAGGCCTGTAGAATGGTCAACCCTAACCTTGCTGGTCTTGATGGGGACGATTCCAACATCATCGATGATGATGCTGATTTAGAAAAATTGCTTTGCGTCCCGACCGACGAGCGTCTATTCGCTGTGCAGCTGGCACTCGAACGTGGATGGTCGATTGAAAAGATTTTCCAACTCACGAAGATTGATCCATGGTTTTTGTCCAAGCTTCACAACATTGCAAACATGAGGAAAGCCTGCAAGCATGCTGGAAGTCTTGATGAGCTTGTGAAGGAGAATCCCAGAGAACGCCTTCGAGCCCTCAAGATGGCAGGTTTCAGTGATCGTCAGATTGCCAAGTATGTTGGACAAGGGGAACAAGAAGTCAGAAGCTTGCGAAAGAAATTTGGAGTCGTTCCTGTCGTGAAACAAATCGATACTCTTGCGGCTGAATTCCCTGCTCAGACTAACTACCTGTACATGACATACTCGGGTGATACAGATGATGTGGATATGATTGAAAGCTCTGACGTTGATATCAAGCCCTCTTACCGGTCAAGTACTATTTCAAACGATGATAAAAGTTTGGACTCACCGAGTTTCATGCGCAGAGCCCGAACCTTTTCCACAGGTCAAACTGTCAAAAATCTACAGACGGCAAAGGAGCGCGGAGTAATTGTTCTTGGGTGTGGAGCATACTGCATTGGGTCTAGTGTCGAATTCGATTGGTGTGCTGTCTCTTGCATCCGGCAGCTGCGTCGTGATGGGTTCAAGAGTATTATCATCAATTACAATCCAGAGACTGTGAGCACAGACTACGACGAGTCGGATCGCTTGTACTTTGAGGAACTCAGTCTCGAACGAGTAATGGACATCTATGAACGTGAGAATCCCGTTGGAGTTGTCGTTTCTGTTGGAGGTCAAATTCCGAACAACCTCGCTGGACCCCTTAGAGATAGCGGCGCCAATATCCTCGGAACTGATGCGACCGATATTGAGCGAGCCGAAGATAGATTCCAGTTTTCCAGGATGCTTGATAACATGAATATTGGACAGCCCGAATGGTCGGTGCTGAAATCGAAGGACGAAGCTCTTGAGTTTTCGAACAAGGTCGGGTTCCCTGTCTTAGTCCGACCTAGTTTTGTTTTATCCGGTGCGGCAATGCGTGTTGCCTCGACAGAACACGAACTAAGAAACTTTCTTGAACTTGCTGAGGATGTTTCCGGAGACAAGCCTGTAGTCGTAACTAAGTTCGTTGAAGGAGCGAAAGAGATTGAATTCGACGCTGTGGCTAGTCGCGGAGAAATTCTTAATTATGCCATTGGAGAGCATTTGGAGAATGCTGGTGTGCACAGTGGTGATGCTACGGTTGTCCTTCCCGCCCAAAAGCTTTATGTCAAGACCATCAAGCACGTCAAGCGTTATGCATCGTCCATTGCCAAGGCTTTGCGCATTACAGGTCCTTTCAACATCCAATTTATGGCAAAAGGCAATCAAGTGCAAGTCATCGAGTGCAACTTGCGTGCAAGTCGAACATTTCCTTTTGTGAGCAAGACCTTCAATCACAACTTCATCTCTCTCGCGACCAAAGCAATGACAAGCGTCGATGTCGAGCCGTACAAGTTCTCTTTGTTGGATATTGACTATGTCTGCGTGAAGGCTCCCATGTTCTCTTTCACTCGTCTCCGTGGTGCCGATCCCTCGCTTGGAGTAGAGATGGCATCAACCGGTGAAGTTGCTTGTTTTGGGGAAGATCAAAACGAAGCGTTCATGCAGTCGTTGCTCTCGACGACTTTCAAGCTACCGACAAATAACCACACCATCCTTCTGTCCATCGCTGCATCCGAGAAACGGTTCGAGTTTGCCGAATCCGTGAAAATTCTTCAGAATATGGGCAAATACACTCTTTACGGGACGCCGGGAACAGCTGAATACTACAGGGAGAAGTTCAATATTGATCTGAAGGTTGTCAATAAACCTGATGACGAGTCGGACGATGGAGAAGGAACAGCTCTCTACGAAATCAAGAAGGGAAATATTGACCTCGTTATCAATATTAGTGATGGCACTGGTAGAAAGGACGAGTTGACTGCGGGTTACTTGATCCGTCGTGCCTCGGTTGATTTCGGAACAAGTTTGGTAACTAACGTCAAGTGCGCCATTGAATTAGTTACTTGTCTCGAACGGGGCCTGGACAAGAAGGATGCCTTCGTTCCAAGGCACATTGGAGAATATTACAAAATTCCATCGATTGGGTGGACCTCGTGATCGTCTATCAGACAATAAAAAGGACACTTCTAATACAGTAAAAACGTAGTTCACATACTCAATACAGTAACATCATACAGTAATTTTTGAAAATGTTTTGATTGAATGAAACTACGAAAATGGTAGTGTGGCATCACAAACGATAAACCACAGTGTTAGAAGTAGTAGTTACTTCGTAATGCTTGATGAGTTAACAAACAACCCCACCCAACCCATTCGTGAAGTCAGCATCTGACTGTGTGTACGGTAACACAATTTCGAAAAGCAGACGGAGGATGACGAAGCGCCGAGACATAGCCTGCTACACTTTGGAAACCAATTCAAGGCGTTGCAACCATTCAATTTTTTCATGATCCAGCTGAACGTCTTCTATGCTTTGTACATTCTTTCGACAGACAGGTACAATAACAAAAACGATGCATGTTTCTTAACGCGACTCTTGACACAGTCAACTAAAACATTCGCTAATATGAGCTATCTGCCAATCAATTCGTTACTATCTTTACGGCATTGGTTTCTACGAATTGAGACCAATTCAACAACATCAGGTCTGTAACAAGATACCGTATTTTATTCGGGTATTCTTGTCACAATAAAATCGATTTTAGATTTGACCCAACGAAGAGATTTCCTTTTTAGCTCCCTGAACACCATTCTCCCAAACAGAAACGTTGTATTTGAATTCGCTTTGCGCAATGAGCTTCGACTTCATTGGTTCCTTAAGCCCTGATCGGACGGCGCCCGCTGCTCGGTTGACGTACTGCGAAACGGAAAAAGTGTACATGACCAAATGGCGATAGAGATGTGAGTTGTTCGGTCCAAAGTAAAATAAGTGTTTGTATGCAGATGAAATCATGCTGCGTCGACGACAGAGACTGTGCCCAATGGGCGACTCGACTTAATCCATTCGAGTAAGGAAACGCATGCGTGACCCAAGGCGACCGAACTGGTGATGCCCTCAGCCTAAGTGCAGACTTGATGAGAACAACGATTAAAAACACGGGGTGTCTCATACCTGAAGGTAAGTCATGCCGGCAATGCGCCAGTAGGTAGTCGCTGCAGCAGGAGACATGATAAGGTCTTGTTTCAATTGTCTTTTTGTAATTGCGTTGTGGAAATTATCGCACAGGATGTATCGTACGTCGTTAGCGATCGATGCTTCGTGCGGTTTTGTTGAGGGAGACACTGTACGGTATTCTTTCTCTGTTTGAACGAACAGCGCGGGGAGCGTGCGGTTGCCACCGAACAGACGAAGCACACATCGGCGTTTTTCGTACTACTGTTCATGTCTGTACGTACTGTAGATACGAACGGTACGGTACGTACGAGTACTCGCCCTTGTACAGTACGAACTCGTAGTTGTTACGTACGGAGTAACTGGGTGATTCCCGAAATAGTCTGGGTAGGGGCCCAGATTTAATTCTGTACCATTTTGACCCAGATACCAGTGGTCAACCAGTATCTGGGTCCCTACCCAGATTTCCTTAGGAATCCAAGCACATGTTAAATCATGTGCGCACATGTTAAATATCTAAGCGGACACATGATATATATTTAAATACTTATTTAAAATTCCTTATTCCAAAAATGAGACTTTAGCCAAAATCTGGGTAGGGTGATTTTCATTCCCGAAATACAAAAATCTGGGCCCCTACCCAGACTATTTCGGGAATCACCCACTATTAACACCGTTTCAGCTACCGTACCTACCGGTACGAAGTCTCAGCCCACGTTTCAGGTGAATCACTTTTTCGACCCGTTTGATCATTTTTGGTATTTGTTGTGTTACAACAAACGGACCCTTGTCGGAGATGTGCGACTTGGAGGGGGGTGCCGGGGGGGAGGGTGGGCTGGAATATTAAAAACAACATGTTTTTTTGGTTTTTGTCGTCGGCTTGCGTCTCAACATTAAAAACTTTGCCCACTTAATGTATTTAAGAAAAAATATCCCTTAGATTTGAAAATATCAAGCTATAGTATTTTAATATCTTTAATTTAAATACAAAAATGAGGTGTTGGTTGTAAGTTGGTAGATGAAGTATATTATGCTCTGAAAAATATATGTATTTTGATTGTTGGTTGTATGTTATGATATAAATAAGTTAGTACCAATTAAAGGATTGCATAGAAATTATGCGAGCCTCTACTGTGTTTCGCTTCTGATCTTAAGTATCAAACTTTGATCGTGAAAACAGAAAAGAATGAGCCTTTCTGGTCATTTTCCATAAGATATGATGAGCTGTATGTAGTCACCAGCTCTATGCCTTGGAAATACGTGACCCGAGAAGAATATTCCAATCCTGCATACAGAGATATGTAATCTGTTGAGTCTCATCATTCCAAACACATAAATGTGCTTAGAAGCATATGACTTGATCGGTTGTATCATTCCAGCTACAGTACTATAATTTACGTAGTAATGTACATACATAAGTCAGAGTACGTACGGAAGGAATTTACTTCTAATAATTTGGACCCTGGATATGGACCAAAATAAGGGGTTCTAGTCAGTTTTTGAGTGCAAATATGTGACATTGACTGCAATTTCATCATCAATATTGCTCATACTATGGATGAGGTAGACTATGGAAGAAAAATGACAAGAAACAATCTGTTACTTTAGGCATTATGAATTTTGGATTCATTTTGGACCCTGGATATGGACCAAAATAAGGGGTCCTAGTCAGTTTTTGAGTGCAAATATGTGACATTGGCTGCAATTTCATCATCAATATTGCTCATACTATGGATGGGGTAGACTATGGAAGAAAAATGACAAGAAACAAGCTGTTACTTTAGGCATTATGAATTTTGGAGAATTGTCGGAACATATCAGCGATTCGACTGCTCCGGTTGTCCATCAAAGCAATCATCGAATTGCGGACGGTTGAATGATTTAACCCGGGTAGTGTCCTATGATGTATCTTGCATGCCGGGCGTGCAAGATCCATCCCAATGGTTTGGTTAGATCATCAGCGGGGTTGATAACTCCAGGAATATGAATCATCTTGATTTCTCCATTTTCTTTCCATGCTTGGATCACAAAGAACCTGATTTCAATATGCCTGGTTCTTTCAGTAGGCTTTTGGGCATTGATGATTTCAATTGCTGATGTGTTGTCTTCATAGATTGGAGTTGGACCAACTTGCACAAAACCTAGTTCCTTGAGTATAGATCTGAGGTATCTTGCTGTTTTGGCGGCTGTGACTGCAGCAATGAACTTGGCTTCCGTAGAACTCTGTGCAGTGAGGGATTGTGCTTTGGATCTATAAATGATTGCTCTGCCAGCATAAGTGAAAACATAGCCTGTGGTGGGCCTTTGATGTTTTGGATCATTTCCATTTGCTGCATCAACAAAACACATCAACTTGCTTTGCTTGATATCTTCAGGGTATTTGGGGAGTGATGCATCTTGGACTGAGTTGTCATATGGCACCCCTGTAGGCAGGGATGGTTCAACATTTGGCCTGTAGAACCTAATACCCCAGGATCTGGTTGTTCTGAGATGTCGAGCTATGTTCTTCAGACTGGAATAGTGGAATGCAGTGGGGTTGGAACTGTATTTTGACATCAGTGTCACTGCATACCCAATATCTGGCCTGCAACCAACATACGCGAACATCATTTCACCCAAGAGTGTCCTGTAGGAGAAACCAGATGTGGATTGTAATTCAGCATGTTCTTTGGTGCCTTCTAATGGTCCATTTGTATGTGATTGTAGCTGGCTCAGTACTTCAGTTGATAATGGGGCTGATGGTTTGGAGTGTGGCTTCATTTTAGAATCTGTTTCCCAGCCATGAGATCTCATGATTCTGTTGATGTAATTGGCACAGGATAGTTCAATGTAATCGGCTGTCTATTTGACGTCAATTCCATTGAAATCTTCAAGCAGTCCCAATTTGGTAAAGGGAACAACGTCTTCTTTAGGTAGCTTCAGCTTCTCACCAATAATGTCATAGATCTTGTCGGATATGGATTCTGATGTGCAAGCTAATGCAAAATTATTGACTTGTCTCAGCATGTAGGCTGTTTCACCTTCAAAAACAGTCGTGTAGATTGTTCTGTCATGTGTGGTGGTTTTGAAGTTGAGATCAGGGCCCTTCAGGATTTTGTTGATGTGAGTTTCCCATAGTCTTCCTGATTCGGGGTGGCCTTGGAGTGCTCGAAGAACAGGGAGCACCAATCTTCTGTCTATATCTGTGCCATGCTTGTGCTTGTACCAGTCTGCATATGCATCATCTATAGTCATGAAGGTTGGGATTTCAGGGCCAGGGCTGTGTCTGAAAGCATCTTGGGCATCTGCACCATATATCTTGAGATTGAGGCTGGCTGCAATGGCAAAGAATAATCTTTGGATTGGATGCTCAACACAAGATGAATATGACAAGGCAATGGCATGCAGAGTCGGAGCTGCATATTTGTTTCCATTGCAGCATTGTCTGGCTCGTCTGACACCATATCTTTTGACACTGTATTGCCAATGAGGTCTGAGAATGATGGCATTGGGGTCTTTGGGATATGGGATTGGTGATCCGAACATTTCTAAGTCTTCAAACTGATCAAGTTGTTTTTGCTCTCCAGCTTCCCATTCAGTCCATGTGGATAATGACTTGAGGTTCCTGCGAGTGAAATGTCCCAGGGCTTGTTTTTCTGGTGTGGTTTCCTTTGAATTGATTGCCTTGATTAAGAGTTCAATGGTTTCAGTTGGTAGTGAATCTGAATCAAGGGGTAATGCATGATTGCCAGCCTTATGAAGCTTGGTGATGGCTCTGAGTGAAGCGATATCAATAGTAGGAATGACAACATCCATATCATCTTCAGTTGGTGCCAGGTGTTTTTGGATGGAGGCATGGAGGGCTTCAGTGCCGTCAACCTGGTTGATTCGTGATTGGATAAGCTTTTTGTATTTGGTGCCAATGCGCTTGATAGTTTTAATGGAGGAAATCCAGTCCAAGAATGAAGGATCTTCTTCTTCAGTGGGTTCCTTCCAGGAAGTAATTGGGGGCAAATAAACCATATTCATTCGAGTGTTTCCTGACTTCCTTCATAGATAAGTTTTCTTCAAGTGCAAAGGTTATAGGTATCTCTATTGAATCATCTCGCACATATGAGGAATGCGGCGCTGTGGTGACATCAGCTGCAGTGAACACATGATTGTGATTGATAGAGATAATGTATACACCCTGAAGTTTAGAGAGAGACTTTTTGTGAGAATGAAAAAATCTGGAGGCAGGGCTGTTAGGAATGATATCAGTGACATATGCCCTTCCAAGAAGGGGATTGTTTGCATATCTCAACCCAAAAGCCTTGTCAGTGCAGGAGGGCATGACAGCAAGCCTGAAGTTGGTGAGATCCACAAATGGAGAGATAGGGAATTGGAAATCACTGGAGTTGACTTCAGTGGGTTCTGGTGGAAGAGGGAGGTTGTCATCAGTTCAGAGTAGATGCTTGATGTCGGTGGGTAGGTCAGAAAGAGGGAGGTCATTCATGCCTTCATCAAATCTGACATGAGTGGCAATCTTGACTCTGTGTGTCTCAGTATCATACCAAAGGATGTTTCGGGTAGTGTATTGTATGGTACAAAACCTAGAAATATGCCTTTTCTTGCATTGGGTTTGACTTTGACTGGTTTCTTGCCTGGGGGCCTGACCCAAATCCTACAACCAAAAGTTCTGAAGTCAGTGAGATTCTCTTTCTTACCAGTTGCCAATTCCAACGGTGAATGGTGCTGGTTACCTTCAGGGAATGCATTTGACAAGCACAGTGCATGGTAGAAGGTGAATGGCCAACATTTATTTGGTAAGTTGGCACCACTAAGCATGGTCCTCATGGAGTTAACAAGGGTTCTGTGAGCGCGTTTGACAGTACCATTTTGATGTGAAGCATCTGCACCCCTTGGAAAAATGGTGTATCCAAAGGCAGAGAAAAGGCTTCTGATGTCTGAATTGTGATAGAGTTCACTGCCTTGATCAACTGTCACATACTTGTTGGCGCAAGTTGGGTTGTGCTGGGAGAAGAAATGCTCAAGCCAATGAAGTGGTGCTGCCTTGGAGATTCTGGTGTCGCCATATTTTATACCAGTAAAATGATCAGTGATGAGAATCCAAGCGGTTTCACCATGAATGCCTTCATAGTCACGCTTTTGTTTAGTGTTGAATGATTTGGCCCCTGAGAAAGCAAAGTCAATAGACAAACCTTGGAAAGGTTGAGTAGCCTTCCTTGTAGAATGGGAGCCGGCAGGCGTCTTAGTTTGCTTGCATTGGATGCATGTAGGGCATTGATCAAAAATGCTTGTTTGGCACTTGAACTTTGGAACACCAATAATATACTTGTGGGCCTTATACAAGAAGTCATCACAAGGGTGTCCCAATCTTTGGTCCCAGAGAAGCTTGGAGGTCTGCGTTTTGATGGCATGTATAGGGATTTCTCTGTCAGCAATCTTGGTGAAGAACAGCTTAGCATCAAACCATGGTTTATCACTGGAGTCAGATTTTCCTCCAGCAGCTTCAGTGCATTTTTGAAGTCTGACAAGATTTGTATAAATGTCATACCTGTAATGGCTGATAGCTTCCTTGGAGGCTGTTTTACAAGCTTCTTTAAATTCCATGTCAGTTGCTAAGGCATATGTTGATTATGTTGCACAATTTGCATATAGATTCCGGATCTATATCTGGGATCAATAATGGATGAGTGTAACACTGACCATCAATGATAGCTCCATGCATGACAACGCTTTTGGCAGTGCTATATTTGTGGTGGCAAATAATGGTGAGGTTACCATTGCGTTGTGTGGGGGGTCACTGGTATCAGTGAAGGCTTTGTGTATTGACTGTGCACTGAACTAGTCTCTCATGCGAGATGTGGTTCCACAGAGATCATTCTCACTGAGCAGCGTTGTAGAAAGCAGGGGAGAATAGTAGAAGAAAGCACTAATGTACCCTCTGTCGTTTGGGGCTGGTATATGAACGTAACCAGATCCTTCTGGAATACCACAGAGATCATTCTCACTCAGCAGTGTTGTTGAAAGCAATGGGGAATAGTAGAAGAAAACATGGATGTAGCCTCTGGTATTTGGGGCTGGTATGTGCACATAGCCATACCCTTTTGGGATGCAACTGGAAGCCTTGCCTCCAATTGCTGCTGTTAGCCTAACAGGGCATTTTCTCAGCTTGGTGTAGGGTTTGTAATCATGGAGAATATGCAGTAGGTTTGTGCAAGAAACTTTAGCTCCCGTATCTATTTGTGCTTGCTTGCCTTGTTGGAAGTATGATACAGCTGCAAGTGGATCTGCTGGTACAAGCTTCTTGACAGTGTTGGCATTAACTAGGATGGGGTTGTCACGGTCAAAGTTGGGGTCCCCATTGGTTTCCAAATGCGATTCCAATGCAGGGGCTGTAACTTCAAGGGTTTCCATATCACAGTACACATCAGTTGGAATGGATGGGTGAAGGGTACCCTGTGGGATCATGTTGACCGCACCAAGTTGGATGGATTCATAGGAACTGACACTGTTGGAGTCCAAGGAAGGGCATGCTGGGCCTTTTCCAGGTGTTGTTGGTGCATTGTCAAATCCTTGGGGATCATCTTGAGGTGACGTGATGTGGCTTCAAGAAAGTCGGTTTATTCTTGGCCCTGGCAAAAAAATTTGTCGTCTGGTTCATCATCTGAAGATTCCTCATCCTGGTTCTCATCTTCAATATTGATCTTGGAGATACGTTGAGTAGAGTTCACAAGTTATTGGGTTTCCCTATTGCATTTGCTTAGAAAAACTGCGGTCGCAATCCTATGTTTCCTGAGAGATTCAATATCTTGCAGGGCAGGACAATTGTCAAAGCTATGACCAGAGGTGTGGCAAACAATACATTTCCTGGAGGTGTCAAAGAGGCTGGGCTCTTTGTCAAATGCAGTGATGGCGTTACAATAGGCTTGATGTGGGAATGGATTGTCTGATGCTTCATCCATTTCAGGGTATCCAAGCGATTCAATCAGACTGATTGAGTGAGAAGTTAGAGTGGAAGGAGTTCTGACGGTGTTGTTGCCAGCGCGTTTTTGGAACCTATCATTGCGGCAAGGACCTGGTCTGGTCCCAGAAGTGGATGATTGCTTGGGTAGGCTTGATTTGGAGGCTTTGTCCTTGCACTTCATTTCATCCTTGATTTCTTGTTCATATGTTTGGAGAGTTTGTAGAAGCCAGCCAGCCTTATATTTGTCCCTTTTGAATTGGTCATCTGCTTTGTGTTCGTCTTCTGTTTTCTTAAAGAGTTCATATGAGAGGGGTGGTTCCTTCAATGAGATTGCTAACTTCTTCTATTGAACTGATTGTGCTGGATTGGTTGTGGAGGAAGACTCTAAGTCTTAAATAATCCTTATAACGAAAGTAGTATTCCTCAAGTGACTCGCCTGTATCTTGATTTGGTGGGTTCCTGACCATTTGTCCCGTATTGGATGGTCTTTTGGAGTTGGGATGTGTTTGTGCAATCACAGTGTACAGTGCCTCGTATCCTTGTCCTCCTTCAAAGCTTTGAATGGCAGCCTTCATACTCGTGCATGAATCAGGAATGATTTTATCAGTTCTGAGTGCAGTATAAATAAGATTCCCCCATTCTTGGATAGCCAATTCATATCGCGCAGGTAGGTCATGTGGGAATTTATCTCCAATGGTGAATCCTCTGAGATGATCAGCTTCTCTTCTGTAGAGGTAGTATGGATGGATGTAGATGTGATGCTGCTGTGCATGGGCTGTGACTTCTCTGTACCACTTTTGAACCTGAGGGTCCGTTGAATTTTTAGTTGCGGGAAGCCTTAGAGAAACAATTTGTCTCTTGCTGCTTCCTTGGACTTGTCAGAGGCTCTGGTTAGATCAAAGCAATCACCACTCCTTGTGATGAGGCGTTGGTCATTTCTACCACTGCCTAGGTTGTGTAGGTAGTAGTTTTGTCTGACAGTTGTTTTGTTTCCTGTTGCGTCCGTAGAAGTGATTTCAAAGTGTTTATTTCATCACTAGTAAGGAATTCGTCTCTTTTGTTGTATCTTGCCTTGACTGTTGGGGGTAAAGTTGCCGGATTCCATGGTAGGTCAAGCGTAGCTTGGTTATTGGTGCCGGTGTTGTGGTTGTTACTTCCATTGTTGACCAATTGCTGTAGTAGATTGGTCAGTTGGCTCATTCCGGTGGGAGGTGTGCCTTCAGTAGTAGTGGGTGTGTCCGCGTCATTGTTGTCACTTGTTTCAGGGAAGCTGTAGATGTTGGTGTCATAGACCTCGTCAAAATGTACTGCATCCCAATCTGGTTTGAAGCCCCAGTGTGTTGCTCTGATTTCTATGAGAAAGGTGTCTTGTCCATTTTTGATGGCTAGTTCTCCTGCCTTGTCCATCGAGTGTTTGTTTCTGAGTCTCTTTGTGGATTTTTTTGGAGTGACATACCAGAAAGTTGCATCAGCAAAAAGGGTGGATATGTGTCCTTTGTTGACTTTGGTTCGTTCCTTGGAGGGGATGATATCCATGATTGCATTGACAATGATTTTCTTGAGCATGGTGACCGGGTCTGGGGCCAGTGTTTTGGGTCCTTCTGAATCATTGTTTGTGATGAATAGACCGTCTGTGTCCTCTAGATCGTGGGAGAATGATGTGTTGAGGTCTTCATGTTTGTGGGCATTGCCCTTGGTGGTGAATGTTCCGAATTGAATTGCAATATCCCAGATTTTATTCCAGTCAAATTCAGTTGCTGGCGGCATGGTAATGTTGTTTTCAACGTGTCGACCGTTGGATTAACCTCGGAACGTTCGTCAGAGAATCAATGAATTATTCTTGGTAACAACAATTGTCGGTGTTATTCCAATTAACCGGCGATGTCGGAGGAATTGTTCAATCGTAATTGTCGATGATGCGATGTAATTAACCGGCAATGTTGGAGGGATCGTTTGATCATAGTCGTAGAAACGAAATGAATTAACCTTGGTAACGATTGTCGGAGAAGCAATCGTTGGATCGTTGAATCGTCTATGTGTATTACAGAAGGAGATTCTTGTTGATAGAAGGATCTGTAGATACACCCCTTGATACGTATGCTTGGTTGTGTATTACAGAAGAAGATTCTTGGTAGAAGGATCTGTAGATACACCCCTTGATACGCGAGCAAAGACCAGAAAAAGGGAGAAAGAGAGAGGCGGGGGGAGGTCTATTCATACAGCCTGGCGTGCGAGTCCCGTACCAAGTATACTCTGGCTGTAACCAACAGTGGAGGTGCTGTACGGGGCGGAGAGAGGTAGCTTAAGGCATACACTTGTTAGTGTAAGTTATAAGGGCTCTATCCTGTTGTAACTCTAAAAATTGACCAAAAGGTATATGATGTTAAAATTTAAAGAGAAAGTGAGCTCGTGGAGACGCTCTTAGATTTACTGTATTTTTACTGTGTTGGGGCTCCCTGCTGTATTTTTACGTGATAGAGATCTTCTCCAGTTATTCGATACCATTCTCGTACTGATACTGTCGTTGCTGTTTCCGTGTTAGTTTTGGTCTTACCGTATCAATCATTCAATGGTATTGGTCATTTACGAGGTTAAGTGCTATCACTCACTACGTTTGTGATAGCTTCAGTAGCTAACCTACTTGTAGTAATGGATGTGAAATGCTTGTAGTTCATTGGTGTGTTGGTGGGTTAAGCAGTGCTAGAGGGGGATCCGGAACTCTGGTGGTATTGCCCAGAGGAGGCTGGTCCCTTAGTTTGCTTTGCCCACACACACCGGCGTACAGTCGGGCTTAACAGCTTGGGGTGTTAAGCCTCTGGCTGTTAAGCCTTTTCTGCGGGCGGGCATGGCGGGCTATTTATTTATTCTACTACTTATCGTTTAGGAGCAAAAGAGTGAGCTGTGGGCTTGTATTGTGCTGGGGGAATCCTCTACAGGCTTGTTAGCGCTTAGCCTGTAATTTGCAGAGATTTTCAATGCTTGCAGGATTCGCTTGCAGAATTCGATGCTTGTTATTGTGTAAGATTTGTACTGTACCTACAGGGAACGTTCTGGGGATATGGTACACACCGATGTTGCTGATTGCTGATACAGTGAGATCTTTCTTGTAGTACATGCGCTGTATACTCAAGGTTGTTCCGCGTCTGGTCTGTACTTCACTACCATTCCTCTCATCCGCTTTGCTACATCAACTATCACTCACTACGTTTGTGATAGCTTCAGTAGCTAACCTACTTGTAGTAATGGATGTGAAATGCTTGTAGTTCATTGGTGTGTTGGTGGGTTAAACAGTGCTAGAGGGGGATCCGGAACTCTGGTGGTATTGCCCAGAGGAGGCTGGTCCCTTAGTTTGCTTTGCCCACACACACAGGCGTACAGTCGGGCTTAACAGCTTGGGGTGTTAAGCCTCTGGCTGCTAAGCCTTTTCTGCCATTGAGCCATAAGCCACCGGGTGGGAACGGCGTGGAGAGCTGGAGCTTGGAGCAAGTGAGGGAGGGAGGAGAGTCGTGCGGACTCACAGAGAGCTGCCTGAGGGAGGAGAGTCGCGTAGACTCAAAGAGAGCTGCCCGCAGGGGTGGGGCTCGCGGCCGGAACCCATTCCTCCGGCAGGAAGGAGTATGTGCCATTGTTGAACATGACAGAGGCAAGATTCTTGAAGATGGGGAGGGACTGCTGATGTAAGTAGCGCATCATGCAGTCACTGTGCCATCTTGCAAGGAGCTTGATGACATTAGAGTCACATTTGCCCTGTAGCAGGGCCATGGCCCCACCCGCTTGAAGGGAGCAAGAAGAGATTGCTGCAGGGGAGATGCCGGTAGTATGAAAGAGGGTCTGGGCATAGACTTGCATGGAGGAAGTGACAGTTGCTGCTCAAACCAGGGTGAGAACCCCATTGTCGAAGTAACTGGCAAGCGTGAGGGAGGGACCGAAGGGAGAGCTGGGAGAGCAGCAGCTTCGGAGATGAATGACTTGGCGCGCACAGGCTGCAACTGGGCAGCATAAAGGGTCACCACTCCTGGCATGAGCTACCACTTCCCCTTTATCCCCATTCTTCTGTGTGGTGAAGGTGAGGGTGACAGAGGTACTAGCAGCTTGGAGCTCATGCACAGGGCCATCGTGGTGGACGATTTTGGAGTCAAGGTAGAAGGAGACGTCCTGTAGGTGGAAGGCTTGGTCATCCGTGGTAGTACCTGTGTACTCACCAGGGCGTAGACAGAAAAAGAAGGCGATGCAGATCATGTTGGCAATGGCCTGTCTGGTGGGGGAAGGGGAGTTGTGGTATGCAAAGTGGAGGGCATGCATGACCAGGGTGACGGGGACCGGCTTGACCCTGGAAGGGGCCAGGTCAAGCTTGGCATAGGCCTTGAACTGGGCAGTTAGCCGGAAGTCAAGACTGCCTGTGGAGTCGGTTCGAGGGTCTTTGGCCCCCAAGCAGGCGAGCGTCTGGCCCACTGACCGGATGGTGTCCGATACTGTGCGAGATTGGATGGGCTTGTGGCTACGGGAGAGGTGGCCATCATGGAGCCGTTTGGCAAAGACCTGGAGGATGGGGATGGGATCCTGAATGGACTGGAGGCGCGGGTCAAAACCTTGAGACAAACAGAATTGAACCCATTGGTCCCAATGGGCATCCTTGCGCTTGGCATAGAGCTCAGTGACTGAAGCTTGCATGGTCTTCTAGACAGCGCCAAGGTCAGCGCGGAATGCATGGGCGGCCGAAGGTGGCATAAGGTCCAGGGCAAGTCCTGTGGATAGGTTGTGTTAAAGTGATGGAGCAAGGCAGTGTCAGAGAGGTCAGATCAAGAGAGGAGGTCAGCAAGGTGGTGATTGGCTGGGCCCGGGATGTAATCCCTGAGGAGGACATAGTGGAAGAGGCGCTGGTGCAGAGACTGAAGTCGGAGGAGGTAGGCAGCAGGTCCTGTGGTGGTAGTGGCGCCTTTGCATTGCCAGTAGACAGCTGCTGTGTTGTCATAGCAGTTGTGGGTGGTGCGGGCGTGGACACAAGCAGCCTGGGCCAGAATATCATTGTGGGCAATGGAGCCGACCAGCTCAAGGTCACTGTTGTTGATGGAGCCCTCAGGATTGTCAAAGGAGACGAGCTGGGTGGAGACCCACTTGGGGAACGCATGCCGCCACATGACGGGCTGCACAGCGCCATTGGGAAGGGGGACAAAATGGATGCCCCCCATGCCAAGACCAGAAGCATCGCAGGCGCCCAAGGTGGCAGGGAAGGTGTCCGGCACGAGTTCGGCAATGGAGGTAGGACGGTTGGAGAGATCATTAGCCAGCCATTGGAAGTTGCGAAGGAAGCTGTGGACGCGCTTGGTGAGCCGGAGGCGCTGCCTGCCCGGTTCCTGGTGGCGGAAGGCTTCTTGGAGAATGGAGAAGAGGCCAATGGAGCCAGGGATGGCAAGCACCATCAACCGGAGTTCCCCCAGGACTTGGTGCCATTGCTTGATGGGGACATGGCGCTGGGTGGGTGAAATGGAGTGAAGAATCTCCTGTAGGCGGGCCACTCGATGGGGAGGAAGGCTGATGGTTTTGGTGACGGAATCGGTGAGCCAGCTGAGGATAACTTTCTTGGTGGTCCAAGTGGCGTCCCCTTGGAGCATTTTCTTGAGGGAAGCTGGCTCCTGCCAGAAGGGGGTGTCACCAGTATCAAGGGGCCGGAAGACTGTGTCAAGGGATTGGAAGAGAACGTGCTTGATGGCTCGGCGTGTCCATTGGTTGCCTTGGGAAAGGCCACAGAAGTCATCCACATAGACATCCCAGTAGTGAACGGGCGACTTGCTGGGAGTGGTGCTACTAGGAGGGGGCAGAGGCGGCTTGGAGGCAGTAGTGGGAGGAGGAGGCGGCGTATGGAGGGCAGGAGCGGGAGGCTCAACTGGAGGCGCGACAGGAGTGGCTTCAGAGGGGAGATTCAGCCGATGGGGGGTGAGCCGGACCTTGGCGAGCCCGGTGGTGAGAGTGGCATTGGCCAAGTCTGCAATGGTTTCAGTGAAGGCACAGAAGTTGGGAGGACTGGATTTCCACCCCATAGGATTGGTGAGGGGGATGCCAATGAGGGGAGGCTCTCCCCGCCTGGAAGGGAACAGCACGCCGAGTTTCATGGTGTCATCCGGGTGTAACCGGACATGGTAGAAGCCATCAGCTAAGTCAATCTTGGACATATACACTGGACCAAACCAGTTGTTGGCGCGGTGCAGCTTGGTGAGGAGTTGCAGGAGTGTCCGGCCAAACTGCATGGTTTCGGCAGGGGCAAGAGGGATGGTGTCTTGGTTGACGTCTGAGTAGGTGTAATCGGAGATCATTCGGGGGCGCCGACCTCGTTGGGGTACTAAGCCAAGGGGGCTCAGCCGGAGTCCGGGAAGGTCTTGGATGAGGCTGGCGGGGAGAACAGTTCATTGTTCCTTGTCCATCATGTCGGCATACTCCTCGCGCAGGAAGTCAATGCCCTGGTGGGAGGATTGGTGTGGGCCCTGGGCGTGTGCCCCGGCGATCCGGGCGGGGTCCCAAGGGGGCCCGGTCATGGAGGCAGGTGTGCCTTCTGTCCCAAACTGGGCTAAGAGGTGACGGGCTGGGTGGGGGAGAGTGCCCACGCTTGGTTGGATGTCACCCCGTCCGCGGAGGGTGCGGATGAAGTCCCCCCAGCTAGCGCTGTTGTGGTAGGCTGTGATGGCGCGGGAGACATGCGCATCCAGCCTGTCGGGAGGGTAGGTGGCAGGAGCAGCGAGCCTGGGATTGGGCCTGGAGGCGGGCGCATCCAGGGAGGCAGTGGAAGGAACGCGGGGCGATGACCAAGGCCTTGATGGGGTTCGGACGCGGGGCTGGGACCAAGGCCATTGGGAGTGGACGCGGGGCTGGAACCGAGGCCTTGTGGGAGGGGATTGGACACGGGGCTGGGATCGAGGCCGTGTGGGGGTGGAAGGCGCGGGCGGCGCCTGGGGCCTGTTGTGCCGGTTGTGGGTAGAGAGGGAAAGGGAAGGGCCGGAAGGAACAAGGGGCGCGGGCGCGGATCGACCGGGGGCGGACGCGGACCGGCCGGGCTCGGACAGAGGGGGCAAAACGAAACGCACGCGTTGGGGCTTACCTAGGTCAGGGTTGATGTGTAATGGAGATGGATTAGAGGGATGATTAGATGGAGGAGTAGATAGTCGTCGTGAGGAAGGAGTAGATGGGGGAGTAGATAGTCGTCGCTTAGGCAGGGCCCCACTCGGTGGTGTGGGGGGTATCAAGGCGCCGAGAGGGCGCTTGCCATTCTGTCAGACTCCAAAGGTGGCTTGGCACCAAGTCCAGACTTGGTCCTGTTCCCTGCTAGTGATGGCACCCTGGTCATGGATGTTCCTGCAGTTGGAGAAGCAGTTACCCCGTAGGTGCCAGGAATGGCACCTGTCTCTACCATCTGGGCGGGACAAGGGATCGGTACCTTTGTCTTTCATGGTAGCTATGACTTCCCTCAGCCGGGCGCGTTGGACTTTGTTGGCTACACCAGCCGTCTGTAGCCGGGGATCCAGGCTGGGGTTGGACACCCGGGCACCCCCGGCGGAGCCTTGGTTGGGGCTGGGGGTAGTCTTGCCTGGCTTGGTGGGGCCTGCAGTAGGGCTTGCAGCGGGGGCAGCCACGGCGGCTACGCGGCGCAGGTGCCTCAGGGCCGCCACATTGGTGACATTGGGGAGCCAGTAGAGGTTCTGGGTGATTCTGAAGGCTTGGAAGTCCTTCCCAAAGTCGGGGGAAGGGACAGTGAAGGTTGAGCCCCATTGTTCCTCTAGCCAACCTCGCACTCGGATCTGGAAGTAGTATACAACAATGGAGGGGGTGATGAGCTCCCCCAGTTCATCGGCAATTGCTTGGCGGAGGGGAATTTGCTGGAGCTTGAGCTTGGCGAGTCCATTCTGGTAGCCCTGCACAACTGGGTGGTGCATGCCGAGAAGGGTGGCCAGGACGGCCAGACAGCTTTCCAGTTGGGTGGTAGCCTCAGTCCAGTTGATGGGTAGGTAGGCCTTGGTCTTCTGGAGCTCCAGGGAGTCTTTCAAGGTGAGGGAGTTTCCTTTGGTGGAGATCATGGTGTCGTAGGCAGCCACCGTGGCTGCTGCTTCCTGTTTCCTCTTCAAGGAGGCCGTTGATCCACCGGGGGGCGTGAAGGCCAGAGGGAGGATGCCATCTGCCACATCAAATGGGTCAGTCCCATGAAAGTTGCCATCCTGGAACTTCTTGAGTGCAGCCGTGGTGACCAAGGGTGCTTGGATGAGGAACTTGGCGGCGCAGGTGGCCACTTGGCTCTGGAAGATCATGTGGGTCTTCTCGTGCTTGCCTTTCTGGGCCCAGGCTTGGTAGATGGGGGGCAGGTCGGCTTCCTTGAGCTTGCCACATAGCAGTAGGAGGCGCTGGGTGTACAAGGGGCCCCAGGTGTTCTTGACAGTGGCTGGGGGGCGATGTTGGTCTAGGCCCTCACTGAGCTTGAGCTGTTGGTTGGCAAGGGTGGTAAGGGTAGCTGCCAGCGTCGGATCTACCCCTGCTGGCTGGCCGGGTGCCGGCTGCTGCCCCGGATGGGAGGGGTGCTTCAAGCCCGGGAGGTCCCGGTATAGTACCTGATTTTGCATGTACAAGGTCAGGCCGGGCTCCCCTCAAAAGGGGGTGCCGGGTGTGGCAAAGTGGACACCTCCATCTGCCATGGTGGGGTTGGTACCTGCAGCTCGGAGGGTATTCAGTAGGGGGGTGCAGGTAAGTGCCAGGTTGAGTGTGTCGAGGTAGGGGTAGATGATGTTCAAGGCTTGGATTGGACTAAGGCCCTTGCCTAGGAGTAGGGGCACCAATTGAAAGGGGATGAAGCAGGCCTTGTAGGGGGTGATGACCTCCATGTGAGGATCATCGCCTAGCACCATGGGAATCATGTGGGAATGGTGAGCATGCTTGATGACGTCGAGGTGGCGGTCGAGGGACAGCACCAGGGTCTCGGGCGCCTGCTCAAGTAGGGCAGCACCCACTAGCACTAGCTCTCCGGCATCGCCTTTGATGTCATCCAGGTAGCCAAAGGTCTTGCCCTTGTTGGTACTTGGCGCAGTTAAGGGCACTGGGTACCTCCTGAGGCCGTGCACCAATCAGAGTCAAGCCCTCCCAAAGGTGTCGGTAAGGAATATTCCTAAGGCTCCCACAGCTTCTGGTTCAAAGAGGTCGGGCCTGCTGTAGCGCGTTGGCCAAGTAGATCGACTGGAGGTGTAGCCGGTGACCAAAGCGATTCACGGAGGCTTGGAGGTGCTGTATCTATCAAGGCCGGGCGTGCTGTAGCGCGTTGGCCAAGTAGATTGACTGGAGGTGCAGACCGGTAACCAAATGTGCGGCCTATAGGACTAGTCAGTGCCTTGGAGGAATCTACCAAAATCGATTCGCGGATGGATACTTGGAAGTGTGGTGCCGGATTGAAGAGGTGCGGTCCCAAGGAATCACTGGAGGGGCAGACCGGTAATCAATCGATTCGCGGATGGATGATTGGAGGTCTACTCGCTGCTGATGTGTGTGAGGAGGTGCTTGGAGGTGCAGGGAGACATCAGAGTCGCCGGTATCAAGGCCGGGCCTATTGTAAGGTGACAATGGGGAGCTGTTGAGGTGTGAGTGTGTTAGTAAGAGACTGACTGCTGTATGGGTACACTAGGCAATACTAGGGGACCAGGACAGGTACACTAGGCAAGGCTACTAGGGGACCAACAGATAGGCTTGTCGTACGGGTACAATAGGGTAACTATTGGACCAGGACGCGTTACCTATTTATTTATTCTACTACTAATCGTTTAGGAGCAAAAGAGTGAGCTGTGGGCTTGTATTCTGCTGGGGGAATCCTCTACAGGCTTGTTAGCACTTAGCCTGTAATTTGCAGAGATTTTTTATGCTTGCAAGAGTCGCTTGCAGAATTCGATGCTTGCAGAATTTGATGCTTGTTATTGTGTAAGATTTGTACTGTACCTACAGGGAACGTTCCGGGGATATGGTACGCACCAATGTTGCTGATTGCTGATACAGTGAGATCTTTCTTGTAGTACGTGCGCTGTATACTCAAGGTTGTTCCGCGTCTGGTCTGTACTTCACTACCATTCCTCTCATCTGGTTTGCTACATCAATTTTGTTCGATGGGCCATATGCTTGTTCATAGAGTAGGTAGATAAATTAGGCCCATTCGGAACCAGTATTGGTTTTCATGATTGCAATAAGTAATTTCCTCACGGGATGTTAAGTGTATCCATTTTGAATAAACTTAAGGATTCCAAGTGTTTACTTATCAATGAGGTCTTTGGAGATGTCTTGTTTCTAACCGATTAACCTCTTTTGTTTGTAGTCTTAAGTGATATCGTTTTTACCACTTAAGGATTTCCAAGAAGTAGTGGAGGTGTGTTTGATTCTAAGACGCGATCATCAAAATAATTGTACCTCTGTTACTGTATCTCTGTTACTCCATGTTAATATTTTACACCTCGATTTATCGTCTTTTTTGTTCGAATCTGATGCTGACAAGGTCCGTATTTTTTTTGCCGACAACAGGAAGTAAGATACGGTACCATTGTTATTCATTTTGTTGGATACAAGACTACGCATTGGATAACAATTGAGAAAGTACAAAGCGTACAAATTCTACCGTGTGAACTACGCTGTGTATGAAATTGTGTGCTATTGAGTTTTAGTGTCTACTATGACTTCGAGATAGTTCGAGAAGCTTCCCAGCTAGTTCAGTGATACGATTGGAAAAGAACTGTATTCTTTGATACTCGGAATTTGGATGAGACTTCAAGGAGAAGGTTCTATTTGATGTTCGAATACAATTGAACAATGACAGATGATCGGGAACGATGTCATTGACTCATGACTGAGGGAATGTGTCAATGACGCATGACTGGATTGGAGGAGTGTGTCAGTGACTCATGAGTGAAGGGGTGTGTCAATGATTCGTGAATGGACTGAGGTAGTGTGTCAGTGACACATGACTGAAGTGTCTGTGCGTTGTTCATTCTCCCTTACTATGAAAGTTTATGTTTTTTGGCTGGGGCAAGGTGGCGGATGCTGATGCGTTCATGTGTCTGTCTGCGGCGTATAGTGACTGTGTTGTTTGTGTGTACTTGTAAGATCGGGTAGGGGCCTTCGCGAACGAGATCGAGTTTGTTGCGATTGTGTATGGTGACGAAAACGCCTTGACCTACGATGAATTCGTGTTTTGTGCGTTTGCGGTTGGTGCGAAGGAGTCCGTTGTCAATCTGAGCTTGGCGATGTTTGGTTAAGGTAGTAATGATGTCGGCGTGGAGTGGAATGTTGAAAAGCATATCACGGTTGAAGACGAGGGCACCGGGAGAGAAGTTTCCGAGTGTGGAAACTGGATTGCATCGGAGTGCGTGCATTGCTGTTGATATTGCTTCGTCGACAAGGTTATTGGCTTCTATTTTCATTTTGGGGGGTTTCAGGTTTATCATGGAGCGTATGATTTGACCGATGGTCTTGTGTGTGGATTTGATGATTCCGTTGGCGGTGGGCGTGTGTGGGGAAATGTTGATTGGTTTTATACCTGCATAGTCTAGGGGAAATTGGAAGTCGTGTCCGTTGAATTCGGGACCGTGATCGTGTACGATGCGTAAGGGACGAGGGTAATGTGAAAGCCAGCAGTTTTCAAAGAGGCGTCTGATGTTTTCGGCTGTCTTGGCTTCTGGGATGCGGATGATTTCAATGAGGTTGGTAACTAGGTCGATGCATGTGAGCGCGTCAAATTTGAGGTTGATTTTGTTGATTTCGACGTTCCACGGGCCAATGCAGTCAACGTGAACTTCGGACCAGGGAGTTATGGGATCTGTGCGTGGTGCAAGTTGACCGGCTTGGCGGGTTCCTGTGCGTATGAGGGGGCAGATGAGACAGTTGGATATGATGTTACGACATACGGCGCGAAGGTTGGGATGATGGAAGTGACAGCAGAGAAGGGCTTTGAGTCTGTCCATGCCTGTGGAGTGAACGGTTATTTCGTGGTACCATTTGACAAGGGGAGCGAGCATGTCATTAGGAATGACAATTTTCCACTGGGAGTTAGGTGTTAGTTCGTCGTATCGGCAAACAATATTGACTTTGTCTAGCTTTTGTTTGAAAAATTGTCTGGGGTCTTTTTGTGGCAGGGTGAGAACTTTTGGGTCATGCGATTGGTATTGGTGAATGGTCGTAAAATGGAATGGCAATCTGCATTTTTGATCAAAATGGGGGTGAATCAGATAGCTGTCTTTGACAGGATGACAATCAGTCGATGCAGCGCATGATGGCAGCGCCATTAGGCTCTCGGCCATGTTTTTGAATGAAAATGAGTCGTTGTTCGAGACATCGTCATTGAAATTGGTAGTTGTGAAATACGAGGTGAGAGTTGTTGGGGTTTGGCTGAGGGAGTCGGTGACTGTGTTTTCTGGGCCTTTGATGTACTAATGGTAACTTTGATGTAATGGTAAATGGGGTTGTATTCTTCTAAGATTAGTTTCCATCATAGAACTCGTTGGGTGTTGTACGTGGAGAGCTTGTATGTTAGATTTTTGTGGCCGGTGTAGAGGTGAATGAGTGCACCAAGGAGCATAGGGCGGTATTCCTTAATGTTTCGACAATGGAGAGCAGTTCCTTTTCAATGGTGGTGTAGTTGGCTTGTGCTTGGTTGTTGTTCTGTTTGATGACTGCGCCTAGTTGGAAGTCAGATGCATTGGTGTAGATGTGAAATGGTATGTTGTGATCTGGGTACGCGAGCATTGTTTCAACTGCGACGATCGACTTCATTTCTTCGAATGCTTTTTGACAAGTGTTGTTCCATTGGAATGTGCGAGGAGTCTTCAAGAGGTCGGTGAGTGGGGCTAGTATGTGTGAACGGCGTGGCCACATGTCGCGATAGTATGTGACGAGACCTAGGAAGGCTCGAAGTTGTTTAAGATTTTTGGGTGGGAGCATTGTTAAGATTGCCTTGATTCTCTTGATGTATGGTTTAATTCCATTGGGCGTTAGCCAGTGACCGAGAAAATCTGTTTCTTGGATGATCCATTTGCATTTAAGTGGATTGATTGCGAATCCTTTGTCCTGTAAACGGGTGAGTACGGTATCAATGAGTTGTAGATGTTCTTCGAAAGTGTTGCTGAAGCATGCGATGTCATCGATGTAAATTTCGAGGTTTGGTATGTCGTGCAGTACACCTTCCATGATTTCTTGTGCTACGTCTGGGGATTGAGAAACTCCCATTGGTAAGCGGTTGTACTTGTAGAGGCCAAATGGAGTTGTGATGGTTGTTAAATTTTTACTTTCATCGTCTAGGACAAAGGTGTAGTATTGCATCGAAATGTCCATTTTGGTGCGGTATTTGTATCCGGAGCGGCGGGATAATATGTCTTGAATACGGGGAATGGAATAGACTTTGCACTTGATGGCTTTGTTGAGGGCCCAAAAATTGGAGACCCATCAAATTTTTCCGTCTTTCTTGGGAATGATGAACGTTGGGGAGATCCAATTGGAGCGACCTTGGCGAGAAAGAACGCCAATGTTTACAAGCCGATCTAGTTCTGTCTTGAAGAGGGGTAATTGTTTGTGGGGTACGGGGTATGCGCAAGAACGATTGGGCTTTACCGTTGGATCAATGTCGAGGTGGATTTCTTTGTCGGGGTAGTGTTTTAGGGTTCCATCAAAGATAGTTTGGTATTTGCATAGGACTGAATGTAGTTGTTCACGTTGATCGTGTGTCAAGTGTGTGCAGTTGTCGCAGACGGTTCGAACGTCGTGTTGATCATACGTGGGTTCTTAAATGACGGTTTTGTTCGTGGTAATTGCGAAAGAGTCGTCGGGGGTAATTTTGTCAATGTGTCTTGCGTGAAGATGAAGAGCTAGGGCGGCGGAGTTGGCGTGCATGCGTGGAAATTGCCGCATTGGTATGGAATGAGTGGCTGTTTTGATTTTGTTGTTGTGAAAGTTCAAAACGATCTGAAAATGACAAAGGACGTCGCGTCCGATAATCATGTTGTAACGACTTGAATTCTCCAGCCATGGTGATGCCAGAAATAGGGGTAGTCGTGGTCGGAACGATTGTGACCAGAAGCGCATGGTTACTAAACCAGGTTGTCTTGGAGCCGGAGTCACATAGAATGAGATAGGGGCGTGGGAAGGGGCAGGTTTGACGATGGCGATGGTATAGGGAACGGATTCCGTGGGTGGTTGTCAGTAATCGGGTTGACTGTCGTAGCCGGGCTCGTCGTCCTGATGATAACAGTCATCATTGTCGTTGTCGTATTCCTGTGTAAGTGGAGCGTCAGTTTGTGTATGTTGGTCGTGGAAGTAGTTATCTTCGTGATGTGCGTCGGTATCAGGAGGCTCTCTGTCGAACTGATGGGTGTCGTGATTGTAGTAGAAATCATCACCCATTTCGAGGTGGTGAGCATCATTAGCTGCGGCTGAACGTGTTCTGTACAAACTGGTACGCGCTTTATTGGCGGATTGCAAATGGGTAGTACGGCCAGACAAAGATGGTTGGTCCGAGCAGGGTAGAATGGTCGGAGCGAGGATAAGGACTGTACCGGCGTGGATTATATCTGTGGTTTGAACGACTGGTTTGGGTTGAATTGTTGCGGGTGCATGGAGTGTAGGACGGGCGACGATACGTGTTGTTGTTGTTGCCATACGTATACTGGGAGGACGAGGAGTAACAAGGGTGATTGTTGTGATGTCCGTTGCCATGTCCGTTTCCGTTGCAGCCATTGTGGCTACCATTGGAATAAGAGGATTGGCAATTGGATTGCCGAGAGACTTGACCGGCATCATGATGCAAACGTTGTTGTTCCATGAAGGCGGCAAGATGATGAAGAGGGAAATTTGGGTCATCGAGTTGATTACCATTTTCGTTGAATTTGAGTTGCCAGGTCGGAAGCATGAGACGAAAGAAGGCATTTTTCATGGTGGTCTTGTTGGGGAAGAGTCGCATTCCTCCGGAGCCTGGCAAATGAACACTAAGAATGTTGATCAAACAAAGGCAACAGGCGGCAGCAAAGCAATTCATATGGTACGTCTTGGTTGCGTTGGACATGTATTCTTGTTAAATGAGAAACGCGTTGGACGGAAGAAAGAGGGAAATGAAGGCGTTGAGATTGTTAGTAAAGTCAGCATCTTGAATGCGCGATCTGGCGTTGTTGACGATTTCGTCCCAGGTATGCTTGAGATCACCACCAAGGACTTTGCGGAGTTTGTAATGTTTGGCATCGTTCTTGATGTTGAGGTTGTGCGGTCCAACGGCATCGATGAAATCGACGAGAACGCAAATGAGACGTTCAGAGTCGCTGGAGTCGGGACAAAAGGTGGTATCCTGCTTCTTGACGGAGGATGCCGTCGTTGGAGGAGGGGGAGGAGGAGGAGGGAGGTTCGCGCCTGGGGTGCTAGGTGTGGAGGCCGCAGATGCCGCAGCAGGGGTACTGGGAATGTACTGGGTTACGCTGTGAACCAGGCGAACGGTGGGTTAATCTTCATAGCGAAGCTTGGGTTTGAAGAAGAAGGGAGCCTGCTTAGCAGCTTGAAGTTGAGCGACAGCAGACATGGTGAGTTAGAGGTTACGGTTAGTTTTTAGATATTTTTATTGATAAAAAAAATTCGAAGCGATATTGCGATTGAATTCAATATGAACTACGCTGTGTATGAAATTGTGTGCTATTGAGTTTTAGTGTCTACTATGACTTCGAGATAGTTCGAGAAGCTTCCCAGCTAGTTCAGTGATACGATTAGAAAAGAACTGTATTCTTTGATAATCGGAATGTGGATGAGACTTCAAGGAGAAGGTTCTATTTGATGTTCGAATACGATTGAACAATGACAGATGATCGGGAACGATGTCATTGACTCATGACTGAGGGAATGTGTCAATGACGCATGACTGGATTGGAGGAGTGTGTCAGTGACTCATGAGTGAAGGGGTGTGTCAATGATTCGTGAATGGACTGAGGTAGTGTGTCAGTGACACATAACTGAAGTGTCTGTGCGTTGTTCACGTGTGCTTCTTCAGGGATTGAGGACACAATTCACAACGTGATGACTCACTAAGAAAAAATCAGTTCCTATCCCTTAATCGTTCTGTATGCACAGCGGCGTACAAATCGCTCATTTTTGAGGGGCCAAACGAAAGTCTTAACTCTATCGGATTTCAAATCCGACTTCATATTGTTATTCCTCGTTAAAAACTGTCTTAGAAAACACTTTGTCCCAGGTCCCTACTTGGTATTTTGGCTGAGCTATCGGCAACTGAAGCTCTATTACACTTGCTTTTTTTTCCGGTGTGCGTACAAAATCAAAATTCCTTATCACCATGGAAATAAATTATGACTGGCCGCTACACTCCACCAATCCAGGATCCAAGCACACCGGCGGCTTCTTCCTCTACTTAAGAGCTATCATCCACAACAATTCTGGATCAATTTGGCAAAAAATCAAGGATTTACGGACTGATCTTGCATCTCACCCCCATTCCAATTGGCCCAAAACGCCATAAATGATAGGGATCTCTCACCAGCAGCTTGATACAAAATGTCGCCCGCAAATCAACGCGCCGAACCTCGTATCCTATTAGATACCAACACTCCATAGAAAGAACGGACTGATTCCTGCAGAAATCAAGGTTGTAGGGATAGTACAAGCGGCACAGATCATGCGGAATGTGGATTCGTGGATTCCTACTGCTGCTCTAAAAGACCAATGATTAGAATCTGATTACAACAAACCAAGGCATCGACTCCATTCTACTATTAGATAACTACAAGCCACAAAAAGAAGGGACTGATTCCTCCAAATATCAAGGAGATACGGCCTATTTTGGTGATTTGAACCGGGGACAACAAATGAAGAACAACAACAACAACAACAACACTGCAGCGAATCCACCAAGCAAGATCCAGGATCATTCGATGCCACCAATCGAAGTACCCGAACCTCTTCTACTATCAGATACCTACACGCTACAGAAAGAACGGACTGATTCCTCCAAATATCAAGGAGATACGGCCTATTAACACTATTTTGATTCGGACCGGGGGGGGGGGGCAAAAACAACAAACAACAACAACAACAAAACACTGTAGTGAATCCACCAAGCGACGAGATTCAGTATCATTCGATGCCACCAATTGAAGTACCCGGCCCTCTTCTACTATCAGATACCTGCAAGCCACAGAAAGAACGGACTGATTCCTCCAAATATCAAGGAGATATGGCCTATTTTGGTGATTGGGACCCGGGACCAAAAACAACAAAACCAACAACAACACTGCAGCGAATCCACCAAGCGAGATCCAGATTCATTTGATGCCACCAATCAAAGTACCCAGCCCTCTTCTACCATCAAATGCCTACACGCCACAAAAAGAAGGGACTGATTCCTCCAGATATCACGGAGATGTGGCCCATTTCTGTAATTTCGACTGGGGGTGAAAGAATGGATTTGCTTGATCATCAATTCTTGATTCAATTGCAACCAATTCAATTGCAACCTCAACCTTGACGACAGCAAGTATTGCTTCAAATTCACCACTCCTTGCTGTTTGTGTGGGAGAGACGTGGGATTTTGTTGCAGTCTTTGGTGTTTTCTTGGCCCAGGTGGACAACAGGGATTGCCGGAGTGCCAAAATTTCATGACCCAGGCGCCGGCGACAGCAAGTATTGCTTCAAATTCACCACCCCTTGCTATTTGTGTGGAAACAATGTGGAATTTTGTTGGAGTCTTTGGTGTTTTCTAGGTTGGGGCGACGACGACGACGTCTGCAAGGGAAACTCAAAAAGAAGACAACAAAAATCACAATTTGATTGCAATCTTGACCTCGACGACAGCAAGTATTGCTTCAAATTCACCACTCCTTTCTATTTGTGTGGAAACAACGTGGGATTTTGTTGGAGTCTTTGGTGTTTTCTAGGTGGGGGTGACGCCGTCTCGTCTCAAAATTGCGAAACACAATGGACCCGATGTATGAAAATCGGCCGGTTTCTGACAAAATTAGCCAAAAATATCCAACTTAAGTAATAAAACCCCCTTTTCTGTGTTATTTCACACTAGTATGAGTGATAGATTGTTACTTTAGTTGAGAATGATGCCCTTTTATTGACTCCACTTGCAAGAACGACTGCTCGGATGACGATGGTGTCATCAGGTACCAAAACCCCCAAAAATTCAAAAAAGTTTGTACGCGCGTCGACTTATTTTTCCAGAACGATTAAGGGATAAAAACATTACTAAAAGCCCCAAATGACCATCACTGTCTGTATTGCTGTATCCATTGAAAAGTTACCACAGGAAAAATTGAAAAGGTATCACGGGAAATTAAGTTGCGAATCATGTCTGTTAATTTTTGTTAATTTTTGCGATTCTCAATTGTTATCCGACGCGTAGTACCTACGCAACACGTAGGTAGCACAATGTCTTGTGTACAATGTAGTACGAGTATTGTACGAGGTAAGTCTTACGTACTTGTTCGTCAGAGTGGGACTCCCAAACAAAAAAAATCCCCCTATATTTTTAGAATGCAGTAAAATACGAAGTACTCCCTCCGTCCCAAAATATGTAGACATTGTGGCCACTTTTGGGCGTCCATAAATATTGAGACATTATGAATTGATGTGTGTAGGAACATGTAGAACTAGTACTAAATTAATCAATTACGGAGTATTCTAAACAACTCTCATGTTCAGGGCAGGCAATGTCTGCTGAGCAAAAGTCACAGTGTCAGCATCACAAGTAATATACACAGGGAGTCTGTCCTCTTTCAAGAGTTTTTCCTTAGCCATATGACGGAGTTTGTAGCTGTTGTTACCTTGGACTTTAATAGATTCTTCCAATGCACACTGAAGAGATAAAAAGACGCTGTTCAGAGCAATACTGCTGGTCTCAACCAATGCTTCCTCCACATGTGTAATCAGCTGGTCGATGTTCTTGGCCCTCTTCTTGCATTGCAGAGCCTGGATGGAAGCAAAGAAGCCCAAATCCAAGACATTGAAATCAGGACTATTTGGTGGTTGTGTTGTCGCAGTGATATTTCAACCAGCTTCACAAGCCGCCTCTTTCACTGCTGCCCTAGATTGCACATGATGGGGTTTTGCATTATCCTCCTGTATAAAAATAGGATTGCTATTCCAACTTACTGGGAATTTCTCTTGAATTGCAGGGAGCACTTTCTCCAACATCATTTTCTGGTATTCTGCAGCATTGACAGAAGAGATGTTCTTTGTCACCATTGTTCCTCTTGGACGGTTCACTGAATTGTGCTGAGCAGGTTCCTTCACAACAAAAGGCCAGATGCCTATCTTGCCATCAAACCCAGTGTTGCGCGTAGTGCCATGCCTTGGATGTGCAATGGCACACAGAAACATAACTTTTTCAATGAACCATTTTGACTAACAAGTACGTCCGATAACTGTCACGCGACCCTTTTTTTTTGTCGCGAGGTACTGTCGCAACCCCTTTTTGTGTGTAATTTTAACACGAGTCCCCCCTGTGATTCACTAGGTCAGTATCATGCCCAATTTTCTAACTCTCAATACGTGGGTTGCAATTATTTTTTTCCTTGGGTCATGAATAATTATTATTAATTTTTAATAAAACTTACCCGTACGCTTGCCAATCACATTTACTAAAATTAAATACGCAAGGTCATGACTCACAACCAACCCCCCCTGTGATTCGGTTGCTTCGTATCATGCTCATTTTTCTAACTCTCAATCCCTGGTTTGCGATTATTTTTTTCCTTGGGTCATTAATAATTATTTTTAATTTTTAATATCACCTACCCTTACATTCGTGAATCACATCTACAAAAATGAATTACGCAAGGTCATGACTCACAACCAGTAAAATTTAACATTAGTGCTCGCGACACACGACCCTTAAAATGTCTCTCCATTGCTCGCGACACACTACCCTTATAATTTAATATTTGTGCTCGCAACAAACAACCCTTAAAATGTAATATCATCGCTTGCAACTACCTACCATTACAGTTGAATTATTCGGGTCAAGAATTTGCTTAGTAGTATCCTATGCAAAATATGTATGATATGTACGAGTACTTCTTTGTGTACAATTTAATCGTATTTGTCACACAATCTACTATTTGCAACCATGGTATGCAACGTATGTAAGATATGTACCTTTTACCCTACTAATCACTTTCCTCGAAGATTTACCCTGTGTCGTAGGTGTGAACCAACCCTCGTCATTTTAGTGAATGACTGACACAATGAACTGGTATCGATTCTGAAAACAAGGCCTAAACTTCCTCCATTTCATCAAGCAGTTGCCTCCATGCCAGATCAATATAGTTGTTATCCTCACTTTCCTCTTCAGCAAGACTACTGGCAACAGTGCCACCATATTTCGACACAGTACTGGTAGGATTGCTTTCTGAGTTGAATCTTTCCATCATCATTTTCTCCAAATTTATACCCGTTTTGGGATTTTCTCTTAACGTTTGTATCTTCTTGCACAATTTAGTGAACACTTTCTGTCCTTCTTTGTCCCATCCATTTGCACTTCCACTTTTTGAATCGCAATATATTTTTTTTCATGTATTTTGTTTTCTTTTGTGTCGTGTATGTTCCATCAAGTTTCATTTCCTTTTGTTTTTCCCAATTGCTGTACTCGTTGTCAATTATCATTAGGGCAAAAGCCTCATCCGTAACACTAAAGATGGTACTAATACAATCCTTTGTCTTCCTCAGCTTAAAGTTCGTCTTCCCCGGATTAATGGCAGACAGGATTCTTGTCACAAAATAATAAAACTCTTCATTTGCCGCATTTCCGTATCGCCGGTACTCTTTCGCCAGAATTTCCATCGAGTTCGTATTTAGAGCTAAAGTACCAGGGAATGATGCCGGCACTTTTGCCATTTCACTATCAGCTGCGGTGATGACAACAAATGGCAGTATGATATCATAGTATGGTGGGGTTAGTTGTACGTCGGTCGTAGGCACATAAGGAAGAACGTCAAAAGTACCATAATTTCCAGATGATTCAACGATTACGCCATCACTTACCAAACCTATTTTTTCTAGCCAATGTTTGATTATTGTGCCTCAATTTTGCCAGGGCTTTTGGTACTGCATTTTCAAAGTAGGCACAGAATTTCTTAATGGGTATATTTTTTGGAACGGATATTACACACGCATCGATTCCTTGCACGATTATTTTATTGGAGAGTGTGTTTGTTGTCATAAATTTCAGGCCACCATACCGTTCCTTCTTCACATAGGCCCTCACCTGTCCTTCAATTGTATCTTTACATGTTTTCAATAGTTTCATAGTTTCCTGTTTCCATACTATGTATAGTTCCACAACTCAACGTACTCACTTTATCAACGCTATCGCCGCCCCAGCACTGTTTTCAATGAAACCGTGTCGGTAGTTTTTGCAGTCTCCTCTTTAGAATTGATTCCCTTCTTACCAGCTCTCACCATTTTCAGGATATCCTCTATTAGATCTGGATTCTCATTTGCTATTTCTGCTAATGTTTTTACCGTTTCGTTCATGTTTTTCTTTTTGTGTTGTCCGCCCTCTGTAGTTTTTTGTTTTGTTGTCTCTTTGATATTTTCTCTAGTATCCTTATTCTTGTTGGAGCTCCCATCATTGTCTTCACTAACCGAATCAGTGTCACTGTCACTGTCAGTGTCACTTTCACTTTCACTTTCACTGTCGCTGCTGTCCATCATGCTAATGATTTTCAGCTTTTCTTTTTAGTGGTGTTTCTCTTTCCACCGTGGTGGTGCCTTTTTGTGTTGCTGCAATTTTTGTGTTCCTCTCTGTGGACATGGTGGTAGTGCCTGTATTTTTGGTATTATCTCTAGTGTCTCCATCCTTGACTGCGTTTGCCATATCTGCTATTTTCTTTTCTTGGAGACATGTTATTTTTGCCTTGGGTAGGTTGGACCATTTTTGTTTCGGAATCTTGTATTTATACTTTTTCAATCATCGGTGTTTTTGGCAATTTTGTGAATTTTTATGCTGCCTTGTTTTTTCATCGATTGTACAAATTCAGCAATTTGCAATACATTTGTCTTTGTGGAAGCGGGCTTGTGAGCGCGGGCCAACCAAAAAGAACTGTCTGCCTAGCCGCACCATTTTTTTTCTTCCCTACATTCGCTTCTTATTTCCAAACAAGTAGTACTAGTAACGGTACTAGATTGTACGATACCAATTTATTTTGATGTTCCCCATCCTACTACCGTATCACACCACTTCATATTGAAATCTGTAGAACTGAAAACAGGCACATTGTATGGAAAGGTGTTGGAGATAACAATTCTATGTTAGGGAAAATCCGCACAACGTATGTATTTTCGTTTTAGGGTTAAGTTTCTGTAACGGCGTTCCCGATTGAGTTGTCTGGAACGGCAATTCTGACTTCTTCATTTGTAAGGAACTAGTTGCATTGATGAGTCTGTAATGGAAAATAAGCACGATATCTGCAACGGCGTTTCCGTGTTATGTGTCTAGAATGGTGTTGTAGATAACAATTCACTGTTAGGGAAAATCCACAGAACGTCTGTATTGGCGTTTCAGGTTTAAATTTCTGGAACGGCGTTTCAGATTGAGTTTTCTGGAATGGCAATTCTGACTTTTTCATTTGTAACTAACGTTTTTCACAGTAGTTAATTTTTATATTTACGTATTTAACGAGGACAGGATCGTGCACGTATTTGTAAGTAGGGGTAAGTTTTGCCAAAGTAAAGCTTGTCACTCGCCCTATTTCACACGTCCCCATGCACCACAAGGAACGGGATAGTTATTGTATTCCTCTAAATCTTCCGGTGAATTCCAACGTTTTTCGTAAAGTTGTAGCCAGTGCACAATGTTTCTCTCCTTTCTATCCTCTTCCTCCCTTTTCTCTTTGTTTGCAAATTGTTTGAGTTTTCTTTTTTTCTTCTTAGACTGCTTTTTCGCTTTGTTCATGAATGAATTCCAATTGTTTTTATTCTTGTTGTTTATCTTCGTTTCTTTGTTTCGTTCCTTTCCGTCCTCGGTTTCTTCGAATGTACATTATACTGTACTTTTCAATGATTGCCTCTTCAGTCATTGTGTGCCACTCATTGAACCAAAGGGTTGTCAGACAGGGACAGTTACCCGGGTGAAAATGTATGCATTGCTTTATGTGTTTTCTGGCTTCTGGCGTCAGGTTACACCATTTCTTTGGTGGAAATGTATGACCATTGAGTTCAAGCCTCTCTCGTTCTCCTGATTGTACTGGTCGTCCAATACCCACGTTGTTGTAGCACTGTATGTCCTCCGTTCCTTTCAATGCTGGATAACCGCATAAAATGTGTGCCACAATGATACCCAAAGCCCATACGTGGTCAACGGCATCAGTGTCGCCTTCCTTGTAGAAAGAAAATATGTCCTCAGTTACGTACTTCAAGCATTGTTCCCAAATTTCTAAAGCTTCTTCTTCATCGAAATGCCCTTTTGGGCTGTCGAGTCTATCTCTAACATCGTCTATCTTGTTGCATCCATTACGTATTGTGAGTACCAAGTTGCCGTTTTCGGCACATAGCGCATCGAACCCAGTTTCAAAATGATATAAGAATGGATTTCTCTCGTTTTCGTCACCGTCATTTAGCTCAGTCATTCTTGCACAGTACTCCGCCGAATCCAAAAGATACCTAGGCTTCAAAGCCTTCCTCTTGTACGCTGATTGTGGTGTTGTGTTCTCCATTTTGCTCTTCCTTGTAATAGTGATTTACGTTGGGCAAATACTGATGTATTTTCATTCAATTACTTGTTGTAAACCGTTAAGGAATAATTCTTACCGCACTTTTTTAAGTAATGTAAATTTTGTCATCTCGCAAGGATTCGGTTATATTGAAGTGATTGTGTCTTGTGGTTCGACTCCTCCTTAGAACGGTCGATACGTAAGTACTTTCCTCATTACTTTTTGTTCCTACTAGTTCTATTTCTTTATTTTTGTATGAAGTAACCTACTAAATAGTGATTGCTACTAAGTTTTTGAGTTCAAAAGTTTGTTAGTTTCTGCAGTTTAAGGATGAATACTGTTCATTCTATGGATTGGTTAGAGTATGAAAGTATATTGACAATTCTAAGGCTGATACTTTAGTCTGTATGAATGTTTTCATAGTTTTGGTCACTGGTCATTTTTCCTCCAAAACCAGTAACCAAATGCACTAATTACGTTGTGACACACAAACCACCATGGCAGATAAGTCACTTCTGTTTCTTTCATTATTCGTCTTATCCATTACATTAACATTATTCATTGTTCAATCACACCAAATATCTGATTTTGGAATTTTTAATTGCAAATTAGTGTGTATTTTTCTTCCCAATCCAGTAACAAAATGCAATAATTAGGTGGTGATACCCAAATCACGACAGATAACTCACTTCTGCTTCTTTCATGATTCATCTCACCCATAACAGGAACAACATTCATTGTTCAATCACACGAAATATCTTTTTTTCTTTACTTGCAAATTAGTGTTTATTTTTCCTCCAAATCCTGTACCCAAATGCACTAATTAGGTGGTGACACACAATTCAAGACTGATAACTCACTTCTGTTTCTTTCATGATTCATCTTCCCCATAATAGGAACTTTATTCATGGTTCAATCACACAAAATATCTGATTTTTGAATTTTTAATTGCAAATTAGCTAGTGAATATTGTTCCTCCAAATCCAGGACCCAAATGCACTAATTAGGTGGTGACACACAAACCATGACAGATTAGTCACTTCTGTTTCTTTCATGATTCATCTTACCCACAACGGGAACAATATTTATTGTTAAATCACACATAATATCTGTTTTTGGATTTTTTACTTGCAAAATAGTGTGTATTTTTCCTCCAAATCCTGTACCCAAATGCACTGATTAGTTGGTGACATACAATCCACGACAGATAACTACCTTCTGTTCCTTTCATGATTCATCATATCCATAAAAGGAACCATATTCATGGTTCAATCACACAAATTATCTGTTTTTGGAATTTTTAAAAGCAAATTAGTGTGTATTTCTCCTCCAAATGCAGTACCCAAATGCACTAATTAGGTGGTTACACCCAAACTATCACCTATAACTCACTTCAGTTTCTTTCATGATTAATCTTATCAATAACAGTAACTTTTCATCATCAATGTTGTTAACACTATGTATGTGATATAATCTCAAAATAACTGTTTAAATTTCAACCTGATAGTGCTTAAGACAGTACGATTTTTGAAATACTTATTGTCCCTGGCCATAATAAAATTACCAAAACTGTGAGTCCTAATAATTTTTAGAGTGCAACCACCATGTGCCATTTCCATCAATTTCATCATGAATATTGCTAACACTTCTTGGTATGTGGATTACTATGAAACCAACATTATTATTTTGAAAGTGGTTGTTACTCTTTTACACAGTATGAATTTTGAAATACTACTTATTGTCCCACCAGGACATATTCCAATTACAAAAACTGTGATTCATAATAAGTTTTCAAATGCAACTATGTGTCATTGCCAGCAATTTTATCATCAATACTGCTCATAGTTATGGACTGGGTTCAATTCATTGTTCACTGAAAATGCACCCTGTTGTCGTAAAACATGATGCTATCAGATTGGAATTCTGTATTGGTTCTAGTACTAATACTAGTACTAGTATTAGGTACAACCTTCTGAGAACTTTGAACTACTAACCACTATGAGCATGCATGTACTACTAGGACTACAGTATTACAAAAACATGTAATAGTAGACTAATATGAAAAAATTCAAATGATCTACTACGTGTTGTAGTACTCCACTAGTACTAGGTACTAAATTTTACTTATGATTATTTCTTACCTACACAATCATTTTTTGGTTAATCTGAATCCAATGCTGGAGAAGAAGAACTACTAGTAGTGAGGACGTTGTACTACTATGATAACTTCTTTCCCGCTTAGGCCCTATTCGCTCTTGTGTTCTATGGCGGTGCGTGGCGAATGCTATGAATGTCTACCCAATACAGCATTGTTTCATTATTTGAAGACCTCCGACAACTTGGTGAACTGTGGTTTATTGGACCCCACACGGTCGTAAGGGAACCAGGTTGCGCGTTTCACTGTTGTACCATCCGGTAGTTTCTTGTGCACCATGTATCCAGGGTATTGAGGATAATGGTCCTTCTTCTTCGATGCATAACTCTTCACAACACCAGTTCCAGGTGCTGGAATACCCGTGATTGTCACCTCACTACCAATTGCGAATTCAGGATACGAGATCACCGGATCAGGATCTGCAAACAACACCTTAACGTTTCCGGAGCGCTTCTGTCTTATTACGTTGGCTGGTTTTGGACGAGGAAGCTTGCAGAAGGTATCCAAGATCTTCAACATGGCCAAGGTTTCGGAGAAACCTTCCTCTCCTTGTACTTCGGCTCTCCATTGGATTTGTCTGATGCAGTCTTGTTTCGTTTTTTTTGGTTTCCTAAGGAACAACTTCTTCTTTGACTTCGTTGATGCGTTCTCTTTAACTGCGTTTGGTTCTGTGGGAGGTACGTTGCCGCTTACTACTTCTACGTCGTCTTCTTCTTCATCATCATTGTTTGTGTTACCTCCTATCAATTGAGGATTCACTAGAGTTGTCGGTCGATTTGTCTTCCCAAGGAAATCAAAAGAATGATTCCACTCCATTGAGCCCTTTGTTAGTGAACACTATCCATCGGACGGAATAAGTGTCATTCTCTTCGATGAATGTCTCAAAGTTTTTCAAGTGCTCCTTCATGAAGTCCCACTTTGCAATGTCAGTTGCTCTGTAACTCTGACTTGTGGGTACCTCGATATTTTCGAATAATTGGATCAACGAGTTGCCATTGGATTGTAAAGACTTTTCATCCTCTCCTGAAACAAAACTTACTTCCAAGTTTGCTTCCAAAACGTTTTTTTTGTTCTGGAAAACCGGACACAGAAGTTCCTTCGTCAAGGGGACGAACAATTGGCCCCCAACGGGTAGATAATTGTAAGTTGTCAGAAATCGCAAAGACCTCTCAAAACACTTAAAACCTTGGAGTAGTATTTCCGCTCGTGTGATGAAAATATCACGGAATACGAATCTCGTATGTTCCCAGAACAATCGATCATCCACCGTGTACTGTGCAGTTCTCATCAAAATTAAGGAATCTTGTGACGGATGTGCTGTAGTCCTCTTTTGCAATAGGGTAAGTATGTCGACACTCCTTACCTCTCACAAGCTCAGGTGGAGTTTGTTCTTCAAATTGAACGGATCGAAGGACCGTCATTGGTGAAAATGAATAACCGATCTTTGCGGTGAGGTTCACCTGGATTAGAGCTCGACGACAATGACTTTTGCTCTGCTTTCAAATATTCGTCCAGACACTCATGTGCATGGTCAACATTAAAAGAAGTTTTTTCTTCCTTGCCAAGTACAGCCTTCATTATACCTTTGAAACCATAACCCCAGAAACCGGAACACGTGTACCGTTAGGACCACGGGACAAACAAGATGTTAGAACATAGTCGAGCAATTTGTCGCAAACAAGATTCACCTGTTCAAGTTGGTCTGGCGTGGAAACAACATTGTCAACACAGGACAAACTCAGGAGGTATTGTTGCAACAATGTCTTCACGTGAACTTCGTCGTCAGGATTGTAATCGTCCACAAATATGTCACGTTTCGTCCGGTTTCTTTGCAGTAGAAAGAGTGACCAATTTTTTTGCAAAGTCAACGCCTACTGTCTGTAACACTTGTTAAGAATTTTCCGGTGCTCCATAATCTTGCAAAAGTGAAGAGAAGATAACAGGTTGAATCGAATAATCCCCACCATATTGTCCACTCCTGGTATTTTGTATTTTCCAACCAAAAACGAAGACTCATAGAGATTGGGCAATAGTTTGTTGTACAAATTGTCATGTAGTAATGACTCGTCGGGGAAGTGGTGAAGGCTGAGTTCTTCAAAAATTTGTGCCTTCTGTCATTGGAAGCATACCCACAAATACATTAGGACCTTTTGAAACGCAAGGGGTATCTTCGACACATCGGATGGCCATTCCAACTTGAGGTATTTTGGGGAATCAGTCAAGGGCACTAACTTGACTGCTGCGACACCTTCTCTTGTTGGTGCACCAACAACTTCTTTACCCCTAATATGATTCATTCGAGCCACCAACTCATCAAAGGAGTGACTAGATGAAAGAAAGTGCCTCAATGCGTGGTGAAAGGAAAGACCTTCAAAGAACGAGACCATCTGCCGGACGTATAGCTTCCCTTTGTTTACATCGTCTTTAAATCGTTGATTGAAAAACGGTCCTTCTGTTTCCGGTGAAGGTGCAGGGGGGAATTGGACACAACGTACGTACCACCGCAGTAAGCCTAAATACACTTTCATGTACTTCAGTATGGTGTCATAGTTAACCACATTCTTTGCCCAGACAGAATGCAACGTGCCTTCCGCTACTTCGTCTCAAATTGATTGAAATCGGGAAATGGTGTGTATGTTTTCAAAAACAATGTGGAACCGACAACACAAGACCACCTTGAACAGAAAGCCCTACACATTGTGAAGGAAATGCAGCTTTGTTTAAGTCAAATGTCCAAATTTGTCAACCTTGAAACAGCTGTGATGAATGAGGTTGTTAGTCGTACAACACTGAATGCAATTGGCCATCACGCTACGGCCTTTTCTATTGGAAAAGATTATCACTCAAAATTCCATATCGATGCCGATATGTTCTATACGAGACTGACGGTTATTGCTCCGAAACATGTAAGTGATGACGAGGTGATTTATTGCTTTGTGTTCCCAACGTATAAAGTGAAAGTTCCATTGAGGTCAGACGATACTCTATTGTTCAACCCATTAGTATTACATAGCTGTTCGAATCCAAAATACGAAGGCTGTTCTATTATGAGCGCCTATGTATCGACAAGAACTGTGCTAAGAGCTGATCGTCTATAATATATTAAACAATAATTTAAAGTTAGACGTTCCATTCACTTTGTTTATTTTCCTGCGGCATTGTGCAATCATTTTGGAGTAGCTATCAATCGAATCGTAGGAGAAATATGTTACGATTGATACGGAGGAGCATTCAATTCTTCAAAACACATAATATGGCAGGGTATTTCACATGCGTTGACATCAAACAAGGCCCAATCATACCAGACAGAGTTGAGTTGGCCACCATCGGAACGATATGAAGGGTGGCTCCGAAACAAGTAATTTTGCTGTGTGCATTCGTCAAACCTGTTATGTTCAGTAAATCCTTTCACAAACGTAGAGTCCTCCAAAAGTGGAAGCACATTCTGACATACAAAAGACAACACGATGGGAGAAATATAGGGTTTTGTTTTGTTCGATGACCTAACCCATCTCATAGTACTTGCCCCATCGTCGTTAATGAAAACGTGAAATTTTGAACCAGAAACTTCAAGAGGGATTCGATTACCAGAAACATCTTGTGTCGTCACTAAATTGAACTTGGAAGTAGCTACTCGTAGCAGCATTTTTTCTTCCTGTCGCTTTGCCGTTTGCATTATCAATGTCGAAGCATTCTGTTGAGTGTTCTTCGAGGGTGCTTTGATTTCAGTTTTGTGGTGTGATTCGGAATAAGAAGAATCCCATCCGCATGGAAGTCCCCAAAGTTTAATGTACTCAACAAGGTGAAAGTATAGATGGTTTTTGATCAGTTTTGTACCCATTCCCTCTCTGAGGCAGGTGGAATTAATACAATTGATAAAATGGATTATCATCTTGGGGAAATTTTCCAATCCAGAAATGGGTATATTCCCATGCTTCAAGAATTCTTCCATGGAGAGGATCAGTTGAAAGACCTCTACTCGTTTCTGAATAAATGTTGCGTCCTTGATGATGTTTATTGCCACATCGGAACAAAGGGTGATCAGAATGGAAATGAGCATTCCCAAATAATCATTACCCTCCTTTTTGGTAATGGAGAGAAGCTGACTGGAAAACTTGGTTCTGGGGAAATCTCTGTCCGATTGCCTTGACAAAAGACCACCGTATAACTGCGCAAGTGAACCAATAGTAGCTGATGTGCCATTCGTGTTTAAATCAGGGGCATACCAACACTTAGGACTACCTTTTAACAAATGAATCCGAGTGATTCTACTGCCCTGACGTGCTACACCCAGTTGATGCATATGCAAACACTCACCTGGGAGTAGCAAAGTGAATGTTGTTGACAATTACTACCAAAATTGAGGCTGTGAAAAGCATTTTTTATGGGATGGTGCGAAATGCTTTTGAAGTACTCCAGTGTATTTCCTGTGCAGAATTGTTTGGGGGGGATTCAAAATCTTCTGGAACCCAGAGCCGAGTCAGTTCCTCCACTTGGGCTTTTGGTTTATGGATTGCACGTGTAGGACATGTACAATGTTCGGCACAATTTCTTCACCTTTTGCGTGTAGGATCCATACTTTCCACATAGTTTGTCGTATAGTTCTGTATCACCAACAACATAGGCAATCGCAAATTTCATTTTCACTTTGAACACTTTTCCTGCATACAGAAGATAATCCCACTCCAACCCGCCCTGCATTTCACATACTTCCTTGAAAGATTGCAAAGCCGATGCAAGCGCGGTGTGTAGATTTTGAATATTATCTTTTGCCGTGGTTTTTTTGTGTGTGTCTTATGCTCTCAATTTCAGTGTCGGGATGAAAATAAATTGTGGTCCAAGCGTCAGGTCATTTTCTTGCTTCAGTATTGAAAATACCAAGAGTCATGTTGAGAGGAGTGAGTGACAGACGGCCATGTGCATCCAAGCTGATTCCATCCATGTAGAAAATGATCAGAACAAGGATTTCATCATTTTTATTGCAGATCTGCTTCCACTGATTCTGTCCACCAAGAGCCGTGGTGTAGTTCTGTTATGTATGATTCATTGGTAAGTGGTGGGTTGTTTTTGGGATGAAAGAGGAGTCTCGACATTCAGAAAAGACAAATTGGTTTCTTGCATCAACTCCTTATTGGTCAGAAGGGAATGAAGTGCGTCTGGGAAGGATCGAACAAATATTTGGGTGGGTAAATTGCAAGGTAACCAGTTAATTATGTGTGGCTCGAACTTGGTCTCTGAAATACCCAAATTGGACTTGATTTCACTAAATATGGCTTCTCGATGGCGGGGGTAGGTAGAGCTAAAGTCAACACCATGAATAGTTTGACATTCGTTTGCCCATTGAAAAATAGATTTGAATGTGTTTAGAGGTAACTTGTGTTTCGTCATTAGATTCATGAGCTTTATTTCAGCAATGAGCCTATTGGTAGGTGAAAAAGAAAGATGAGATCGGATCAATTGCTCTTTTACATTGATGTTTGGTTGGTATGCCGTGGGTTCCGCAGCATCCATACCATTATCGTTCTGAATAGGAAGGAAAATTTCTTCATGAATAACCATGTCATCGTTGTTGCTGTTGTCTTCTGAAGGAAACAACTGTGATTCCATTACATTTTGATCCATTGGTGGAATAAATAAGTTGTGTACTACCTGACTGTTTAGAACAGAGTTGAACGTTTCGTTAGAGGATGCCTTGTTAGTGTGAGCGGCAGCAACAGAAGCGGAAGGAACAATTGGACCATTCTCCGTCAATGTCAGGCCATATTGTGAAGGGGAATGACAAACTGTACTAGTGGTTTCTTCTTTGGCAGATGATGAAAATTCCATTAGATTATGGTTTAAGTAGAAATCACGGCAAAAAGCTATTGAATCAAGGTGACAGTGAAAGGCCTCGTGATACATATGTGTAGACAAATCTTGCCTGCTTCCGATGAATGTCTTCGATTTGCCCTTACAGGACATGCAGCTACGACATATAAATGATTTGGGAATTTTGGTATAACAACCACTCTTGAAGTGATGGCGATTTTTACTAGGTTGTGACATGTTCTTCTAATGGAAGAAGGGAGGGGGAGAAATGGTTTCGATGGGGGTGTTAAATGAACATGATGAAAATGAGCATGATGCTATCGGATCGAGCATGAAAAGGCATGATGGTATGAAAAAAGAAACGACGTGACATAGAAACAAGGCAGAAACATACTAGTACGAAGTAGCAAACAAACACTTCTGAAAATAATTTTATTTCATATCTTGGGTTAAGGTTAGGAAGTTGTTTGGCACCGAGATTTCAAATTTTGCTGTCGGTCAAAAATACATGTACCCTACTTACGTACGTTCTACAGGAATTATATCCATTCTACACTTGAAAAGTTACTTATACTCCTCCAGAGATAAAAATGACTTCAAGTATCCAGACATTTAACTCTTGCTTTTTTGTTTTTCTCTGTGAGGAAGGGTTTCACAGCCCCATTGTGTCTGAGTGTCTTTTCCTTCTTAACATAGTTACCCAAGGTGCTTCTAGCAATTCCACTTGCAGCAGAAAGAGTACGCAAGTCACACCTATCTTTGTAAGAGACTTTCTTGACAGCCTCTTCCACAGCAGCAAAGGTGCTCTTTGATCCACGGTTTTTCCTATTGGTAGACACATCCCCAACAGGGCAGGTTTCAGGATTCACTGTTTCCAGGTACAGCTTCCAAACCGTAGAGCAGGTTCTTGCAGACACACCAAACAATGCAGCGGATTCTGTGAAAGCCCCCTTTGGAAGTTTTGCACTAGTGGTGCGTTGCTTTGGTAGAAGGAAGTGGACAACAGCTTGACGCTCATTCAGAGTCAGGTTTCAATTACAACGGGGAAGTACTTCATCAGTAGGAAGTACTTCAAGGCTTTGTGGTGGTGCTAGGCCTGTCATGATGCTGGCGTGTTGTTGTTGTTGTTGTTTGTACCGTTTGTGTCATTCGTGTCGTCATGTGCCTGTAAAATTGTGAGAAAAAGGAATACGGTAGGTTGATTGTTGAATGCTGTTGGTGCTTCCTTGCTGCTTTCTGGCTGCTTCTACTGGCTGCTTCTATTGCAGATCAACCGTAGCATTGTTGTTGCTGCTGTTGTTGTTGTTTTAGCATCGCGTCCAGTATTTGTTAAGCATTGGTGAGTGTCATTGCAACTCATGGCTTGCAAAACATGGAGCGGATCAACAGAAGTGTTGCAAAACATGGCGCGGCGCTCATTGGCCTGCCCCCTCCAGTAGAAGTGTACCGATCCTTCTTTGTTTCGCTTCTTTGTTTCTCGTTCAAACTGAAAGAGGTGCTCAATTCCTTCCGGTGGAGGTACAACAAGAGGAGTGGAATAGAGGATGACGACGCCATCCAACAGAGGTGCTTGGCGCTTATTGGCTCCTTTAGCTTGCCTGTGGAAGTTTCCGGACGTTAAACCGGCCAGCAGAACTCTCGTGACGGAAAAATCACAGCCCCTCTTCAAGTCCCCATGAAAGGCACACCAATACCACTGAAATGTCCAACATTTAACCCATCACGAGGAGTTGATTGAGGAGAGTTCAACCAAAAAAGACCGGTAGTAATCCATTGAGTATTGACCATATTTCAAGTCATAACGTCCATACCTGTCTAAATATTTTGGGACAGAGGGACTCTCTATCCAGCCGTTATCTTATTCAATGCTCCTTCAGCCGACGTTGAACATAGCATTGCACAGAATTGCAGCACTCCAGAAAGTCAGAATGATGAAAGAATGATTATTTGATTATGGCAGTCGGACTGGACTCTTCCCGAACCATCATGATGGCAGCTCCCTTCATGATCGGACCATCAAGTTATGTAATCTCATACGGAATAATTTACATCTAAATCTATTGCAAATGACCCAGCTTTTCACAGCAGTTGTTGCATTAGCTCCATCTATTTTATCTAGCCCATTTTTGTAACTGTTACTAATCAAACGGGACTTCATTTAATCTCCACGAGCTATAGTTGCAGACGAAATGCGCTCATTTTATATGTTTCTGAGACCATTCAAACATTTTTAAACATTATGTTACACTTTTATTATTGGGTTTGATTGTAATGGTTGTGATCAAGCTTGCCATCATAAGTACATGTAAATGTCTAGTGGGCTGTCTTCTTCACCATTTCATTGAACAAATATGTTTTCTTCCTGAGAGGAAAAGGCGCATCTACTATGAAAGAGGCTCATCTTGAAATTCACCTGCTTCCGATACGTGTCGATTGAAATGTGCAAAATGGCTTGACGGGTCATCTACTGACATGTTGCAAGTTTCATCCGCAATCGTTGCGTCTTCATATGTAACTTTATGCGTTGAGAAGTCTTCAACATCATCGTCATATTCATCACCGTCAGACGACTTTGAACGGCGAAGCATTGCTAGGCTAGCGGCAAGTATGACGACACCCGCTGCAGCTGCTGCGACGCCCGCTTTCACCGAGGAAGAGGAACGCTCACTGCTACTGCCACCGCTAGAATCAGAGTTTGTTGGTTTATCATCCGCTGCATCATCGAGAATCTTGATGACAACTTTTTTCGTTTTACTGAAGGGGTTTGATCGTGGTAGCGATCGCACCGTTTTCAAGTAATCTTCTTGCATGATGGAATCATCGACCAAATTATTGATTTCTCTTGTGGTAGGGACGAAAATAGAATCCGGACTGAAAAGACCATTTGATTCGTATTCAGCGAGGGCGGGCATTCCCTCCTCAAATACGTTTCTCACCATGATCGTCAAAAAGTTGTCCAACGTAGTAAGGGAAGTTTCTTCAAAAAAGTCCGTCATATATTCTTCCAAGTAAGACTGAGTAACGATGGCTAGCTCTTGATAATCTTTTGTTGACGGGAAATGGGTAGAAGGATGGTAGGAGATTACAAATGGCTTTGACTTCTGCGAAATAGAATCTGCAGAAGTTGGAGGGGGTGTCGATGGAATTATAGGACCTGATTTTCCAGGGACAAAGAGAGAACAAGGGAGATCGATTTGCGTTTTTTAGTTCATCTTTTCTTATACAACAACAAAAGTGAATAAATTAGCATAGTTGTCAAGACGTACCATTGTTATCGGACTTCTCCCTCTTCACTATTTTACTCTTCGAACTCTTGATATTCTTCGCGGTCTTTGAGACTTTTTCCACCTTCATTCCTTTACCTCCCTCCATTGACATTGATTGGTCGTACATATCGTCAGAAGACTTCGAGCTCTTGGAAGTCTTCATCCCCTTTCCAGTTTCAGGCTTCATTCCTTTTCCCTTTTCGGACCCAATCCCTTTTTCTTTCCCTGTCCCTGTTCCAGACTTCATGCTTTTACCGGTTTCACTGACATCATCTTACATTCGAAGTACTTGGCGCAAGGGATGGTCTGTCACCAACAGCAACGCGTCGTCGCCCAGAAACATGTCCTCGCTCCAGGCTACCAACGGCTAAGTTGCAAAGTAGCAAGAGTGCCAGAAATGAAAGCATATTATTAGAGAGACCCATCGTTGTTGTTCTTTCAATATCGTATTTTACCGTCACGTCGAATTTGTCGTGGCAACCACTTTTTCAATCACGGCTTGCGTATTTTATGACAAGCGCTTTTCGTCGCTTTGAAGTTCAACGATTTTTGAGGCACCAAAAAGTGAGCTCTCCTAAAAATGTGAAACTTGCTTCGAGTCTCTCTGCGGGATAAAGTATGCGTTGAGTCTAGCTTCGTCCTTAAAGGGTTCGCCATAATTGGTAAACGGGGCTATTCCTTGGCTTGCACGCTCTTCTTCCACGAATTGGAATCCTACCGTACCGTACTGGCATTACCGTTATATCCGATTTTTTAATTTTGAGACAATCGATTGATTGATGATTACGAAGTACGAAAATAGATTACTCGTAAGTTACCGGTACCGGTACGAGTACGAGTACGAGTACGAGTACGGTACAAACGCACCGGTACTTCGTTTTTTAATTCATTCATTCGCTTTGCCTTCACTCAATCGCGAATTCAACACGAATCATTCTGTCAACTTTGTCATACGTACAGACGGTTCAAATTGCACGGACGCAGGGCAGATCCAAGTGTTTGGAAGTACAGTACTTCGTACGAGTACTCGTACGTACTCGTACTTCGTACTTCTTCGATCTTGCCAAGAAGTACTAGTACGTACCGTACTTCGTCCGATGTACTCCCTATGCGATGTTTCGAAGCTAAAGAAAAGCATCATGCTGCCTTCACTTTGTCCACCATGATCAAGGTGACCTACGGTATCATCTGCCAGCAGAGTTTACAATGATGGTCATCTTTTTCAATTTTTCAAAGGTACCGTGTAGGTCTAATCAGGGAATTTTTACGTCTGAATCGAATCTGCCCTGACACGAAAAACTAAGCTGGTGTCCAATACCATTACTCAGAAAACATCACGAGGATGCAGGAGGGGATGTGCTGCTGTACCATCTGATACTACTAGTACTTTTGGTACAGGTTACTTAAATGACGGCACGTAGGTTAAGGTGTGACCAGAGCCCAGTGCTCCAGTTTATCCTCAAAGAAAGCCATGTATGAAAAAGAGAGCAGCCACGCGCCTCCTCAATATTGGGAGCCCCAGAAATCGTGGATTATTTGGCTAAAATTGCTATGGTCTAGAAAACATTATCTCACTGCCCCCCTTGTCTGTTGGTGGGCACTGTGTTTGCATTGCATACCACGGTGCGCCTGCAACGAGCCCGCTTTTTGGTGGGATCAAATGCTTTATTACAACGAGCATGAAGGAGGTCTGTCACCGCCTTAAGTTCTTTTCTTTGGAACAAGACAAGATCAACATTACTAAATTAAGTAAAACATATTCAAAAACAGTAACATCTAGTATTTATGCCCCCACCCTATCGGATTCCCCTTTGTACAGATTTTATTCAAATAATATCGCTGCTCCGCAAAGAATAAAGTCTTTCAATATCTGCTACCGTTCTTGGTTTTCTTTCGGGGAAATCAAGCTCATTCGAAGCGTACATAATTCTGATGGCATCGGCTGCTCTCTCCGTCGTGTTCGTGTTTATCCTTTCTCCCCCTAATGATGTGGAGCTTCGTTTTTCGTTCCTGTTCACTGACCCCGTCGACGAACTTGCGGACAAACTACTACCCCTGCTTATGTATGTCTCCCCAGCAACGGTTGTATCTCCTTTGATTGGCTTCGTCAAGCTGTCACTATAACCACTACCATCGGTGCTGTTTTTCTTCCGTAAAAGAACGATACCAGCAACTACGGTGAAGGTTAAGGCCGCTGCAACACCGGCACTTGCAATTCCTAACTTGCTCTTCGTAGAACTCCGAGTCATTGGAGTCGTTTTGGGACCAGTAAATGACGCGTTGGCAGTACTGGAAAACGGATTAACTTCATTCAGTTTTGACTGTAGATCACCAATGTAAAGTTGGGGATCAACCAAGGATTGTTCGACAACCGTAAAAAGCGTTTTTTGTGTTGGAATATTGATTGATTTGTCGTCGAAGAATGCAGTCGAATTGTATTGAATATGCACTGGTTCTCCAGGCCTATTACGGAATTCAGTTTTGAAATTTCAATAAAACAACGAAGGAGTAGGGATGATGAGAAGCGTGCAATTTGAACTTCAAAATCTTGTAGATGGCAATAAATACCTACGTGAAATGTGCAGTCACGAATGAAGTGGTGAAATCAACTAGTTTCGCTTGAGCAGAAACTTCGTATGCTTTTAGCATGTATTCTCTCAGAAATGACTGAGTAAGCTCTTGGAGCGCAAGAAAATCTATTTTGATGGGAGTTCTGTCTGTCTCTGAAAGATTGTAGTCGATAGCGTAGATCTCGAGTCCAACAGACTTCATATCTTTTTCGTTGATTGCAGTAACCGGGGAAGGGATCGCAGCCTTCGTTGACGTATATGTCGGGGAAGGAGGTATTATAGTCGGGGGACGCACGGCTACAAGTGAAAAACGGTTAGATGGGAATGCAAAGTGCAAACGCGTTGCAATTCGGCCTTCATGCGTGCAACTTACGTGGGCAGTCGATGCTGGTTCCAGATGTAGAATGCATGTCTTCACTGTTACTGTGACTCTCGTGCGATGTCTTTAGACTTGGAGCAGGAGTGGGATTATATGTTGGTGACAATACGGGTTTTGCTGTTGGTAGTTTCGTTTGAGATTGTGTTGGTTTTCCCTTCCCTCCGTATCCATAGTATCCATAGTATCCATAGTGCTTCTCCGTTTTATCTTTCTTCCCGTCCTTCTTTTCCTTTTTGCCTGATTTTCCTGATTTCTTGTCACTCTTTCCTTTCCATTCCCATTCGTAATACCCATCATACCTCCGATTTGCTGAATTTACTGTTCCTACTTCTTCATCGCTCTTTGACTTTGAAAATGAAGGGAGATACGCGCGAGCCCGGCGGTTTTTTCTCGAGTTCCGTGAAATACTATTAGGTACTTCGTCATCTTCGATTTTGTCGGCGTCATTACCGAGAACGAGTGTCACTGTCAGAAGCAGTAGGATGAAGGAAAATATTTGCTTCATCACTTTATTCCAGGTGCTTGTTCGCTTATATGCTGTCAAAGACAGTCTTTGTGATGAGAGCTGTTCCATGCTGAAACGGATCAATACGAAATTCTGTAATCAATCCAAATGAAGCGGAAAAACATCACTTGGTTGAAAAAATGTTGGGTTGAGTGGAACAACATTCCTTTGAGTTTGACCGCCCGACGCGAATCGTATCGTACGGGATTGAAAAGATGTCGGAAAACAAGAATGATTTTCTTCGGTTCGGGGTCAACTTTCACACTTTCAAAAGGTACAAATCTACACTTTTGAAAATTAGGTACTACGGTACTATTAATATATATAAAACATATGATAACTGCCGCGGAGCGGAGTGCGCTAAAAGTATGAATTAGTGGTTACTCCGTAGGTCTTTAGGTATTTCGGGAATGACCCAATAGCAACAGCAATAACCGACCATAGATTTGCTAAGGTGTCAATGCGGGGCCGTGCCTAAAGACGACGAGGGAGTTCCAGACGTGCATTCATTCGTCGTTCTCCTCGTCTACGCTGCAATCGCTAGGGCCACGCATGCAAACCAAACATTCTAAGAAAACAAGTCGGAAAGTAGTCCTGTTGACCTGCCATCATGTCAACTTCGTTAAGAACCACTGGATGGTCTCGAAGCAGCCGAGGCAGACTACGGTGATGGTTTGGAGGGGGCAACCAGCAGTTGCAGCCAGTGTTCGTTGCCGCTAGTAGCTCACCCAGACGAGGCTATCATTGTTTCGAATTCTGAGCATATTGAGGGGATTGGTTCTGCAGCAGCTGTAACAAACAAGCGAGCGAGAGACCACGATGAAGATTCCCCTGCCGACCCGCCTATCGATCCGACTTCATCAAACGCTCAATCGCAGGTCGAGGAATTAGAGGAGAGGATGGGGGGAATGCCGAATGTTACCGACGTAAGATTAAGGAATGTAAAGAGCTCACGAGGCGGGTCCTACAATTCGTAGATGACGCCCAAAATGAGTTCCAAAAGTCTTTCAGCAGTAAACTCTTATCTCTACATGAACCCGGCTTCGTTTTGAGAGACGCAGATCATGAAGAAACGGGAGACGAGAAGACGCCAGCGCAGGATGGCAAGGAAGGCCGCATCACCCGGCGAGATGAGGACGATGGTGGCTGTCTAAGTGATACCAGAGGTAAAGGCGAGGAAACAAGCGGTATTCAAAATGGTGCTCTCTCTTCTCGCTTCCCATCCTTCGAGAAATATCTTGCTTTTGTTCTACAGGACACCTCCGATCAAACAGATGAAGACGGTCAGAGTGAAACAAAAGATTCCGATGTTGGTGATGCATCAAGGCAACACACTGAGGTGCTCGGGGCAACTTAAAGACGGCGAGGGAGAAACGAAAGATTTCGATATTGGCGATGGAACAGCAGAAGACAAGGAGGTAGCACCAAAGGATGGAAAGGCACACGGAACAACCAAGCGACTAAAAGATGGTGAGGGTGAAATGAAAGATTCCGATATTGGTGAAGGAACAGAGGAAGATAAGGAGGCGGCACCATAGGACGGCAAATGGCACAACCCAGCAACGTGATGAAAACGATGAGTTTTCACAAAACGGTGACGATGTTGTAGATTTGGCTCCTCAAACGACAGTGATGATCCGGGCTCCACAGGCGATAGCGTTGGCAGGAGTAAAAGAACGGTTGTTGTGAAGCTGGCATCTGCGCGTGGTAGACGAACAACTACGTCCGCGGTTGATGGCAGAGATGCGAACCGGGTGAAATTGTAAGCGCCAACAAATGACGTACAGAACGCGGAAAACAAAGTGGAAACCAAAATGATCCTGTTTTTGTTGCAGCTAAAAGCACAGATCCTTGGTATTGTATCCAATGCAGGGATTTTTTTAGTTCTTCAAATTTAGTCACAGCCACGATGGACAGTATCAATATCAGATTAGTAAGGACCAAAAAAATACAAAGCTAAAACCTGGCTAAAACCAGGTTTCGATGGTTGTACCGGTAGTTCTCTTCCTAAAGTTAGAAATTTCCCAAGGAGCAGATTGTTAATTTCATGACGTGGTATTAGCTTCAGTATTATTTGACCTACTCAATACGCAAATACGCAGCTACAACTTAACCACGCACTCCAAGTCGCATCGTTTCCAATGAGTTTGGTGCACATATCTCTATTTGCATCAATATTCATGGCTATTTTCTTGAATTTACTTTTTAAACAAGGATATATACACAGTTCTTAATCATCATGCTGTCAATGTACGTGTGCCAAAAACTGAACTCGAATACATCAACAGAAACATATTGTAGCCGACAACTACTCTCATTCGACAATGCTTTCATCCTCGTCTGAAAATGGCAATTCGACTATGGTTTCATCATCGTCGGCAGTAAGGAGTGATTCAATTTCTTCTACAGTCCGAGGTCGATTGGATTGCTCTTGTGCGTGGCTTTCTGCCAGAAAAATTCCTGACGTCAGGTTAGCTTTCTCGTTGTTCAATTCAGAAGACAACAACGCCTCAATCTCTGCTACTGTTCGTAACCTCCTGGAAGAGTTTTCGCGAACTGAAAGGTCACCAGAAGTCTCTTCCATGCTGTCCATTGATAAGAGAGATTTGATCTCAAGTGTGTTACCCCCGGACGCTCGATCTTCAACCTGTTTCGTTGAAGCTACAAACTGAGAGAGTTCTGAGTCGCTAATTTGAGACTCATCATCCTCTGATGACGAAGGTTCCGGCATGATGTTGTGTTGGAAGCCGCTGCCGTATGCTGGCGCCTGCAGGGCGACTTCTTCAAAAGAAGGTGTTCTTGGGTTTGATGCAACACTCTCTCTGAATGCACTTCGTGTGTTATTTGCAAGTAAACCCGTGCTATAGTCTATTTCTTCGTCAATGCCTTCACTTCCATTGTCGTTCCATGCCTTCTCGGAAATCGATCCAAGGTTGTCCCTTTTTTTCCCATTCTCCTCGTCGTTATATCTTCTTGCATAGTCAACCGACGCAGCAGATACCGAAGCTGTGCCGTCATAAGTCTCTCCAGCAAACGTTTCTCCAGCAACAGTCATATCACCAGGAGACTTACTAAGTTTGTCGTTTTCACTTTCTCTATCACCTGATTTAGACTTGTACAGTACAACTCCAGCAACTAAAAGTGTGAATGCCACAGCCGAAGCAGCAATTCCTGTCGCACCAATTCCACGACGAGATTTATCTGGCACTCCTTCATCATCTTGGAGGTATTGAACTTTGGAGCCTACGAAGATATTATTTGAGGGTAGCATTTCCTTCAACCAATCTTCGTACTGAATCATGTTTATTCCCGTGAACGCCTCTGCGACCGCAGAACCCAGTTGCTCCGAGGTAGGGGAAATCATTGATAGTTCGTCAAACCTTGCAACCGATTTGTCGTAACTAACCACAATAACTTTACCCTTGCCATCAGTGCCAACAATCTCTGTAACAAATACCTGATAGACAGTGAAGTCATCTTCATCAAATTCTTTGACGAAAAAGTCATCCAAGTAGGACGTTGTAGCTTCCTCTAGTTCATCGAGCTCGTTCGCTTTCGGTTCAGCACTATTCAAAAGATTATAGGCAAGGGAATACTGAGGGATTTTTACAGCAAATGACCCGGCCATCGTAGGAACCGCAGTAGATGGCGATGGTACAGGCGCAGATGATATAGTGGGTGCGATTGGAGATGGTGAAATCGTAGGCGACTCTATACAAGAGTGGATACAAAGGACAAACAATAATTGTTAGTGTTCGGGTCTTTCGAACGAGTCGATGGAAGAGTTAAGAACAACAACTTGCTGTTTTCTTCCGTTACTTACTTGGTTGCTTGATTGTAGGTTTCGAGCTGTCGCTCGAGTCCTTCGAGCTTTTTCCAACCTTAGAATTCACAGTTCCGCCTCCTTTGCCCCCTCCGTATTTCGAACTTTTGTACGAGCTTTTTGAATCTTTCCAGGACCTGTGTCCAACTTCTATGAATTCAAACTTTGGAATTTGAGGCCGTTGTTTGGAACTTTTGCTGTTCTCCGAATATTGCCCATCTTGCGTCATTGAGTCTCCTTCGTGGTTCACAGCAACTTCAAAGTGAACCTCGTATTTATTCTGTTTGTGGTATAGGTGCTGCTTTCCAGATTTTCCGGACTTCAGACTTTTCGTGCTCTTTCCACCCTTGCTTCCGGTATCATTTCCTCTTCCACTTTTTCCAGTCTGGTCGCTGTAGCTTTTCGGATAAATTGTTTTTGATGGATTGGGCTCATGATCATCTTGACGTGGAGGGAGCGTATGGTGTTGAAAGGAAAGTCCTCTTACCCCTTCAGTTCGGAGGGAGGCAGCATTGTGCCAGGTACCAAGAAGCGATAGGAGCAACAGTACGTTTGATGTTACTCTCGCCATTGTTAATCGGTTCTGAAATGTATGCGATAGCGTTTTCGAGCAGATTTGTTGTCTGAGTAAAGAAGTCAACAACTGTGACAAGTTGTACTGTTCTTCCGGAGAGCGTCCACTCGGCAAAAGGTGAACAACCGTTGAAATCGGTGGACTCGAATGAAAAATTGAAATGTGAGCGCACCTTATTTTGAAAAGGACTTGTCAGGATGACGGATTGTTTGGCAAACCCAACTGTGACAAGAAATAATTAGTGAGTAGGCTCATGGCGCACGCGTTATGGTCGCGAATAGAAAGGTCACAGTCATTCGGGACTTACAGACTAGTTTTTGATCACATTTTATTGTTATTTTCAACGCGCACCGATGTGGGATTGCAGCAATACGGTACGGTATGCTTTCATACCGGTACTTCACAGCTGCTGACGGGGACTAAACCAGACATGCATTCTCTATTCACACCGGTACAGTACTCGTACTGTACGTCAGATACTGTAAAAAAAATGATGACAATTCTGCTTGCTCTACTATCGGTACACCGAAGATTATGAGTAAGATACTACAGTACGGTAATCTTACGATGACTTCTACGAAAATGGATGCTCTGCATTGGAAATGCAAATTACCCGAGATGCTGTATTCGTTCCGTACAGTATGGTATGTACTCGATGATATGTACTAATACAGCGATTCGTTTCTGTCATGACAAGATACAAAACTGATGTACCCTGCTGAATGATTAGACATTTCTTCTTTGTTTACTACGGAATAGTGTAAAGGAGTTGAGCCATTCTAAAAAACTACGGAGTATGCGTTTTAGTTCAGACTTGTTTCTGGTAGATTCCAACACTCCTTACCTTGCATATTAGGAATAAAAAGTGTCTTACCGTACAAATATTTAGTTTCATTTTCTTATATCATAGTTTTTTACTTCTCGCAGTCACAGGTTGCATTACTTCTATCTAATTTCTCGAATAAGCCATCCATCAACGAAAACAAATAATCTATCACTCAGTCAAAACTGAAAACAATTGCTATCGATGGCAGCTCACAGGAAATTTATTCTCCATTCATCGTTTTGTTGAAATCGGTCGAGTCATCGTTAACAAATCTCCACCTCAACAACATTGTCACGTTCCGATCCAGAATGAACAGTATCGCACATGGAATCTTCGCTGTCATCATGTGACCCCGTTTGCTCTACAGCTGCTATGTGGCTATGGCTGGAACCGATAGGTTCGGTATCCAAATATTTTCTTCTCAGTGACATCAAATAATTCATGGTCTCTTCGTCCGCACCAAAGCCACAAGTGGAGCTTTCAGATTCGTCGTTCTTGCTCGACTTGTCAAACAACGAGAAACCCTGATCAGGAACCGAGTCACCACTCTGTTTGGGTTTCTTTTTCTTCCACAGAATTCCTGCGACGACAAGGACAACGCATCCCATTCCAGCCAACACAGAAACCAACACGTGACTTTTGTTTCCACTTTCAATATTATCGATTTGCGTTTTCTTCGGTTCTCCTCCACCGGTTGCCATTTCAGCGACAGACATGGGGGGGCGACTCACAACCTCGAATGAAACAGTTTGACTAAAGGGATTCGTTTCACTCATTGTCTCTAGCCTCGACATAAAGAAAGCCTGCGACGTTTCAGTTTCGAGTCCTTCGCGCAGTTGATCGATCAAGAAACTGTTACATTAGAGTATCAGCCAGATCACGAAGGAAAGAAGTCGAAGCATCGATTGTGAGGGGAAGATATTGGTACAGACATGTTTCAGGGAGTATAGTAAGCAATTCAAACAACGGCGACGAGACGTAAACGTACTTAATTGTTGGCACCTCGCCTGGAATAATGAACTCAAGTGTTAGTTTGAAATCGACAGTAAATGGATCGTTATCATTCACCATCACAAAAACCGCTGTGTCTTGGTGATTGACAGGGACATCTTCAAATGCGGTGCTAAGAAAACCATTCAAGTACTCCTCGCTGACCTCGGATAGTTCATTGTAGTCCCCCAAAGTGGGAGTCGCACTTGCTGAAGAAGGATCGATGTTGAATTGAATTTCAAGTGATGGGAGTTCTCTTCGGTACACTTCGACATCAACTGGAAATTTCGGAGACGTTTGATGCATTACTATGTTAGTACCGCGAGAGATGTATCATAGTTTAGGATTCCTTCTCGTATTGATATAAGCTCACCTTGCTTAAAATGTTCTGCGCCATTCTCCACAACCTCAGTCTCTGCCGCGTTGCCCGCATTGCTGACTCTTTTGGAGTGTTTCTTGTTGTTTACCTTTAGTCGGACATCTTGCGGTTCTGGCAGTTGGAATTCAGGCTTCTCTTGATTTGTTCCTTTAAGAGATAAGCTATCAAATGCCGCAGGGAATGGTCGTTGGACATTTTTCAATTGCTGGGTGCTTCTGGTACTTTTCTGTTTACTGGTTGCTTTTAAGCTCTTGCCCTTGGTTTCGACGCCACCTATTCCTAAATCGCGTCGTGATCCCCGGATTTTACGTTCCGAAACACGACGCAATACTTGTTCATGTACGTCAGCAGTGGCATCGACAGAAGTTTGTAAAGATGCAATGAGGGCAACGCCCAATAGCAAGCATATTCTTTTTCCCATGGTCATGGTCGTTATCATAAACTGTCAAATTTCTAATCTAAGTTTACGCAGTGAGATTGCTCTTCTTCGTGGGTTGATCAATTAATGGAGGAGCAAGTGTATTGTTTCATGGGAGGTATGCGGCATGCTCACTATCGAGGCGAGGATGTATCAGCGGGAGATATGAACAAGAAAATCCGTCACGAACCGTTAAACTTCGAGGTGTCAAATATTTCGGAGTGCACCAGGGCCAGCAAAACCTTGATTATTTTGTGAGAGGATTCAAGTTTCGCGCTGCCATCAGCAATAATTATTGTTTGGACAAATTCAGTATCAAGAACAATCGGATTAATCAAATCGAGTCGTTGTAGTCGACCGAATTGGCACGAGTACTGATACCTACCGTAGGTACCATAGGTAAGAGTAAGATTACGTACGATATTGGGTGATTCCCGAAATACTTTTATGTACTACATAAACCGGAAATTTTCTACTTAACCAGTCGTAAAGTTACAAATCATAGTCGACGTGAGCTCACGTCGACTATGATTTGTAACATTACACTTTTTTATAACGGAACTCCTGACTGAATTTTTGTCAGTCCCCCAACGGACTAATCACACATCCAACGGATCAGATCGCCAATTTTGGCTGATTACAGTACTAGTACGAGTATTAGTACAAAAAGTAGTACAAAATATTGTCCAACGCACCACAGCAACCAAACCGAATTACTAATAAAAGGTTTATCTGCTGTTGTTGCTGCTATGTGTCAACGATGGAGGAAGAGATACATATTCTTCAGCTCTGTACATAATTTTTATATCGTAATGGTGCCAACAGCAGCGATGGTGAAGACAGCAGGAAAAAGGTCCAGGAAAAGAAACTACAGCAGAAGAGAAGTCATGGAACTTCTATACACCCTCAAAGCAATCCTTCCTGTTGGTCCTGAGGATTGGGCGCAAGTCGGCCTAATCCATAATGACAACTTCCCTGATACCAATCGAAGTGTTGAGAACCTCCGTAGGAAATACAACGGTCTATATCGGAAACAAATTCCTACCGGGGATCCAAATTGCCCCAAGGACGTGAAGTTGGCAAAGAGGGTTAAGTATTTGATTAAGTGCAAGGAAGGAGTTGGTGATGGACAAGAGCCATATGGAATGGAAGAAGGATACCAGACCAACAAGGAAGACGAAGAATACATAGCAAGTAGTGGTGAGGAGGAGGAGGAGGATGACGACTCTGACGATGATAACATTCCTCCGATACCACCACTTGGTCAACCTTCACAAACAATGACACAACAGTCAACAACCCAACAGTCAACGGAGCCAACCCAACAGTCAACGGAGGAGCCAACCCAGCCAACACAACCGCCCCTTCGTCAACCTTCCCAACCAACCCAAGAAGAACCAGAACTCAATACACGACCAACTGCCATAAACAATACACCAACGACTCCCATAAACGTACCACCAAGAATTGTTGTTCCGCACTCTCGGTCTCGGTCGGCTTCCTCTTCTTCTTCATCTCAACGGCTTCCTGCTACGCGTGCTTCCCCTTCTCCCACCAGTACTCCGCGATCAAAGAGACAGTACCGCAGGAACGCCACCAACATCAGCACCACCGACAGCAACAGCACCAACGGACGGCAGGAAATTCTTGATTTCTTGAGAGAGAATTCCGAGCGCGAGAGGGAACAAAGAATAGAGTATCAACGGCTTGAAAGGGAACAAAGAGAGGCTGCCTTGGAATCGCTGAAGGCCGCCATAGTAGATGTTGCCACCATACTCCTAAACGGGCTTCGTCCCAACTCAAATTCCAACTCCAACTCAAATTCCAACTCCAACTCAAATCCCCCCCAGCCCGTCAATCCCAACAACTCCAACTCGGTTCCCCCCCCCGGCCGACTCCACTTAAGAGTCTGGTGGTTCCTGTTTAATAGCAGGAACATTCGGCGTAGGTTGAGCAGGAGGATCCGGATCCGGAAAAATAGCAGGAACATCCGGCGTAGGTTGAGAAAAATCGGAATCGGAATCAGAGTCGGAATCGGAATGAAATAAATCCGAATCGGAATCCAATGAATGAAAGACTGATTGATTGGTTCGGGCTTCGAGAGTCCGGCAAAAAAGATCCTGTCGAATCTGTTGCCGGTTTTTATCAATCTGTAGCTCGTGTTTAACAATCAGTTGTTTGTATGTAGCAATCTGTCGTTCGTGTTGAACAATCTGTCGTGTGAGTCGTTGTTCGTGTTGTCGTTCAACTTTGGCTTTAAGAGCCTTAAGAATTCTTTGTTGTTGTTCTTGTTTGGAAGCTACCACCATGATGTTGCTTTTGGCTTTGGAAGTTGCTTTTGGCTTTGGAAGTTGCTTTTGGCTTTGGAAGAAATCAAATTATGAGCTTTGCAACTTGCCAAGAAAATGAAATAATGAATTACTAGTAAAAGCAATGAATTACTAGCAACTACTAGTAATATCTCCTGCAATCGTAATATCTCCTGCAATCGTAAAGTTGTTGGGAGTACATGAAAGTCTCAAATCAGTCGGAATCAAATCAATAGGAGTCAACGATTCCCACGTCGATTCCCATTTCAATTCCCATTTCCATGTATGGAAGAACTGATGGGATTAACCCGTCCGGCGCTGTTTTGAACCCCTCTTAAGGAGTTGAACCTCTCTTGAGGAGTCGTGCGGTTTTTACGAACCCGAACACCAAAAGCGAAACTACTCCGGATCAGCAGATCGATCGAAACTACTCCATATACTCTTATCTTTCCAGAAAGCTCTAAGCTCATAATTCCAAAAGTTACCAACAGCGAAAGCTATGTCCAAATCTACAGCAAAACCTACTAGTACTAATTTGTAAATTATTAATCATTATCTACTACACTTAGGATCGACCATGGAGAATCGGATCGACCATGGAGAATCGATACTTGACCATGGTGGAGAACCGACAATCCACTTTGGACCGATCGACCTGATCGACCGATCGAACCGATCAACCGATCAACCATATCGACCATGGTCTCACTCAACAACAATCTACTCGGAATCGACAATCGACAATTTACTCAACCACGCAAAGCGAAATTCAAATGCGAACTGCGAACTGCGAACTGCGAAGGCGAACTGCTCAACGGCTCAACGGTCGAAGAGGCCGGTGGCATCTTCCGGTAGGTTGTTGTCGTAAGAGAAGTATCCGTCCTTCTTATGCATGAAAACATTCAGGATCTGGTTGTGACCAATGGTACTTGTTTGGTAATTGTACAGAAGCATCATTAAGTTCAAAATGACCTTCCTATCGCCAAACGTCTCCAATAGGAGCCTGTCTTTCAATCGCGGAAACTGCCCCTGGATCATTCGCATCCCCCACTCTGATAACTGTCGAAGGGACGTTGCTTCTCTGTTCAACAGAATAGCCTCGAGGGTATCCGGATCATGCTGCGAACTTTGGACAAGGCATTGGTGTCTACCTGTGGCAACCCTAAATGCGGAGTCAACACAAACCATCGCTTGGAACTTGACGAACAGTTCTTCTATTTTATCATAAACACCATGGTTGGCGATCGTGCTGTCATGCCAGGTACCGGGGCAGTTGTAACAGCAAATATGAATTCTTCCATCGGCAGCAAAGACAAAGACACTGTTGACATAAGTGTCGCAGACCCAGCTGTTGTAATACTGACTCTGAATCAACCAATTGGAAGACTGCTGAATTTTGACTTTGAGTCCATCGGCGGCACCCCAGACACGGCGTTCTTTTAGTCTTGGGTATTTGGCACCAATTGCGCTGATGTATTCCTCCAATTCTTCTTCAGTTGGAGGTCTAATCATTGCCTTTGGATGATACTGCAATACGAACAAAAGAACCTTTCTGGAGAACTTCGACCATTTGTACATAACAGTAGAGGTGAGTCCAAATGCCATCGACACAGATCTTGCAACGGATCCTCGTGTTCTAAACCAATGAAGTACTAGACCAAGACAGCAAGTCGCGTTTGCTTCACGCTTTCTTCCACACCATACTCCATTAGCGTTAACCTTCCTTTTCCGAACAGCATCGGTGTATCTATCAACTGTGTAACTATCAAATGTTGGTTCAAATAGACCGAGAAGCTCTCTAAAGACTGTGTGGTCGACACCACAGCAGTTGAGAAGAGCCTGATCGTTGCCAGAGTTGAATAGATAAAGAAAGGGAGACTCGGAATGACGGCGTAGGGCTATCCTTGGTGTTCTCCTATCTCTTCGACGCCTTTCTTCCGCAGCGTCATCGTCATCGTCATCATCATCCTCCTCATCTTCTAGAAGATACAAGCAAACAAGCAACTCGAGTGACATATTCAACGGATGGTGGGCAACTATTTGTTATCATGTTGTCGGTTGAGTAGCAGTACCTATCGTCGGTTGAGTCGAAACGTTGAGTCGCTGAAATGGTGAGTACTACCGTACGGTAGGTGAAAATGAAAAATTTGATCGTGAAGTCCTCACTGAAAAATCTGAACGTCACGGAAAAATCTGAACGGATTAAACCCACATGTTTAATCGTATGAAGAAGACAAATTTGGCTAATATTATTGTCCATGTCATGAGATTCCAGATTCCAAAATGAGATTTATGCACTTTCCCGCCAAAAAATTTATGTATGAAATTTTCATTCCCGAAATACTAAAAATAGAAGTTTATGTACGTTACAAAAAAGTATTTCGGGAATCACCCATTCATTGGAAACCCACCGGCCCCTACCGGTTGTACGTACGAGTACCGTTCGTACCGAACAAATTCAGATCTAAGATCTGGAAAAGAGTGAATGAATTCACAAGTCACCCAAATCGGATGCAGCTCGCCTGTGCTGAAAGACCTCTCCATTGTTATCTTCCAGCAGCCTTGTACCGGTACAAACCGAGCTTCATCAGAACCCAGAACTCGCGAACCGGTGTATATGAATGATCGAAAGATGACGACCATAAGGGCGAACTTCCATTCTTCCTGCCAACTCTTTTTACGGCGTTTGCTGTTTCTGTCTTGCGTTTCTGAATGAAGAAGTTGCCTACGGTTTCGTTGCTATGGATTCGGGATCGATTGCTGCAACAGCGTCCCGAACCGTTAATCAGAAGAATTCATACTTTCTCCGCTACACACCACGATCACAGCAAGAGGTTTCTCTAAGAATGGTAGGCGATGCACAAGGCGACTACTACGGAGAAGCCTCAGGATCATACATGGTCAAAGAACTCAGTTTGATCGAAGAATTGGAACAGATTGTGCAATTGGCCAGCCAACCTATTCCTGAACGACCCGACGGTATTGTAGTAGTAGTAAAATACTCTTCCGCAAGTCGCGCCGAGTGCCGTGCAACCGAGGCTGAATATGAGCGTTTTGCCAGAAACAATCCCGCAACCATCTTTATGAGATGCATGGAAGAGTTCGAAGACGCTCACCTACTCTTGGAACAGGTTAACGTTCGATGCTGGTGAGTGACATATTTCTTCTCAATTATCGCTGCCGTGTATGGATGTGGATGTATGCACCGAATTTCATTCTAGCGGCGATCTTTTGAAGGCGTTGGTACACGGATAACAATTGAATTTCTCCAAGCGTGTTGGGCGATGCTTGGATCAGAAACGGACATCTTGCACCGATCTCACAAATCAAATGAAAACGCTCTTTTCTGTGTAGGCCAACAACCGATATATTTTACCAAGGCAACCGTGTGGCTAGAATAGAAGGGCCCGACCTAGGAGAGCTTGAAAAAGCATTGCCGATGTATCAATTTATGAATTCTGATTTGGACTTATTCAGCGAAGATGCTAGTAAAAAACGGGAGTTGCAATGGGGAGACGGGAAGGCCAAGGACATGACAAAGACACCGCGGACGACAAATCGATTCGTTCCTGCCTATGATTTTGATTCCGACAAGGGGTTCTTCGATGCACAAGCAGACAAGGCCCAGGAAAGTTTCGAAGATACGTTTGGAAATTGGCTACCGAACATCGACGACGACGACGACGACGACGAAACTGGCAAAGGCAAGAACTAAAGCGCTGACACGCTAGATTTTCGATTTTGTTAACAAAACACCATTACATCTGCTGTACTATTAAACGCCAACTTCCCTTTTTGCGCACGGATTCGTTCTCCCCGTTTGTGCGTTCAACCATTCCAGTTCATCCATGAACGATCACAAACTCTTTTGCCTGCAATCAAGATTAGATACAGAACAAAATCAACGATAGGCACTATGGATCAGCACCGTTCCACTCCATTCCATTCAGGAAGTAATACTTGAGAACTAGACACGGCTCGCTCATTCGTTCTGTTTCAAATCCCCTGCTTCCGAATTCTGGATTGGCTGACAAGAGCCGCCGCAGCTTCCATCCGAGCAGGACTGACCACCATGGATCCATATACAGAGTCGCGTTGCAGGTAGAGGTTCATCACTATGCCTCGGTATGACAACCCTAAGCTTCCCACACTTCAGAAGCGAAGGGGATGATGGTACTTTCTCATCGGCAGTCTTTGACGCATCCTCGAGACTGCCTATATTTGCTTTGCCCTCCGACCAGGGCGAAGACGACGGTTCTTGCGTTGGTCTGTCGGTGTCTGTTTCCCTTGTTGGGTTGCGGGTTGTTTCGGTTGTCACTCCGCCCTCGTTATTCTCGTTGGGGGTCGTGTCACTGCTTGCGCCATTGTTGTCGCTCACAGAAAAAAGTTGCTTGCTAATCGGGACCACGCCCGGTAGAGAGGACACCGAAAGCTCCTTCTCGTGTCGGTTATAGGTTTCTCGGGTATGAGTTTCATCGAACAACAGTGCCTCGATGGCATCCGTCACGATTGTGTGCGTGGCAGTCTCTACCCCGCCATCCACTAGTGAAGATGAAGTGGATTGTCGTTCCAGCTGCGGTGCCACAATGTGATCTAGTCCGCTACCGGAAGACGAGCTGCCATCGGCAGTGTCCATGATTGAGGAATATTTTGTGTGGTGGTGGCAATCGTCGTCTTGGATGACGTCGCTACCGTTGCTCAGGTACATCTTTGAGGACGTGATGGCTTGTGCGACACCTCGAAGCTCCAACGATGACCGGCGCCTCAGTTGGTCCGCTGGTTGGTCAGAAGATGCAACGGGAAATGAGAGCGGGTGGTGCTCGACAACCTGTGGAACTGTTTTCGACTTTCTCCTTAACCGCTGGCGATGATTCCTTCCCGAATCCCTGTTCGCATGAAGCTCAGAGTGCTCTCGTTTTTTTTTGGTGGTGCTGTTATTCTTCCCACTCCCACTCTTAGTGGTGTTGGTGTGAGTTGTTTGTGGAGCGGCTTTGCCCCCGGGACACGAATCTCCTGTTTCGTTTTGGAACTTGATTTTGGTCAAGTCTACCGGTCGATTCTTATCGAAGTGAGAACGCCGAAAGACATAGATATCCGCCTTGCTGTTGTTGATGTTTTTCTTGTGTTTGGCACGGGTAGCGGAAGACTCTCCGGCATCACGGCTGATGCCATCGTTGTTGCTGTGATTGCTTCCACCTCGGTTGAGGTTTCCATTCACCCTGACAAATCCCCACCCCTTGGCTACGTCTAGGAACTCGCCAAAGCACGTCAAGTGGAAATGCTTGTGCAGAAGCTGGTTTGTGAAGTCCACTCTACGAATGGCAAAATATTTGCCATCGGGCAAAAAGGTAACGACGTCCTCGTGTTCCGGATTCAACAAAAGAACCATCAACGTCTCCGGGAAACATAACTCGGATTTTGTCCTTGCCGTTTCCGTTGCCGTTTCCGTTGCTGGTACAGGTTCTTGTTGATCACAAATTGAAGTTACGAGCGGAGTCACGGTGGCTGCTACATGTAACGATGTCGACGACGATGTTCCATCATCGAGCTCCAACAGTTGTGTGTTCTCCAGCGTCGGAGTTGTTGGATTGGAAAGCATCGGTGGCGACCCCACCAACGAATTGGTTTCGAAAGTATCTGTTTCTGCCAAATCACCGAGTTGGCTTGTGGCCGCTTGGATCAATGCCGACAGTCCACTGTACGCCGTAGACATCTTGGAAGTCATCTGCGATGCCGATGCCGATGTCGACGTTGATGTCGATGTTGACATGATGGATTGGTGTCAACGTGTTCCGTGCTCTACAACCTGGCGCTGCCTTGCTCTAATCTGTTCTCTTCTGTTCCGTTCCGTTCCGGATTCTTCTGTCTCGATGCAAGTCAATAAAACAGGCTTGGATTAGTTAGGAACGTTCGCAGATGCCAGAAAACTCCTCAATTATTTTCTGTTTCGAGAGAATATTGAGTGTACGCGTGTGGTCAGTGATATTAATGGCATAATACCGCGTCTCATTGCATCGAACAGAACAAATCAGAACAAGAACATCAATTTCATGCGCAAGCTCTACCGAAACTGACCACATTTACCTGTACAAAGTGTACGAAATCTCCTACTCGGAACTGCCTTCCCCTCGCTTTTAGATTACAACACATGGTTCGCTGGATAACCGGATCAAGGGAGGGTGTCAGCACCATTGCTTATTTGACTCCGGACGAAGTTCAGAAAAACTTTCGACAAAAATTAATGACTGGATGATGCAAGTATGACTCCTTAATAGAGAAGTTAAAAACAAAATTTTCGTAGTCGCGGTTTGTGCCCCGGGGCAATCACACTCTTGGTCGTCGGCAGACATCCCTATCGCGGTCATTTGGTTCGGGGTCTGGTACGATACTCGTACCGTACCGTACGTACCGGTAAGTAATCTTACCCTATCGTACCGTACCGGGTAGGGTACGAGCCGGGTCCGGTACTTGTACGATGCCGGGCTCTTCCAAGTTGTCGCCGAAGCCTTTTTTGATTCTAGACTTTTTGAGTTGATGATACCGGTACTTGTACCACCGTATAGTACTCGTACGTACTCATTCTTTCCACGCGGAATGAATCAAAATTGAAGCTTGACAACCTCGTCTCCGTTGTCTTACCGTACGTTTGATTCTGGTACGTACCTTACAGCTACAGTACAGGACACCACCCCTACCGTACTCAGCCTTGCATCATAAATGTTCGCCTGGCCCAGGGGTCATGTTCGCTTCGCTTCGGGTGAATAAACGTACCGTACAGTACGAACTACGAAGTGTAATCGTAGTAGGGTACGTAATTACTTGTAGCTGTGCGAGCGCGATTAGCTCACTTCGTATCGCTCGTACAGTAAAGCTCAGTTACAGGTACGTACGTACTCGTAATTACTCGTACGTACCGGAATTATTATCCATGTTTCCCAAAAAAAAAACATTTCCGTCCAACTTGTTGTTAGCTATTGTGATTGTATCAATAGATCAAATAAGTACGGTACGGTAGGAATCGAGGACCAAAAATCGTGAAACCAAACAGACAAAACCAATTACTTCGTATGTTCTAATAGCATTGTCGTATGCCTCTAGAAAAAGGTACTGAAATAAGGTTTATGTAATGGTTAAAAACTAAGATTGTGAGCTAGCTCTGTCAACTACTCCGAGGAGCAGTTGGAAGGCTTGTAACAGTAAACAGCCGTTGAGTCAAAATCCAACGTACAGTTTACATAGAAGATTTGGATATGTTCTTCATCCAGTCTTCAATATTGAAGACCGGCTGGTGTGGCGTTGATGCTGATGTCAGATTTCAGATTTTCTTGAATCGTGGGTAATTTCAATCGTGACTGTTTGGAATACCACACTCTTCTCCTCCTCGTACAGGTTTGGTTGGTGGCACAGAATTTTGTTAGTCGTGTGCGACCAGTATTCCTTAGATAAGAAATTTTTAATTGGCGTGATATGGTTTCAGATTTCGAATGTTCATACGTTGGATAACATGATTTCTTAAGAGAAAGGAAACTGTACCATTGGTGTGGATTTGCTGGATAGTATACGGGCCTTTGCTTCTTGCATCGAAAGCTCCAGGAATTTGCTTTTCATTTTTCACCATAATTTGGTCTCCTACACTGTAATCATGAATCTTCCTGTGGCTGTTCTCTTTCATAGCATTCTTATCTATCTGAGCCTGTCATTTGTTTCTGACCATGGCCAAGTCAGTGATTACAGGGATTGGTAGGAACATGTCTCTGTGGAATACAAGGGCTCCGGGCATCATTCCGAAGGTCTTGTTGATGGTTGATCTAACTGCAAACTGGGGGGAAGCAAAGATACTATCGATGATGCCAGTGGCTTCTTGAAGAGTTTGCGGAGGATTGGTATTGAGTTCTGTTCTCATTGCAGACTTCATGGTATCGTGGACTCTTTCAAGTACCGCGTTGGATTGTGGGTTCTGAACTGAGCAGACCTTGCCCTTGATTCGTAGGTTGGCAAGGTGGAGTTAGAAGTCATTGCTCATGAAGTTGGTTCCTTGGTCGATGATGCAATTTACTGGTTTGGGATATCTGGAGAGCCAGCCATTGTCGAGGGCATGGACTGCCATGAGGCCTGGCTGGATTTACTTGTGGGGCTCAGATGATTTCAAGGAGGTTGGTACACATGTCCATGATGGTAAAGCCATTGAAGGAGACCGTTCCATGGCCAGGGATCTTGATTTTCCAGGGACCTACTCCGTCGATTGCGATAGTATCCCAAGGGACATATTGGTGTTCTTTGGTCAGGAATTGTCCATGGCTTTGGTGGCTATTCTTGTATCGTTGGCAAGCGTCGCAGAAGCAGCAGAAGGAGTTGGTTTGGTCCTTCAAGTTTGCGGCATATACAAATTGGTTAATGGTTTGATACAATCTTTCTGCGCCGGCATGGGCAAGCACATGATGTTAATATTTGATTGTGGCTTGCACTCGGTTTGGAGGGAGTACAATTTTCTGTCGACCGTTGGAGTCTACAACTTTCAAGTGGGTGCCATTGAAGTTTTCAGTTATGTACCGAGGATTGGTAGAGATATCTACATTGGCCGCTTGATCTTGGGCAAGTTGGTCAAAGGCTAAGGGATACATGGGGATGTCTTCTGGGTAGTTAAGAAACAGTTTGGAGAGAGAGAGAAGGTCGGAGTCCGTTGAGTCACAGTTGATTGTAGTTTCAAGGTCGGAGTCGTCATCCGTTGGATTGGGAGCGGGACCGAAGAACTCCTTCTTCTTCTTGGAAGTGTCGTGCTGGAGTGGGAGCCAGGGAGAGCACGTCAGCAATGACATTGTCTTTGCCTTTGACATATTTGAATACTGGGGAAAGTTCTTCAAGAAACATTCTCCAAGTCATAATTCTGTGGCTTGTAAGATTTTTCCGGGTTAAGTTGATGTGATCTGTTCATACTATGATTTCAGCACCCCAAAGAATGATGTGAAATACCTTGAAGACTTTGACAATACAGAGCATCTCTTTATCAACTGTTGGGTATTTCCGTTGAGCGGCATTGAGTTTTCTGGAGAAGCAAAGGATGATTTTGCCATCTTGGAGGATGACAGCTCCGAGTTGGTAATCAGAAGCATCAGTATAGACATGGAAGGGCTTGTTTGGATCAGGAAAGGCAAGAAGGATATCGTTGGCAATGAGGTATTTGGCTTTGTTGAAGGCTTGAAGAAGTTCCGGAGTTGGAGAGATTTTTCCTTTGGCTCTTCCAGAGAGGTCGGTGAGGGGTGCAAGGACTTCAGCCCGCTTGGGATAGAAGTTTTGATAGATGTTGATCATCCCAACGAAGGATCGAAGTTGGGTTGTTGTTGAGGGAAAAGCAAGTTTCAGGATAGGAGAAATCTTGTTTGGATTGGGTCGAATTCCATTGCAAGAGATAATGTGGCCAAGCTAAGGAGCTTGGGATTGAAACCAGTGGCACTTGGAGGGCTTGACCAAGAAGTTGTGGGACTTCAGTAAGGAGAGGACAGAAGAGACTGATTTACAATGGGATTCGAGAGTATCTGAGAAGATACCAATGTCATCGATGTATACTTCAATGTCCTTCAGGTGTAGGAGCATTTGTTCCATACAGCCTTGGGCCCAACTTGGAGAGTTGAGGAAGCCCATTGGCAATCAAAGCAGTCGAAACTTTCCAAATGGAGTAACAAGGACACAAAGGCAGGTGGAGGCCTCATCAAGTTTGAAGGTGTGGAACTGCATGCTCACATCAATAAGGGTGACGTATTTGAAGCCTCTTCTTCTGTGGAAGATATCTTGGAGCTTTGGAAGTGGATAGTGAAGTTTCTTGGTGACTTTGTTGAGTTCGCAGAAGTCACTGATGAGTCTACAGGAGCCATCTGGTTTTGGTACTATAAACGTTGGCATTCCCCATTTCGTGGCATAGCATCTTTCTAGGATGCCCAGCTTCACTTGGCGATCAATTTCTTTCTTCACTGCTTCTTGTTGGTGCAGTGGAATGGAATATGGCTGTTTTACATGATATGGAGTTGCGCCTTCCTGGAGATCAATGTGGAACGTTTGATTAGGGAAAATACCTAATTCTTTGTCATTCAATCCTTCGAAAAGTTCTTCATTTTGGAGGAGTATTGGCAACAAGGCTTGTTTATCATGGTAGGAGAGATGGTTTTGGTCAGTGACTAACTTGTGGAGGTCAGTTTTCTCATACTTGGTGGTGCCCTCCACATACGATTGTTGGATAGATTGGTTGGAGTAGCTTTCTGCAATGGCGTGTGGTTCTGCAGACATGACCTTGTGGAGCAAGGACTTATTGTTGAAGCAATTCCTGGGATGGAAGTCCATTGTCTTCCCATACCATTCAATGGTGCAAGTTTCGAAGTCCATCTTCATTCCAAGATCTCTCATGGTTTTCCTTCCAATGAGGAGGTGGTAGTTGATATTCTGAGAGACTACAAAGCACTTGATTTGTAGGACTTTCATTGAGTAGGATAGTTCTGGAAACACAGTGTTCTCCAAGGTTACATAGTGGTTGCAAGTGGTTTTGCCATTTGTTATCTGCATTTGGATTGGTTGGTCTAGAAGGTGCTTCTTGATTCCAGAGGGAATTGCTGATTCCACTATGAGATTGTCGGTTGATCCAGAATCGAAGAGGGTTTTCAAGTAGTACTTGCCAAGGAATCCATTGATGGAGTTGCAGACACTCACTGTGGTTGGAGCAAGGTTGACATCAACATTGGCGTTGCTAGGAGCAACATCTTGCCTGTTGTTGTCGGAATCAGTGTTTTCAGTGTTTTCAGAAGGAAATCGTTGAAGATCCGAGTTGTAATATTCTTCATCAATGTCCATGTCTACATGGAAGAGATCCGTCCAAGGAGTTGCAGGGATAGTAGTTTCTTCTGGTCCATTGATAAAGACACACATGTGTTGTTCTGGATCATGGAAGTTACTGCCATGTGAAGAGGAGATAGTGGATTGATTGCTGTTGTTGGAATTGCTGCGATCATTCACATGCAAGTCGGTGTTGTCTCTGTTGTTGGACTGATTGGAGTTGGTGCCATACTTGTTGGTGTAGCATTGTCCCCAAGTGTGGTTGGTGCCCGGATGGATAGGACATGGTGAGTCATTGGAGATTGTAGTCGGCTCTTTGTTGTTGCCTTGGTTGTTGTTGCGTTGATTATTGTTGTTGTTGTTTTTTTCGATTGTTATTGTTGTTGTTGTTGTTGTTGTTTCGATTGCGATTGCGATTGTTGCGATTATTTCGGTTGTTGCGGTTGTTGCTTCCATTACGGTTGTTACGATTGTTGTTGGCATTGTTGTTGTTGTTTTGAGATGGATTATCTGACGATTTCTTCTTCCGATTTTGTGCGTATTGATAGCGTTCGAATCTCATCATCATTTCAGAGATGGAATCCCTATGGGGAGAGTGGTGTTGCTGGTAGGTGTGTTTCCAATCCTCAGGCATTGATTCAAAGATTAGATTCTTGAACTCTCGATCCTTGATCTCTGCATCCTCAGGTGGATGTCCTGGGAGTAGTGGAAGGATGACATGGTTGTGGAAGTTGACTTGTGCTACGAATTGGTGTACTGTCATGGTGGGTGTCTTCTTGATATTGGAGAGGAATCTTCTGTGGTTTTGATAGGCGTCAAGGTTGTTGTCGAACTTGTAGTTGACGGATTCTTCCACTGTGATTTGGAAGTTATCCACAGTTCTCTGTAGAACATTGGTTGACACATAGCTATTCCACCAGCTACTGTCAGTGTAGTCTCTGAGGAGATCTACAAACTTGTCATAGAGTCTTGGTCCTGTGGTTAGATTGAGCATCTTTTTGGATCGCATGAACTCATTGATGGTAACAAGGATTTGTAGTTTGGTTGATCCTGCAGTAATCAAGGGAATCTTGATCTTGGTTACTTCTTGAACTCCATTAACTTCTTGTGTATTCTTGAAGTCTACTTTGCCGATAAACTCTTGGTCGAAGTCAAACTTGAAAGGGATGATGGAGTAAGACATTGTTTCTCTTGTTCTTTCTGGACAATCTTCGGGATCAGTTGGTTGTACATTAGATGTAGTGGTAATTTTTATTCGCGTAGTTGAAGTAGTCTTTACCGGTAGTAGTAATAAGGTCGAAGCAGTTATTCGACTGTTTAAACAGTGTCGTATGCCTCTAGAAAAAGGTACTGAAATAAGGTTTATGTAATGGTTAAAAACTAAAATTGTGAGCTAGCTCTGTCAACTACTCCGAGGAGCAGTTGGAAGGCTTGTAACAGTAAACAGCCGTTGAGTCGAAATCCAACGTACAGTTTACATAGAAGATTTGGATATGTTCTTCATCCAGTCTTCAATATTGAAGACCGGCTGGTGTGGCGTTGATGCTGATGTCAGATTTCAGATTTTCTTGAATCGTGGGTAATTTCAATCGTGACTGTTTGGAATACCACAGGCATCAAACTAATGACTGAAATAAATACTTCGTAATTACTACGCGTCGGATAACAATTGAGACAGTACGAAAGATACAAATTCTACGGTGCTGTGCTTCTTCTGTCCCTCAGTCAGGGATTGAGGAACGTAACAATGACTCGCTACTAAGAAAAAAATTACTTCTTACTATAGAGAGATTACTGAAAACTCCAAATGACCATCATTGCCTTTATTGTATCCATTGAAAAGGTATCACGGGAAATTATGTTGCGAATCATGTCTGTTAATTTGTGTTCTTATTTTCTGTTAATTTGTGTTAATTTGCGTTGGTACTTGCGAGTCTCAATTGCTATCCGACGCCTAGTATGGTAGCAGGGAAACTTGTAATTGCCATGATTGCGTTCTTATGATGTCCCTCGAATGTAACCCGGGTTGCATTTAACCTGGACTAGTAGTACAATTGGCTACACAATTCTGTGTAGGCACTACTAGTATTATGTTTGGTACCCCATCATCTGTCGAGGTACGCAATTTTTTGTACTACAAAGAGTAGAGTACCAGTTGCATTTTTAATTTTAGTAAAGTTGAACTATTGGTTGATTTGTAGCCCTGTATTTTCCCACAAGGTGCGCAACTTATGCAACTCCCAAATAGTGATTGACTCACTTATTTTGGCTTATCCGACCGGCCATACACAAGCAAATAGAGGCACAGGCTGTGCAGCAAGCAAAGAATCTTGCAGCAATCCGGTGTGCTTGGGCTGTCATGCAAAGAGCAGCTGCAGTTGCAGCAGCAAAAGATGACTCATCTGATGACGACAAGAAACAGGAACCTCCAGAGGAGGAGGAAGAGGAAGAGGAAGAGGAAGAGGACAAGGACAAGGACAAGGACAAGGATGGTGAAGATATTGGCCTAGGTGAGCTAATTGCCTTAGCCTTAGCCTTAGCTGCTGACGACAAGGATGAAGTCCTAGATGATGCCCCTGCCCAAGTCCCCCATCAAACAAGGGGACCGGCCTGAAGGGAACCAGCGCCTGTCCTTCCCAATGATGTGAATGCCCCCACTCAGCTCTTAGGATACCACCAGATCTTGTTAAAGTTGATGTCCTTCATTGCTGGAGGGCGTGAATACGTCATCAACCAGGTGTTCAGCCAAGAAGAGCTAAACACAGTTACTCCATATCACATCTACAAATGGATGTATTTGAAGAAGGTGTATGGGATGGAGGATCCAGGAACAGACAACAACCCAGTTAGTGAAAGATCTAGCACTTTGAAGTATTGAAAGAAAGCTATCTTGTACTTCGGGACTAACACTGCAGCTTAGGATGAAACAAACAAGACAGGCAATCCTACTAGAACCGCCTGAGGCTAAGAAGGAGACCTGGCAGCTTGGCGTCAAAACCTCTGCTGATAGGGCTTTTACCCATGAAGAGTTTGCTCAGATGCTTGAGCTCACTGCTGTTGGAGACAGTCTCCCCAGCCTCTGACACATGACAATGCTCCAATTCCAGCTGCGCTTGATTGCAAGAGGGGATGATACCTCACACATGAAGAAGGCAAACTTGCAGGTGAGTAGAATATATGCTGGCTATCTTATGATTCAGATGAGATGGTCCAAGAACGTGCATGACAAGGGGGATTGCCCATTGCAACTGCTCATGAGAGCTATGGATCACAGGTACTGTATACTACTTGGGCTTGCTATGTACCTTGAGGCATGGCTTGGTAGTGGCACCAGCCGGTTGAGTCAATGGCTGTTTGCTGAGGGTTATACTGATTACAGATCTCCAGTGAAGACTCAGAACAAGGAAGCCGGCAGGTGGAAGTTGGCATACCAAAAGGCTCTTAAGCGCATCATTGAAGGGGATCAGTTTAGACCCCTTGGAAGGGCGCAAAGGCTAGGGACTTATTCAGTTATGAAGTTGACTACAACTATGGCTAGGAGAGGAGGCGCTACTCAAGATGACATTTACTACAGGGCTAGATGGAAGACTAAGAGTATGCAATATTGGTACTTGAATGTGCAGTTGGATTGACCAGATATCAATGCTGGTAGCAAGCTTTGCCATAGGGGCATTTGCTTGTACAAGGAGAAGGATGACAGTGGATTGACCAATGAATGACTCTGTGCTTCAGTAGCTCCTGCAATTTGAGGAACCCTTGGGGACAATGTTGCTGCTATCCTAGCAAAGGCATTGCTTTGGGCTTGTTTTGATCCTGCTGTCACAGACTATGCTCCCCTTGGACTTAAGAAACAGATTGTACAGCAATATGAGTTGCTGCAAGGGAGACTTGAGGAAGGGGTGAACCTTATTCGTAGAGCTAAAATGATTGTTTCCAACATCGATGGAATCATGTGGCTGGATGAGATCCCTGATGGCAAAGAAGAAGATGGTGGAGGGGTGTTTGGTAGAGGGGGGCAGCAGTGGAGCAATGCTATCTATGCCAAGCTATCCACTGTTCAAAGCAATGTAGCAGAGATGAAAAATCAACATATCTCAGAGCTTGCTGAGCTCAAAAGGCAGATTGAAACCCTTACCCAGATGGTTCGAGGGTTGGCAATAGCGCCAACTTGAAGAGTAGGAGGAGTAGGAGCAAGACCATCTGCAAATACCCAGCAAGGGGATCCTGTGGTAGAAAGGTTAGCACTCCTGCATGATAGACCACAAACCATCCAAGCCTTGTAGGATGAGTACCAAAATGGAATAGGAGGGAGGAAGCCGACAAGGGGCTTCACTGCTGCTGTGGAGCACGGACGGGTGAAGTATAAGTATTGCAATCAAAAGATTCTTTGGGGATGTATAGAAAGGCTCCTAGACGGGGGGAATGATGTGAACACAGTCATTGCCAAGATCAAGAGGTGCTATGGAGACTGTACTATGACTCAGCTGATTAGGAAGATGTGCCCAGATGAGAGGCAGGGAGGGCATTACCAGCTTTGTTGAGCAAGGCGCTGTGTTGGTCGATGGTCATTGTTGGTGGATTGTTGAGGAGTGGAGTGTGTTGCCGTTGGATAGCCCCCCCCCCCCCCCTGTTGTTGCTGATAGCAGAGTATTTTGACGTTCAAGTTTTTATGTACCAAGTGTAGGATATGATCAATTGATCAGATTGATCTGTAATGAATTAGCGGTTAGATGTTACATGTAACCAATGGACAATTTCTGTCATATTCACATCCCAGTGGGCTTTTTGCCTTGATCGGTCAATCAGTCAATTGATTGACCGGATCAATCTGTAATGTATTAGCAATTAGATGTTACATATAGTGACCGATGGAAAATTTCTGTCATGATATGAATCAAAATTATTTCTGTGTCTCTATTTTGCCATTTTATTTGCAGTGATCCCACTTGGAAGTTTCTTTGACGCACATCCCAGTGGGCTTTGTGCCTCGATCGATCAATTGATGGATCGGATCAATCCTAACTGTATTAGCGATTAGGTGTTACATGTAACTGATGGACAATCTCTGTCATGATATGAGTCAAAATTATTTCTGTGTCTGTATTTTGCCGTGTTATTTGCAGTGATCTGACTTGGAAGTTTTTTTTAATGCACATCCCAGTGGGTTTTGTGCCTCGCTGATGGGAATCATCTCTTGTTGATGTCGCTGAATGTTTGCGCGCGCATAATGTACTGTACATATAGTTCTACACATTTTTTGTACTGTTTTATTTTGGGTTATGTATTAAAAGAGTGCACTCTCATGGTATCGGTAATCTTACTAGTACGAGTAATCTTATGAGTAATCTTACGAGTAATCTTACCACGAGTAATCTTACGAGTAATCTTACGAGTATTCTTACCAGCATTCTTACCAGTAATCTTACCAGTAATCTTACCAGTAATCTTACTCGTAATAGTGAGTGATTCCCATCAATAACAAAGTAATAAAAGTTTGTGACCAAAGTAATAAATCTATTCACACAGTTCATAGATTTATTAACTATTGAATATAATTTAGCAGTCGTGACTGTCTCTACTTTCAAAACTTTATTAACAGAATAAAAACAGAATAAACTCGAACGGAATCACCAAAATCAAATATTTCAGTCACCCAATGCACGAATCAATCATGCGCACCTTCTATTTTGAAAGCATTAAGTGGTAAAAAAATTCCACTTAGGCCTACAACAGAAACAGGTTGAACTATTTGAACCAAGGCATCAGCATCATTAAAGACCGGATCGATAAGTAAACACTTGGAACCCATATGTGCATTCAAAAGAGTACATCTGAAATGGGCCTCATTTATTCCATATATCACGATCAAGCAAAAGGCCCATTGAATAAAATACTTAACCTCGCCGGCCACCCTGCTTGCCAAAAGAGGCAGGTAGGTGGCGCGGGTAGTGATTAAACGACAGACAGATTCTGAATTCCAAATTTGCTCGCTTTGCATAGTTAATAAAAAATATTCGTGCGTTGAATCTATTCAATCTATTGACTCCCGAATATTGTATTATTACTTTGGTCTTTCATTACTTTATTATTGGTGGGAATCACTCAGTATGTTAATTTAATCAGCCCAGAGCCCAGAGCAGAGATGGTTGCAATTTGCAATTGATTTTACGGAATCATATGTATGTAAAGTATGAAAAGTATGAAGTATCCATTGACTGCCACCGATTTCCATGGATTGCCGCATCTATCAGGTCATGAGCTTTCTTATTCCAAACGTGTCGTTACCGTCCGATGCGCAAACGCGGAACTCCGCAAGCTACCTGCCCTGTACCGTAAATTCCCGTACTAGGGTGACGAGGATCTTGCAGTTGTTCGTCTAAATTGCAGTAAGAACTGGTAGATGCGACACGACACGATACGATACGATACGATACCGGTACGTTGCTACCGGTACACGACAAGACAAGACGAGACACGACAATACGGTACGGTAGTATCAATCATTCCAACATCACCCCGGAGCTGCAAGAACTACCGCGTAGGTACTACTCCTATACGGTAACAATCTCAAACCCAATTCGGTCTTGACTTTTGTTAATTGGACTATCATTGTTGTTGTTATTATTATTATTATTATTTGTACCGTGCCACTCCACGCAACAACATTGACCGCAGCAGCTGCAGGACCCCACCCACAACGAGACCCCACAGCGCCATGACAGCGACCGCCGAGGCCACCAAGGCCATGGAGAATCTGAATCTGACCGTCGAAACAACAGGACCCACCGCTCCCAAGGGGACCGCCAAGCGCGACGCTCTCCGAACGAACGAAATCGCCGTCCAGAAAAAATGGGAGGAAGCCAAGGCCTTCGAGGGGAATCCCGAGCACAACGACGACGGCTCGGAGAAGGAATCCTTTCTGGTGACCTTTCCCTACCCGTACAGCAACGGGCATCTGCACATTGGTCACGCCTTTTCGCTGACCAAGGCGATCTTCCGGGCCCAGTACGAACGGCACCAGGGAAAGAATGTTTTGTTCCCCTTTGCATTTCACTGTACGGGAATGCCAATTCAAGCGGTACGTGCGTCGTGTGTTTCTTTTCGGAATGGAAGGGAAGGGAATGGAATGGAAGCAAGTTCGTGCAACGGAGTACACGCACGTGTTGTCTGTCCGGTCGATTGGTTTCGGTTTGGATTCCCTTTCTTCTGTTTCATTTCTTTTGTCAATCGCAGCTTCACGACTCAACACCTCGCTTTCGCTCTTGTCGCTTCTCAATGACGAACGAACCGATCGGATATTGAATGGGGGATCGGTGGAACGTTACGAACGAAACGGAACAAAACGAAATGCAACGGCATGACACGACACGACACGACACGACACAAACCAATGATGATACACAACGAAACCATGAATTTGTGAATGATTCTGTTGTAACCATTCCGCAATTGCAATTGCAATTGCAATTGCAACCGCAAACACAAACACTGCTCGCTTACCAACTTAAAAAAAACAGGCCGCTAACAAACTCAAGACCGAAATCGAATCCTTCGGTATCCCACCCCAATTCCCAGAGGACGATCCGGAAGTCCGCGCCAAGATGGAAGCCGATATGGCCGCAGCTGCAGCCGCCAAGGCCGCGGCAGCCGCCCCCGACGCCAAGGCAAAGGGCGGAAAGACCAAGCTGGTCCAAAAGACGGGCAAGGGGATCGTTCGCCAGTGGAACATTCTTGCCAAGATGGTCCCTATCGAGGAGATCCCCCAGTTTGTTGATCCCTACCACTGGCTCAAGTACTTCCCACCCATTGGCGTTGAGCACCTCCGCAACTTTGGAGCCGGTGTGGACTGGAGAAGAGCCTTTATCACCACGGCGGTCAATCCCTACTACGACGCCTTTATCCGATGGCAGTTCGAGACCCTCCGCAAAAAGAACAAGATTCTCTTTGGAAAACGCAACAACGTCTTTTCCCTGGTCGACGGGCAGGTCTGTGCCGATCACGATCGGTCCGAGGGAGAAGGAGTTCGGACCCCAGGAGTACGTACTGATCAAGCTCCAGGTCCTTCCGGTCGAAGAAGAGGGTCCCCGTCACGAAAAGATGGCAAAGCTCCTCGAACGAGCTGGAGACACCAAGATCTACATGGTCCCGGCCACCCTCCGTCCCGAAACCATGTACGGACAGACCAACTGCTTCGTCCTTCCGGAGGGAGAGTACGGAGCCTACACCATTGACGCAACCGGAGAAATCTTCATCATGAGCGCCCGATCGGCGCGCGGATTGTCCTGCCAGGTCTACGAGGACAACCAGGGCTACACGAAGGAATTCGGAAAGATCGAGTGCCTCGAAACATTCAAGGGAGAAGAATTGCTCGGACTCCCGGTCAAGGCACCCCTCGCAAAGTACGAAAAGGTTTACACCCTCCCCCTCCTCACCATTAGCATGTTCAAGGGAACCGGCGTCGTCACATCGGTGCCCAGCGACGCTCCCGACGATTACGTATCGCTCAAGGCGCTCCAGGACAAGCCAGACTTCCGCGCCAAGTACGGAATCACCGACGAGATGGTCCTACCCTACGATATCGTGCCCATTATTTCCATCGAGGGATACGGTGAGGCCTCTGCCGAGTTCATGTGCAAGAAACTCAAGATCAAGTCGCCCAACGACAAGGCCAAGCTCACGCAGGCCAAGGACGAGACCTACCTGAAGGGATTCACCATTGGGGTCATGTCCGTCGGTCCCTACTCCGGAAAGAAGGTCAGCGAGGCCAAGCCGATCATCAAGCAAGAAATGATCGATGCGGGACAGGCCTGCCTCTACTTCGAACCGGAATCCCGGGTCGTCAGCCGAACCAACGACGAGTGCGTCGTGGCCGCTACCGATCAGTGGTACCTGGCCTACGGAGAAGAATCCTGGTCCGAGGCCGTCAAGAAACACGTCCTGGGAGATTCCTTCAATGCCTACGACCCAAGCGCTTTGGCACGGTACGAATACACAATCGGATGGCTCAAGGAATGGGCCTGCACAAGGCAGTTTGGTCTCGGAACGTACCTGCCCTGGGATCCGGTCTGGGTGATCGAATCCCTATCGGACAGTACCATCTACATGGCCTACTACACCATTGCCAACCACCTGCAGGGACTCAACAACCTCAACGGAGACCCCAGCAAATCGCCGGAACAGATCGACCCCAAGGACTTGTCCGCCGAGGTTTTTGACTACATCTACCTCAATAAAGCCTATCCCGAGGGATGCAACATTCCGGAAGACAAGCTTCGATCGATGCGCGACGAATTCCGATACTGGTATCCAATGACCCTCCGTGTAAGTGCCAAAGATCTGATCCCCAACCACTTGACCATGGCCCTCTTCAACCACGCCGCCATTTGGGAAGACGAACCGGAGATCTGGCCCAAGGGATACTACTGCAACGGACACGTCCTTGTCGACGCTGAGAAAATGTCCAAGTCCAAGGGCAACTTTTTGATGATGAACGACACCGTCGAAAAATACAGTGCAGATGCCACACGCTTTGCCTGCGCCGATGCCGGAGATTCCCTCGATGACGCAAACTTTAGCCGGGAAACCGCCGACTCGGCCATCGTCTCACTATCTAACGAGGAAACCTGGATCGAGGAGACCCTGGCCAGCTCGGACCTCCGCACCGGCGACGAGTTGAATTTCATGGACAAGATCCTGATCAACGACACCAACCGTCTCATCGCGGCCTGTGGGGATGCCTTTGCGGCCATGCAATTCCGCGAGGGATTGCAAAAAGGATGGTTCGAGATGCTCCTAGCCCGAAGCGAGTACCGCAGCTGGTGCAGCGATAGTTCGGTTCCCATGCACAAGGCGGTGATTACCAAGTGGATCGAGGCGCTGATCGTCCTCATTTGCCCCATTTGCCCGCACTGGGCCGAAAGCCTGTGGACCAAAATTGGAAAGGAGGGCCTTGCCGTGAAGGCCCCCTGGCCCACCGCCGACGCCGAGGACAAGCTCTTGACCCGGCAAGCCAAATTTCTCCACGACAGCCTCAAAAAGTTCCGGGGCATCGTCGGCAAGGCAAAGAAGGGATGGACCAAGGCCTCGATCGTGGTCACCAAGTCCTATCCGGAATGGAAAGAGAACGTCCTCAAATTCATGCAGGAAGAATATTCGGACGACGTCGGATTTGACTCGAAAACTTTCATGAAGACATTGAAGCAATGGAGCGGCAAAAACGTCTCCGACAAGAAAATGATCAAGGACGTCATGCAGTTTGGATCGTTCGTCAAGGACGAATCCAACGAAGTCGGACGGGTCGCTATGGATTTGGAACTCCCCTTTGACCAGACTGCCATCTTGGAGATCAGCCTGACATACCTCAAATCTCAACTTAACCTTCCTGAGCTGGACATTGTCGACCCGGAGACAGCCGAGGACATTCCGGAACGAATTGCCGGAATGGTATCACCCGGTAGACCCCATTTGTGGATTAGATGAGAAGCGCGACAAGGTCCCATCAATGCCGAAAAATCCCTTAGAATTCGCATGTGTACCATGTTCGAAGCCAATTAATTTAAGAATTGAATTATATCAAAAAGCACGTATTGAGACGTTGAGCGTGTAATGCTTGCCAAAAGTAGCGTCATCTACGTATAGTTAAAGGTCGATGTTTACAAACAATATTGATTTTCTACGTAATCATATTGACCGAAGCATAAAGTCTACCTTAGCGTGTTACAAAGGTACCATGGCGAACCAGTTTGATAACTATCAGATGGACTTCTCTTTCTTTTAGAACCACCTATTACTAACTGTACAACTGCAATGCGCATCGCTTGAAGGCAATCGCTTGAAGGCAATCGCTTTATACAAGATCGAAAAGTTTAGCAAGCTCCTCCTGATGAAACCTTGTTTTTATACAATGTTGTTGATTGTTTTGTAGAAGGAATGCTAGGTTTCACATGTTAGTGAGGATTAAGAAAGTCTTGCTCCAAAACCGGTATGCTCCAAAACCGTTTTTAAAATCCCCCATTGTATCGTACGGGCTACACTAGTTGGCCCGTTTTGAATTTGTGTCGACGAACGAAAGCCTTGAGATTATCTTCCGAACTCGATCAGCATCGACTTCTGTGTTCATGAATCCAACTGTGTGGAATGAAGCAAATCCATCTCAATTCAGCATCGAACAATTATTTCTTTGAAAAACTAAAACTAAAACTAAATACGAAGTACTTCGTAATATGTCAGTCTCTTTATCTGAGTGGCATACAGTATTTGATTTCCATACGACTCTACTACTCTAACAAATTAGGTTTCCCTGAAGACATGAGACGAGCTGAGATAAAGTCCGTTGTTTGAAAATGTTCCATAGTCGCAATGTCAGGAATTCGCATACCAGTAGACACTGCTCTATCATCGTCAAACCAGTCTGACAGGTGGGGAACGACGACGTCGGAGGCGCGGGATGCATAGACTAATCCCATGCATTTTCTACTTCCCCATCAGGTGTCCAAAAGATTCATCCTCCGCAGCATTGTTATTGTTTATCACATGTCCAGATAGTCTGCGGAATCACAACACCATCGTGCGACGAGAACGGGTAATCCGATTCGCGGTTCAAAGGATCCGTTCCTTCCGCCACTCACGGAAGCACAGCAACACAGGTGATGGAATCCATTCCGACACTCGCACGCCCCACTCGTCGAAATGCCCCGCCCGCCTCTTCCGGATCGCTTCGGACAAAAGTTTCGATGGACGCGGCGTGGCTCTCGTCGCCGTGCGGGCTCGGGTCGGATCCCACCACCAGCCTCGTTGGAGATCCCGATGCGTTCCGGTCCGAACGGACTCCCACAAAATGTCGCACGGGACCAAGGCAGTCCAGGCTTTGCTTCGGTACCAGCTTGGCACCGCCGTGTTCGATGGAGAAAATCCGAACGTCCGAAGTGGCCCAGCTTCCCCTCGAAACCAGGGGGATGCCACGGTTCGACACCCAGAGCTCGGTGTTGGTGACCAAGAGTTCCGCCGACGCGTGGATTGCGGCGCCCGTGGCCTTGGCCGCAAAGTAGTCCGGGTCGATGGCGGGGATTTCTTGCAGGCAGTCCCCGCAAATCCGACCCGTAACCGGCTGGATCTCGTAGACCTGGATCACGGTGTTGAATTCGAGCAGCAGATAGGCGTACCGTCCGTTGGGATGGACCACGCACCGCCGTATCCGGTAGTCGGCCAATCCTATCACCCAGGGTCCCATCAGGATCCGCGTGAGCCAGCCCGACGGCGGTGTGATATGGGTCACCTTGTGATAGGAAACCGGCTCGGTGGAAATCGGCATCCCGATGGAATCGACCGCAAACGTCCAGACTCGGCCTTGGTGAGAAGTATCGGAGACCAAGAGGTAATGGCACACATCCTTATCGTTGTCGATAACATCCAATTTGGTATCCTCAGCACTGTCCGTGTCGCTTGTGTCAGTGGAACCCCTAACGAGCACGGGGCGGGGATTGTAGGTCACGTGGTGCACCGAGGGCAGGGGATTCGGAAATCGCGTCGTTCGCGTTCCGTGACGGACCTCCGGAAGCACCACGACCCGCTGTGGCTCGTCGAGGGCGGCGTCTTTGCTGCAATCGAAAAAGGAGAGGCTTCCGTCCAGGTAGTGTCCGATGCAGAGGGTCGACGGGGGCTTGGAATGCTCCCGGACGAAATCCGGAGAAAAGGTTGCGTGCGATGCCTGGAGTCCCCGGGTAGCAACGCTCCCAAGTTTTTGGAGCCGGCCCCGCTCCACTTCCACTTCCGCGTTGCCATCGCCACCGCCACCGCCACCGCCACCGCTCCCGTGATTTCGGACGCCGAGAATGCGATAGGTGGTCACCACCGCCGAGGACGTGCTTCCAAAGGATGTAAAGACGTAGAGCAAAGAAAACGTTGGGTGTCGCTCGATCCATTCGGTCGCGGCCTTTGGCACGCTCCGACGAGAAGTCCACCATCCCCAGCCCAACCACGAGCGCTCCTTGTTCGTTTTGCCATCGCCATTGTCGATGACGTTTTCGATGTCGCAGTTTTCGGAAGAGGATTCTGAGACGGGTCGTGGCTGGACGATCGGGTTAATATCTTGGATGGTGCGAACCCACTCCCCGGTATTGTTTTCTACCTCGATTGCCTTCAATCGGTTTGCGTTCGTAGCGACATACACGATGGGCATGGTGGTGGCTTGTGGATTCTCGCGTTCTCTTTCTCGATGTGTGTCTATGGGCCATGTGGCTTCGTCAGATTATATTCCTGCTCTCTGAGCTTTGGCTAATTCTGTTTGCAAGGTTACCAACCGGAATCGCTAGAGCATAGGACCATCGTTTCATTAGATTTAGCGAGATACACTCGATGGATTGATTTCTGTGTGACGGTGATTTGCGAATGAATGATGAAGGAATTCTTCAATGCAGTTACGTACCGTACGACGAACTGTTACGGGAGAAGTCAAATTTTTGTTGAAAAGATACCTTCCCTGTAAAGTGTACAGTTGTACCGGTACGATACGTGTCTTAGATGTAAGTCACGCAAGAATCGAGTCTTTAGACAGGACATGGTAACCCCGTCATTTTGAACTGTCAATAGAAATCACCGGTACGAAGTACTCGTACCGGTACGTACCGTACCGGGTATTACCCTGGTATTACTTCGTACGAGTAATCTTCCTCCGTAAGTAGTAGGCTTTTTAGTCGAAACGAAGTTGTTGTTCCTCTATTTATTATTTAAGGCAGCATCCTATCGTAATTACGGTACAGTGCTCGTAGTACAAAGTACTTCGTACTTCGTAGATAATACTACCGTACGGTAGATCCTGACCGGGTTCACTCTGCAACGAGCCGTGACACTCTTGGGTGATCCATTGGGGACAATACTACCAGCATCCTGAGGGAGAAATTGCAGGAAGAACGAGCAACAACAGAACCGAAGTTGTGGACAGACAACACCAGAGATTGAAATCTTGGCGGCGAATTCTACGAGCTTGATGCACTACTAAAAGAAGAACGGATTCCGTCGTCGCAGGAGAAGATCCACAGCAACATGGCGTCCGATGGAGGCACGGCAACTACCACCGCGGCTCCCGCCGACAGCAATAACAACGAAGAATCGGAACCTATCGAGTACAACCCCCGATGGATGGGGTACTTCTGTATCCTCATGTTCTCGCTGATCAATTTCACGGCCATTTCCAACGTCCCGGGGGATTTGCTCAAGAACGAATGGTCCTCCAGCATGATCTTTGGCGTCCTGACATTTATCCTGTCCTTCATGATTCTGATCCTCGACCGATGCCAGAGCAAGCTCGGGGGATGCCTGAGTTTCAACTACACCAAGTGCAAGGGTGGATACCTGGAGGGCTCCTTTCTGGGATTCTGGATGGTGTGGTGGATCGTGGGGGTCGCATACATTACCCGCCCCGGTGGCATCGCCTACACGGTCAGCAACATTTACTTCAGCGCCTGGTTTGCTCTAGCGTCCTGCATCTATACCTTTAACGAGTGGAGCGCATCGAAGGACATTTTATCGATCGAGGAAATCGTATCGGTGTCCTTTACGCTGCGATATTGGTGGATTCATTTCGTGGCTTCGTTTGTCGTCTTTTTGAGTTCCACCATTCTGGTAAGAAGCTGAAACCAAAGAGCGAGAGCGATTCGATGGTACTGTCGAGGGAGGATCCCGGGTCTGGACATGGAACGAACGTATTGCGAAAGGAACGTATCTCTCACTAGAGTGATGTTCTGGTTGTGTCGTGTTGTGTTGTGTTGTGTTCCTCACTTTCTAAATTCGAAAACAGGAGGTTCAATTGGGTCGTTACCGCGACCAAAGCTTTATCAACGAGGCACAAGATGCACTGTTTGGGATATTGATGGGATTGCTATCGCTGGCCGTATCGTTGTTTTTCATACTGGTACACTACGATTTTATCACCTGTGTTGAGGAGGGGGGATGGTCGGAACTCTTTTCCACAGTGTTGTTGATCTTTGTGTGGATCATTGCACTGTCCATCTTGTGAGTGTTTTATGTTGCAACGATTCTGCTATTACTTCGTATTTGTGTGCGGCCCTTGCTGGGTTTGTGTCGGAACAGGACCTCTGCGTGTGGAAAATTATTATTGAACTCATCGTGATTTTTTATCACTTTGCGCTGGATTTATGGTTTGCTCCATCTCTCTTTTTCATTTATGTCTTTGGCAGTACAAGTAGCGGTAAGAACGTTTCCTATGCTAGCAAGTGGCTTCTTTCTCGACGCAAATTGAATCCTAACCGAGACTCGTTTGTTTTACCTCCGTATATTCCACGTTCGATATCGATGTATCCCTCGGACGATTGCTTCACACGACGAACCCAAACGCAGGTGGCATCGCCTCGACCATTTCCGGATTCGATTGCTTGCCATTCTTTCAGTACGAAACGGGCATTACCGAGATCGTAAAGATTCACAACTGCACCATCACCCAAAACGGGGTTGTCGCGCCGTGCAGATTTGCCCGGTACATGCCAGGTTCCAATCTCTATTGCGCCTGCTGGGCGTGCATGCTTTCGTCCATCGCCATCGCCTTCAAGTGGAAGGCTGCTAAGGCTCTCAAGTTTGCCGAATCCCAGGCGGAGCGGCAGCAAAAGGAACGCGACAATGTGGGCGTCGACGAATTCGAGGGTGTCGATGATGATGACGATGATGATGACGATAACGATAACGATGACAATCGCCAATAATAACGAGCAGGCATGCTCACAAAACAGCTCTTGTTCTATCGACCAAAATATGTAGAAGTAGGTCGAAAACAAATGCGAGTTTGGTATCTAAGGCTTATCAATACAAAGAGCTTGGGTGTCGTGTCACGTGTAGGCTGGTTTATAATTATGCAGTTATTGTAAGAGTGTGTGCAATGTGTCCCCTATGGCTAGATTCGTAGCGAGTGTGATTGTTATTTATTGTTGACTCTGACTTTTGGAGAACTTTGGGATGCAGTTCAATAGCATCTTTCGTGTCTTTGCTGATTGTCGGTTTGCACTTACGAGCTGTTCGAGACCTTCTCGAACCTCGATACGGGAGAACCGAATGCGCTGGCTATTGGACGTCCACAAAGTAATACTTTTTTCTGTGTCATTCACCGTGGAGGTGAAATCGTGGCTTGTAGATATGGGTAGGTGTTGTAGCAATCGGTCATCAATGAAGGACTCTCGAATGAGTTTGAAGATGTTGTCGCTACTGGCATCTGCGTCGTCTTGCGCCAGAAGCGCGATCATTTCGTCGCACACCGGATCCGATTCGTCAGTAGTGTGAAGTGGCTCCATGTCCGTGGTACTTTCCTCGAGAACATTTCGTTCCGAATGTTTCGTAGTCGTGGATGGCGTTGTAGAGTCGATGGAGGCTTCGCCTGTACCGTCGTTCAAAATAGTGCCTATCCAGTCGAAGACATGGTCGTTTTCGGACGAGGAAACAAATGCCTCAGAAATATCAGAATCGTGGAGACTAGAAGATCCGATGGCATCATGCGAGAAGTCTGTCTCATCGACCTCGTCGATCCATGAAACTTTCTTCTTCTTTCTCTTCGTATTGTAATCAATATCCCTATCCGAGTCGGAGAATGAAACTTTGCGCTTCAGGATTAGTGATGAATCGGTCTCGAATGTATCACTATCAAGTAAGGATTGGGTGGGGGATAGGAGATTGGTCTCTTGAATCATTTTTTGGTTTTCAATTGTGTGTTACAGATTTTGTCTGATCGATTTTGTGAGCGTTTTTTGTAACAAAACGAACTCAGTCTCAAAACGAGGGACTTGCTTTGTGCTCAGGTGGACTTTGTTCATATTTTTTCACTAGGTTCTCAAATGAATCTTGACTGGGTCATGCTTAGTATTGTATTGTACAGTACGAGTACTCTTACTTGTACGGCATTCAAAAACTTGATACTTTCAATCGAATCATCGTGCCCACACAACATCAGTCCTGTTTATTGCCTAAATGTTCTGCTAAATGCGTGTTTCAAAAAGTCAAGGTTAAGTAAAAATGAAATTCCGATCTCTACGGCGATCGTAAAAGTGTTCCTCGGGTCTTGACATCGATTATCATGATATTTAGAACTGATATTTTAAGCTAATTTCATAAAGTGACTAGGATAGCAATGACACCGTCCGTCATCCTCCGTTCCTACTACGGATTTCAAATCAAGACTGTTTACAGCAGAAGAAAGGAAACACAAGTACAGTAAGATTACCGTACAAGTTTAGTAGACATTTCTTTGTGAACTGAACCTTACGGTACGAAGGACGGATGTCCTCGATTGCCACTCCTATGATTCATGAGTTCGTGCGAGAATACCAAACCCGCCGAACTATACATGCCTATCGTACTTCAATGTCTCATTTTTTCACTTCGTTAGAAATTGTGGGCCAGCTGCCGCGATGCATCAAAGCAGCTCAGGCCATCTCGTCGCGCTAAGCAACATTTTTGAAAGAAGGGTTGTGGCCAGAAAACCTGAAAGACTACTCACAAGAAGGGATCTAGGAAGAAAATCGGTATAGAATGCTTATGCCCTTTTCGCAAGAAGCTTGAACTTCAGGTCGATGAAGATAGTTTTACCCCAAACCACCTCCATTTAAGGCGATGAAAGAAGGATAATCCGTCTACTGTTAATCGGATAAAAAATCTTTATGCTCAGCCAGATTTGATGCAACGAAGCATTTTACTTTAACAGACTTTACTTACTGTAATTATAACTATTCCAAATTATTCGATGCACTGCATTATTCAATATGGATATGTTTGGTAAGTATTCTAGCAACAAATAAAAGAGACAACTCATACTCATCTCATGGTATGACGTGTCTCGTAAATTAAGCAGTACAATCTGCTTCTCGTTTCAATGCCGATGCAATGCCGATGCAATGCCGATGCAATACTTCCCTCCTCGTTTCTGCGTGGGCCGCTTCACGACAGAGTCACTGCAGAACAAACATATATTGGTTTGATCATACTTGCTTTGTCTTAATATCTGTATCCATCATTGCTGCACAAAATTCTTCGAAATCTATTTCCCCATTCAGATCAATATCAGCCTTGTCCGCCTATAATTCCGTAATGATTGACAACGAGGGGGGAAATAGCATTAGCAACATCATCGAGGGACTGCATTGTGGTATTTCGCAACAAAACTCGTACACATAGGATGCAAGGTTTGACAAACACAGATCATACAGGAGTCAAGTTGTAGTCATGGCACTTACCCATCCCGAGATCATGTCCTCGTCGAGGCCGGGTGTCTCCCGTAGCACGGTAATGGCTTCCGAGAGCTGCAGAACGCCGTCGTGGTTGATGTCCATGCTATCGAATATTTTTCGAAGCGTTTCTCGGGCAGCTTGTTCGTCGTCCGTCGGTATTTTTCCAAACTTTTGAAAGATGCACCCCCGCACGTGCTCGTTGCTGATGGCCAGTTTCGTTTCGTCCGCAACGTCGGCACCGCCGCCACCATCGTTGCTTCCACCGATGTGGCTTCCGAGATCGAAGCTTGCTGGCAACGGCTTTGCCATGACGCGTTGAAATTCGTCCAGATCGATTCCCCCGCTGCCGTCCTCGTCGATACTGGAAAAAATATCGTCGATCATGTACTGTTTGATCTTGGTGCTGCTGCTGCTACTGCTACCATCCCCGTTCACAACGGACGAGTTTCCCATCATGCATCGTTTCAACTCGTCCAGCGAGACGGTCCCGTCTCCATTCAGGTCCATCGACCGGAAGATGGCTTCGGAGTCGTTCAGAGACAGGCTCTGGCTCCGCGCTAGCACCGGGCGCCGGAGCTTGGGTGGCTGCTGTGGCGGCGGCTGCTGCTGCTGCGTCTCGCGCGCGGATCGATCGTTGCCGCTGCTGCTGTTGTTGGTGCGCCACCACCGGCCCCCAGAATTTCTCTAGGATTGCGGCGCGAAACCTGCGCCTCCAGAATTGCTTGAGCCGGGAATGGTGACCGAGGTTGTGCGTGGTTGCGGTGCGTCCCAGAATCCAAGGGTGCTCACAGAATTCTAACGACGTCATGCGCTGGTCCGAGAGGGGGTGCAAGAGCCTCTTCATCAGTTCCACGGATGAAGGACTCAGCCCCTCCGTCCGGTGATCAAAGACGTGCGTTTCGAGGTACTGGTCGTGGTCGGTTCGGCAACCCTCGTCGTTATCGTTATCGTTATGGTTATCGTTATCGTTATGGTTATCGTTATCCGTGCAGGTAACCGAAACATCGAGGGACACGAGGCTCTTGGCAATGGCCCGGGAGATTGCCGCATCCGACGCCTGGTTGGTCCGATCGAAGGGGTGGGTCCCCGTCAGCACCGTGTAGACGATGACCCCCGCGGCAAACATGTCCCCCTCGGGGGTGGGATGATACGGGGGTGAGTGGCCACCGCCGGGCGCTATCAGGCACTCGGGTGGCGAGTACGCCACCGTCCGGTGGGTGGGCAAAAACCTTCCTGCAGAGTCGCTATCGCTGTCGTTGTCGTTGTCGTTGCCATTGTCGTTATCGCTTTCGCTGTTTTCGGGAATCGACCCCCCGAAGTCGACAATCTTGAGGCAGCCTTGCCGGTCCCCCATGAGGAGGTTTTCGGGCTTGAGGTCCGCGTGGACGTATCCCTTGGAGTGGATGTACCGCAGTCCGTCGGCGAACTGGCGGAGGAATAGTGCCGCCTGTTGCTCCGAGAAGGGTCCCCTCTCGCAGAGCTGCTCGAAGAGTTCCCCTCCCCCTACGAATTCCATGGCCAGGTAGCTGTGAAAGTGATCCCGCATGGGCGGGTGGTACAATCGGCAGACGTGGAGGATGTCCCGGATCGGACAGGGCCGCCATGGCCGAGACCTCCCGGCGGAGACTCTCCTCGTGGTCACCGTAGCGGTCGATGGGAATTTTCTTGAGTGCCACGGTGACGCCATCGCGGCGACGGACAGCCCTAAAGACCTCGCCAAATCCGCCCTTCCCGATCGATTCCTGGATGTCAAAGAGATCCTGGATCCTCTTGGGGCGGACTTTCTTGGTGGCGATGCAGCTTTTGTAGCTGTGGCTTGATTGTTGCGGTGGCGGTGAATGGGCGACGGGACTCGAAGAAGCGTCGCTCAGGTCGCCGTTCGCTTCCAAGCTGATTTTTATCCGTAGCTTTTTGCGAGGAGATGGTAGGCATTCGCTTGAATCATCCATGGTATCGTAGTCGTATCGTATCGTATTCGTGCTGCCGAAGTGTACCGGTATGTTCGAGTCGATTCGTTTTTCAATGGAAGAGGATGGTGTTGTGTTATGACGAAGATCAGTGGATGGATGGTTTCCTTTGATTTGAATTGTGCATGAAAGATACGAGTGTCACTTCCTAAGATTTCGTTGCATTGGCGTTCTCCATTCGACGGTGTAGTACATGGCGTTGCATCATATTATGGAAAAACAATAGAAACACAAGACCCAAATCAAGGGATGATTCGGTATGTTTCGTAGGTCACATACGAAAAAATACGAACACACATACGCATACCGGTATACGATAACTACAAACACACACATGCAGTAAAGACACATTGGAACCTGCATGTCACATACGTACAGGTAATCTTACGTTCAACGAAGTTAAGCGAGTTAAAAATACTTGCGACAGAATTCGCGGTTCTTTTGTGTCCAAATCGGCTTCGGAATGGCGCCTCCAAGAGCCCAAGACCTACGTACAACGAAAACCCAAGTCATAATAGCTGAAAAGTGCCAACTATTATTGCGCAGGATGTCAGAGCACATACAACGCGATAATGTTTTGATTTTAAGGAGTGTGAAAGTCACGTTTGAATCGAATCTTGGTCCTGGATGGAAAAAGCGAATCCGAGACGAACCTGTGAAGACTCTGAGGGCTAATCACCGGTTACCAACTATGTTGCTACAGTATGAGTATAGTAGAAGTACCATAGAATATGTCACGAGTACGGTACCAGAAGAGAAAATGTGAGGAGTGAGGAACCATTATTGACCCATCCGATCCAATCGAACTCCATGGCACAACAGAGACCCAGCCGGCGCGGAACAGTGAATTTTCAAAAAATGACACTTCGAACAATGCCATGTGTCGCATGTTTCCGGAACGCCACATGTCATTTTCTACCGCTCGGTACGTCACCACACATTTGCTATAAATTACGACGGCTTGCTCACCTCACTCATGTAACATGGTAGTCGAACTCGAATTACTTAAGGGACGTAACTTGTGGTATGGTACTACGTAGCAGTGCCGTACGAACGCTAGCTCGTAATTACTCGTTCTCGTAACACACTCGGGTTTTTTGTTTGGTTTGGTTTTGCGAAAGAATACGACAAGAATCGCTTCCGAGTTGTGTTGCGAGCCTCTCGAGAAGTACAAGTTCTCGTATTCGTACCGGTACGGTATCTTACCGGTACCTTCTTACTGTACCGTATTGTCGTTGATCGACCATTATTTACTGTAAGAAGAAGTTCTCCTCCTCCTCCTACTACTCGTCTCCATCGATACCGATTGCTACTCGGCTTAATATCCAATACACGAAGTTGCATCCCCCTCATTCCACCATGGAAACCATCACTTACGCCAACAAAAACTTTGACGATCTGTGTCTCCACGACTTGTTCATCGAACAAGCCAAGGCCACCCCGGACGCGATCGCCCTCGTCGACTACAACTCGTCGTACGGCGATAGCGGAACTTCCGGCAAACCCAACGAGGGAACGATCCAGCTAACCTACCGCGAGATCGATGAAATCACCGACTGCTCTTGCCGTGAAACTCATCGAGGACTACGGAGTCGGCCCCGATGCCGTCGTCGGCGTCTTGCTCCCCCGGTGTGCCCAGTACGTCGTGGCCTACATTGCCATTCTCAAGGCGGGAGGTGCGTACATGCCCCTGGAGCTGGTCTATCCCAAGCCCCTCTTGGAACGTGCCGTCCGGGAAACCAATGCCAAGCTGGTCTTCACGAACGACACCTACGCCAACCGCATCTACGATCCCTCGCTGGTCCTGAAGCTCGGTGGGGAGGCTCCCTTTTTCGAGGACGCCAAGGCCGGAGACCGCCCGTCGTATCCTCCCCCCTCGTACGTGGCTCCCAATGCGGACCACTTGGCCTTTTGCGTCATGAGTTCAGGGACCACCGGAACCCCCAAGGGGATTTGCCAGATCCACCGGGCCGCCGTCCATTCCTATCTCGACCGGATCGTCCGTTATCCTTTTCACCAGAATCCGGAGACGGGCGCCGTGGAGGATCGCGCCGGAGCCGGGGTCTTTTTCGTGTGGGAATTGATGCGGCCCCTCCTCAAGGGAGCCACCACCGTGATCATTCCCGATCACGTCCTCTTTGATCCGGACGCCGTCACCAAATTCGTCCGAGACCGGGAGATCACACGCATCCTCTGGACTCCCAGCTTGCTGCAGCTCATTCTGGACACGCTCTCCCCGGAGGACGTCAAGGAGCGCCTGGCCGGTCTCCGGTACCTTTGGCTCTGCGGAGAAGTCGTCAGCCGGGACCTGGCGGTCGGCTTTTCCACCCTGCTGCCGAACGTGGAATTGATGAACCTCTACAGCATTTCCGAGTGTCACGACGTCAGCATCGGCGATCTCAAGCGAGAGCTCGGGCCCAGCGAAAACGGCGAGGGCGAGGGCGAGGTCCGCAAGTACGCCACCTGCGGAAAGGCCATTCCGGGGGTCAAGTTCTACATCGTCGACCTCGAACAAAACGACGATCACGAAGCGACCACCAAGAACGGAGTCATGCAACTGGTGCCGGAGGGGGGAACCGGCGAGGTCTACGTCGGTGGACCGGTCGTCGGGCGTGGATACCTCAACATGCCCGAGAAGACCGCCGATCGATTCGTCGACAATCCCTTTGAGGATCCCGAGGGCAATGCTCCTCGCTTGTACCGAACCGGAGATCTCGGGCGGGTGCTACCGGATTCCAAGGAGCTCGAAATCCTGGGACGCTGCGATTTCATGGTCAAGATCCGGGGATATTCCGTCGTGCTGGGAGCCATCGAAACGGCCCTGGCCAAGCACCCCAAGCTGTCCAGCGCCGTCGTGCTGGCGGTGGGAGGAGAGGGATCACGGGACAAGAAACTCGTGGCCTACGTCGTTCCGGCCTCCTGGGAGGATCCTCCGTCGGCCTCGAGCGTCCGACAATTCCTAAAGGAGCACGTCCCTCCCTACGCCATTCCCTCGACCTTTTGTGTCATTGATGCCCTGCCGGTGGCGGCAACGGCCGCCGGAAAGCTCGATCGAAAGAAGCTTCCCGCCCACGAAACGGCACGCCGGCTCCGGGCCTTTTCGGTCGCCGATGATGTCGAGGACGGGGCCGGCGAAAGCGCCAATGCTGCTGCTAATTCGCGCATGGGACCCGAAAACGACACCGAACGGGGAATTATTGAGATCTGGAGCAAGCTCTTGGATCTGTCGGCCGATGAATTGAGCGTCGTCGACTCCTTCTTTGAGGTGGGAGGCCACTCGTTGTTGGCCACCAGAATGGTCAAGATGATCAACGAACGATTCTCCGGGGACCTATCTATCATCACGGTCATGGAAGCCCCCACCGTTCGCGACATTTCCAATGCCATCCTCAACGAGGGAAGCGGTGACGCCGGGTCGAGCGCCAATGCCATCGATATGCAAGCCGAGGCCCTGGCGCTGGATCCCTCCATCTACCCCTTCCCCACGCGAAAGGGCGAAACCATGTCTCGATTCCGCATCGAATCGAGCGCCCTGTTGAAGCCACGGGTCGTCTTTTTGACGGGTGGTACCGGATACCTAGGATCGCACATCATGTCCGAGTTGCTGCAGATTCCCGGAATCACCACCGTTTGCTTGGCCCGTGCCAAGGACGACGAGTCCGCCAAGCAGCGACTCCTAAACACCATGGACAAGTACCAATTGCGAACGAGCACGACCCAAGCCATCTTGTCCGCCGGCGACGCCACGGATGAAGATGCCGCCGCCGAAGTCATGAACTCTCGGTTGATTGCCGTTGCTGGAGACCTGTCCAAACCCCTCCTCGGAATGGACGAGTTGCAGTTCAAATCGCTGGCCCTCGAAATCGACTCGATCATCCATTGCGGTGCCGAAGTCAACCTTATCAAACCCTACTCCTCCCTCAAGGAATCCAATGTTCTCGGGACACAGGAAGTCCTGCGGTTGGCCACGACCAACGGGTTCATCAAGACCAAGGTCAAGCCCGTTCACTACATCAGTACCAACGGTATCTTCCCCGTGGATGCCAAGGCGTACTTCTCCGAAACCGAGCTGGAACAAGAACAAGAACGCACCACCATTCATCTCAAGGAGGACGTCGATCTCGATCGTTTCAGCCCCTTCTTGTCGGAGGGATACGCCATGACCAAGTGGGTGGCGGAACGAATGTGCGCGGTAGGCCGAGTTGCGTGGTCTTCCGGTGAGCGTATTGCGACCCGGAAACATGGCCGGAAGCAGCATCACGGGGATTTCCAATCCCCGACGATCTCAACTACTTGTTGATCGATGGAATCCTCCGGGCCGGTTGCGCTCCGCTGGCTGATACCAACTACGCCCTCGATCTCACTCCGGTGGACTTTGCCGCCAAGGCCGTAACGCAGCTCGCCGCTCAGAGCCCCCAGCTGGCCATTGGTCAGCGCATGCACCTGCAATCTCCCCACAAGCCCGTCCCTCTCGGAACGGTAGTCCAATGGTTGAACACGAAGCGGGGCGAGCCCATCGAGTCGGTCACCCGTGCCGAGTGGATGGAGCGCATATCGGACAGCAACGAGAAACTCTCCAGCGGTTGGTTGTCCTTTGAGAAATACTTTGAAGCTTACACCTGGTTGGAACTAGACAGCGACAACCTGCAACAGGCGCTCCACGGATCCTCTATTGAGTGCCCCGACTTTGACATTGCCTTGCTGGAGAAATGGTTTCCGACATCGTCGCTGTAAAAAACTTCCTCGCATCGATCGATCGATATGGAAAATGAAAGTCAAACAACCATCGAACGAACGAACGAACACTCGAAGAGAAAAAAGGAAAAAACGGTGCCAACCATAGAACTCTTGGGTTGGCCTGCCGTCATCTTATGTTACCACTATATTTTAGAACCACCGTATAACAAGTAAAAAAAGAGTATGATTGAAACACGTTGTCGGGCAACAGGAGCCTTCTCTTGGCAACCTGTTGCCGTCATTCACGCCACATCCTCGAGACCCTCTGCGATGGAAGTGCCAAAAGCCAGAACGCACGATGAATGGATGTCGTCTTAGTTGGGTGTCATCGTCCTCGGAGGTTTCGTGGCCACAAAATCTGATCCCCGTGTTTTAGAAGACGTCCAAAACTCGGTGTGGCCAACGAATTTGATGTCGTGGAATCCCGCGGTTTCGAGGTATCGGAGGCAGTCGGTCACACAAACACACCCCGTCACTCAGCTGGTGACCTCGTCCCCGATTGTGCACGCTATCGTTGCCCCGGGATTCTCGGGAACGACGCAGAGGTCGCTCAACAGAAATCTTCCACCGGGTTTCAACAGTTCGTACGCAGCTCGAAACGCCGAGGCCTGGTCGGCGCAGAGATTGAAGACTCCGTTCGACAGCACGAGGTCCGCGCATCCCGGTTCCAGACCCGGTATCGAGCGCAGGAGCTGCTGGTCCGGATCGTCGATGCGGCCCTTGCCAAACGAAAGGCTTCCAAAGCGCGGTGTAGCGGCAAAACTCGTAGTCGTGTCGGTGCCGTCGGTGCCGCCGCCCCCACTCCCATTCCCACTCGTGTTGTAGCAATGTCGCTCCGCGTTTCGAACCGATGCATCGATCATGGCCTGGGTAAAATCCACGCCAACGACACGACCGGTCGGTCCCACCAGTCCCGCCGCCAGAATGGCATCGTGACCGGCACCGCATCCTAGATCCACGACCACGTCTCCTTCCCGCGGGAGGTGCCGATCGTCGTCGATTCGCAGCGGGCAACCGCTCCCGCAGAAGGCCGCAAAGAGGGTTTCGATGCACGGTTCCGTTGTAGTTTCCGATGGGCGGGGCGATGATGATTCGCATTCACATTTGCTGCTGTCGGCGTTGTCGGGTTCGTCGTTGGGCGCATCGCGTTTGGCAGCAGCAGACGACACCAGCAGGCCGCATCGCGTTAGAAAGACGGAATCGTACCCCAATTTGGCTCCACGGACCCTCCAGACGTCGTCGCCGTCTCCGCCGGATTCTGCGTACGATCCGTACGCAGTTTGGATGGCATCGGTGTACCGACTCATGGGCACGATCTGCTTCGTCACCGGTAACGAACTGGGGCGGTACTATTTACAAGATTGATTCGGCAGATACAGAGACTTGTAGTTACCGGTACGGTAATCTTGCGCGTGCGATGATGTTTGTGTTCCGTGAAAAATCAGATCCTTGTCGTCATGAATTGGCGCTTGAAGGGGCGAGGTGGAGTTGTTGTCAAAACGAGTACAACTTTAGTTTTGTATGTACTGTACAGTACTAAATGCACATCAGAATGGTCCCATTGTAGCTCGAAACTACCAAAACCACTGATTTTTGTATTCCTTTAGATACAGTTTTACTAGTAAATTCTCTAGTAAAATGTGTTCCATGGATTCATCCACCACAACTAGATGATAGAAGCGTACTAGAAGCCGAATCTTTATGTATGAAATAGTAGGAGTACTATTCTTAGATTACTCGCAGTCTCAGCAGATTATCTAAAGTATTAAGAATGTAGTACTGTATAGTGAGCCTTAGGTGTTGATGTGCAAGCTTCCAGTTAATGGTGGCATTCCTGTTTCTATTTTATTTGATCTCATCTATATTGTGAAGAATGCTGAAAAGGATTGAGAGACTGAGGTGCTGACATGCATAGTTTAGCAGTGTCAACATCGTTCCTTTCTGTTTCACAAAACTTGGGTGTTGATGTGCAAAGTATCATGTCAAAGTTATTCCTTTTTGTCTCATAGCCTATCATATCCATAGTAGTAATATTGAAAATGCTTGTGAGGCTGAGGTGATGATGTGCAAAGTATCATGTTAATTTCATTCCTATTTCTAACATAGTAGTATATCTTATCCATAGTGTTAAATATGTATAGATTGAGTACCTTCATACATAAATAGAAATTGAACAAAACAATTGAATCCTGAAAAGTTCAAGTTGAACCTCCCCCCCCCACCACCCAGGGGGGCATTGAATGAAATAAGATGAAGAACTTCTACTTTGCACTTCTGTTAATTTTAATAAGGGGGCGTATACCATGTTGCCCCTCAATATAGTTCATGTCCCCTTTTTGAATAGATTCTCTCCTTTTGGGCTAAAAATAGATGGGGTCTCCATAGTTGCTTTCATACATTTTGACCAATAGAAAACCTCTACTTAAATACAGAACTCCCCCTTCTTTACAACAGTAGAACTACTACTAGGGCTACCCTAAAAAAGTTGGTTTGGGGGGATATTGTGTTGAAAGTGGGATATTGTGTCAAAAGTGGGATATTATTGCTGGCTTTAAGACCATTTTGCCCCTCTAGTTCATGCCCCCTTTTTGATGAGGTCTGTCCTTTTTCCGCTAAAAAAGATGGGTTCTCCATAATTTTAAAAAATAAATTTTGACCAATAGAAAACCTTCACTTAAATACGTAACTCGCCCTTCTTTCTTACAGTAGAAATACTACTAGGGAAACGCTTAAAAACTTGGTTTTTAAGTTTTGTCCCTCTCAGACTCTCTCTTCGACTGCTGGGTTTACTATATGTAATAGGGTTAAGTACAGATTAAATTAGTACAACTCCACCAATTGTTTGTCGTAATAATTACTGTATGGGGGGGGGAAGGGGGGGGGGGGGGGGGGAGTCTCAGATGACTCACCCGATAGTAGGGTAACAAACTAAGAACAGATTGACACCAATTTTCCAATCACACGATTGCTTTTTTTGACACTCTGCCTCCTAAAATCTACTTGTACTTATGTTTCTTGAGATTGGATTCTCAATCAGACACAAAAACACCATGGCAAAACTCTCTCGTGCTAATGTCAGCTACATATAGGTGGGAAGAGTTGCAAAGGAATGAAAGGTTTTAAAGCAACTCTAGGATCAAAGAAGGTTTCAAACAGAGGAACAAGAAGACAAAAGAACAAATTTGAAAAAAAGAATAAAACAAGTCTCTAGCTAGTTCCAGCAGGAGTATCAAAAAAGATGACATTGTTCTTCTTGGTCAAATTGTTAGCACCACCAGTCCTTCTTGCAGGTGTCAGCAATGATGCATGTGTTGAGTCATTCCAATGCTCAATATGTTTGTGATAGTATATGTAGATCAGTGGACGACTGCTTTGAGCAACGACAAGAGAGAATATTTATACTGAGGGAAAGAATGATTTGACCTTTGCTTTCCAAGTTCTTCATGACAATAAAATGTCAACCAAATATCCCATTCAATATGTTAAATACAACATGAGGGCAGAAAAAGAAGGGCACAACAAAAAGCAACCTATTGAGTTGTGGATTTTCCTGGTTTCATTTACATTGCATGGCTGTATCCTTTTGTCTGCATGCCTAGAAAACAATTATAAACGGTCTAACTTGATGTTGGAAATTTCCAGAGCATGAAAACATCTTTACTACTAGTAGGAGAATGTCAATACCAAAACTCAAATGAAAAATGTCATGCTTGAAGAAATGGTGATAAAAGACTTGAAAACTTATGGAAATTGGTCTACATTAAGAGTGCTGGACCTTCAACAATGCCTTTTGTTGCTATCAGATTTGAGAAAGAAGAAGAGAATATACTATCAGAAAAAGTTAAAGGAGAAAGGGAAAGGGATTGATATAGAATCTGATGGAATATACACTCTTGGGAAGTAATTCATAAATACATATAGTAATTACCCATTGGTTAGTTCCCTACTGATTGTTTGAGGTATGCATCTTCTCCTTCCCAAAAGCCAACCTGTCTGTGATCTAGCTAATCCTAATGCAAAAAATCATTAAAAGTACTGTTGGTGTCTACTATCTTTCATATATTTACATTGTTTCTGGTGTTGCTTTGTCTGTGTTCACGTTTCAATCCAATCCAATGCAATGCAATTTTATTTTTGTTTTTTTTGGTTAGTCATTCTGCTCATTTTGCTCCTTTTGCTGCTGAAGTTCATTTTCTCTCTTTCAATCCTTTCAATCCTTTCATACTATGTCTATGTCTTTCACTTTTTGATCATTTCCACTTTTTGCTTCATTTTGATCCTTCTCCTTCATTCCTTTTTGACATCCGTAAATACGTTGTGATAGTTTCTCAACTTACAACTGAGTACATGTACTAGTTGTATCTTAGGAATAGTCGTAAGCAATAGAAGCACTATTGATTTTCCATGAATCAATATTAGTTCAAGAACCCCCACTGTTAATGTGCGGAAGGAAGCAATTTGTTCAACGGAAACGCTTTTCGTAGCGAGACAAAAAATGCCAAATCATTTTCATTTCGATACAACTTCAAACGATCATTATTATTTTGTGATCGCTATCATATTTCTCCCAACATCCGACAATCATACAATCGTTCCATCAAAATAGTCGCAATGGAACATTACTGTAGCAAATTATGAATTATAGTAAGACCGATTTGCCCGTATGTGTAGTGCCGCATCGATTCATGATTATTTAGGACTTCCGAGATATACAGCAAGAGTCACTAAGTACACTGCATAATTCTTCTTGCTCTTTCATCAAAACATCCATCAGCGATCTATTGCTGTTGTCGTTTGATCTCGACTCTTCCGCTACGATCGACTCTTTACAGTCCATCTTCATCATATACTCGTTCCACAATTGCCTATGGTGGCTATTACGCATGTAAAACCTATGATCAATGAGAGATCTCCCACTTCCGATGTAGTGCACATTCTCGGGATGCAGTGCCAATATCCATTCCTCGTATTGGTATCGCGCATCAGAATTCATACCAGATTTTTCGAAGAGATACAGTTTCAAATGATCGGTTATTTCTCTCATGCACTCTTCCCTCGATTCCGCGACTGTGTATCGAGCTAACTGCTCTTCTATGATTTCGGAACATATCTTGCCGTGCAGCTCGTTGGACGGATCTGTTGCTTCGTCCCTTTCTTCATCAAGTTCCCGCGATTGCCTCGGTTTCTTAAACACCTTGTCTGGAAGAGAAAGAATTGAGCGGCCTATTTTTTGAGGCACCTTGATAATTCCCCTCATGATTTTCTTTTCTCCAGATGCTGTCTTCTTCATGGCTTGTGCTCCATCAATTGCTTCATTCGTTCAAAAAGTCTGTCTGGGTAGAGAGTTGCGTATTTGTTGTTTGTACCGGTATTGTGCCGCCAATCGTGTCTACCCCGGAGTATTATTATTATTGCTTACGGTACTATTCGTCTTCGTACCGTCTTCGTACCTTCCGATCGAAAAAGATGAAAACCACGAATAAAAGAAAATTGAATCCTTTCGAAGCAACTTTCGTTTTCTATTGCTAATTTTGCCTCCAAAAAAGTGCGCGAAGGAGAAATTTCTCACGTGGCAGGGGCGCCATAATAACAAACGTTCAAGCGTTACGCGAATTTTTTGACTAACTGCATGCAATCGTGTTAATTCGTGAATAAATCTGTTCGAATCAGAAATCGAACCGCTCTTATCCGTTTGGCACCGTTGACATCGTTATCGAGCTGGCCGGCAATAGATTTTCAGACATCGCTTTTTCTAGCTTTAGTGGAAAAAAGCTTTTTCAAATTTGAAATGAATTCGTAGAATTTGCAGAAAACTCACTAGCAGCCTTCCAATTCCGTAATCCATCACAAAATAGAAGGAAACATCAATCAATTGCGACAACGGTGCCGAGCAATGGAAACAGTGTGATTGAGTTAAATATCAACTTCAGGAACAAGCGACGTGCACGATGAGGATACACGGTGCAGCTGCTTCGTACATTGATGTCCCTCAACCGAAGGACGACCCCTTTCGAGGGGGACCGTCACCGGTGAAAAAGAATAGAAAACTCAGCAAAGGCCGGTCGCTAACTAGGTTGCTGTCGGCGCCTATTCGTAGTATGGGGAAGCAACTATCTAAGCGTGCCATGAAATCCACTGATGGCAAGAAGTCAAAACGAGCATTGCAACTAACTCCTGGCGACGAAGAACAGGGATGGATCGCAACGGCGACCACTTTCGAAACAGATGAGTCTGTGAGTCCAAGATCGGTAGAAACTTTGGAAACTAGGGACAGCACTACGCTATTGAGTCAGATCCATCAAGAGGAGGACGAAGAAGAGTGTTTAGCCACTGGAACACTTCGGCAACTCCTACCGAGCCAGTATTTGGATATGCAAGCTGTTGTGCATGAGCGTAATGGATTGAACATGATTTCGCCTAGCAGGAGCATAAGTCAAGGCAATGAAGACTCCACAGATAGTCAACGCGACGAAAATATGCAAGAAGAAAAATCAATATCTCATCTGATACATGGCGTGGATGTATCCATAATGAGTGAAAACATAGAGACTGCAGTGTCGGAAAGTATTGTGAGCCCGATGGCTTCAGACATCGAAAGTACTACGTCTTCCCAGAATGGCTTGACGTTGGCGGACGAGATTGACAAGTTCGACTGCTTCGATGATGTCACCACACAATAGAGGTAGTCTTCGATTCGAGGAAGACGATGAGATCGACAGCATGGCTCCCGCAGTTGACTTTTCACTCTATACTGAGGGGGAAGATGAGGATGACGATTTCACCTGCACTGGTCGGCAGTTGACACCAGTGAAGCCGAAGGCACTGCTCCCACTCGAGATTGACGTCGAGAACGATCACGATCTGTACTCCAATTCCATCGAATTGAGTGATCATGAGCACCAGGACAACGAGGACGATATTATTTCAACGACTAGTTCTCACAACTCGTATCTACAAGCTATTGGAAACATCACAGCTTCAGCAAATAGCAAGGTAGAGCGAGCAACAACGACGGCTATTGAAAAGGGTCATGCTGAGTTACCTGTCGTAAAACACCCAAGAGTCGAAGACGAACAAGATTACTACAGTGACGACGCAAGTGACGACGAAGAAAGTTTTTGCGTTTCTTTCACGCCCAGCAATGACTTACTTCTTCAGGCGATGGAAGGAGCGTCAGCACGGGCAAAGATTGATATCGAACGCGCAACAACTCTGGCACTGAGTAAAATCAACACAGCAACAGCAATATCACGTGAACGAGCTGCTGCGGAAAGAGCAAACTTAAGGGCTAAGAAATCGAGGAATCGTGTCTTGGGCTTCCTTTGCTTCCTTTTCTTGTTCTTCAACTTCAGTGGAAGTTCCTATTTTCGAAACATTTCGTCTTCAATCGGAATCGACGATTTTCAAGCACCACAGGGCAAAGAACTTGGGGCAAAGAGTCAATCTGATCTGACTCTGTGGGTAGAGAAAAACGTTGCACCAAGATCTAATCAAGAAACCAGTTTCGAAATGTCAAATAGACGTGAAGATGCGCACAATGTTGCTTGCGTTTTCAAAATCGGGTGCCTAGCACTTGGCTCTATATAAAAATAGATGTGGTCGATGTCGATGACGACCTTTGTCAGTGCCAACGAGGTTAGGGAAAGAGAAAGAAACAAGTTAAAATATTCCATACAATGCATTGCGGGACCTTGACCGCACGAACTCATACTTTTACGTATTCAAAACAAGAAAAGAAGAAGAGTACTTTATAAAGGCGCATTTATACGATACCAAGTTAAAGTATGTGTTGGATGTGATCAGAGACACCCTATTGCATGAATCGCAATGAAAACCAAACCAAGTTCAGTGGTTCGGCGGGTATTGAGCTAGAAAGGTTTTCTCATTTCTTAAACTATGTGGAGGTGCTTAACGGTTGAAAGAAGTTGCACTAATCAGATCTCTAGACGAACCGAGGCGCCGTTCGAGCAATACTAAATCCTCGTGGTTTGGAGGGTGACCAAAAGCAGTCTTTCGTTTCTGTGGATTATTCATAGATACATTATTTTTTATACCCGTAACTCATTAGAAGTCATTTATCATCACAGTTTTGCTACACGTTGTACGTTCATCATAACAACAATATGTGGACATTCCGTCAACATAAAAAATGTCATCAATATGGTGTGACTATACACTTTCCTTTATCGGATTTTAATGTAAAAATGGGAACGGATTTTGGATTACTCTTTCGTTTTCGTGACTGCCAAAGATAAAGGATACACACATACAATAATATATGAAGGGTGCAATCATACAGGTTAATTATATCGGATAAAATATGAACATTGATACGCCATAACGGTACGTGATGATCCGTACGCGATGATCCCCCACTGAAAAATACTAATGATTCAGAGTCATCAACGGTTTGACTGTACTTCTTCGTTAGTTTTGATCTGCAACATCGAGTTCGTCAACTACAAAAAGGTCGGTCTCGTAATAATCGAGAAGAGACTCGAGCGAAGCTTGATCCGCAATCTCGATCAAGGCAGCTCGTTCTTATATCGCATCGGAAGTTGCCACATAGCTAGCACAAAGCGTTCCATCATCTTCCGATAGTGGATATTCTGCAAAGCGAGTAGAAGAACAACGGAATAAACAACCAGCAAAAACAATGGTTGGTAACAGACACGCAACGAGCTTTTGCAAAGTCTGCTTGGGTCAAGTCGAACGTCGTCGCCCGACAACCCATTGAGAGGAAGTTTGTATTCCTGTATAACTATTAGAAGTAAAAAATCCAACTCTCTACTCTATGCCCATGATGAAAGACATAGGTGTTTGCTACTGAATGTAAATCGGGGTTATACAGGTATCAAGCGCCCAACATACAAGATAGCAATAGTACTCATAATCCTGTATAACCCCGATTTACATTCAGTAACAAGCACCTCTGTCTTTCATCATGGGCATAGAGTAGAGAGTTGGATTTTTTACTTCTAGTACACAAACCAGCAAACCGAGTGCCGACCGCACCCATTCAGCGTGTTGCTGCACTCCACGGTCTTTTCTATGGTACGTACCTCGTGGCTGGTTCGTCCGCTCCCCGGCCGGCCGATTCACCGGCATTCGGGCGGCTTGCCGGGATTTCTGCCTCGTGTTCGCAGAGTTTTCCTTCTGTCGGCCGGGTTCTCTAAAAGCTCCGAGGCAAGCTCGGGAACGATCATTGCTTGCTGCCACCGCCACCGCCGCCGCCGTCATCGTTATCACCGTCGTCTTCACGGGCAGGAGCGAATTCGAATCGAAACAAAGGATACAACACATCAGGTAAACGAAAGAATGTTTGACAAATATTTGGAGATACGTGAGGCAAAAATTGAGTTCGTTCCACGACTGGATCACGCAGTAAATCTTACTCGTATCTTTTTCATCCTAGACGTCAGAGTAACCCGTTTCATCGGAGTCGATAGAATTTGGCGCGCGCGCCCATTCAGTATGGGAATAGATAAGACGAGTAGTTTTGTTGTTGGCTCATTCCTTTTTGTTTTCCCGAAAACTTTGAACCTTGACATCGTATCGGTATCTTTTGTGAATGGGAATCCAACTCGCACCACACAATCCATTCTTGCGGTGGAACTGTGATCGACCCATATCTCGCATCGTATCGCAACGCATCGCAATGCGCATCATCCACCCATTGTATGAGGTGTGAGAGGCCTGCTGAGACGATTCCTCGTACAAACAGTTGCCGATGCAAAGAAAGTCTCAGAGCTGCAAATAGCAGGATGCAATTACACGTACTAAATAATAAGAGTACTATTTGAGACTGGGTGTGTGATTTTGAATTTGTCTCTACTATTATAACATGTTCTAATGTGGTTGCCTCGTCTTCCCTCCCTCTCTCTCTCTCTCTCTCTCTCGCTCTGCGTGTTTGTGTGTGTGTGTGTGTGTGTGTATGTTTGTGTCTGTGTCTGTGTCTGTGAAGCAGAGTGCATCTTAGTCTATCAAAGAGCGACACGGCGCGCATCCCATCACGATCGCTTCCGTTGCGGCTCCACGTCCCGCCGGAGCATCGCCGGAAGCAACAACGACGGCTTGGAGGAGGAGGACGACGACGACGACGAAAAAGCAGCCGAACTCGTGTTGCTGCCAGCCGGCCGGATCAGCGTCCGCGAGAGCCAGAGGGTGACGGCGTCCCCGATCTTCCACACGAAGCATCCCAGCCGGCACCCCTTCATGTGGGAAACCTTGGTGTGCTCCAGGATCCACTTGACGACCGCCGCCATCGGCCCCGGGATGCACAGTTGGTTGAATCCTAAAACTCCGTCGTGCTTTCCCAAGCTGAGGACAAACACCAGCGGGACGCGGTCGGTGTGTGCAATGTCACGGGGGTACGAGAGCAGGCGGGGTGGTGGTGGTGGTGGTGGGGCGTTCGACGAAGATTTGGAATCGAGCTCCGAAGCAGCCAGGAGCCGTAGGACGTTCCGCGCCGCGAGCTTGCCCTGGAGTTCCGCCTGGAAGGCCTGCTTCTCGTCGTTGGTCGGGGGACTCGCCACGTCGCCGCAAGCAAACCACGGCGTCGGCGTCGTTGTCAGCTCGGTGATGGTGGAATCCCCGCCGTCGCCGTCGCCGTCGTCACCGTTGTTGTCGTGGCCTTCGAGCACCAACTGGAGCGTGTCGCGCACTTCTATTGTCCGGCGCTTCGTCGTCCGCGCAAAGCCATTGCTGGGCGACGACGACGGCGACGCCACGACGGGTTCCGAGTTGGGACGGCTCCCGAAACAAACGTACACGATATCGGCGTGCAGGACCGTCCCGTCCGCCAGGGTGCAGGTCCGGTCGGTCCAGGACCGGAGGGATTCCCCGAGTCGGAGTGCCACACCCCTCGCCGACAGCCATTCCTCGGCGTAGGATCCGACGGATTTCGGAAAGAGGGGGACCAGGGACGGCTGGGCGTCCACGATGGTCACCCCCCGTCGGGGATCGTGGTCCACCAGCTCGGCCGCGAGTTCGACGCCGACGGCGCCGCCTCCGAGCACAATGACGGTCTTGGCTCCGGCGAGGCGTGCGTGTGCTCGCTTCCAGTCGCCGTACCGGTCGAGGAGGGTGGTGGCGGTTCCGGGGGACGGGGAGATGGGGGCGCCATAGGTCGCTCCGGTGGCGAGGATGAGGTAGTCGTAGTGCAGCGTGTGGGGATTGTTGTTGTTGTTGTTGTTGTTGTTGTCATCCTCGGACGATGCCGATGCCGATGCCGGAACGTAGGTCAGGATCTTGTTGTCGGGGTCCTTCCACCAATCGATGTTGCGGTTGGTGTTGCCTTCTTGTTCCCGGACGATGCTCGTGACGGTGCCCTGGATCCTCCGAAAGCCCAATGCGTCATCCGTGGAAGGTAGGTTCTGCGCCAGGTCGAAAAAGCGTCCAGGCTCGCAAAACAGGCGCAGGATTCCCGGGGTGTACTCGCAATAGTCGTTTCGATCGATCAGGACGATTCGGATGCCGGCGGCACGCTGCTGCTGCTGCTGTTGTTGTTGTTGTTGTTGTTTTCTCTGCCATGCGAGGAGCTCCCATAACGCGGCCAGCCCGGCAAAGTTTCCTCCTATGATCACCACGGTCTTGACCTGTTTCGATGGCTTCGCTCGTGCCGCCGGTGGGGCAGGGGCACTCCCGGGCCAGATTTTTCCGAGAATCCAGAGGAGGCACTCCAGCCATCGAAAGATCACCCACAGCAGCGCGGTGATCGATTGCACCACCCAAGCACGGGAGTGACCAGAAGATGCCGCCGCCGCCGGCGTCGGCGGCGGCGCGCGGTCCATGATAGCCGCGTCGGACGGAATTGTTCGGGGGTGTCGGCTCACAACGGCGTGTGTTGTTGGTGCGTTGGGAGTGTGATTGGGATTGTGAATGTGGAGCGGGAGCGATGACATTGGAATTCCACAGGAAGGAAGGAAGGAAGGAAGGAAGAAACGAAGGATTAATTTACTTCGTCGATCTCGATCCGTCTCCGAATGATTCGTTGCTTTATTTGCGGACTGGGTCGGTCGGGCCGAAGGTTCGTTTAGAATGCTTCAAGAATGCAGAATACGAAGTAAGATACGAAGTACTTCGTAAGATTACTTCGTAGTTGCCAACACCACACCATAAGCGAAACAAGACGATTTTTGTCGCAGAATTTGTGTCGAGCACCCCAACATGAGAACAGAAAAGCACAAAAAATAAGTATTTCGTACGAAGTTACAAAGTACGGTACTACTCGTTTTTCTATGAGTCAGTAAGCATGAGTACTCGTACTTAAGGGTCATATTTAATACTCGTATGTTGTTCTCATTATTAGTCGGAGTCAGTCATCCGTCATTGTTTCTCTTGGTATGAGTACCGGTATGAGTACGAGTACGAGTAATTACGTACGGAACGAACTCATCCGTTCAGTATCACCATCGTGATCCCGTATGAATAGAGCGTTCGTTCCGTACGTATCTACCGGTACTCGTACTCAGTATCACTTATTTTTTGCAAGTGGGAGTGAGGGGTGAGTCCCAAAGACGCTCGACGGATTTTATCAAGTTAGTCGTGTTTTTCAAATTATTATGAATTCCTGCCTGACCCACTGTTTCGTGTCGCTTTCGGTTACGGTGCTTTTTGAACTTGCTGTATCTGAGACGATTTCGTACTCGTACTCGTACTATCCGTTGTTTGTGATATTATGTGTCGTCGGGATCCAGCATGAAGCAGCAATCACAAAAAACAGAAGACATCGATTCATCGCAGCGCAGATGCAGCACTACCAAACCAGTTGCGTACGGTATATCTAATGGACAACAACACTCGTAATCGCAAGCCATACTGAAGATATTGACAACTGTACCATAACCGAGAAAACTCGAAACACAAACGCAATAGCAGTTGCAATAGCAATAGCAATAGCAATAGCAATCACAACAGAAAGCGCTTTTGGATGCCATGGTGCCTTCCACGAACCGCCGCGACGACGATGGATTCTTCGTAGACGAGCCGTCTGTGTTGGACGGTAACAACGGCAACGGCAACAGCAACGGCAACGGCAACAACAACGACGACCTCGAAAGCGTCTCGTTGCTGGGAGAAAACGGCAGTGAGCGGACTCTTCCATTACCCAAGCACAAGCGCAATCATTCGCCGTGGGGAGTGGTGGCAACGATCGTCGTGCTGCTCGGACTGGCGACGCTCTCTCTTTTGCGGTCCTCGTCGCCGTCCTCGTCCTCGTCGTCCTCGTCTCCCTTGCCGTCACCCATGATCGAAACGGACGGGGTTGTCTCTGGTGCCGACTGGAATGACAACAAGGACGTTGTCACCGGTGGCAGCAACACGAAGGACCTCAACAACAACGACATTCTTCTCGTCGATGACTATGACAATGGCAATGACACTGGCAATGAAAATGGCAATGAAAATGGCAATGACAGTGGCAATGACAATGGAAATTCCCACCCGGAGGGTTCCACGTCGCCTCCCACCGCACGGCCGACACAGAAACCGACGCCATCCGCCAGCCACGAATCCGTCGAGGAGGACGATGTCCTTGCCGCCGGTGGATTCGATCTGTCTACCGGAAACGATCGCATCGACCGTGCCTACCGACTGGCCCGGAGGGAGCTCGCGCAGAACATTGCCACCAACGACGACGACGACGACGACAAGGACAAAACCCGGTACTTTGTGGCCGGCGCCGGCTGGGACCAGCTCTGGACACGGGACACGGCCTACGCGGTTGAACTGGCGGCGGGACTGCTGGAACCGGAGGTGTCCCGGCACTCGCTCTCGACCCGCACCGAACGAGTGCCGCTTCCGGTGGCACTCCGGCCCTTTCAGAACGCCGACGACAAGGACGAGATCGAGGACGAGAACGAGACCGAGACGCGCTCCGCCACCGTCTGGCAGCAGGACCAATGCGGCCACTTTGGGGGCTGGCCGAACCTCTCGGACGCCATTGTCGGCGCAAGGGGGGCCTGGCACGTCTACCTCTACACGGGGAACACCACCTTTCTGGAGTGGGCCTACGAGGTGACGGTCGACTCGCTGGTCCGGGCCGAGAAGGAGGCACTCCTGCGGAACGACAACGATCACGACAACGACGACGATCGCAAATCTCAACAAGGCGGCCCACTGCGCAACGCCCTCTTTGGCGGCTGCTCGTCCTTTATGGAATCCAATTCGGGGTATCCCTCCAAATACCGGAACAACGGCGAACTAGTGGGAAGGACCAAGGCGCTCAGCACCAACCTCCTCCATTACAACGGATACTACCTCGCCCACAAAATGGGAACCATCCTCATGGAGGACAGCCTGGTGGTCGAAGCCCTCAAGCAACGGGCCCGGGAACTCAAGACGACCATCCGGGAACGCCTCTGGATTCCCGATGACGGCACGTACGCCTACCTGGAAGACGAGACCGGCGAACTGTTGAAACACACCGAGGGACTCGGCGTGGCACTGGCACTGCTCTCGGACGACTTTGAGAGCGACCACCGAGCCAAGCTCCTACTGGAACACACCCACCGGACCGATCTCGGAATACCCTCGGTGTGGCCGCCGTTCGATCACGAACTCTCGGTCGGTGACCGCAACGATATTTCCCAGCGCTATCACAACGGACGAATCTGGCCCTGTGAGTGTTGTGCTTGTTTGTTGTTGTTGTTGTTGATAGTGGTGGTGGTGGTGGTGGTGGACGGTGGTACTCTACCGTACCGTGCTGTACTGTGCTGTGCTGTGATGTATCGAACTCGCGTGTATTGCATTCTGGTATGGATTTCGCAATGGAACGGGGGATCGACTCTACGGGATTTGTCATGCCACACTCCGCTCACCGCATCGATTGAATTTCGTTTTGCTTTGCTTTGCTTTGCCCTGTTTAAATATAATACTGTATTGTTTTGCAATTTAATCGGTGTCGATCGATTCCACCGATTCCAGTCGTTTCGGGCTACTTTGCCATTGCGGCAGCCCGGCACGGACGATCGGATATTTTTGCCCGGGAACTCGCCAGCCTCGTCGATCTCTCCGAGCAGAAGGACACCTTTGCCGAATTCTACGAACCGGACAAGACCTTTCCGGAGGAACGAAGACGGCAGCTCTGGAGCGACACCGGATACCTCGGCATTGTGTATCAGGGACTCTTCGGGATGAGGTTTACATCAGGGGGCATCGAATTCCGACCCACTAAATACAAAAACGGCGATCTACTCCTCCCGCTCGCCGAGACCATCTCCCTCATCAACGTCAAATACCGCAAGGCGGTTCTGGACGTCTTTGTCACCGGGTACGGATCCACCGTGACTTCCTTCCGAATCAACGGAGTCCCCCGAGAGGTTCACAGGCTGGAGGCCTTGACCACCGGGAAGCAACGAATCGACATCGAGCTTTCCTGAGAGAAATGGCTGCTCGATAGTGTGCCTGCGCCGGCTCCACTCCAGAGAGGGCTGTGTGCGTGCGATCCAAAAAACGGCACGGCGATCCGACGGCCAACAGCACGGACTTGCCGAGACGAAGATGCCGAACCGCTTGCCACCGAATGCTTTTGGGTTGGAACCAGCCGCATAGAAACGGCGTGATTTTTGGGTTGGGATCGAGATGGTGTGCGCTCTCGAGAGCGTGTCTCGATCCGGGATGCAACACGGCAACATCACGGAACACGATGGGATCCGGAGTGGAAGGGTCGCAAGCAACGATGCAAGCAACAATGCTGCAATCGGATCAGCACGAACGACGACGCACAACCGAGAGGAGCTTACGATCGTTCGTTCGACGCGATATGACCTAAAGCAACCGTGGAATGGAATCAAAATACACACGATCGATGGCGGGTCGTCAGTTTGGAACCACGGATCCGGCAGACGACCCGAGCATTGAAACCAAACACGAACAACAAGAACTACGTATAGCTGTGTGCATAGCGTGGCGTGGAGTGGCGTTCGATGGATGGATTTGAGACGCAGATCTCTTCGACCCGCCGTGACAAACCCTACCATATTGTGGTTCGTCGTGATCCCGTAGTGTTTAGTTTCGGTGGAAAGATGATATTTTACGTAATACTGTGGTAAGGGGTAAACCTTCTGAACAGTAGCTTCGTGAACTGGTAGCGTGTGGCACAAGAAAGATCTATAGTCGAAGTTACTTTATCTTAATTTAGTTTCAAGATGACACGGAGTTATGACATATTTTGTCTTGACTCCATCCCTGCTACTTGTCCTTTTTTGAATGCGCCTCTCGCTATACTTTCTTACAATTCGGTACCTAGTTATCAACTTGTATTTTGTCTCACGCCAGACGATTTTAGAGCACTAGTCAAGACCAAACCCAGCGTGTCAATAGCATCTCGCTCGAGTGACGTGAGTGAATGTCTTGGGTCTTGGGATGGCTTGGCTATGGCATTCCAAAATGCTCCCTCCAGACGTCGGCGAAGTATCACCAAGCTAGAAGCTACTTCGGTGCAGCATTGAAATACGATCCAATCATCCAGGTTCAACACAGAGCGGGGTTGTGTATGCTCTTGCTGTTTCGTGTCGTCGTTGTCGCTTTCGTTGATAGGATGTATTTGCAACGACGTGCCACATAGCAATAATAATGGCAAGGCCGATGGAAGATGGGTAGTTTGCGACAAGGTGAAAAAATGCGACCCTTTGACCATTTCTCCAAAGCACACAAACTCGATTTCACCATTCGGGACCTGGCACTTAGAGTTGAGGGGTTGCCCTTTCAGGGCATTTACCGAGGACACATGAATCTTCGCCTTGCGGTTAGTCATGGTGGAGAAGTTCACATCGCCTTGCTTGCGGGTTGCCACATTGGGATACAGCCCCGCAGCAATGGCTGCCTGCCACAGCGCGTGCTGCTTCGTATCGCGTCGATTGTGGTAACCGCTGGCCAGGGGATCGGCAAAGCCCAGTGAGGACAATTCTCGCGTTAAATTTTTGCGAAGATCACCTATCATTTGCAAGCTAGAAGCGCTCAGGTAGTTCCTGTGACACCAATCTCGATACGCTGATTCTCCTTTCTTTTTCTTCAATTGATCTCGTTTGACGATAGCATTAAATACAGTCACTTGGTCGCTCTCGCTGTAGTCACTCAACATTAATTGTGATCGCTCAGCCTCCCGTCGCATATTGGGCGGTGGCAAAACAAAAGGAGACTTATACGCCATGGCTACTGCCATTTGTGAGGCAACTTTCGTACAACCCAACAGGTAGGACCATATGACCATCTTGCCCACACGTGGTTCCAGGCTCAGAACTGAAAGGCATTCGCCAAGGCTGGTCAAATCATTCGTTTCCGGAAGTACAGCTCCCAAGTTCACAAGAAGCTCCAAAGCATTACTGATAGACTTGGCGTGAGGTGGTGTGATGGCTTTCGATAAAAATGCCGGTATTCCGTCGTCATCTTCCGGCCCTCCCGGTGCCAATCCTAGTTTCTTCGTCATCAAGCACATTTCCTCCTGTCATAGATTAAGATTCCATTCCAATGAATAGATGAGTTAGAGGCGGAACAACAAGAAACGATAGAAAAATCCTTTCAAAACTTACCAGTGGAGTTCGAAGTAGTTCACTTTCCACAAATGGACGCATGGATTGATGCCTCGTGCTAGAGAAAAGATGAAAGCACACTCCTGCTTTGGTTCTCCCGGCCCGACCCTTTCTTTGTTTGGCAGATGATTGACTAATCCAGACCGGTTGCAGGGTCGATGTCTTGAGATGAGGATCGTAATCCTTCTCTTTGGCTCCTATTCCATGCGTGGGAAAAGGAAAATGATGCGAAAATTGAATAGAGCGGTTAGAAAAATGTCAAGAAGAAAATCAATAGAACTCTGGTTAAAGATAAAGCTACTAAAAGTCGGCACTCACGTCCAGAGTCGATTACAAATGCAACGTCATCAATAGTTAGTGATGTTTCGGCAATATTCGTACTAATATATAGGATTGAGATACGTAACAATGCAATAGGGCGTGAGAGATAATTCAAGAAACTGCTTCGCATTCGACAACAGTGGCCAACGAACTCAATGAAGAACATACCTCAACACGATTTTTCGGTTTCCGGGTGGTGGTCTTCGTAGGACCCTGCGCTGGTCTTGGCTCGGAATTCCAGAATGTAGAGGCAAAACCAAAAACTTGGAACGATTGTTGAATGGTACGGTGTTTTCCAAGAGCATGCTGACTTCTGAAATTTCTTGCCAGCCTGGTAGAAATACAAGAATGGCGCCTTCGCCGTGAGAACTCTTGATAATGTAGTGTAGAACCTCTAGCAAGAGCTCCGTGTTGATTTGTTCGTCGTCGTACATTGTTTGATAGTGCTTTAGATACTTTTCTTGTTTTGCTGTCAAAGTAACGCCTTGTTCCACGTTGGCTTGGAAAATTCCCTCTCCGTCCCATTTCTTTTCTTCTTCCACTGGATCTTGTGCCGGGTACTCTGAGACTTCCTGGAAGACGAAGTTCGCGACCTCTTGAGATTCATCAACGTCGTAGTCATCGTAGTCCTCGAAATCTGCATCCGCAAGCCCCCCGTTCGTTTCGCCACCACCATCGTCTTGAAGGAAATGCGGGGTGGAAAATGCTGCAGTTTTGACGGCATTTTCGTCTTGGTCGAACAGCACATCTTCTTCCATAAGCCCGGTACACATCGCCATATGCTCCCCGAGTTCGATGGGACCGAGGAATTCTTTGCCACACAGCGCGCATCTGGCAGTTAGTTCCATTCTCGCCATGCCTTCGAATGAGGATGAATGGGCACCACTGTTCGACATGACCCTGGCCAGTGCCGCGTCCAGTTCGTTCATCGACATGGGGCGTTTTTCCACAACAGCGCCACCCCCGCCGGCATCATCTTCACCGTCTTCGAAAGCGTCGATGTCGATGTATTCGGTCACTTCCAGGACGTGCTCCAGCTATCAAGAAGTAATGGCAAACAACAAGTTTTCCAGAGGGATTCAGTGAGCGAGACGTCGCTTTCGGATTCACATCCGTTGCACACCACACCACAACAAGACAAGACAAGACAAGAAAACAAAACAGTCTCGAAACGAAACGAATCGGAACAACGGCAACTACTCACAAAGAATTCTTGGACCGGAAAGGTTCTTCCTTCGATGCTCAGCATGACCGGTGGATTGTCTCGGTAAAAGTCTTTGCTGTGTTCATTGAGGTTGTGGTTGTCCGGACAAAAGTACTTCATCAAGACCTCGGTTTGCAGAGTGGCACTCATCAATACCAGTCGCAGATCGGGTCGGATCGGCAACAGGTCCCTCAATCGAATCAGCAAAAACTCGGTGTATTTATCCCGCTCGTGAACCTCGTCGATGACAATGTGGGTGTATTCGGAGAGCATCGGGGAGGATTGGAGTTTGCGCAACAGCACCCCCGGTGTCAGGAACAAGAGCTGTGTGTCCCTGCTGGTGGCCGTTTCGAGTCGGACCTGGTATCCCACGAGCGATCCGACCCCGCCGCCGCCCGCCGCGGCGTCGGTGGGAGATCCCAGGCACTGTTCTTGAGCGACGCGTTCCGCTATGGAAATGGCTGAGATTCGGCGGGCTGATGAACGAGTGTGCATTCGTATTCGTGTTCGTGTTCGCGGTTTCGTTCGAGACACGGTGTGGAAACGCTTCGTGAGTATCATCCCCTATGGTACGCACTGCCAGGGGAGGAACGCAACATCCAGGAACTGCAGATTTTATGTTTCCGAGCCAAAGTACTTACGTTGAGTGACCGCAATGCTCGCTGTTGGATTGGCATCCAACAAGAACTGAGGGCACTGCGTGCTCTTTCCACACCCGGTTTCTATCAAGGAATGTTTGAATGCAAACAACAAGAATAAAAAAGGACGTGAGAAGAAATGTGTATGAGCTGTTGACTGTGTTGTGTTGGAGCCCGATCCCGAGCGTCCCCCGTAAATCCCGTGGGCTCGTATATATTGCGTCGCTGCTGCTGCTGCTGCTGCGGCTCTGTGGTGTATCGCGCTGCGATCTGTTTCTATCTATCTAAGTGTACCGTAGATACGGTACTGTACTGTACTTACCACCCTGGATGATGGTCACGGGATTCGCGTTCACGGTAGCCACGACCTCGGCCTCCCGGCCGCACGCCGGGAGCTTGGATCGATTGCGGAGGATCTGCGCAAAGTTGTTGGTGCGTTGTTTTTTCTGCGCCTGATAAAACGCGTGCCGTTCGGTTCGGCGGGTCAGGTCCACGCGCCTCGGGCGACGATCCTTGTTCGTGGACGAAGCCAGACGATCCCTTGCGTCGTTCTCGCCCAGGCCCAGCCGGTTCAGGACCTCCAGCACCCCAGAATCGCCGTTGTTGTCGCCGTTGTCGTCGCCGTTATCGTTATCGTTATCGTTATTGTTGCCGGTGCGCTGCTGTTGCTGCTGCCGTGCTTCCATGGCTTCGGCGAGGGAGGCGCCCGTTTCCCTCGATTCTACGGCTTCCGTCCGCGTGGGAGGGAACCGGGCAACGTGTTTTGCCAGCGCGGCCCGCCCCTCCGCCCCGATCCTCAGGACCGACAGGTCGTTTTCCTCCCGGCAGGTTTTCTGGACCCGCTCGTTGCGCTTGGTCACCGCGATCCTCCGGTTTTCCCCCTTCCCGGTCGACTTGCTCGTCAGTCCCAGCTGGCCGGCCAGCTGGTGGAGGTATTTTCGTTCGGTGTTGGTCAGGTCGGGAGGGAATTCGAACCGTTCCCGGTCTTCGTCCTCGCGAAAGTTCATCAGGATCTGGGTGAACCGGATCCGGGTCGTTTCGGAAACGGTGTGGGCGTCGGCTCCCTTTTCTCCGTTTTTCTTCGAATTGGGCACCGGTGGTTGCCGGGGTTGGCGTTGTTGTTGTTGTTGCTGTTGTTGTTGCTGTGGCGTGTAACCAACAACATGGTTCTTGTCGTTGTAGTTCTTTTTATTTTTGGCCTTGTTCAACCCGCCACCGCCGTTGTTGTTGTTGTTGTTGTTGTTGTTGTTGTTGCTGCTGTTGCTGTTGCTGTTGCTGTTGCTGCTGCGATTCGGACTCGTCGCACGTCGGTTTCTTCCTCGACCTCCTCGACCTCCGCGTCCCCTGCCTCCGCCGTATTTCCTTCCTCCTCTTCCGCGGCCCCCGTTGTAGTTCCTTGGTGCTCCCTGATCTTGACTCATGGCGGCAATAATATGTCTTTTTTTCCTGCTTTCACTCCCCGCCTTTGTTGTTGTAATTATTGTTGTTGTTGTTGTTGTTGTTGTCTACGGTACGGTACCGTACGATATCATCGATCGAATCGAATTAAATCGAGCATTTTCACCAGTCTTGTTTTTTCGCGATTGTTTCATAAAAAATCTGACGACAACAGTACTTATTGTACGTACGCCGTACGTACGCGTATGGGTAACTGTAAATAGGGTGCGATAGGTCACGAGTTAGTCACGACGAGATTGTTCCAAGTTCCAAGTACGTACAATACCGTACCGTACGTACGTACGTACTTTTATGGATTATTATTGGTGGCGTTTTGCGTTACTATGAATGCCGACACATAGTATGAAATATATGTATCGTATCTACGATATGTTAGAATAAACCATTGCCATGCTGATACAAGATACGGAGTACAAGATACGTACCCGTACAATCATGTCGTTTACGATCTCAATCAGCATGCATGCTCGATCGATCGATCGATCGATCGATCGAAACAATGCTGCGATACTCGTTCGAGAAAAGGGTCGACGAGGAACTTCCGGCGACTAGTGTTCAACGAGGGAAAGTGCTATGATGTATGTATAATGCTGTGCTGTGCTGTGCTATACTATTACCGGATCACGATTGCGACGGGCCAGATCGATGGTGTTCTACTACTATACTATGGAATAGTGTTGTGTTGAGTTGTGTTGTGTTGTGTTTTGTTGCGTTTGTTAGAAAACGATCGCGGCGGAGAGCACGCTTCTCGTTGCCGGACGAACCACATCGGTCCTGTCGTAATGTGGTAGCATTGTGCGCACGGAAGCAGCCGCATTGCATTGAATTGGGCGTTGGTTGCCCCCTGGATGGCCTGGATCGCACCGCGGGCAAGGACCGCAGTATCGTCGTGACGCATCGCATCGCATCGCATCGCATCGCATCGTATTTGTGTGTGACTGTGGCTGTGAATGCGAATCTGTACACGGTACGTTGTGTGTCTGTGTGTGTGTTTGTTTGTGTGTGTCACTCCCGGTCGTGCTTCGTGGTTCATTGTGGTCGCTCCGGTCTCCATCCCGGCAATAACCATACGGTGTATACTGTACTGTACAAATATCCCTTCGAACTCAATGGCGTTTCGAGATTCACTCCCCCGAAGTTTTTTGTTTCGTTTTGTTTCGTTTCGTTTCGAGTGCTGTTGGAGTTGCCCTGATCTCCCATTGCATTGGTAGCACTACACTGCATCGTCCTCGCAGAACATTCGTCGGTTCCGATGGTTCGTTCTGTTCTGTTCTGTTCCGTTCCGTTCCAAGCTCTATCGCCATCGCCATGACTAGGCACTCGCAATCGATAACCGGTCGTTGGACGACGATGACGTCGTTGAATGGGATTTGCGCCTGCCAAATAGGAGCCGAAACAGTCCGCCGAGGACCCTTGCCACCGGATTCCTCTTTCGCCAGGTTTGTGTCACCACTACCAGCTGGGTGTGGCTGTTGCTGTTGCTGTTGCTGTTGCTGCTACCAATGCCAATGCCATTTGTCAGATACCTCTCGTCGTCGTCGTCGTCGTCGTCCTCGTCGTCGTATTCCCAATCCTCGCCTGTCTCGTCCGAGGCATCCTCCTCGGTGGAATCGTAAATCAACAGGTCGTCGTAGTTGTTCTTGTTCTTATTTTTCCGTTTGTGATTTTGGTGGCGTTCGATAGCAGGAAGACAAAGCCGAAGAAGCCTCCGATGCCGGGAGGCCGTCGCCGGACTTTCGTCGCTTCTCCCACAACCGCGACGCAATGTCGATGATCATGGGTGGAGCGGGAGGCTTGTGGTGGTGGTGGTTGCGCGAGTCGGAATCGCGGCCCGGTGGCATCCGGGACCCGTTCGCGGTAGTGCTGCTGGGAATGCTGTTGCTGCTGCTGCTGCTGCTGCTGCTTCCACTTTTCGTCGTGATCGTCGTTGCCACACCGACCGGGACCGGTGTCGGGAGCGGCACCATGGACGAGGCCACCAGGATGAGGACGGCAATCAGGTAGGGCAACAGGACGGGCATCGTCATGGAGAGGATCCCCGAGAGACTCCTCCGGTGCGCGTAGCGGGCCTGCTTTCGGAGCTGGGACATGCGGTATTGTTTCGTGAGGAGGTCCTCGTCGAAGGAGACCCTTTTCTGTTTCTTGGGCGGATCGATGTAGTTTTTGTGGATGTGATTGTGAATGTTGTGATTGTGATTGTGGATGTTGTGGATCGCGTCGTGCGTTCGGTCCCAGGGCGACAGTGCCGATGTCATGTTTGCGTTTGCGTTTGTGTGTGTGTTTGCCGTTGTCGATGATGATCCCTGGAATCCCGGGGGTGGCAGAGGCGGAGGCAGTGGACGCCGCGGGTGGTGGTAGGTTTTGCTGTCCCGGGGACGCTTCATGATGCCCTTGGGTCGTTGCTGTTGTTGTTGTCGAGCCGGTTCTGAAGCATCGCCAACGGACGTCCGTTTCGCCGGTGGGGGACGAGGGCCGACTCCACGGAGCCAGCAGGGTGGCCATGATGGAGGGCGGTGATGATGATGATGATGATGATGATGACGCCGATGCTTCCGCCTGCTGACCGTGCCCGTCGTTGGGCGATGATTCCTTTTGTTCCCCGTCCTTATCGCTGTCCTTGTTGTTGTCCTTGTCGTCGCGGTATTCGACCACAATGTCGTGTCCCGTCACGAGAATGGAGAGGTTGGTGGTGGATACGGTCGATCCCATGGCGGAAGCAGGCTTTGGCTTTTGGTTTTGGATTTGGAAGAATCGATGGTGTTGGTTCCGAAATCGAAATCGATGGTGCTTCTGGATCCGATCCAGGCTCCGATCCGGAGTCGGATTTGCATTCTTCGTCGTAGTCTTCGGTGCTGTCGATTTCCGAAATGATGAACGATGGATCTTCCTCCATGTCCGCAATGTCGTCTTCGTCGTCGTCTCCGTCGAGCCCTTGTTGTTCATCTTCGTCGACCGCAGGGCTCTTCATTGTTGCCCTTCCCCTCCGCGGGGAGGTTCTCCCTGTCGTTCTCACTATCGTTGTCGTTCGCATCAGCTTCGGTGGCACCCACAGCGGTGCCCCGGAAGCCAGGATCGATCTCGGCGCTCTCGCCGGTTGGTTCGTCGGAGGGTTGGTGATGCGAGCGGTCGTTCTCTATCTCCTCCTGCTCCTCTTCCTCGTGTTGCTCGCCTGCGGTTTCTTCTTTTTCTTTTTCTTCTTCGTTGCTCGCCGCCTCGTTCCGCTCGTCATCCTCGTTATCGTTATCGTTATCGTTTTGGTTATCGTCGCTGCTACTGCTGGTGCTGATGCTGATGCTGCTGACCCGCCCGCGGCTCTCGTCGGTATCACTAGAGGAGGAGGAATCCGCCGCCGTTTCGATTTCTACTTCGACCGCGACCTCGTTGTTCACGGTGAGCACCAGGGGTGGTTCCGTCACCAGGCGCTGCCGGGTGTTGTTGTTGTTGTTGTTGTTGGCATTGGTGGTGCGGGGAGTCGTTCGTTTTCGGCGCAACAATTGGTTGCGGAGGAGGGAGGGTTTTTGTTTCCGTGGTTGTTTCGTGGCGCTCCCCGCCAATGGGGGGGTGTTGCTGCTTGCTGCTGCTGCTGCTGCTGTTGCTTGCTGCGTTCGGGAAAGCCAAGGATGGGAAGCATCGTCGTCGTCGTCGTCGTCGTCTTGGGATCGATGCGGAGTATGATGTTGCTGTTGCTGTTGCTGTTGATACAGATATTCCTGTTCCTATTCCTATTGAGATTGTTATTGATATTGGTATTGATAATGATATTCCTGTTGTACGAGTGTTTGATCCCTATCATATCATGCTCTTTTCGATAAACAACAGATGGCTTGCGTTGTGACGGATTGCTGGCTATCGGACACGGGGAGTGGGGAGCTGTAGCTGTAGCTGTAGCTTTAGCTGTAGCTTTAGCTGGTGGGTTGAGTGGCTGGAGGGAATGCTCGGTCTTCTTATTGTAGTACCGGTAGGACTAGATTGGACTCCATTCGATATTCGGAACAACAAGGACGGCATGGAAAGTACGAAGTAATTCGAAGTATGAGTAATTAGTTAGTACTGTAGTACGAAATTACCAAGTTGTAAGTTAGTACCGGTACAATAGTACGTCTTGAAGTTCCCGGGTCCGAGCGCATCAATGCTGTAGCACGGGAATAACCGTTACCCAACGAGTAAGTTATGGCATACTATCCGTAGAAAATTTGGTGAAAATCAATTGCCTACTGTATTTTGAATACAAATACAAAGTAAGATTTACGTATGATACCGTAATTACCGTACGGTACAAGTACGATAGCGAACAAAACATAACAACTTCAAAACTACGGTAGGTACCGGTACGAGTAATTAGTCACCGATCTGAGTGAAGTTTGAGGAGTGAGTCGTCAAGGGAGGCAGCAGCAGGATTTTTTCCCGGGGGTTTCAAGTACCGGTACGAGTACAGTCGTTACGAATAGTACCGGATAATACCGGTACGAGTAATAACGAGTAAGATTACCATACCTTTACGAAGTACGAGTACTTCGTGCAAAAGTGGCGGTAAGAGATTATTGCTCGTAATTATTATTCGATGGACCGTTATGTTTTCACGGGATACGATTAATTACGGTAACTTATCCATAATTACCCGCACCCACCACACCACACCGCACCACTCTGTATTCCGCGAGCACGGTAGGCGCGGATGCGGACTTCGAACGAATGGTTGGGGGGGAAATACAAGAATTTCATTGGGGTGGAAGCGGGACATCTGTTCAACAGTTTCATTTGAATGCAAAAGTTCATACAACACTTAGACCGCACTTAGACCGCACTTAGATCGGTTTGAAAAGAAGAAGAAGAAAAAAATAATAATGATACCGGTATCGTACCGGTAGGTGCTGTACCGGCTGAGCGTGCTCGCAGTCATAGGTCATAAGGCTCCATGCTCGCAGTGGTCAAAACTCCAAAAATAATACGAAGTACCGGTACCGTACGAACCAGGTACGAACTTCGTACGAGTACGAGTACGAGTACTTGGATGAGGGGCAGACCTGTATTGTGAGTTGTTCATACCTTAAATACATATAATAGATATACCATAGACGTAGGATGTTAGATTTCGGTCGTCGCTTTTTTTCGGATGACCACTCAATCCAGAAGAAATACCGGTACAAAGTACTATTCGTACCGTACTTGTAGTGCACGAAGTAAGATTCACGATTTACGAGTAATTCTCTACCTACTTCTTTACCGGTACTAGAGGCCTGCCGATTGAGAATGATCCAAATTTATTACTGAGTAAGATTCCTTCGTGCATACCGGCGGTAAGATTACGAATAGTACGGTACAAGTACGAACTTGGATACGAGTTGTGTCGTAGTTGGTGATCTTCCGACACAAAACACCGCAACAAAATTGAATTGTTCCGCGACAGGAGAGACCGAGAATCAAACCAAACCAAACCAAACCAAACCAAACCAACCCCAGCTATCAACCCCAACCGATAGAAAATGCCACGACTCTTCCACAATCACAACCACCACCATCACCGCCCCGTCCCGGTCGTGCTGCTCCTGGCCGCGGTGTGCCTCGTCACTCGTTGTAGCGTCGGTGTGAGCGCATTTTGCCCGGTGGTCATCTGCCCCGGCTTTGGCAACGACAGCATCGATTATTCCACCCCGCTCGACCAACCAGAGGAGGTCGGCCTGATTTCCGTCCTGGCGCGCCGGGGATTCGACCCCGACCAGATCTACACGGTTCCGGTACAGAGGAGCGACTGGATCCGGGTGGCGGGGGGACTCCTGGACGTTCCCGGATTCTACCTCGGGACCGCCAAGCCGACCGGACCCGGCTACGGGTGGTACGTCAAGCGACTCCGGGAGACGGTCGACCGGGCCTACCGGGAACAAAAACCGCAATCCAGCAGACGGAAACGGAAACGCTGCACCGCAAAAGGTGCTGGTGATCGGCCACAGCGCCGGGGGGTGGCTGGCGAGGGCGGCCATGGCGGACGGGGTCTGGTGCGACACTAGCGACAGCAATAGCAACAACGACAACGAAGCCATCGGTCGTCCGGACGAGCTGATCGCATCCGGTGCCTCGTCACCATGGGAGCCATCCACAGGGTTCCGGAGGACGCTTCGACCTGCGTCACCCGCGGGGCACTCAAATACACGGACGAGAACTATCCGGGGGCCTTTCTCCGGGACGAGGGGATCGCCTACGTCTCCATCGGTGGATCCGCCATTGTCGGAGACGACCGCAAGGACGACGAAAAGAAGGACGACGATACGAATTCCGCAACCGCGTCCCTGCAGGGAAGCGCCGCCGACGAGTACTACCAGAAACGGGGGGAGGGAAACTCCAACCGCGTGGCATTTAGCTCGTACAAGGCCGTCAGCGGAAACGGCAACCTCATCGGCGACGGGGTCGTTCCCCTGGAGTGGACCCAGCTGGAGGGATCCCGGACGATCGTCCTTCCGGACGTCCTGCACTCCATCAACGAGGCCGGAACGACCTTTCCCACGGATCGCTGGTACGGCTCCGAGAAGGTCATCGACCGGTGGTTGCCGGCCGTACTGGAAGAAGCCAATCTCAAAAACAACAACAACAACAACAACAACCCCCTGGATTTCGCCGTGGGGGGCTTGCAGAAATGGGCATCCGGCCTGATCGGGAACTAGCGGCGGTCACGCAAACCACGAAACTCTTCGGGATGCCGTGGCAAAACGTTCCGGTCGTTCCCGCGAGAGCGAGCCTTGTTCGAATCGAAGTGGACCATAGGGTGTGGCAACGAATCCACATCCACATTCATATCCAGTCCAATCCCATCTATCTAGACCGTAGATTTTGTACAAAATAATTCCGAATGAGAATCTACGAAACGACTACTGGCTCGGAACGGAACGGAATGGAATGGAGCGAGTCGTGTCGTGTCGTGTCGTGTCGTGTCGTATTGTATCGTATAGTGATAACCGAAGTAAAGTACTCATTACAATATCGCGACCTGTGTTTGTTGACTTGCTACAGTTGCTGTGTTTGTATTTTCGATTGCTTTTCCACCCCGTGCTTTCTTCCTCGTTGCAGCAGTATCGCATCGCACTGCATTATATGCTTTGGCCGTTTCTCGCGGAGCAGTGTCTCGCCAGCTCCTCGTGCTCGTAGATCGTGTTTCCGTACGCCGCCGCATCCCACGGATAGCAATTCCAGTGGTTTTCCACATCGGCTCCCGCCAGGTAGAGGACGCCGTCCGGAAGACGCCCCTTCTTGGGCTTGAGCTTGTTGTGGACGACCGCCACCGCGATCTCCGCCGGGCAATTGGTCCGAATCAGTTCCTCTACGCAATACTGGAGGGTCGTCCGCGTGTCGTCCACCTCGTCCACCACCAGAACCTTCTGTCCCCGGACCTGGCTCCCCACCTGCGACGTCTCGTCGAACCACTGGATCTTCTTCACCGTCGATCGGGCCGTGTTGGTGCTGTCGTCGTAGAGCTCAAGCGAGACGGCCAGAACAGGGATTTTCAGTTCGGTCCGCAGCATTCGTGCCGGGATGAAACCGCCCCCGCCGATCGCGATGATCACCGCCGGGTCGAAGGCCCGGATCTTCGGAACCAGCCGGGACACGGTGTCGTGAATGTCGGCATAACTGAAGTAGACCTTTCCCTCCAGGGGGGATTTCGTCGGCCTTGAATGCGGGGTCTTGTTTCGCGAGATCTGCTATTGTTGCTGCTTCTGCTGATGCTTCTGCTGATGCTGCTGATGCTGCTGCTGCTGCTGCTGCGGGGGAAGACATGGTGGCGTGATTAACAGAACGAATACTACGATCTTAGTAAATAGGAGTAATAAGACTTCGAGGCGGAAAAGATACCAGGGTCAGGGCCAGGTGTTATTGTTCAGGTTGTCGCAGTCCCCACGAATGGGGCTAACTTCCGGAATAATGTTTCTCCATGAAATACGGATATTCATAAGATACAGTACAGTACGTACTACGGTACAGTTGTGATCGATCCATAGGTTACGGTACGTACGGTACTCATAGGTTGAGAGGTTAATGCCATTCATGTTACAGAACTGGTGGTTGTGAGCTTAGTTTTTTGTATGTGTTATTTCACTCACAAGGCAACTAAAAACTGCCATACCAAGCACCTGTCCCCGCTATTGTATCTCATTAACTAAGGATCAGTAAAAGTTGGTAGCATAGGCAAATGAATCCCCACATTAAGGGCTCTTCATCAATATATTATTTGTAGTAGTAGCTTATTTACTCCAACGCTTTGGGAGGAATGAACACCACACTAATAGCATAGCCAGGTACTAGCAACAATTCACATGTTTTTAAAATTTCATTGGCGCTGTTTTTGCACCTCAGTGGTTCAAAATCTACTGTTTTTGTCCACGTACGGTTTAATTTTGGTACTGTTTTTGACATAGGAATGCAGCAGGGACAGGTTAAGATTTAGAGGTTAATGCTACTCGTTGACGCTCTGTACATTCTGGTACATTTTATATGTGTCCACATGATGGCATTGACCTCTAAAACCGTACCTTAGAGTACTACAATAGACAAACAAAACAAAAGTATGGTACAGTAGGACTTTGTTGTAATACTACTATGTCCTGGTGTTGAATATGTGTATTTGGGTTAAGATTATTACCAGCATTACTTCTACTGAGGCTCCGGCTGTGGCAATGAAACAAAAACGAAAATGGTTAACCCTGCTACACAGTACCTACGCACTTTCTGGTACCAACTAAAAAAAAAAAAAACTAGCCTCTCAACTGACATTGGTAAGACTTGAAAATTCATCTCATTTTGTTGCCATAATGTGATTGGATAATTTAATACTTCGTATTTGCTGTGTTATTTTTGTTCATCTGTTTTTGGTTGAGAATCAAATCTCAACAAAAATTCCTTCCAGTTTCCTTGAGATTTCAATCTCAACTACTAAAAACAGGTGTTTAACACTTCTGATTGGCTATTGTTTTGATTTTTCTGTTGTTACTCTAAAAATCGACCGGTAAGGTATTGGATAATTGAAATTTAAAGAGATGTGAGCTCAGAGAGAGGCTCTTATTTTTACTATGTATTTTCACTGTATCGGGGCTCTCTGCTGTATTTTGCTTGGTAGAGATCTTCCCCGGTTATCTGTTACTGTTATCTTCGTCGTACCGATACTGCTGTTGCTGTTGCTGTATTAGTGTCGTGTATCGGTCTTACTGTATCGGACATTTTGTCGTATACGAGGTTAAGTGTTTTATCCGATGGGGCGTATGCTTGTTCGTGGTATTTGAGATAGATGAGGCCCATTCGGAATCGGTATTGATTTTCTTGATTGCAATAAGTAATTTCCTCATGGGATATTAAGTATATTCTTTTGAATGTGCTTAAGGATTCCAAGTGTTTACTTACTGTTCAGGTCTTTGGATATTTCTTGTTTCTAACCGATTATCCTCTTTTGTTTGTAGCCTTAGGTGGTATCGTTTTTACCACTTAAGGATTTCACGTAATGGAGGTGCGTTTGATACTAATGCTTGATCATTGGAGTATTCGTATCTGTGTGTTAATCTTACGTACCTCGGTCGTCGTCTTGATTTGTTTCATTTGTCAGCTTTTCCAATCGAATTTGATGCCGACAACAGTCCGTATTTTTTGCCAACAACACACCCCTTGATCCAACACATTCACTCGATGTTGGATTACTGTCGGAGTATATTTTCCTTTTCATGATTGGGTCATCGATCGAATCGAATTGTAAGAACAATTTATTCAGCGATTCGACTGATCCGGCCGTCGATTGAAGCGCCGTTGTCAATCGAAGCAATCGAATGATTTAACCTGGGTAGTGTCCCATGATATATCTTGCATGTCGGGCGTGCAAGATCCATCCCAATGGTTTGGTTAGATCATCAGCCGGATTGATAACTCCAGGGATATGAATCATCTTGATTTCACCATTTTCTTTCCATGCTTGAATTGCAAAGAACCTGATTTCAATGTGTCTGGTTCTTTCAGTTGGCTTCTGAGCATTGATGATCTCAATTGCTGATGCATTGTCTTCATAGATCGGAGTTGGACCAATCTGGGCGAAACCTAATTCCTTGAGTATAGACCTGAGATATCTGGCGGTTTTGGCTGCTGTGACGGCAGCAATGAACTCAGCTTCGGTAGAACTCTGTGCAGTAAGTGACTGAGCTTTGGATCTGTAAACAATTGCTCCACCAGCATATGTGAAGACGTATCCTGTGGTGGACCTACGGTGTTTTGGATCATTTCCATATGCGGCATCCACAAAACACATCAGTTTGGCTTGCTTGATGTCTTCCGGGAATTTTGGTAGTGACGCATCTTGGACTGCATCGTTGTATGGTTCTCCTGGTGGTAGAGATGGCTCAGCATTTGGTCTGTAGAATCTGATACCCCAAGATCTGGTTGTTCTGAGATAGCGGGCTATATTCTTCAGGCTGGAATAGTGGAAAGCAGTGGGATTGGAACTGTACTTTGACATCAGAGTCACCGCATAGCCTATGTCTGGCCGGCAACTGACATATGCGAACATCATTTCACCTAAGAGCGTCCTGTACGAGAAACCAGATGTGGATTGCAATTCAGCATGTTCCTTGGTGCCTTCTAATGGGCCATCAGTATGTGATTGTAGCTGGCTCAGTACTTCAGTTGATAATGGCGCAGATGGCTTGGAATGAGGTTTCATCTTAGAATCAGTGTCCCATCCATGAGATCTCATGATTCTGTCAATGTAGTTCGCACAGGACAGTTCAATGTAGTCAGCTGTCTGTTTGACATCAATTCCATTGAAGTCTTCAAGCAATCCCATTTTTGTGAAGGGGACAACATCTTCTCTAGGAAGCTTCAGCTTTGCGCCAATTATGTCATAGATCTTGTCAGATATGGATTCTGATGTGCAAGCCAGTGCAAAATCGTCAACTTGTCTCAGCATGTAAACCGTTTCACCTTCAAAAACTGTCGTGTAGATCGTCCTGTCATGCGTGGTGGTCTTGAAGTTGAGATCAGGGCCTTTCAATATTTTGTTGATGTGGGTTTCCCAAAGTCTTCCAGATTCTGGATGGCCTTGAAGTGCGCGAAGTACCGGGAGCACCAATCTTCTATCTATGTCCTTGCCATGCTTGTGCCGGTACCATTCTGCGTATGCATCATCAATAGTCATGTATGTAGGAATGTTTGGTCCTGGACTATGCGCATAGGCGTCAGCCGCATCCCCCCCATAGACTTTGAGGTTGAGACTTGCTGCAATGGCAAAGAACAGTCTTTGGATAGGGTGTTCAACACATGATGAGTATGACAAGGCTATGGCATGCAGAGTTGGAGCTGCGTATTTGCTTCCATTACAACACTGTCTTGCGCGGCGGACACCATTCCTCTTGACACTGTACTGCCAGTGAGGCCTGAGAATAATCGCGTCTGGGTCCTTAGGGTATTGAATTGGTGAGCCAAACATTTCCAAATCTTCAAACTGATCAAGCTGTTTTCGCTCACCAGCTTGCCATTCTGCCCATGTGGATAATGACTTGAGATTCCTTCGAGTAAAGTGCCCTAGCGCTTGTTCTTCAGGTGTAGTTGCCTTGGAATTGATGGCCTTGATTAAGAGTTCAATTTCTTCAGTTGGCAGTGAATCTGCATCTAGCGGTAATGCATGATTTCCTGGTTTATGGAGCTTAGTGATGGCTCTGAGAGATGCAATGTCAATGGTGGGGATGACAACCTCCATGTCATCTTCGAGTGGGGCCAAGTGTTTTTGGATGGAGGCATGGAGTGTGTCAGTGCTATCAACCTGGTTGATTCTTGATTGTATCAGCTGCTTGTATTTGGTACCAATGTGCTGGATAGCCTTGATTGATGAAATCCGGTCCAAGAATGGCGGATCTTCTTCAGCAGTGGGTTCCTTCCAGGAGGTATTGGGGGCAAATAAACCATATTCATTTGAGTGTTTCCTGACCTCCTTCATAGATAATTTTTCTTCAAGTGCAAAGGTAATTGGTGTATCTATTGAAGAATCCCGCACCCCTCGATCGTGGGAGGTCTGTAAGGCTGTGGTAACATCAGCAGCAGTAAAGACACGATTGTGATTGATAGATACGATATAAGCGCCTCGGAGCTTTGAGAGAGTCTTCTTACGGGAGGAGAAAAGCTTGGAGGCAGGACTGTTTGGAATGATATCTGTGATGTAAGCTCTGCCAATCAGTGAGTCAGTGGCATATCGAAGACCAAAGGCTGGATCAGCACAAGATGGGGAGACAGTGAGTCTGAGATTTGTGAGATCTGCAAAGGGGGAGATGGAGAATTGGAAATCACTCCGGAGCAGGTGCTTAACATTAGTGGGGAGATCTGCAAGTGGGAGATCATTCATGCCTTCATCAAACCTGACATGGGTGGCTATTTTGACGCGGTGGGTCTCAGTATCATACCAAAGGATGTTTCAGGTAGTGTATGGGACAAAACCCAGGAAGATGCCTTTGCGAGCATTAGGTTTGAGCTTGATGGATCGCTTGCCTGGGGGTCTCACCCAAACTCTGCACCCAAAAGTGCGGAAGTCAGCAAGATTTTCCTTGCGACCTGTTGCTAATTCTATGGGTGAATGTTGTTGATTGCCTTCAGGAAATACATTGGACAACCGTAGAGCGTGATAGAAAGCAAACGGCCAGAACTTGATGGCCAGATTTGCACCACTGAGCATGGTGCGCATGGAATTAGCCAGGGTGCGATGTGCTTGTTCAACTGTACCATTCTGGTGAGATGCGTCGGCGCCAGTGGGAAAGATGGAGTATCCAAATGCGGAGAAGAGGTTTCTGATGTCAGGATTGTGATAGAGTTCTCCACCTTGATCAACTGAAACATACTTGTTGGCACAAGTTGGGTTGTGCTGGGCGAAGAAATGTTCCAACCAATGCAGTGGTGCTGCTTTCGAGATTCGTGTATCACCATATTTCATACCAGTATAGTGATCTGAGATGAGAATCCAAGCTGTTTCTCCATGAATGCCTTCATAATCGCGCTAGCGTTTGCTGTTGGAGGATCTGGCACCTGAGAATGCAAAATCAATGGATAAACCTTGAAACAGTTGTGTAGCCTTTCGTGTGGATTGTGAGCCAGCAGGTGTTTTGGTTTGCTTACATTGTATGCAAGTCGGGCATTGGTCAAGAATACTTGTTTGACGCTTGAACTTTGGTACTCCAACGATGTGCTTATGAGCCTGATACAGGAAGTCATCGCACGGGTGTCCCAATCGTTGATGCCACAGAAGTTTCGATGTTTTGGTTTTGATGGCGTGGATGGGGATGTTTTTGTCCACAATCTTGGTGAAGAACAATTTAGCATCAAACTTTGGCACATCGCTGGTATCAGACTGAGCTTGAGCTGCTTCTGTGCATTTTTGCAGTGTGACAAGATTGGTGTATACATCGTATCTGTAGGTGCTAATGGCTTCTTTGGAGGCCAGTTCACACGCTTCCTTGAACTGCATGTCAGTAGCCAAAGCATAGGCTGATGATGTTGCACAATTAGCATATGGGGATGCAATATCAACGTCTGGGATCAGTACTGGGTGTGTATAGCATTGGCCATCAATGATGCTTCCATGGAGGACAATGCTGCTGGCAGTGTTCTGCTTATGATGACAGATAATTGTGAGGTTGCCATTTTGTGGAGCAGATGAGTCATAGTCGTCAATGAATGATTTATGGATTGACTGCCCACTAAACTGACGTCGCATGCGAGATGTCATTCCACAGAGATCGTTCTCACTCAGTAATGTTGTTGACAGGGAGGGAGAATAGTAGAAGAAGATTTTGAGATATCCTATGTGGTTGGGTGCTGGGATGTGCAAATATCCCAAGCCTTCAGGGATGCAGGTAGCTGCTTTTCCTCCTATTGCTGCTGTAAGCCTGACAGGACATTTCCTTATCCTGGTGTAAGGTTTGTAACCGTGCAGGATGTGTTTGAGATTTGTGCAGGAAACTTTTGCACCGGTGTCAATCTGAGCCCTGACACCATGTTGGAAGTAGGCTGTAGCTGCAATAGGGTCTGGTGGGACTAGGGATTGCACATTGTATGTATCAACTGGTGTAGGGTTGCCCCTATCAAAATTGGGATCCTCATTGGTCTTCAGGTGTGATTCCAATGTAGGGGTTGTAGCCTCAAGTGATTCCATATCACAGTAGATATCAATTGGGATTGATGACTGGAGGCTGTCCTTAGGGAGGAGATTGACGGCACCAATTTTGACAGATTCGTAGGAGCTGACGCTGCTGGAGTCCAAGGAGGGGCATAAGCTGTTCACTTGGGGCGCTGTGACGTTGTCAAATCCTTGGGGATCATCTTGAGGTGATGTCATAGAGTGGCTGCAAGAAAGACTTTCTATTCTTGGCCATTGCAAAAATTTTGTTCTTCTACTCCATCATCGGGTGAATCCTCATCTTGATCTTCATCGCTAATGTTGATCTGAGAGATTTGTTGAGTGGAATCTAAGAGCTGTTGGGTTTCCCTGTTGCATTTGCTTAGAAAGACAGCCGTGGCAATCCTATGTTTCTTGAGTGACTCTACATCTTGTAATGCAGGACAATTATCAAAGCTATGACCGGATGTATGGCACACAATACATTTTCTGGTTGTGTCGAAGAGACTGGGTTGCTTATCGAAGGCTGTGATAGCATTGCAGTACGCTTGGTGGAGGAAGGGATTGTCAGATTCTTCATTCATCTCCGGGTACCCAAGTGATTCAATCAGGCTGATTGAGTGGGAAGTCAAAGTAGAAGGTGTTCTAACAGTACTGTTGCTAGCGCGCTTTTGAAACCTATCATTCCGGCGGGGACCTGGTCTGGTACCTGAGACAGGCAATTGCTTGGGCTGGATTGGTTTGGAGGTGTTCCTCTTGTACTTTTGTTCAGCCTTGATCTCTTGCTCATAGGTTTGGAGGGTTTGTAGAAGCCTACCTGCCTTGTATTTGTCCCGTTTGAATTGGTCATCAGAGTCGCGTTCATCTTCTGTCTTTTTGAAGAGCTCTTCTGAGAGGGTGGTTCCTGCAATAAGGTTGCAGACTTCTTCTGTCGAACTGATAGTGCCAGGTTGGTTTTGGAGGAACACTCTAAGTCTCAAGTAATCCTTGTACCGGAAGTAGTATTCTTCAAGAGATTCACTTGCGTTTTGGTTTGGAGGATTTCGGACCATTCTGCTGGCATTGGATGGCCTTTTTGAGTTGGGATGTGTCTGAGAAATAACTGTGTATAGCGCTTCATATCCTTGTCCTCCTTCAAAGCTCTGGATGGTTGCCTTCATACTTGCACATGAATCAGGGATGATTTTGTCGCTTCTGAGTGCGGTGTAAATCAGATTTCCCCATTCATTGATGGCCAATTCATATCTTAAAGGTAGATCGTGTGGAAAGTTATCGCCAATTGTAAATCCTCTGAGGTGATCAGCTTCACGCCTAAAGAGATAGTATGGATGGACATAAATATGGTGTTGCTGTGAGTGAGCTGTGATTTCTCTGTACCATTTCCTAACCTGAGGGTCCGTTGCATCCTTTAGTTGTGGAAAGCCTGAGAGGAATAGTTTGTCTCTAGCTGCTTCCTTGGACTTGTCAGAGGCTCTGGTGAGATCAAAACAGTCACCACTTCTGGTGATCAGGCGCTGGTCATTTCTGCCACTGCCTAGATTGTGTAGGTAGTAGTTTTGCCTGACAATTGTTTCATTTCCCGATGAGTCGGTGTAGGTGATTGGGAAGTCCTTCATATCATCTTTGGTGAGGAATTCATCTCTCCTGTAATATCGCTCTTTCACAGGTGGTGGTAATGTTGCTGGATTCCATGGAAGGTCAAGAGCTTGGTGGTTGGCGCCGGTATTGTTGTTGGTGGTGTTGTTGACCAATTGTTGGAGTAGGGTGGTCAATTCTTGCATGTCGGTGCCTGTTGCGGTGGGCGCTGGGTTCGGAGGAGTGGCATCTTCCTCATCTGAATCGGCCTGTGTGGCACCTTCATAGACCTTGTCAAAGCGTTGGGCTTTCCAGGTGGGTTTAAACTTCCAAGTTGTGATTAGTAGTTCGATGGTAATGGATGGTTTCGAGGAGGCGTCTGCGTGGTTTGCGAGCGCTTCCTTAGCAGCCTTTTCTAAATCGACAGGACCTCTCACTTTCTTGGAGTCTCCATTTGGTGCAATGTAGTATACAGCACAACTAGATAGTAGTTGGGTGATATGACCTTTCTGGAGCTCTGTTAAGTGAGGAAGAGGATAGGTGATAGCGTTGACAACACTGCCTCGGAGATTGGTCATCATAGCGGGGGGCTAGCACCTTAGCGTCCGTTGTGGTGCTCTCCACAAATAAGTCTTCTGTGTCGGTATCGTCCAGGATAGTGGAATATAGGGTATTCAATTGTTCATCGTATGGGCTGTTGCCCTTGAATTTGAATCGAATGCCTTCAATCGCATTCCAATCAAAGAGATCGGCCATGCTTGCTTGTGGATTATCAAAGAACTGTGTGTAGAAACAGTGGATACACCCCCTGATTCACAAGCAGGAGGGGAAGAAGAAAAAATGGGTTCGTCGTAACCGGCGGCGTAACGGGTGAAGAAAGAACCGACGAGCGGAGAAAAAAAAACAACCGAAGAAATAGCAACCGGCGGAAGGGACGGGCGAAGGTTCGAGGCGGGGGAGATAATTAACCTACGAAGGGACCGAAGGAACGTTCCGCGGAGAAAGAAGATATCGTTCGGGGAAGGGCCGAAGGGTCGTGCAAGAATGGATAGCGTTCGTGCGGGAACGGTAGCCGAAAGGATGATGTAACCAAAGGAAGGACCGAAAAGAAATAACCGGTGTCGGCGGGAGAAGCGGCGATGACCGGAGAAAAGGAAATGAAGAGTGGAGAATTAACCGAAGAAATCGAGGAAAGGACCGAAGGAACGTTCCGCGGATAAGAATCGGAGTAAGAGGGAGATTGGAAGGGAGGCGCTCAACAGCGGGCTCACGACAATCTCTGCGCTGGGGGGAAGGTCTATTGCTCAACAGCAATGTCCTCTGGCTGTGACCGGTCAGTGGAGGTGCTGGTCGGGCGGAGATAGGCTCTTAAAGTATACGCCAACGCGTGAGTTATAAGGGCTCTATAACCTGTTGTTACTCTAAAAATCGACCGGTAAGGTATTGGATAATTGAAATTTAAAGAGATGTGAGCTCAGAGAGAGGCTCTTATTTTTACTATGTATTTTCACTGTATCAGGGCTCTCTGCTGTATTTTGCTTGGTAGAGATCTTCCCCGGTTATCTGTTACTGTTATCTTCGTTGTACCGATACTGCTGTTGCTGTTGCTGTATTAGTGTCGTGTATCGGTCTTACTGTATCGGACATTTTGTCGTATACGAGGTTAAGTGTTTTATCCGATGGGGCGTATGCTTGTTTGTGGTATTTGAGATAGATGAGGCCCATTCGGAATCGGTATTGATTTTCTTGATTGCAATAAGTAATTTCCTCATGGGATATTAAGTATATTCTTTTGAATGTGCTTAAGGATTCCAAGTGTTTACTTACTGTTCAGGTCTTTGGATATTTCTTGTTTCTAACCGATTATCCTCTTTTGTTTGTAGCCTTAGGTGGTATCATTTTTACCACTTAAGGATTTCACGTAATGGAGGTGCGTTTGATACTAATGCTTGATCATTGGAGTATTCGTATCTGTGTGTTAATCTTACGTACCTCGGTCGTCGTCTCGATTTGTTTCATTTGTCAGCTTTTCCAATCGAATTTGATGCCGACAACAGTCCGTATTTTTCGCCGACAACATTTTCATTTTCGTGTTCATAAAGCCACATCTACCTCAACCTCTACATTAACTACAGACAGAACTACACAGCTATCCAATTACATCCTTGCATTTTTCCAAACTCGTAACCTAATGTCTGCTCATTGCCTTGAAACCGAAAACTTAAATCTCAACAAAAATGAAATTCATTTTTGTTGCGATTTGAGTTTCAACCAAAAACTGAGCCTGAAATCAAATATTTTCAGTTGGCTAATCATTTTGTACTAGAACTTGTGTGTTGATTCACAAGCAAGGAGGAATAAGAAGAAGGGAGAGGAGGAGGAAGAGGAGGAGGAGGGACAAAAAGAGAAGGGACTAGAGGAGTAGCACATTGCCGAGGCCCACACCAATCTGTTGTTGTAGGGGGGAGGTCTATTGATGCAGCATTATGGAAAGAAGAAGGTCACCAAGAAGAAGAAACCCCCCTTGTTTACAGCAAGACAAAGAAAGAATACAGGCCTAATTGTTTTGCCTGCTCTTCTGAGCCATATTTCACATAACGAATCATGCTATTCTTATTACTATGAATCTTTGGGGGTCTAGAAATCACGCGGTTAGGGACATACAGACAGACTAAACCAGTTACTCGTATTAGTCGCCAAAGCAAATAACTGTTTATACGATTCATCTCAACGCATATACGACCTGTAAAGAGGGACCGACTGAGGTGCAGTTCGATCCGAATATAACTTAATCCTAATGCTCACAATTTTAGAATCTAATCAATATTACTGCAATCTTCCTACTGTAATCTAACGACACGGAGTAGGAATCAGAGTTTATCAGACCCACACTCTAACCACATAAGGAGTGTCCACACGACAATGGACGAAGAGAGAAAGATTACCGACTGATCACCGGCTAATCAAAGACCCCTGAAGGCTATGTCCATGTTTGAGCACTTAGACGGGTAATGGCACTAGTGCAGCCGGGCATGAGCTAATACCTCTTGCTTCCCTCAAACGACATAATGGCCATAGGGGAACAAACAAATGCCATCAGTACAACACATCGAACTCCGGGGGGGGCCAGAACAACCGCAGTCTCTACATTCAAACGTAAACGTGTCCCAATTCAAACAATGGAAGAGACCCACATGGGGTCTCGAAATGACACGATAAAGACGAGTAAGAAGACCCCACCAACAACAACAACAACAACAACAGTAACACCAACAGTTAGGAGCTTAAAGCTCACAGATAGCAGTAGGTGCGAGTACAGTTAGGAGGGATCGATTCCTCTATACGAGTCAATATGATACTCACATGAGGTGGGACAGCGTACAGACGTGTGCACTAAGCTGTTCTGAGCCTACGAACTATACGGAGATGGCAGTTGAATTATTCTACAATAATTTCAACTCCCGCTGAATAGGGGGACCCGATGGACTTGTAACCGTAAAATAACGGGAAAACAAACCAACGGTCCCAATCCCTGTGAAAACAATTCAACGGCACCAGAATCCCACGGGAACGTGCAGCGGGCCGGATCTAACGGTCAATATATTCCTGCACGAATAAACTCAACGGCCATGATTCGAAACCGGAACCCGAACAGTTTGCTTAAGTAAGGGGCAACGGGGTGATTTTCATTCGGAATAGAAACGTTTGCAAATTCTACAGGGAGAAATATCCACTACTAGTGATATCGCGAGGGAAGTGATTGCTTGGGAAATACAGAATTCCCTCAGAAAATCATTCATATATCACTTACAGATCAAGTAAACAGCTATTCCGGACCAAGTACCAACCATGGTGAGAGGAAGAACAGCCCGACAGAACCAACGCAACGACAATGCGGCCGCTAATCCAGCGGCTGCAGCAGCTAACGCAGTAGCTGGTGAACCTGCTAACAATGAACCAGCCATTCCTGCCAATCTTGGCTTTACAGCAGCGCAAATGGAGTTCATTAGGACCATGATGGATACCAACCGGGCTCCGTCGCTCACACAGGAGGTTCAAGACGCAATCGAACGCGCTAATCAACTTGAGGGAATCCCTGGGTACGCAGGGGAAAGGACTCTAACCCCAACAGAGGTAGTCTTCAGAGAAATCTTGGAATCCTTCGGGCTGAACCGGATCACGGCGGATGAGCTCTTCCGGACCGGCCACAGCAGTACCGACTCCCTGCGGGACATGGATGAATCTGCTATCAAATCCCTGGTGAATGGCGTCAACAAGACCAAACACAACTACTGCCCGGACCCAAAGCAAGTGTATGTGGGGAGGGTTTTTGGGGATCGACTCAAATTGTTTGTGGCGTGGATCGATTTTCAGCCCCTCATTGGAGCCACAGCTACCCCAGTTGACTGGGTAGCTGATCCGGATGCTGAATCCAAGACTCGGGAGCGCCTCAAGGAGTCTCTCAAGGAGGATGACAGCAACACGGCGGCCGGGGACCTGACTCTCCCAGAACCACTCACTGCAATGTCGAAATTCAAGGAATTCGATGAACGATTTAGGGAGTATCTTAGACACAAAAGGGGTGTCACCAAAACATCTCTACTATACACAATTCGAAAGGACTCGATGGTCGGTGATGCTGAGAGGGGGGGGACCGTTGGGTCTGCTCCAACAGATACGTATGCCAACTGGAACGAATATTCTATACGTTGCACCGTTCACTCAGGATCCCACTGGACAAAAGACAACAATACACTATGGGGAATCCTCTTCAAATTGGTGGGAGCGGGTCCCGGTTGGTCCTACATCCAAGGACTTGGAACGGACGGGGATGGGAGGAAGGCATATTTCACCCTCTATTCTCAGGCATATGAATCAACGAACGTAAGACTTCTCATAGAAGAAAAGAGGGCCTTCCTACAGAGCTCCACCTACTCCGGGGACACCAAGAACTACAGCTTTGACAAGCACAAGAGGCGTTGGTACGATGCAAAGGAGTTCCTATTGCGGCATAAGGCCTTCCCACCAGAAGATCAGTTTGTTACTGACTTCTGTCACTCTATCTTGGATCCAAGACTCGAGATGGCGGTGCAATTGGTCCTAAATGAAGCAGGCGGCATGTATGACAGCTTTGACAAGGCTTCCGCCCACTTCACTCAAACGCTTGGTATCAAGAAGTTACAGGCAATCGCAGAAATATCTCCTCTTTCAAAGGAAAAGGCGGCAACAAACGCAACAACGATAGCAACTCCTCCTCCAACAAGAGACACGGCAACAAGAAACAGAAAACTTCAGGGACCTACGACGGACCTCTGGAGGGAAAGATCTACCCAAAGGAAATCTGGGTCACTATGTCCGCTGCCCAGAAGAACCAAGTCCGGTCTCTACGCCCAGCTCTTAACTCCAATTCAAAGTCCCCACAGGTTTCTCTTGTCGAAGCCAAAGGAGACAACACTACAGCAAAAGGGTCGGCTGGCGATCAGTTCGGTAGTCATACTCACAAGAAAAAGAACCAAGACTGATTTGCCGGCCGGGGCCTGTCGATTGTATCCCGGGTAGGCCGGCCGATAGTCCATATCAAGAGTTTTGGCACACCGTCTCAAGGTAACGGTCGATGCGAGTTGGACAGCCATGCTGATACAACAGCCGCGGGATCAAATATGGTATTACTGGATTCATTGGATTCTATCTTGACATATGTGGATGTTGCACCATTCTCAGATACATACTCACCGCTTAAGAATGTCCCTATTGCCCGTTGCGCCACAGCTTGGACTGACCCAACCGATGGGATTACTTACATCTTGGTCTTTGGGCAGGCTTTGTTTTTTGGCACCAAGTTGCAACACAGCTTGGTATGTCCCAATCAAGTCCGGGACTGCAACTTCAACAAGGTTGAGGATACCCCAAGGCGATACGACTCCAATTCTACACACGGGATCACATTTCAATCAGACGACACTGAACTCTTCATCCCTCTTCACGTTGAAGGAGTCATATCCTATTTTGATTCCCGGAAGCCTACAAAGAAGGAACTGGCGAACTGTGAACACATACTGGCTACAGATACCCACACCTGGGACCCCTATTCCTCTCACTTTGCAGAGGAGGAAGAAGCCACCAATGCTTCTTTCCCGCGGGTTGTTGCTACTCTTTCAGGATGCCTGCCGGCTTGTGGGACTCCAGTCAAATATTCATCCACGATTCATCCAGAACCACTCGGCACAGGGTACGACACAAACCGGCTGCTTCATTTGGCTTCTGTCTGTACCAATAGAGTTCCTTCCCAACGCACCGGATATACCCCAACGGATGTCTCCACACGATTCATTTCAGCCCTTGCTGGAACCAACGGGGAGGACCAAGAAAATCTACGCAATTCAGCAAATTCTATGATTTCTGATGTTTCCACCAAGACTTCATTATCTGAAGCTGAGCTTGCCATTCAACAGGAAGACAGAGCACCTATTTTGTGGTTCTCCAAGAGGCAAACAACTGTTGAAACATCTACATTTGGCTCAGAAATAGTCGCGCTTAGGATAGCAATCGAAATGGTAGAGGGGCTAAGATATAAGCTACGGATGATGGGCGTACCTATAGAAGGACCTACCAATATCTACTGTGACAATGAGTCAGTCGTGAAGAACACTACACGACCAGAAAGCCCTTGTAAGAAGAAGCATAATAGTGTTGCTTATCATAAGGCAAGGGAGTGCATAGCAGCAGGAATTATCCGGATTGCAAAGGAGCCAGGCGAGTCGAATATCGCGGACTTACTCACAAAGTTAATGAGTGGATCCAGGCTAATTGAGCTAGCAATGAGGTGTATGTGGCGAGATGGGGTTGATGAAAAAAAAAAAAAAAAAAAATGAAAAATGAGATCCGCGGGATAGGTATCTTCTACTAGTACTCTCACTACCACGAAGACACGGGGACTCTAGAAATCACGCGGTTAGGGACATACAAACAGACTAAACCAGTTACTCGTATTAGTCGCCAAAGCAAATAACTGTTTATACGATTCATCTCAACGCATATACGACCTGTAAAGAGGGACCGACTGAGGTGCAGTTCGATCCGAATATAACTTAATCCTAATGCTCACAATTTTAGAATCTAATCAATATTACTGCAATCTTCCTACTGTAATCTAACGACACGGAGTAGGAATCAGAGGGGTAGATGATTTTGCTTCTTCTGTATTCATTAGAAAATTGAAGAAGCTAGAGGATGCTAGTGGACAATTAGGTATAACGAACACCCGTAACAGTCTGCTGAGTAGTGGTCTAGTACCAGAGGTGCTTGACAATCAAGTTATGCAAGGCCCTTCTGTCAAACCAATGGAGCGTGCCTTGATTGCTTGGGAATTAAACAACAATGATGATGACTCTGTTTCTGATGAGAATTATTTTTCTCCTACTAATGATGAGGATGACAAAGAAGTAATTGACAGTGAAGTCTCCCCCTCTTTGAGTGTCGATAGAGAAGGCAACAACAACATGGATATTAATGATTCCCCTCCTGATTCAAATACGGCAATTATGACACCCAATGCCAGAAGGCATGCATCAGACAAACGGAAGGTGAAGATCAAGTTAATGAAAATGATGCAGAATCATAGCATACCTTTAGTTGCAGAGAAGGAATTATAGGAATGGCCTACTATCAAATTAGAGTGGCTTAATTTTTTTCATGGACAAAAGGCAATCTTGTACAGAGGAGGTCAAGAGTCATGAAGGACATTTGCACAAGTGTGCCTAAAATAGAATGTGATGGCTTTGAACCTCATCTTAATGACTGGTGTTATAAGGAATTGATTGGTGCTGACAGTTTCCGGTTGTAAACAAATCTATGTCCGGTCCTTCCAAAAAGCACTTCATTCCCTATTAACGAACGTCACCTTGGTAAAAGAAGAAAATCTTTCTTTCCCCAATGCTGAAGACCCAACCTTACCAGTTTGGTTTCCAGAACTACAAGGTAATATTGATATAGACTGGACTCCACCATGGTGAATGGTGGATCAATACTTGGGAAAAGAGATGCAAAACAGATCTCAATAAAATTTTGGTGCCTATCATTCTCTACATGGATGGAATTGCAATAGACAATAGTGGTCAAATCACTCTTACCCCACTGAATATAACACTTGGCATATTCAACACCTTAACTTGGAACTCTCGGCCGGATGCATGGGAGACTGTATATTTTCACCCAACAGGTACACGTGATAAAGGTGATGAATTGATCGACATGTGAACAATCTTCACTCTGGCATTTGTTTCGCTCTTTCATCTTTGAAAGAAGCCTGTGACCTAACAGATGGTATCGAGTGGTCTAATTTGCTATGGAACAAGAAGAAATGGTGGTCTGTTCAAATGAAGTGACATATTTCATAGGTGATACTCCTCAGCACTGACCAACTTTGTGGACATTATCAAACGGCCAATACAAAGATGATCTGTAGACATTGCAATTGTCCAAGGGCACTTGGTACTTACGCCCGTGTGAATGTTCTGAAGGTTCCTGTTTCAGTTAAAAGTGGGAACATGAAGGTGTCTAAGGACAATAATGGGGAAGAGTATCAATCCATTTGGCTACGGAATATATCCAATTTTACTGCTTCAACGTTGGAGGAAGGAGTGAATGTTGAACAGTATTTCAAGAATGTCTCCCACCACCGTGTTCATAACAGTAACGCGTTTTATGATCTTGATTTTGGAGAAAACACACATAATATTTATCTAGCTTCACCAGGAGAGAGGCTTCATATGCACCAACTTGGTTGCCTGTGAGGAATTTTTAGGGAATAACATGCAGCTACTTGGTGATATGGACCGGATAGCTAGTTACTATGGTTCTGCTGTTCAGAGGCAATTTGATCGTGACTTTCTGCAAACTAATTTTTTGGAATCAATACATACAGCAAAGAAGGAGGGGAAACCAGTACATTGGCATGATTTACATTCAGATGCTAGCACTTCTGTCTGCTGAATGCCATCAATTGTTGTTGTCACAAAGAACAACAACCAATCTTGAGAATAGGAGCAGAAAGTGTGAGGAAGAAATTGACAGACATATTTACACCATTGAGTTGTTGTTGGGTATGGAAGAGTTCCTCAAATATGCTGGAATGTTTGATCAGGTTTTCAAAGAAGACAACAAGGGTGTTTTAAATCTCGACAAGATGGTTGTTCATTTCATTAATTGTATAAACAACAATCTACACCAAAGTAAGGGAGAGGGGAACAATCTGGTGAAGAATCACATGTATTTTCATTTATCACAGTACATGAGATTATTTGGTCCTCCAACAGGATGGGACTCTGCAGTGAGTGAGAACAATCATAAAACTGAAGTGAAGGCTCCCGTGAAGAGAACCCAATGAATCAAGTCCGCACTAATCAAGCAAACCTGCAAGTGATTAATGGAGTACCGTACTATTGATCAACTTGACTGTGAATTTGATCTGTTTTGTCATAAAACGTTTACAGGAGTAAGTCATCCTACAGAGGGTGGTTGGTCAGCTGGGTCAAAGATTTTGATTTGTGTTATGGATGGTTTGCCTTACATGAAGTGGGTACAAAAAGAAAATACAAGTGTACCCTGGTTTCCATCGGATGTTCTTACTTTTTTGCGCCCATCTGTTGTTTAAGTCTGATTTGGGACAAGTGGCAAATACATGGTACCACTGGGAAAATTTTCAACTAGACCTCCTGGACTGACAGTGGACTGCAAGTTTATCCATGTCAGATTCTGTGCCTGCTTCATCTTGAAGGCCCTTTCCCCCTTGAAGTTCCATCAGCGGGTTTGAATAAGTAACTGCATCTTTACTTGTTGCTTTGTTTCTGCTGACCCAATATCAAGCAAGAGGGAGAAACGGAAAAGACACTGCCACATGTTGGTGAAGCAAGGGGAGTTGCAAAACAAATTACACTTGTTTGACTGCAACAATGCCATTAAATCTGAAGTCACCATGGTCAGAAACCTTGGTAGCAAAGATCAATACTTTGTCCTTGGAAACCAGGAACAATGGTTGTTTAATTTTCATGACGCAATGGCTGGGTTGGAAACAAAAAAACTCAAAGTGATAGTGAAAGCTGGCAAAACCGGTAGTGAGTTGTAATCCTTCCTGGAACGGCGTTGCAGGTAAGTAAAGATAATGATTGTATTTTTAATTGGTGGATCAGAAGTTTTGTACAATGCTTCCTCTATTGCTGCAATTCAGTTCCATGATGTTGACATGATTGATTTTAACATGATTGATTGCCGTTCCACTTTTTCTAAATCCCAGAACAGTGTATTAGAAGTACACTTTTCAGTACTGTACAATTTTGATGAATTTTATTGGTGGAAGTTTGATCAATTTCTGGTCTGTTGTTTGGAACTGTGTTTTGAAATTCATTGTCTGGAACAGTGTTGCAGGGTTAAGTGTCTGCAACGGTGTTGCAACGGTGTTGCAGATTGAATGATCTGGAACAGCAGTCATGACTTCTGAATGTGTAATGTTGTTCCACTTTTTTAATCCTGGAACGGTGTAGTAGTGTGTAACACACTAGGGGTAGAATTTGAGTAGGAGTGATAATTATGATGGATTAATACTTTACAAAAATGGATGGAAACTTAAAGTTAAAATAATGAGCGTGCTTGCTTCGATCGCACATGAATATTCATGTATGGCACATTGATAATAATAATATCGTGTGCCCGCCTGTCATATATATATATATATATATATACCTGCGTATACAGATGTTTGGATACTTAATGATTCCTAGATTATTCCAGGTCTCATTAGTTTGATCGGACATACTTATCTTCGATGGTATCTTAGATAGTACGACTGTACGGTAGATCTGCTGTATGTAGCTTGGCACGTATATGTCCTTGGTAGGTTACAAGTAGAAGTACAATTTTCAGTACCGTACAAATTTGATGTTTTTTATTGGTGGAAGTTTGGACAAATTCTGGTCTGTTGTTCAGAACTGTGTTTTGAAATTCATTGTCTGGAACGACGTTGTAGGGTTAAGTGTCTGCAACGGCGTTGCAGATTGAATTGGCTGGAATGGCAATCATGACTTCTGGATTTGTAACAAATAATATTTCACCTTACGTATTTATACTTCCAATTTTAAGGACATGACAAATATATACCACTAAGTAGTGACAAGTTTTGCAATAATGGTGATTAGTAGTGTTTCACACATCCCCATGTGCCACAAGGAACGGGATAGTTGTTGTACTCCTCCAAATCTTCAGGTGAATTCCCACCTTTTACTTAAAGATGCAGCCAGTGCCGAATGTTCCTCTTGTTTCCATCTTCTTCTTCCTTTTTCTTTTTGTTCATTGATTCTTTCAGTTTCTGCTTTCTAGTCAGTTGACTGTTTTTTCAATTTGTTCATGAATGAATCCCACTGCTCTTTCATACATTTTCTTTCGGTGCCTTTGTGCATTACCTTTACCTCACCTGCTTGTTCTGTGCTGGTTGTATACTTCTCAGTAGGGGATCTGGAGATTCCATTTTTCAAACCTTCCTTCACAATGACATACCCAGTAGTCATTATCCACCAATCAGTCAACCGAATCGCCATCAGACAGCAGGGATGGTTCCCTGGATGAAAATAGTATACATTGTTCAATGTGCTTTTTTACTGGCTGCATCAGCTGGCACCATGGCTTTGCTGGAAAACTATGTTCATCCATTTCCATTTTGCTTCATGGTTGCAAGTCTGCTTTTGGTCCAATGCCCATTGTGTCATAACAGTATATGTCTGGCTTCCTGTTCAGTGTGGGATAACCACATAGAAGGTAGGAAAGAATGATACCCAGACCCCAAATGTGGTTCGTGGTGTAAGTGTCACCTTTCTCATGGTCCAGGAATAATTTGTAGTGGACATAGTCCAGTGCCTCTATCCAAATTGCGACAGCTTCCTGCTTCCTCAAATCTTCCTTTTCTGTTGTTTAGCATTGTTCTTACAATATTTGTCAGCTTTCATCCAACCAGGATTATGAGTACAAAATGTCCATTTCTGTTGCACTAGAGAATCATGTCCTGTTTCAAAATGGTACAAAAAGGATTCAGGTCTTCCCTTTGTACTTCATCCATACGTACCTCATAGCAATTGCCCATTACAGGAAACCTTTTATCTGTGGAGTAAAACCTGGTATCACCCTTTGAGTAGTAGCCAATCCATTCCAATTGGTCCTTTTCAATTATTTCTTCTTCAGTCTTTGTGCACCACTTGTTTGACCAAATCATTGTCAGACAGGTCTTTGTGCACCACTTGTTTGACCAAATCATTGTCAGACAGGGTCAGTTGTCAGGGTTAAAATGTATACATTGTTTTATGTGCTTTCTTGCCTTCCAGTGTCAGATTACACCATTCCTTTTCTGGGAGAAGTATGACTGTTCCATCCCAGTCTCTCTTGTTCTCCCAATTTAACTTCTGGTCCAATACCCACGTTGTTGTAGCACTTTATGTCCTCTGTTCCTTTCAATGCAGGATAACCACATAAAGGGTATGACAGAATGATACCCATAGCACACACATCGTCAATACCGCCAGTGTTACCTTCCTCATAGTCCTGGAAACAATTCATTGCTGATGTACTTGAAGCATTGTTCCCAAATCTCCAAAGCTTCGTCTTTGTCAAATCGTCCTTTTTTGCTGTTGAGTCTTGTTCTCACATCATCAATCTGCTTGCATCCCTCAAGGATTGTGAGTACCAAGTGTTCATTTTGGGCATATAGCGCATCAAACCCAGTTTCAAAATGATATAAAAACGGGGTTTACGTCTTTGTCTTGCAGCTCTTCCATTTGTTTGCAATACTCCACACAAAAAAGGAAACCGGGGCGAGTTTTCCACCGTCTTGTTTGCTGATTCTGTTTTGTTTTCCATCTTCCTGTTATTTGTAAGTTTGGACGGTTGGGAAGTAATTGTCAATATCAAACCCAGAGCCGTAAAGTTGTTTGAACGTGCCTGTTGTGTATGTTCAGCTTTTGGGCTGGTGTGGATACTTCTCCTCAAACACACCAAGTAAGATTAACGGTAAATACCAGCAGCACCACGGGACACAGCAATTACATGATTCAAACACAGACAGACTTTAAATAGTGTAACTTTCCTTGCATGGGGACAAATGGTTGATATTGATGACACTGAGGCCAGTGGATCAAGTCATCCATCCTTAATGACAATGTCCAAATGGGAAAAGGACAGATTATCACATACACGGTACCATACGTACTCCTAGTACCTATTTTTCTCCTATTCATATCCAGGGTCCTGGATAAATTAAAAATTCATAACCCCTACAGTATCAGTGATTTGTATACCATTTTTCTTTCATAGTCCATCCTATTCATAGTATGAACAATGTTCATGATGAAATTTCAAAGAATGCACTCTGCTTACACTGAAAAACTGATTAGCAGCTAGCCCTTACTATTGTGACCATGATGTCCAGGCTCTTGAATGAACTAAAAATTGATAGTGCCTAAACCAAGAGTGATTTTCACACCATTTTTCTTCCATTGTCCATCCCATCCATAGTATTAACTATGTTCATGCTGGAATATGAGGTAATGTATTACTAGGTTTACACTGAAATAAATCCAGAACTGATTAGTTGGTGACATGCAAAATATTGTTGGGGTCTTTCATGTTATTCTTTTTTCATAGTGTTTCTTATGCATAATATGAAAAGGACTGGACACTATAATATCAAACAATGAAATACTTTTGCACTAAAAAATGAATTTTAGTGGGTATGGTTGGTCCAAATACAGACCCCAATGTACCAAATGTCACACTAAATGTTATACTTTTGTTATTACCTGCTGATGTGCTGGTCATTTCCTATTGATTTCATGTATTGCAAATAAGAGCCGGAATATTTCCACATTGTTGAACAAGAAGTAAAGAAGCAATATAAACTCTACTACATCACATTCTTATCAATGTTGTTGTTGTAGTACATATCAATGTCTATGCGAAATATTGGTTGAAAGTAGAACAAGAACAATGAGAGGAGTAAGGACGAGCATCTTTTTAGAATACTTTTCAATGGTTGTGACATTGAATCACACCAAGAACTTACACTTTGAACTATTATTATCATTACTGGTAAAGTATTTTTTCTAACATGGACACAAGAAGAAGAGGATGATTCTGAATAATGCTCTTTCTAAAAATTAAATAAGTGGTGCAATGTTGATCAAAATGGATAAGACATTCTTGATACAGATTTAGTATGTGCATTTTGCAGGCACTTGCGTTTGGTTTGTAAGATCAGCCATATGGGGAGTAGTAGAATCAGCTTGCCATTTCATCATTGGTTGTGTTCTTGTCTGACACTTGTGCATTAGGCAATGTATCCTTCCAATTAAAAAAATTGAACAATGTGGTGTACTGCGGTGTATTCACCATGATACGGTCATATGTGAACCAGATTGTGTGGGAGACCTGTGTGCCATCCGGTTTTATCTTGTACACCATGTATACAGGATACAAAGGAAAATGTTTGTTCTTTTTATATGCATAACTCTTGACTACCCCGTTCCAGGGGGGTGGGGGGTATATCCGTGATTGTAACCTCACTATCAATTGGGAAACAAGGACATTTGATCTTGGGATCAATGTCTGACAACAACACCTTGACATTACCAACCGACTGTTCTGTATCACCGGCGGCTATGGGACGCAGAACTTGCATAAGGTATCCTGGGTTTTCAACATGACCCAGGTTTGGAGAAACCTTACTCTCCTTGTGCTTGTCCCATAGATTTGATTGCTCTGAAGCAGTATTCTTGCGTTTGTGACCAGGGCTCAGCAACAATCTTGTGAGCAGTTTCTTATTAATTACATTGGGCTTCACGGGCTGCTTCTTGTCGTTTTCTTTGTCCTCCCAGCATTCTGAGTCATTTGGGAACCCTTCTCCATCACTTTCTGATTGTGGGTCGACTGTTGATTTGTCAACCCAAGGAGATTGAAAGAATGACTTCACTCCACCGCCCTGTTGGCTAGTGAACACTAGCCATCCAAAAGAATACGTAGCATTATTTTCCCTCAATGATTCCAATTCATGGCATTGCTTTTTGAGGTAGTCCCACTTTGCAATATTGAGTACATTGTGACATTCAAAACCTCCTACTCAGATAATCTGGAAAACTTTCCTCAAAGGAAGACCATCGGGTTGTAAATTCTTTTCATCCTCTTCTGATACAAAGCCAACTTCCCAGTTTGCCCAAACAATGCTTTTTTGTTCTTTGTTACGTCACACAGAAGTTCCTGAGTCAAAGGAGTGAACAATTTCCCTCCAACTGGTAGGCAAATATACATAGTGAGAAGTTCCAGGGACCTGTTGAAAAAATTACTAGCGCGAAGTAGTATTTCCAGGCATGTGATAAGAATCTGATGAAATATGTTTCTTGTGTGCTCCCAGAACAACCAGTCCTCTACCGTGTATTGGCAGTTCTCAGAAAAATAGAGGAACCTTGTAACCAGAAGGAGATTCTCATCTATTTATAAGGGGTAAGTCTCCTTAGACCCATCTGTGGTGTAAACGTATAACCAATCTTGGTGGTAAGCTCCACGGGGGTTGAAGTTGGAGAATGATTGGCGCTCTGCTTTCAAATATCCATCCATCTTCTTGAGTGCAGTGTCAAGGTTAAGAGTTTTTTGTTCTGTATTCAATACTACATGAACTATTGCCTTCACAACCATACTCCAATTAACCAGGTCACATTTACCATTGGGATCATGTGACAACCTAAGTTGTTAGAACATTATTGAGCAACTCCTAGCACAGAATATTCAACATTTCAACAGAGTTGGGTGTCAAAAGAACATTGTCACCCCAACATAAAGTCAGGATAAAATGTTCCAACAATGTCCGTATCTACTGTTCATGTTCCGGATGCAAGTTAGCGACATGTGCTCCACAAGCTTTGAAAAACAGTTGAGGAAATCAAATTCCTCTCCTGACCAAATTGTCCACTCCTGCTATGTTGTACCATCCAACCACAAATGAACACTGATACAGATTCGGCAAAAGTTTCTCATACAAATTGTCATCAATGAATGACTCATCGCCAAAGTGGTCAAGGTCTACTTCTTCAAAAATGCTTATCTTTGTTTGTCAGAATTGTACCCACAAAGACATGAGGACCTTTTGAAATGCAAAATCTCTCTTTGACACATCGAATGGCCAATCCAACTTGAGGTATTTTGCGGATTTCAGGGAAGGGACTACCACTACTGCTGGTGGTGGACCTGTCTTTGTTTGGCCCAAGACTTCCTTGCCCCAAATTTGTTTGATAGCCTTGTCCATTTGCTGGAAGGAGTAACTTGCTGAAAGAAAATTTCAGAGTGCGTGTTGCAACAAAAGACCATCAAAGGAAGAGATCATCTTGCAGACATATCATTTGCCTTCACTGACATTGTCTTGAAATCTTTGATAGAAAAATGACCTTGGTCTGCATTCAAAGGTGCCAGTGGGGATTCAACAGAATGAATGTACCACTGAAGAAGGCTTACATAGACTTTCATGTACCTTAGTATGGTTTTGTAGCTAACCACATTGGTTGAGCAAACAGCGCGTGATTTGCCTTCATGTAATTCATCTTCTCCTTTGATGCAGGTGTACTCTGTTATACCTGTACTATCATTGGTGTGGATAACCAAATTCAGCACTATCTGAAAGGCGTGCCATTTATCTTTCATGATTGTAGTCCTTGAAACAAGTTGTCAGTTTGTTTGCATCCAATATGCCGACCTTTCTTATAAACTGTGCACCAGTCACGCAGGAAAAGATTTACGCGGATGCACAATTTTGAGATTCAATGTATAATTTTGAGATTTTCCATCGGCAAATTTGAACAAGTTTCAAACAGAAAGTCTGCAACGCCGTTCCGGCACAACGCTGGCACCTAGATGATAAAAGGAACAAACAGATACCAGATAGTTTCCCAGGAACAGTTCTAATCACAGAAAATGAAAACACAAACTCAGAAAATAAGTACAAATTACACAAAGACTATCGAATGAAAAAATTCACCAGAATTCCAATACTTCTTCAAAAGAATTCTTGGAGCAGTGTCACCAAAACAGACAGACTTCAAAAGAAAATCATTACAAACAACAATAAGTAACATTTTCATCTCAAGCAATGGAGCATTTGCGCTGCCTTTCCTTTACAACTGACTATGAATAGTGGCTAAACACAACATAGGGCATGAGGAAGAGAAAGAAATTCACTAACAGTAAGTTGGGAAATAAGGAGGGATGGAGTGACAAGGGATAAGAGCTTTATGTATACTATCAAAAGTGAAATAGAACAACAACGGGAGGAACAACAGTCAAAAGATTTAGAAATAGAACTACTTAAAACATACCAACAGCAAAATGGCAATCATACACAACAAGATAAGGAGGACAAAGAAAATAGGAATGAGCAAAGACAGAAGCAAAAATATGACATGATGAAGACTCTTGACAAGAATGATGAGGATTATAAATATTACATCAAAATCGTGAATAATTTATAAAGTAAATGGTGGTAACAACAATACTAGTACTAACCCGCCGGTTAGTTCATTATTTTTTATGTCCGTTGGCACAATATGTTTATCTTGAATTAAAATTCAATTGTATGAATAAGATTATTGCAAAAATTGATAATATACTTTCATATCTTTACAAACATATGTTTGTCAGCTTTTGGTAGTTGATATTTGTAGTATGGATAATGTGAAATGGACATAGCATAACAGATTGCCGGTTTTCAAGAAGCTAATAGTACAACTGTGAAGAAATTTGTAATAGCACTACAGCAATATCATTGCACATAGAGGATAATGTTGCAGCAAAAGATGAGTGTTATGAGGAAAAAATGAAAATGGAGTGGAGAATAAATTTATTATTGGGGTAAGCATGAAAGGAAGAAGTTGTGCCAGTGAAAATTTGTGAAGCAACCATAATACTAAGGCCAAAACCATGAGTGCGAAAATAGTCCTCTTTGAAATTGTTGCGTCCAAAAATACATAGAGAATTATTTTTTATGTGCACAACGAACAATTCCGAATTTTGTAAATGAATCGCACAAATTTGACACAAGCATGAACATCATTTAAGTGAGCATCGTTTAAGTGACGAAGAACAAGTAGTTGCACGTATCTTCTTCACTTCACATGTTGTTTCAATCAAATGGTTCAAACAGTACAACGAACACTTGCTTAGTTCTGACTAGTATTAATCATTGTGGGATGCACGTCTGGTAGGGTAGAACCATTTTCACATAATCAATCAATCATAGTTGCTTCAGAGTATTTTTATTGTCAAAATCCTCACTCATTCTGCTCACTGTATTGAATTTGTCACAAGATACGAACATGAGGGCACAAAACACAAAAGCATACCGTACAGTACGTACGAGTACTCGTACGTACGGTAGGATAACTTGATAGAAAAAGATACCCTCGCGCTTACGCTTTGTACGTGACGTCATACAGCAGCAGCACCAGCATCTTGACTGAACATCAAACAGCTGAGCAATGGTTTTCTTCGAGTTTTTTCCGAGAAATAGTAAGATTACGGGTACTAACGATATGGACGTACGTACGTACGTACCAGTACTCGTACCGGTAATCTTACTGTAGGCGCATAGGTACAAGTAAGATTATCGTACCCGTAATCTTACGATCGGTAGAGGGAAATAGAATCTCTTCGTGATCACAATTTTGATATTATCCGTCACTCACCCCAACCATGATGTTCGCCTCATCTTACCTCTGCCTCATCGTCGCCGCACTCGCACATTCCGCCAGTGCCTTCGCCCCCTCGGCTTTGCAAAAATCCGTGGTCGATCACTCCCATGCCTCCCTTTCGTCGGCCGTCTTTCTCTCGTCCAACGACGACGTCGTCGGTCGCCGCGATGCTTTTGCCCAAGCCGCGCAACTCGTTGCCGGAGTCGCCTTGACTTCCGCTGCTATCAACGTTCCGGCTGCATTCGCCGATGACGAGGTCGCCGCTGCCCCCAGGGCCAAGAAAGTTGTTGTGGCCGGTGCCACGGGACAAACGGGTCGCCGAGTCTTGGAACGATTAGGCCAACGCCGGCAACCTCGACGTCGTCGGGGGTGTCCGCAACGTCGACAAGGCGACCGCCTCTCTGGAAGAATCCTCGACCGTCGTTCGTGGTGCCATGATCCAAAAGGTGGCCTCCGTTGACACCTCGGCCGTTGCCCTAAAGCGACTGGATGTTGTCAAGGATTCCGTCGATGAACTCGCCTCTACTTTGGCTGGTGCCGAATCTCTTGTGATTGCTACCGGATTTATCCCCGGTAACCCACTCAAAATGAATGCGGCGGCTCACGAAGTGGTACGGCTGAATATATTCATTCGGACCTGTCCTGGTTGATGGTCGATTCCTGTTGTCGAAAAGAAGTTTTGTGCAAATCATCGCAGGAAAGACCCTCTTTTTTCTCACCAATCCTTTCTCATTCATTCATCCCTTTTCCGCACATCGCTCCGACTCCTACCCCTGCTCATTCGACAGGACAATGTCGGAACCATCAAATTGATTGATGCGGCCAAGAAAACCGGAACCATCAAGAAGATCGTCATGGTCTCGAGTATTCTGACAAACGGTCGAAACTGGGGACAAGAAAAGTCTCCCGGCTTTGTGATCACCAACGCCTTTGGAAATGTTCTTGTGAGTACTACGATGTTCCTTGCGATTCTGTTTTTGGAATGACGGATCGTTTTTCTGCTGTTCGGGCTCTCACCACACTTCTCGTTCCGTTTCCGTTCCGTTCTACCCGCACCCTCACCCTCGCAACCTTCGGTCCGAACCAATGCCCGGTGCAGGACGAAAAATTGGTAGCCGAAAACTACCTGAAGAGCAGCGGCATCGACTACACCATTGTGCGACCCGGTGGATTGAAAGCCAAGCCTCCCACCGGTGCCCTGATGATTTCCGGCGAAGATACCCTGAACAGCGGTGAAATTTCGAGAGACCTGGTGGCCGATGTGTGCGTCGCGAGTTTGACGGATGCCAAGGCCACGAACAAGGTCCTAGGTACGTACCATCATAGCGTCGCTACTAGCCTGTTTCGTGGCGTTCGTTCCTGTTTTCTGTCCGGGCTTGTTGCGACCGATCGATTGCATCTACCGGTACGTACTGCGGACGACGCGACTCAAACTATTTTCTTCTCTTGTTTGCTACAAAAAATCAAAAGAAATCATCGAGGACGAAGGCACCCCACCAAAGGTGTTCAATGGACTGGTCATGTAATGTGATGTAATGCAATGCAATGCGAAGACACACTCCACGATGGATATTACGTTTTGTCTAGGAAGTGCAGTCGTTTAACTAGTGCTAACGCTTCGAAAACGAAAACACGGTGATGGATCCTTATCTGTAATGCTGATGTTTTTATCATATATTGCGTGCCGAAACCTAGTGGCGACCACTGCTCAAATTTCGAATTAGCCTCACACACTATAAAAGAGGAATCGGTCATCACACTATGTATATTGTTTCTCGTTGGCTCGTAGCGCGTTTGGTTGATTGTTGCGTAGTTAGACACCAGCAGCGACTTCGAAGCTTCCTTCGAATCGCCGAAGACACGACGAAGTGGAAAAGGTCGCAGCACCAAATGTGCAACGTGACGGCGTTGTGCGTTGAATGTTGACGAGATCGTTGATCGGCGGTAATTGCCGTTTGCGGCTTGTCGATTCTTTGATGCTGCCTACCTACAACAATTGTTTCATCCGAAATTTCACTTCCGATTCCACCAGCACACAACACAATAAATAATAGAGTAATCAACAACCCGGGTTCCCGTTGTAGATGTCGTGGATACAGAGTTAGTTCACTGGCTTCGGATATCTGGAAAGCCAGGGATCCAACAGTCAAAACGCATGGAGATAGATATTTCATCAGAGGGATTCATCTGCGGAGCTCGCTTGATTTCAAGCAGGTTAGTACCGAACAATAATGTACGGGGCAATGGTGTCATTTTTTATGGTCCAGGTCGCATCGGACGTGTACCGCTACCGTACCTCGTATGGTATTATACGAGTAGGAGTTGTCAACAAAAAGAATGACAAGATCCGATAATTGGACCTTGAGAAACCCGCTCCGCTTCCCCTTTGGGGGGCGATAAGCTCTGTTAGGAATAAGGAATTTTGTAATATTATTATTTTCTAGTACGTACCGTACTCGTACCTGTATGTAAGATTAATGCTCGGGACCGTAATCTTACTCACAAAGTTGTGGCGAATTGGCGATTTCTCTTTTTTGGAACGAATTGTATGGAAAATACTGGAACCCGCGGGCGTGAAGTCGCTATGTAATACCTAAATAGGAATCTGTGACTATGCGTTGCGCGCGAGTACGCCAAATCACATACGACACTAGGAGAAAAGGCGATTTTCAAAACCAATATACCACTCCACGAAAGTTGCCAAAACATCGATTTTTTGTCACCAGAGAGCACGCCGAGGAACGCTTTGATTGCGGACGAACACAAACATCGGTACGCATCCACAACAAAGAGTACACAAGAACCTCAGATGCACAAGAAGTGAACAGGAGGGCCAAACGGATACAGCGAAGACAAACCATTGACGGAAGAACACAATACAATAATGCTGCAAAATTTCTTGCGTAGCCGACGGTATGGGAGTATTTTCAAAATTACTTTGATCTCGTGTTCGGTCCTCGCCGTACTGACCGTTTGTTACGTTCCGAAAAAGATTTCGGTGTTGATCGACAATGATATTATTCATCAGACACCGCAGCCTTCAACGGACCAGTATCACTACGAGATAGTGAGCAAGAAACACGTCCCTACGCATCGGGAGAAGGGAACCCTTCCCGACTTCAGCAATGGAGGTTTAATTGTATTTTACCACGTTTACAAAACCGGCGGATCCACGGTTGGCAAACTGCTCCACGAATTGGCCCAGGAAGACCAAAAGTCCCACGCGTTTGCTGAAATGGCCAAAAGATACGAAAACGTTAAGCCGGTTAACAACAAGAACAACGATAGAATCGTCAAGAACATTAGCGAGAACATATATGAACACGCAAAGGCGTCACCCTCCAGATTGTTTTTCACCATGATACGAAAGAACATCGATTGGTTCAAAGATTGCGTGTCCACGGTGAACCTGGCCGCGACAAACAAGAAATTGGTCCTTCTCGAGTTGCACGTCGAGGACCCCGCTCCCGATTTTCCATCGCTCGTGGATTTGGGGCCGAAAATCGAGCAGTGGCGTGCCCTGGCGGACCAGCGCGGGGTCGAATTCTTCGCCTTCACCCTGGTCCGAGAGCCGGTGGCCCACGCGCTCTCCTTTTTCAACTTTTTCCACGTCGGAAACAACTTTGGCCGTCCGCCACCCTCCCGCGAAGACCACGACTACTGGAATCCGTTCAAACCCCTCTTGTCGAGCGAGCAAAACTTTTTGCGATCCTATTACGCAAACGACCGCCAGTGTCGAATGCTCGGTTCGGATCCACAATCCACCTTTGCCGCGCCCAAGTACCTGGTGTGGAATACCGAGCTGGTCACGGAGGAACAAATCAAAAAATCCAACGAGCCCTGCCACATCGACGAGGTGCACGACACCCTGTTCCATTCCATGGACTGGGTCGGCACCACCGAGGGGTTGCAAAACGAAACCCTTCCCCTTCTGACCCAGCTCGTCTTGAACGACCCATCCGTCGGCAGGGAGAACGCTCCCTTCAAGGTCTTTGACAAGAACCCAAATGGCAACGTTGGCATGAAAAAACACGATCTCTCGCCCAAAACCCTCTCCAAAATCCTCGAACAGACGGAGCTCGATCGAGGCCTGTATGCGGACGTCGTCCGCAGCTTCCGCTTGTCGGATCTCGGGTGGGACTACTACAGTCCCAAGGACGACTAGCGTCGCAACCTCTTCTCTGTGCGTGAGATTGTTGGCCGTTACACTAACTAGCCTAGCCGGCTGGTGGCTGACTGGCTGGCTGGCTGACAACACACAATCCGACGGACGGATTGTTGCGTTGTCGACCGTTGTTGGCATTGCTGGTAGATACATAACATAGACCGATGGTCCTTGTGTTTCTCTCTCCAAAAATATATACCACACCACAGCACCGTACCACAGCCACAGCCACAGCCACAGCCACAACTACAATCACTGCACACACGCATTCAAACAGAAACCACTTCCGAAAGTACTCTCGCAAAAGTACTCCTCCCAGTCCCCCAAGGAGAGGGCGGGCCATCCATCCATCCACCCACCCATCGAAGCACCCACTCGAGACGATCGATTGCTATATCCCAACCGCAACGACATCTCGTCGAACAAGACGCTTCTACGGTTCCATTTTGGCATCGATGCAGGTTCGACCCGACGGCGACAACGCAACGCAACACGACGCAACGCAACGCAACGCAACGCAACGCCGCCCTCTTCTTCTCCTACCCGTCCACCAAAAACGATCCCTGTCCGGAACGGTCGTTCAGCTGCTGCACGCAGCGCAGCGCAGCGAAGCGCAACACTGCAATCCGTAAACATGCGGCGAACTACGACACACACACACATACCGGCACGTAAATTGACCGCGTGCTGGATGGCAACTACAGTAATAGTGAAGTACAGTGTAGTAGTACCGGATGCATGCATACATGCATGCATGCATGGCTAATTGCTTTGTCGTTTGGATTGTAATCAAATGGATTGCTTTGTACATATTACATGGCTCCATCTCTACACCTCCGAACGACTTAGAGTCCGCGTTCGCTGTTTCGGCAGGGCAACCAACCAACTAACCAACCAACCAACAAACAAACAGAGAACCAAATTGAAAATCTGCACACCACAAACATTAATAACTGACGAGATCCAATCCTTTTTTGTGAACGTCTGTCGTGATGCGCAATACTCGTACTCGTACGTACACAACGTAGGCTGGATTCAATTGGTTAGAGAAGGAAAACGAACCAAAACCGGATCCCCCCGCTGTACTTTTGTATCGATGCCTGCGTGCTGTACGCAACGAAAAACTATATTCAGCTACGGGCTACGGGTAATGGAATGCAGGTGTCATTGAACATTGAAACAACGATCGTCTACTCCTATCTCGTGAAACAAACCGTGAGAAGGAAGGAAACGCTTTACAACAAGTTACTTCGTACTAATTTTAACAATGTCTGTTCCATTCCGTTCCTTTCCCGTTGACCGCAGCGTCCGAGACTTATTCGCTGTGCTGTTGCTGCTGTTGCTGCTGTTGCTTTTGTTGCTGTTGCATCCATATGTTCCGGCGGCGATGTATCTCTGCTTCGGAAATGGGTTCCTCCTCGTCCTCATACTCCGCGTCTATCCTCCTCGCGGCACGGTTCCTTCCCGGTAACGATGAATCGCCAACGCCAACGCTACCGCCGACGCTACCGCCACCCACGGAACCAGCCGACATATGGCTGTCCGTTCGGTTGAGTTCGTCGCTGGACGAACAGGGGGATATCTCGTCGCATCCACGGCAAATGGCATTCCGGTAGTTGATTTCATCGCCAAACTCCTGGATTCCGAGTTTGACGAATTGCAGTGATTGCCGAGCCGATTTTCCATCGATGGAGATGTATTGTGCCAGTGGGCTGGTCATGATCGTGTCGTAGAGGCCATCGTCGTCCTCGTCCTCGTCTTCGTCGTCCCCGCCCCGGACCGAACTGCGGCGGTCCGGTGTTTGGGGCGGTACCGCAATCAAGGACTCGCTCTGGCCCTGTCGTTTGAGAGGACTCATCGTGATTTGCTGCTGCTGCTGCTGCTTGCGGTCGTCGTCGTCGTCGTCGTCGAAGCTATGCTCCTTGTCGAAAAGCTTCTCCTCCACCCTCGACGTCGGTGCTGCTGCTGCCGGCATCGCCCTGAGCGGCAGGCGGCGTACCGGACCAATTCTTCTTCCATTCGATCCTGATCGTTTGGCAGGGTCTTGGCCAAAAACAAGAGCTGGATCGCGGATATCGTCCAGAAGACGGACAACGTGATGTTGAAGGAGGTCTGGCGACTCGCAAGCAAAGACAGAACCCAGCAAGGTGATGCAGCACGGACCAATTCCGCGTCCCAGTGCCACAAAAAGGTTGGCCGCCGTGAGGGCCGCACCCCTCGACTCCGGAGGGTTGACATTGATGATGCAAGGTCGGACATTGACCGATGGAAGGTTTGCAATACAGCCGCCTATCACGCAATAGAACTTGGATCTGAACCCGTTGTGGTCTGTAAATTGGGAATTCAACAGCAACAAGAAGGGGAAAATGCCTAAAAACGTAGCGGCTGCCATATACAGTGGCAAGAGACTCCGGTTTCCTTTCATAGAGAGTTGCCCCAGATACCCGCCGGTGATTCCCCCCATGGCACATCCTACACCAAAGAGCATGACCAAGAATGTCGCCTGTTCCACGGTGAAGCCCTGTTCTTGGCTGAGGTAATCGTTCAGAAAGACAAACACTATGCCCCACGGCAGGCTCGTCAAGAATCCGTACCACAGCAAATTCCAGTTGGAAGCGTTTTTGTGCATGGTGTCGATGAATCCCTTCATGGTGAGCCGGCGTTCGTACTTGTTGCCCGACTTGAAAACCCCCTGGAGTGCGTGCTCTTTGCCTCCCCGGATCGGCTCTTCTACCCACACGGGCCACCATCATGGCCATGATCAGCTGCACCACGGCGGATACATAAAACGGATATTGCCAGCTCCTGGACGGACCAACTTCTCCCGCATATATCTGGCCCAGTATGATCCCCAATCCCATCATGGAGGTGAGCCCCGAACTGGCGGCGTTCCGCTCTTCCTTGGAAAACAAGTCTCCCAGCAAGCTAAAGGCTACCGGTACGCTCCCGGACATGCATCCCCCGCTGCACAAGCGTGCCGCAAATAGGTTCCAATAGGTCGGGGACCACCCGGACCAGGCCGACGTGAGGGCTCCCAGTACGCAGCAGGCCAGAAACAGGTGCTTTCGGGAATAGAAATCGGCCATGAAGCCAATCATCCCCGAGAGGGGCAGGGAAAAGACCCCGAGTGCCAGCGCGCAATAGGACCCGAGGTATAGGTCACGCGCGGCCTCGTTCATGCCAAAAAAGTCTGCTATTTGCGTCAGGTTGGGGGCCATGGCGTTGTTGGGCAACCATATCACCATGAAGGCCAGTCCCACCAGTAGGGATTGTGCGTGGACGCTTTCGTGGAGACCTCTGTGAACGTTTTCGGAATGCCGGTGGTGGTGGTGGTGGTGGTGGCGACGGCTGATCGGAACCAGTGCTGGAAAGGAGTCTCTGTCGTTCCGGAGGAAGGTATCCACCGGATCCAATCCCAGTTGTTAGTATTGGTTTCTCCGGTGGTACGATTCCGTCGTAATAAGTTGTCGAAGTCGGGATACTCGTTCGCGGGTATGATTTTTGGCGTCATCCGTGACGACGATCGATTGTGATGGGATCGTTCGATCGCCGTTGTTGTGGTTGTCGAGTGGCCGGACAGACCTCCGTCTGTTGTCTGTTGTCGTTGTGTCGTGCTGCTCGTTGTTGCGGCAATGGCATTGACATTGGCATTGACATTGCCATCCCCAGTGGTGGCGACCATTCCCAGGGGCGGGCGGATGGCATCCATCGCCATCGTGCTCCCGTAGTTCTGCGGAGCGGCCGTCGGTATTCGGACATAAGATCGGCGGTTGGTTTCGGTGCAGTGGTATTTTTTGGCGACGTTGCTTCCCAGAATGCTGCGCTGCTGCCGACCACCGGTGGCGGTGGTGATCGGTGGTTCCGAGGCAATCGCCAGCGGCGGCTCCATCCGTGACGCATGGTTGGAACCGCTTTCGCTGTTGCTGCCACCATCGATCCCCCCCGCCCACTTTTGCTCCCCCGTCGTTACCGTGGACCGAACGATGTTGTTGGTAGAAATTGGACGTTGGCACGGTAAAATCGGAATGCCTTGGAAGGGTGTCGTTGTCCTCCTGGATGTAGCTTCCGCTGTAGCTCCCGCCCCCGCTGTTGGAGGAGGTGCTGATCATGGAATGTATACTGTGGTTGCTATGCATGTGCACGGGCACGGGCATGAGCATGGGCATGTTCGGAGGCGGTAGGACGAAGCCGGCGGCAGGGAGTTCCGTGGTGGTGGTCGGGGGAACGTGGTGATGGTTTTTGATGAGGGGCGTGTCGAAACTGCTCATCCTCCGCTCCATGCCGTTCGGTGGATTGGGCGATTGACTCCTCGGTGGAAGCGGTGGCGGTGGCCTCATTGCGTTCTCTCCCTCGGTGTTGCTTTCGTCGTTGTGGTTGTGGTTGTGGTTGTGGCTGTGGCTGTGGCTGTGGCTGCCGTCGTTGTGGTAGTCGTAGTCACTGACATCGCCGTGCTGCTGCTGCTGCTGCTGCTGGCTGTGGCTCAATGCCGGCATGTCCAACGCCTCGGCGAGCAGCGAAGGAAATCGCTCTGTTCTTCGGTTGTTGTCACCCGTAACGTTGCTCATGATTTTCGTCTTCGTGTTCGTCTTCGTGTTCGTCTTCGTGTTCGTCTTCGTTTGCTGTTACTTTTATTGATGATTCGCATTCGATTTTGAACTTGAACCCGCAACACGACTTTCCCGCAAGCAATCGCACTCTTCAGCTTGGTATTTTTTCGTTTCGTTTCGTTTCGTTGCGTTGCGTTGTATTCGTTGTATTCGATGTGGATGTGGATGAGGATGTGGATTGGTTTCCGTCCCTTTCTCGGGAATGTACACCCCTTACGCGATGATTCGACTTTGGATTGTTTTCGTTTGGTTTGGTTTGGTGTCACAGTTGGCCGAGATTCAATCTGATGATGATTGTTACCCTGCTAGTAATACCGACAACCTCACGGTACACTCGTACTTATTCGTTTGACGGTGGTTCTCGTCACTGATTCGGACGGATTGGAATGACGATGGGCTAGATGGTTCCGTTTTCATAAACATTGTTTTCAAATTACTGCCTCGCGCGCATGGAACATCTCGTGAAAAAATAAATTGTTCGGTTCTGTCATTTATTCCACCTATTTCTCTACGGTAGGAGTACAAGTACTCGTACTCGTACTACGATACGTTTTACCAACTGGAATTAGTAGTACGGTAGTGTACGAGACGTTTTAAAAATTGCGAAGCATATTTTTTTAACGGAGGGCCCAGTATTTTTCCCTCTCTCCAAAATCTCCGTTCGTGACTAAACAAATTCAAAAGCCCAAACGGATCAACACTTACGAAGAACGAGTACGAGTACGAGTACGAGTACTCGTAATTATCACAGTACGTACTTCGTAACTGTTACAGAGCAAGACACAACCAGCGGTTAAAGCACAGTTTCCATCTGTCCGTATTACGAATTTCAACAATCGGACGTACCGGTCCTAGTACCTGTACGGTACATACCGGTACAGGTAATTACTCGTGCCGTAACTCCCATCGTAAGTCGAATGAATTCAGCCATCTTTCATTATCGATCAGCAACACTCTAAAAAATCAAAATCCACGAATCGCGAACAAAAGCTCTCATTCCCGCCATCAATTTTCTCCAATTAAAAACCTCGGCAGAGAAACACGACACAGTAATTATGGCACATACAACACGGAAAACAAACCGGACCAAACGCAACAACCAACAATATTTTGCGGTGGAAGTGACATCGGTACAGTAATTGACAAGTCATACAACATCATCATGACCTCTCACCTGTTCTCATTACCAGTCGCGATGCCGAGCGAAGAAAAACAAACCAGCCCAACGACTACGCAAGAATACGAGTACGAGTAATTACCGCTACTAGTACGAGTACTAGTACTAGTTCCAACAACGGAACACTGCACTGGAACTGCACTGGAACTGATTCACTCGTAGTTTTCGAGTGAGGTGCACCTCCCATCAAACGAAGAGCAACAACAACCATCAAAGCACCAGCAACAGTGACAGCAACAGCAATCAACTGCAGCAGCATCACCACCAACCACAAGCAAAAACAACCCCATCGATTTCCCCTGCTACCAACACCGCAACGGCGTCAGGAAACGGAAGGATCTCCACCTACACTACTGTGGCATTGGCGTCCCACGAATTGTTTTCAACACTTGCACCGATTTTGACTAGCACCCTACCCAGCCGTTCCTCCCAACGGTTGTCCCTATCCGCAAACATGATTTCCAACCAAAATCATTACGCGCAGCAGCAGCAACAGCAACAGCAGCAGTACCATTACCACCACCACCACCACCACCAGTCACAACAACAGCATTCCGCTCTCGTTCCTGTCTTCAACGGAGTCGATCTCCACTACCCGGGACTCCAACAGATCTACAACGATCCACCGATGTACCGCGTCGAAAACTTCTTGACCCCGGACGAGTGCGATCACCTGGTCCGTGTTGCCTCCGATTCCTTCACCCCCGCCCCGGTGGTCGGCGTCGGTTCGGGGATCGTCAGCGAGACCCGGACCTCCTCCACGTGCTACCTGGCCCGGGAGGACCTGCCGGGACTCGTCCGAAAGGTCGCCGAACTTACCCGCAAGCCCATCTGCCACATGGAACTCCCGCAGGTCGGGCGGTACCTCTCGTCGCAGCAGTACCTCCCACACTTCGACGCCTTTAACATCGACGAGGACGACGGGGCACGCTTTGCGGCCAACGGGGGGCAGCGGACGGTGACCGTCCTGATCTACCTCAACGACGTGACCAGCGGGGGACACACGGCCTTTCCAAGGCTGCCGGTGGGGTCTTCGGCATCGACGTCGACGGCGCCACCCGCAACAGCAACCGCAACAGCAACCGCAACCGCAACAGCAACCGCAACAGCAACCCCAATGCCAATGCCACCATCGTCCCTGGAGGTCAGGCCCACCAAGGGAACGGCGCTCGTCTTTTTTCCGGCCACCGTGGACGGCCACCTCGATCCTAGGGCCCTCCACGCGGCGCTGCCGGCAGTCGACACCAAGTTCGTCTCGCAGATCTGGATCCGTCAGGGGAATTAGTAAGTTCGGTGTTGGTTTGTTTGTATTTGTTTGTATTTGTATTTTTTAGTTAGTTCTTGGGAACTATGTCGTTGAGTGCGAAGCAGTGCTGTGCAGCGCGAATCGCGTTGTGTTGTGTTGTGTTGTGGTCCGCGATGGGTGTTCCTCTGGACTTGCGCACAAATACTTTGGAAAATCTTGTTCTCACTTCGTTTGTGATGTTTTGCCCTTCGCATTGTACTGCATCCGATACGAAACCGTGCTACTCCGCATGCATCGATTGACGTTGACATTGACATTGGCATTGACATTGACAGCTACGGACAAGCGAGCAAGCGTTTGTCGGCGTCCGACGTCATGGGTGCTCCGCCACTCACTCCCCGGGAAACCCAATCCTGCCCTGCCACTACCATCGCCCATGTGTTGCAGCAACAGCAACAGCAGCTAACCCAACCCCAATCGTTGCAAGCTCCTCGTCACTACTAAGGACTGCTGACTAAAATGAAACCGAACCAACCAAAACCAAACCGCCATCCACCGAAATTGTAGCGAAAACGAATGTACCTTGTGTGAGTGAGTCTAAGTGTGAGTGCGTATATGTGAGAATGTGAATGTGAATGAGAATGTGGATGGGGAACATGTTAGTAGCGGAGCGAATTGTGGAGGGCAAACAGAGTTTGCAAGCAATTATGCTAGCACGCTCTCTAGCTACAAACAAACAAACAAGCGGGAGAAGCAGATGCGTTTGGGAATGAATGAAGCTCTGTCTCTGCGTTACAGTCAACCAAGTGCTGGTTTCTGGGACTCGGGGAGAGCGTCATCATGAAAAATTGCATCACGGACCATACATACCGTACATACCGACTACACTACTCGTACTGTACATCACGGTACACCGAAAGTCACGTGTATGTGTAGGGGGTGGATAGTACGAAAACTAATTATTTAGACAATGCTAGCCATACTTCCTTTGCGTTTAACGGTATGAGTACAATATATTCTCTCACCACAAGCTTCTCGTGGTGTGCTGGTGGCTCGAGTGTGTTGTGTTGCTGGGTGTGTTCATTCCGTCGTAGGGGCTCGTCGTCATAATTATTTTTCAACGGCATCATTGGACCCCATTCGTCGAGGTCGCCATGTCGGCCTCCGCTGTTGTTGTCGTCGTTGTCGTGCCGCTTCGAGTCACGCGTGCTCGGTCCGACGAATGCCCCATGGGCGGTTTGGTGAGTCCCTCCCACGCCTTGGGCCAGATTCCGGTCGTTTCGAGGTACGTCTCAAACGCCGATGGTTGATGTTGTTGTTGTTGTTGTTGTTGTTGGTTCGACGACGACGACGACGACGACGGGTTTTGTTGTTGCTGCAGCGCAAGCATTTCGGGCGGCGAATAGTCCAGAATCTCGTCGGGAAAGTAGATCCTCGCCACCTCCTTTCCCCTGCCGCGCTCGGAAGGATCCTCGACCAGGGCATCGTAGGCCCGGGCAAAGCCGTCCCGGACCCCCTCGAAGATGGCCTCCCGTCCCACCTCGAGGCGGGCGATTTCGGGAATCTCCGGGGAGATCGCCACCGTGAGCGTCGGTGGCAGCGGGCCGGTCCCGGTGGCGGCCTCGTTGAGTTCCAACACGCTCTTGGCGTAGAGTTTTTTGTGGATCTGGTTGCGGAGTCGCCGGTAGATGCGGGGGAGCTTGTTCTTGCGCAAAAAGAAGCGAGACCACACCAGTTTCTCGCCGACGTTCCCGCCCTTGCCAATGACGTCCCCGCCGTCTGGCTTGGACCGGAGGACCACCATGTGGGTGGCCCCGTCGGCCAACGCCGCCTCGTAGGGAATCGGAGCGTATACCAGAGCGTCCGCCAGGGGTTCGTAGTCGTCGTCCTTGAGACGGTTCCGGACGACAAACCTGGGTTTTTGGCCCCTGGCCTCGTCGTTGACCAGGAGGTTCACCACGGGACCGGCAATCCCGGGCAGCAACGCCGACGCGTGCATGCACCGGGCCAGTTCCTCCAGCGATTCGAAGTGGTGGTCGGGTCCGTATTCCATCACCAAGGGTTCCTCGCGGCCTAATCCCGAGGCGACGATCCGGAGGGGCTGCGGTCGCTGTCCGCCGCCGCTGCTGCTCTTCGTCGTTGCCGTTGTCGTTGTCGTCGTCGTCTGCTGCTGCTTGTCCCGAAAGGTCTTCCAGTCGAGGGGCTTGGTCCGCTGCATGGTTTCCTTGAGCAAGAAATCGAGGTCCAGGACGGGCTTTCCGGAGTTCCGCCTCGTGATGACGTCCCGGATCAGCTTGGGATTGAGAATCCCCAGTCCCAGAGACCGCATCAGCCGGCCCGTGTCGATGAAGGATCGGCCGGCCGTCGTCAGCTGGTCGTAGTAGACCTCCGGTCCGAACCAGGGCAGCTGGCCCGTTACAAAGTAGGCCCCGATGATGGATCCGGCGCTGGATCCGTAGACCACGTCGACGGAATCCCGCAGGCCGAGGTAGTCGATCGCGCAGACCATTCCCGCCGTGACGCAGCCCCGCATTCCGCCCCCCTCGATGACCAGGGCGATCTTTTTGGATTCGTCGTCGTCGTCGTCGTCGTCATCGTCGTCCTTGCTATCGTTCGAATCGCTTTCTGCCGCTTGCTGCTGCTGCTGCTGCTGCGCCTGCCGCTGCCGCCTCCGTTTTCGATCGTGGAGGGCGCGGAGCACCGGGTGGACGATTTCCGGGTGATCGGGGGATCCAATGATCTGTGTGTCTCCCCGTGCATTCAATCCGGCTGCTTCGTTGGTGGAGTCGTCCCACGAAGATTCCAGATCGGCCGAGGAGTAGACCTCGCGGGCAACGACCTTGGTCGATGCGAGTGCAGTTGTGGTTGTAGTTGTAGCTGTAGCTGTAGTTAGTTGTAGCTGTTGATGTTGGTGAAGATGGTGATAATGATAAAGATTTCGTCGTTGGCAAAGCGGATATTGTGCTACTAGTACTGTGTGGATGTTGCACCGATGGCGAGACGATAAATCCAGAAGTGGTAGTGATGGTGGTTCTCAAAGCAGGCGAAGACGACAACAAGAGCAAGAGCAAAAACATTGCCCAGATTCGTGTCGGAAGTGCCAGTTGTGTCCCCGCGAGTGGGTTGCGGAACGAAAATGTTAGGCTCGAATTCCTCATTCTTAAGGCAGTTCGTTCGTTCGTTGCTTCGTTCGTTCGTTGCTTCTTTCGTTCGTTCGTTCGTTGTCTCTGTGCGTTTGCGTTTGTTGTCGCGATTGTTGTTGTCTAGCTTCCTTCTGTCGACTTTAACCCTAAGTTGTACAGTAGTACGGTACCTACAACCAACCGCAGTAGTGCCGAAGAAAATATAGTCGCTTAGCGGAACGCGAAAGGACCAACGAGTGAACAAGTGAACACGAGTTGTAGTTCTTACTCGTTCGTAAGATTAGTGTGCCGGTACGAGTGCGTAATCGTAAGTGCGATACGACTGGGGCATGCACAAAACTAGAAGTAGTTATCTTACTGTACTGCCGTATGTTTCGAAAGCCCAGAATTGTGATGTCGTCGTTTCGAGAGCCGATGATGCCGATGATGATGAAGATTTACGGGGACGATGGTATTTTTCTTTTGTTCTTTTCGTGTCGTCGTCTACCGTACCGTACCGTACCGTACCGTACCGTACGAGTACGAGTACGAGTACGAGTACTCGTAATCTTACCGTACGATACCGGTACGGTAATCTTACTCGTACCGACCGGTTCGTATGTTGAGTTGGAACATGATAATTATGACAACGATCCATCCATCCACGACGACGCTGACGATTTTCGTTTCTCAAATACGGCACACTAGTTTTGAGTTCCATCACGAGTACGAGTACAGCCTGCCTGGCGGGATCGTCTTGCCATCGTCTAGTACCCAATCACTTTCGACCGACACACGACGGGTGCGCTGTGTATGAAATCTACTACTAGGTAGTAGTACTTCTAGTTGATATTATTTGAGGTCTAAGATGACTTCGAGATACTTCGAGATGCTTCTCAGCTAGTTCTGTGATATGATTGGAAAAGAACCGTGTTCTTTGATAATTGGAATTTGGACGAGACTTCAAGGAGAAGACAACTATCTTGATCATGATGTTCAAATATGATGATGATTGAACAAGAATGATTGATGACAGGGAATGTGCCAGTGACTCATGACTGATGTTGTGTCTCACTGACTGTCATGACCGGACTGATGGAGTGTGCCGAGTCTGAAATATTAATATTATTTTGGTTTGGGGGGGGGGGGGGGGGGGTACTAATGTGGCAAATGCTGATGCGTTCGTGTTCCAGACCGCAGTGAACGGTGACGGTATTGTTGGCGAGCTTGGAGGATTGGATAGGGACCTCTGCAAACAAGCAGGTTGAGTTGTTTGTTTTGGTCGTGTATGTTTACAAATATGCCTTGACCTACTATGAACTCGCGTTTGGTACATTTGCGGTTTGCGCGAATGAGGCAATTGTCAATTTGAGCTTGACGATGTTTTGTCAACGTGATGATGTCTTCGTGAAGTGGGATATTTAGGAGCATGCCGGGATTGACCATGAGTGCACCGGGCAAACGTTTCTGAGGGTGGAAACAGGATTGTAGTGGAGCGCCTGTATTGCTGTTGATATTGCTTTGTCGACGAGGTTGTTTGCGTCTGCTTCTGATTTGGGCAGTTTGAGATTAATCATCATGCATATGATTTGTCCAATGGTTTTGTGGGATGATTCGATGATACTGTTGGCTGTGGGAGTGTGGGGAGAGATGTTGATTGATTCAATGACTGCATAATCAAGTGGAAATTGAAAGTTGTGCCCGTTCAATTCTGGTCCATGATTGTGAACGATGGGCATGGGGCAAGGGTACTAACAAGAGAGCCAGCAATTTTTGAAGAGACATCTGATGTTCTCTGCTGTTTTTGGAGCCTGGGATTTGAATTATGTCAATGAGATTGGTAACTGGGTCAATGCATGTGAGAGCGTCAAAGTGGAATTTGATTTTTTTTTTTACGTTCCATGGGCCGATACAATCAACGTGTACTTCAGACCACGGAGTGATGGGTGCCAAGCAGGTGCAAGTTGTTCAGCTTGGCAAGTGGAAGTGCGTACAAGCAGACAGATGAGGTAATTGTAGATGATGTTACGGCAAACTGTGCATAGATCAGAGTGGTGAAAGTGTCGTTGGAGGAGAGCTTTGAGCTGGCCCATGTCTGTGGAATGAACTGTAATTTTGTGATACCATTTTACAAGAGAAGTGAGCATGTCGTTAGGAATAACAACTTTCCATGGATAATTTGGGGTCGGTTTGTCGAGGCGGCAAACAATGTCAATGCTGTTGAGTTTTTGAATGAAAAATCTCTGTGGATCTTTTTGTGGAAGTGTTAGAACTTTTTGATCATGTGCTTGGTATTCATGTATTGTGGCAAAGTGGAATGACAATCTGCCTTTTGGGTAAAATCGTGGATGCATTAGGTAGCTGTCTTTGACAGCTGCCTTTGACAGGATGACTCTTTGACGGGATGACTATCAGTTGATGCATCACATGATGGCAGCGCCATTAGGCTCTTGGCCATTTGTGAGAAGTTGAAAGAATTGTTGTTGGAGATGGCGTCATCAAAATTTGTTGTTACAAAATATGAAGTGAGGGTAGTTGGTGTGCAGCTGAGAGAGTCTGCAATTGTATTTTTGGGCCTTTGATGTAGTGGTAAATTGGGTTGTATTCTCCAAGGATCAGCTTCCATTGGAGTACATGTTGGGTCTTGTACATTGAAAGCTTATAGATGAGGTTTTTGTGGTTGGTGTAGTAGAGGTGAATTGCTGTGCCAAGGAGCATTGGTTGATATCCTTTGAAGGTTTCAATGATTGAGAGGAGTTCCTTCTCGATGGTTGTGTAATTTTCCTGAGCTTTGTTGAGCTTTCTTGTGAAGTAGGTGATTGGTATGTTGTTCTGTTTGATGATGGCGCCAAGTTGGAAGTTGGGTGCATCGGTGTATATGTGGAACGGGATGCTGTGATCAGAATATGCAAGCATTATCTCAAAGGCAACAGTGGATTTCAGTTCTTTGAATGCTTTTTGACATGTGTCAGTCCATTGAAAGGTTTAGGGAGTTTTTAATAGATTCGTGAGTGGGGCTAGGATGTGGGAGCGGCGTGGCCACATATCACGATAGTAAGTGACAAGGCCAATGAAGGCTCTGAGTGGTTTTAAGTTCTTTGGCAGGAGCATTGCTAAGATGGGTTTGACTTTTTTGATGTGAGGTTTGATGATATTTGGTGTTAGCCAGTGTCCAAGGAAGTCGGTTTCTTGGGTAATCCATTCACATTTGAGAGGACGATTGATGGCAAAGTCTTTGTCTTGTAGCAAAGTGAGGACGGTGCTGACTAACTGTAGATGATTGTTGAAGTTATTGCTGAAGCATGTTATGTTGTCAATGTAGATTTTGAGATTGGGGACGTCTTGTAGGACCTTGTTTTCCATAATTTCTTGTGCTATGTTGGGAGAGTGGGAAACTCCCATTGGGAGGAGATTGTATCTGTAGAGGCCACAGGGAGTTGTGATTGTTGTGAGATCTTTGCTTTTATTGTTGATGACAAATGTGTAGTATTGCATTGATATATACATTTTTGTGAGATATTTGTAGCCAGAGCAGCGAGATAGGATGCCTTGAATCCAAGGGATGGGATAAACTTTGCGCTGAATGGCTCTGTTGAGTGCACAAAAATCGAGATCTATGTCAAATGACCTTGATGCGAGAGTATGCCAATGTTGACGAGATGGTTGAGCTCCTTTTTGAAAAGTGTTAGTTGCGTGTGTGGTACAGGGTAGGCATGTGAGCGATTGGGTTTGACGGAAGGATCAATATTGAGATGGATTTCTTCATCGGGATAAGAATGTTTGAGATTTCCATCAAAGATGGTTGGATATTTGCACAATACGTTGTGTAATTGATCATGTTGTTGTTGTGTAGTCAAATGTGTGCATTTGTTGCATACAGCAGTGTGAACGTCATGTTTGTATTGGGACCAATGATGGGGGGAAATGGCTCACAAGCCGCAAGGCTTTCATTGAGTATGCAGCCTGGAAATACAGAGGAAGTGCCAAAGCCTCTCTCGTCAATCTCAAAGAAACTGTAATCGGAACCAAGAAACCCACGGCATACACCAAAGATCAATACAGCAAACTAAAAGGGAGGAAGCTTGACAAATGGTGGAAAAAGGACTACAGAAGATATGCCGACGCTGAAGGCACCCTGGCAGAGAATCTCATGAAGCTCTAGTATGACATCCTATGGAACCAATGTGAACCGGCAATGAAGAACAAGATCAAATTGCAGAAGGAATACAACAATGCAATGATCAACTTGGATGTCATTGGACTCCTCCAAATCATTGATGGAGTATACAGCGCCAACACCACCACCAAATACTAGCCTCTACAGAGTTTCCTTGCAGAAATAAGATTCCTTAACTTCCCCCAACAGGATGACACGGACACAGTGGACTATTACAAGGAGTTCGAAATGTTACTTAAAGTGGCAGAACAAAGTGGCACAGACTTTACAACTCCAGAACAATGTGAATAGGTAGCAAAAGAAGAATATGGCGAGAACTACCACGCCGCCCTGAACAAGGATCAACAAAAGGAAAGACAGGAAGCAGCAAGAGAGCAATTTATTGCTATCATATTCATGGTGAACTCAAATAGGACCAAGTTTGCAAAGTACAAGGAAGATTGCAACAACAGCTATGCCCAGAAGAAGGATGACAAAATACCCAAAGACCCTTTATGACGCACACAACATCTTGGAACAATATCAATTCAGTCGGCTGCTCTACAAACAGTCAGCACAGACCGGCACCTCGTCATTGAAGACATCACCAACAACAATGACTAGAACCACAACATGATAGAAGGAACAAGACTAGTAGACAACAATTAGATACTCCTTGACGAGAACCAATCAACCGTACATTTATTTTGCAACAAACGATTTCTTCAGGAGTGAACAAACTCCCCCTATGACAATAAACACGAATAAGTAACGCAAGCTTGCAACAATCACTACCTATGGGTAAGGAAAAACACCTATGGGTAAGAAAGTTCACTACAGAGCAAAGTGGAGATAAGGCAGCCACACATGTGCTGTATCAAGACAACAAGAGTATCATACTGTTGGAACACCAATGGAAGATTATCATGTGGAAAGGGATCAAAGCACATTCATATCCAGTATTTCTTTATCACAGACAGGATTAAAAACAAAGAGATCAGAGTGGTGGAGTATTGCCCAACAGAGGAGATGATTGCAGACTACTTCACAAAGCCACTGCAAGGAAACCTATTTAAACAGTTTTGGAATACGATAGTACTTGCTTGGGATTAATGAAGAAGATGACATTCCTAATTATCAAGAACAACAATATTGAAGAGCAACAGAGGAGTTAGTTATGTCATAGATATCACCACGCCAAAACTACAGGAGTGTGTTATGGATTATGGTTGGGTTTTTACCGCTCACCGAATACTACCAAAATTATAATCGGAAGCAATTATGGTGCCACAAATTCAAATCAGAAACAACAATACTCCTTATTCTTTAATTTACTTTTATTGGAAACCAGTTACACATATTTTCACATTAGCTCTGGTTACCTTGCATCTCTCCATTGGTATCATTATTGTGCCCAAGGGGTGCGAGGCGCCGGAGGAGGGCACGACAGACACTCTCAGGAAAATTCCTCCTGTAATTTTACAAAAAATACTTCTGCTTGGTACGTACGGTACGTACGTACGTACGTGCGAAGGTTGTACGAAGTACCGATTTACGAAGTACTGAGTAATAATCTGTCAATTTGGTAGTGATTGTCCTTAGACAAAACAATCCATTGATCAGTAGCAATACCGGTAGTACCGTACGGTAGTAGATAATACATTCAAAAAAGTGATGTATGCAAATTTGTGAGAGCTGCACGTAGGAACCAAACTACTACAGAAAAATACTAGTGCTTCTAGGTACCGGTATTACTACATAGCTGTTTGAAACATTTAAGAAGAATGCACCACCATGCTACAGGAAGTAGAATAGTGCTAACTTTTGGGTTTCGATACTGTTCCATGCAAGTATAAATGGTGTACGATAGGAAGTTAGTTAGTTTCCCTAGTTTTGAAATGAGCGTTCGAAATGCCTTTGTGAGGAGCAGACCGCCATGCAATTTTGTTTGGAGGGCTCTGAAAAATGGAGGTGAAACAGTCGGTATGTTGTTTGGTTTTCTAACTTGTTTGGTTATTACATGAAATCGTTACTTGAAATTGTGAGCAGAAAATTGCTCTTTTACTAAAATCACCATATTGGTGCATCGACCCGCTAATACTCCAATGCACACACTAAATCACTAATAATCGCATCGACCCGCTAATACTCGATGCGCTGCACGTGTCCTTTGTACCAATGGGCTGTAGAGATTTACCTTGTGCCCGGTAGGTTTGGTACATAAGGCCCTATTTTTAGTAAGAAGGAGAACCGGAACCGGTAAGTGGTAAATTCTCATTCCCACTTCCATTCCCATCTCCAATCATGTTAGTCCATTCCTGCAGAAGCAAGATGACTCGTACGATCGATCACGAGACTCATTCGTTCTTTCATTCGCGTCTCATTCATTCTCATTTGTGTTTCGTTCCACTCATTCGTGTCTCATTCATTCACAGCGCGCGCTCGTTCGATCGACTTCAAACACACTCCCCTGCTTCAAAGGATAGACTGACTCGTCACTCAATGAGACTGCTCCAGAACTCGCTGTAGGCCGAAAATGCTTCCTCTGTGTCTACAGTAGAGAAGCTTGTATCCTTGTTGCTCTTGGGCTTCGTGCAGTATTCATCTTTTCCATAGAATTTGGAGCCATGCTTTTCAAATAGGACTCCAGTAAGATTCTTGGTGAAGAGGTCACTTGTCATTTCATCGCCTGTCTTCCACATCACCTTGATGATGCCCATTTCCTTCAGCTCCCGCAGGAAATACTGTTTCACTTCAATATGTCTGGTGCGGCCTGCTATGGACCAATTGTTACAAAAATCAACTGCACCCTTGTTGTCCACATATATCACCATGGGTAGCTTGATTTGCAATCCGAGACACATCATGACTCTCCAAATGTACAGCATGTCCTGGACACATAGTACAGCTGCATACAGTTCGGCTTCCATAACTGACAGGGCAATGATTGGCATCATCCTTGATCTTGCTGTGACATTGGCACCATTCAGCCACGTCGACCAGCCATTGACACTGTGTCGAGACTCATCTTTTGCATACTCCGAGTCACTGAAACCAATCAGCTCAAAAACGAAATCCTTGGTACCATCCCACACTGCATTTGGGGCTAATGTGAGACCTCTCTTGGGTGTTCCAGCGCAATACTTCATCACTCGCTTTAGTGCCTTCATGTGGGACTTCCTTGCTTCAGTCATGAACCTAGACAGCTCCCGGACAGCATTCTGTGTTTCAATTCTTGACCATCTCATCATATGCAATAGGATGGCTAGTTCCAGACCTGTATTTGGTTTGGGCTTCCTTGGTGAGAATAGTATCGGTTGGTCCTTCACCTTCTTTCTTCAGCACTGATCCTGGCTCTGCTGGAGTGGTGGGATTGCCTCTACATTCATCAAGCTCGAACTCATCGACAAATCTTTTGATCTTGACTGGTTGGGTCATTCGAAGTGTCCTGTTCTTCTTGTCCCGCTCGATGTGGCATCCGACGTACTCATCCATCTCTCCAACATCCTTGCATTCAAATAGGGACTTGAGTTGCTCCTTGTGCTTCAGAACTTCTGCTGCTTCACCTATGATGCAAAAATCATCGACCCACAGTAACATCAAAAGGAGTTTGTTGTTGATCCACTTGAAAAATAGGCATGGGTCGGCCTTGCATCTTTCCATCTGCATGGCATGCATTGCTCGGCGTGCTTCTCTCCAGAATTGTATGGCCACTTGAATTGTACCATAAAGGGTTTTCTGCAATTGGAGGAGCACATATGATGGGTAGAATTTCTGATATCCCTCTGGAATCTTGGTGAATATCTTCTCCCCATTCTGAAATTTGCCATTCAGAAAAGCTCCTTCCACATCCACAATGTAAGCCATAAAATTCGCCATGACCATCAGTATCATTGCAATTCGAATGGAGATATCGCTAACAACAGGTGAAGACTTGTCTTGGCCATCATAGTGCTCGCCATCTAGTTGCTTGAATCCGCGGACGGCATTCCTGCATCTTACTGTGCCATCGGGTTTCATCTTGTTGGCCCAAGTGGTATCCATGATTTTGGTGCCTGGTGGGATATTGGCTTCATCAATCTCTTCAAAGACTCCATATTTGACCATCTTCTCATGTTCAGCATCAACACCCTCTGTAAACTTGTCTTGCATTGGACTGGCCATAGATTCCTTGTAGTTCATGGTCTTTAGCTCATTGGTGTTGTCAAAGGCACTCCCAGCCGCGCCAACTAGACTGAGTTCATTCGTAGCGCCTTCCTGAGATGGAATAGAGACTGACAGAAGATTGAATTCTTTCAGTGCAGTCATTGCCTTGTGGAACTGGATTTCAGCATTGGTGAATTGAGCTGCGTAGCTTGTCATGTCCCCATAGCGGATATCCGGATTGAGATGAGAGTTTCTCATGACACGACCATATCTGGTGGTTGTTACAACATGTGGATCCCCTGCGTCAGTGTTCGTCATTGCTGTCGTAGTCCTCCTCGCTTTCATATTCAATCTTGGTTTCTTCAATATCGTCGGAGTAGTAGTCATCGTGACTATCGAAGGCAGGGTCCTCTGTTGCTGGTTCAGATTCAGATTCAGGTTGGAAGGGAATTGCTGGTGCTGTGGCTCCCCCACTTGCATCCTGAAACTGCACTCGTCAATGTCTGGTGGTGGTGCGCAAAATGGAGACAGGTTGTGGAGGGGTGGCAGTGATGGGCAGATCCAGGTGGCCACCCTCAAGAAAATCAGCATGAAAATTAATAGCTTCACCTTTGGGAGCAGTGGGTGGAAAATACATCCGCTTCAGCCAGTAGATGTCACGGGTAGCTGTAAACATGTTCTTCAAAGGATCATACATCACATAGCAGTCACCAGGCCGGTCAGTGCAATAGCCAGCGAAGAAAGCTGGATTGCCGCGATAATTGAGTTTTGGACTTGTGGACCGTTTGACACGGACTACTCCAGCCTCACCAAAGGTTCTGAGGTGGGCGCTGAAAGCAGGTACCTTGCCAGAGAAATGTTGGATCTTGGGCATGGTATTGCCATTCACAGTCACAGCCTCTAACCAGTCCAACTGAACACCACATCTCATCACCAAGGGGAAGAATCTGAACCGGTATTCCCGAGGCACATTGGCTTGAGAGCAAAGAGCCATTGCTCGACACACGGAACCGATAGATTGCTGTTTCCACCATGCTATTTTGCTGTGGAGTATCCACAGAGGTATACTCGAACTTGCAAGAAAATTTCCAATCTGCTGAGGCCAGTCGAGCGTCAAGTGCTGTATTTTCACCAGCCTTATCACAACGAATTTGCTTCAGCTGTTGTCCTTTGGATCTCCATTGGTTGAGCAACGCGCAAGTGGGTTCAACCATGCCATCCTTGGTGGCAAAGAAATTGACAAATCGGCATGTGGAATACTCATCAACAATCATGCGAAAATGGGGCTTGGTAATAAATGGGGCAGTCAGCTTGTTGCTTTTGGCAGCTTTGGGTGCCTTCACTGAGGACATATCCACAAAGAGTCTTTCTCCAGGTTTGGTGGCTGCAATGATGTTCACTGTCCGTAGGAATCACTTTCCGTTTTGCTTTGGCTTTGGCACAATCTTCACATGGGAGTAGTGGGCCTCGAGTAATGGTCCAGCCAAGCGTTTCAGCAGTGCGGCGCGTCCTGTTCTCATCCATATGTCCCAGGAGGCGATGGGCTTTGTTGATGTTCATCTTAGTTCCTTCGTCCGTAGTGGTAGTAGCAGTGGCTGCATTGATATCAATGTTGTTGGTAGGATTGGCAATGCGATCAAAATAGCCAACCCAAACACAGCTTGTGTAGGTGGGGATCTGAATATCGAAATTCACTTGGAGTGCTCCTTTCTTGAGTGACCATCCGGTCTTGTCGCTTGCGGTGGCTATCCAACCATTCTGTAAAGCCAAGTTGGCTGAGAACAGGTTGAATGCAAAATTTGGGTTGAAATTCACACCCTGCAACAACGTCTGAAACTCCTTGTTTCCATCCTTGTCAATCTTCTGACAGGGAATATCCCCAACCTGACAGCCTTTCAATTCATCTCCACTTTGGGTGGTAATGGTGGCACCACTAGCTCTCAAATTGGTGGCACATCGCAGACTATTGGAACTGTGGCTGGTTGCACCTGTATCAAAAACAAAGACATTGTCATCATACAGAAGATCAAATCCTTCGGGAACAACATCTCCTTTGGTAGCAGCGCTTCTGGGCATTGAGCAGTTGAAGTGAAGTGGTAGAGGTTTGCATCGCTGAGAGACAGAAGTCGTAGTCAATAGTTGCTCCTTGGACATCCTTCAACTTGGATTTCCAACCATTTGGGCGTCGGGCAGCATTCTTCTCATCTTCAAAACAGACAGATGTTCCATGATTGCCACCACAAAGTCCACACTTGCGACGTCTGCCCCTGTGTCCGTTCCTGTTGTTTCGATTGCCGTTGCCGTTGTTGCCGTTGTTGTGGTTCCGATTGTTGCCATTGCTGCCGTTGTTGGGGTTCCGATTGTTGCTGTTGCGGTTGCCGTTGTTGCCATTGCTGTTGCCATTGTTGCCATTGCCGTTGCCGCTGTTGCCACTGCTGCCGTTGTCGTCGGCACGCAGGTGTCCTGCTGCGCGTTTGGGACAGTTGAAAGCTTTGTGACCTTGTTCTTTGCACCAATAACAAACTGCATTGGTGGACCATTTGTCCCTTGGATCAGCAAAATCAGTCATTTCAGCACCAAACAAACTCATCTCCTTTGCTTTACCACCCCGGCTTTGGATACTTCGAGCTGAGTCGTACAGACTTTTGGCTTGGACATTGAGAGCTTCCCAAAAATCCAATTCAGAGGTTCCATTCGCTTGCAGCAAATCAATGAAGGGTGTAAGCTGCATCAGTAGGTAGGCCGGTAGGGCAGCTTTGTAGGCCACAATGAGTTGTGTCAAAGTGGGCTGGACGGATTTGTAGTGGTATTTCCTTTGCAACTCGTAGATGTCCTCAATCAAATCCTGTGGAGGGGCGCCAATGGTCAACTTTAGACTCCTCAGATCAATGTCCAATTGTTCTTGGTCCCGGGACTGGTTCATTTTCCTGTATTCCCTCATGAGCTCTTCAATCACTCGGTGTACTCTACCTCGGGGCCACTGTTTCCGGAGCTCTGCATTCTTTTCAGCTGTAGCCCCCCTATCGATCTTGGACTTCTCCATGATGGCTAGGCCTGTCCTGTTGTCGGCAAAGGCCTTGTACAGATCATTCAGTGCTTTGTTGTGGTACCGGTAGGCCTTCTTCTGTGCGGTACTCATGTCCTCTCGGGGTGTAAGCTCTCCTTCTGGAGGTAGGTCCTTGTGTGGCTTGGTAGACAACATGTCCCGGTACTTCCTGTTATCCGCGAATGCTTCGAACTGAGTGTACCAACGCTCGAACTTGTTCTCATCCCCCTTTGCCAATGTGGGCACTTAGCTATCCGCATACTCCACCATCTTGTATTTGTATTTTGTCTTCCTGCTCGAGTCCTTCGAGTGGGCGCTGCTTGCGCTTCCAATGCTTGTGCCGCTACTGCTCTCTGAACTTGACAGTACGCTGCTCTCTTCTGACGGCGATTCTGTAGAAAAGGCGATTTCTATCTCTTGGTGCCGGGTTGGTTGATCCTCCTCCATTCAGTCGCGTAAGTAAATTGTTGTATGCTCGATCCAAAGTGAATTGTTGTATTTCTGTATCTGAAGTAAATTGTCGTATTTTGTAAATTGGTGCGTATTTTCGTTCGACGTATTCCGATGCGAATTTCGTCGTATTGCGTTCGACGGATTTCGTATTCGATGCGTATTTGGATACGTATTCCGCAAATTGTGGATTCCAATGTGTATCCCGTAAATTGTCGTACTCCTATCCCGACAGAAAAAAAGTATGTAATTGGCCCAATCGATTCTGGTGTGTCGATACCAATCCTGCTTTGTTTGTTTTCTTGATGTTAATCGGCCCTATCGATTCTGGTGTGTCGATACCGATCCTGCTGTTGTTTGTTTCTTGATAATGATCGGCCCTATTGCTTCTGGTGTGGCGATACCGATCCTGCTGTTGAAAATGTCGCTGGCTCCGATGTTTGCCAGCCTGTGGTCCAATCTTGGTGGACAAAAAGTATTCCGCGGAAGACGCGCGGATGAAAAGTAAATGTAGAAAGTCGCTGACTCCGAATGCTAGCCAGCAGTCCGTTCTTGGACAAGGTAAATACTCCACTGAAGAAAGGCGCGGATGAAAGAAGTGAATCGCTGACTCCGATGATTAGCCAGCCTGCTGCAAATAAGAAAATCTCTTTCTTCTTCGACCAAGTTCCAATCCTCGGGAGCGCTCCGTAATTCTTCGAAGAATGTTTGGAGGGCTCTGAAAAATGGAGGTGAAACAGTCGGTATGTTGTTTGGTTTTCTAACTTGTTTGGTTATTACATGAAATCGTTACTTGAAATTGTGAGCAGAAAATTGCTCTTTTACTAAAATCACCATATTGGTGCATCGACCCGCTAATACTCCAATGCACACACTAAATCACTAATAATCGCATCGACCCGCTAATACTCGATGCGCTGCACGTGTCCTTTGTACCAATGGGCTGTAGAGATTTACCTTGTGCCCGGTAGGTTTGGTACATAAGGCCCTATTTTTAGTAAGAAGGAGAACCGGAACCGGTAAGTGGTAAATTCTCATTCCCACTTCCATTCCCATCTCCAATCATGTTAGTCCATTCCTGCAGAAGCAAGATGACAGCGCGCGCTCGTTCGATCGACTTCAAACAAATTTGTGTCGCGACTCAACCAGACCAAACCGAACCGAACCGAACCGAACCGAACCGAACCGAACTCCGCGCTGTCTCAAATCTCGACAGAGGTTGTTGTAGCCTCGTCCGTGACCGCAGTGTTCGCTTTGGTAGTCGTGGTGGTATCACAGGAAGCCTCGCCCTCGCCCACCGCAGCCACGAGTCGCGGAAAAGATTCGGCCAACATCCGTCCCTTTGTTTCGTCCCGGATCAGACGGTGGGCCGGGACGTCCAGGACCGTTGACGCCATTACAAGGGTCGACAGTTCGAGTTTCTCGATCGGATTGATGTTGTCCTGAATCACGGTCTCCATCACGCTCTTCTCGAACCGATGTGTGGCACAAAGCAAAACGTGGAGTTCCGAAAAGGGAATGTCCAGGGATCCGCTCCTCGACAAGGCATCCAACAGATCGAAGGCCTTGTTCCTTTCGGACTCGATCTCGGCAGAGGTCAAGCGCGATTTCTGAGCCTTTGACAGGAGATTGAGATGGCGATGTCGAATCCACCCGTCCTTTGCAGTTTGGATGGTCGTCGAACGAATGGATGCGTCCTTGTCGTTTCGTTCGATTGCTCGGTCCAATACTTTTGGCATCGCGGTGAAATCCACCGTGTCATTCTTCGAAAAGGAGGCCTCGGCACCACTGCTTTGGCTCGTGCTGGTATTGGCATATGTTTCAGCGATAGTTTGTGTTTGTTCTCGACTATGACCGTCTCGACTTTGGTCGCCTTGTGCTTCGATTTGCATACCGTACGCAATGCTTTCGGGTGCCGGGCTGAACAGCATAGCACGTGGGACATCACTCATAGGTTGAGGGAGTGAACGTGAACGTGGCTTCGGAGCGCCAGAAGACATCATCAATCCTCGCTGCTTTTGTTTCTTCACCCTCCGAACTTTTGTGCCATCTTGTCTCACGATAATCGTCCCCTCTTCCCTGGCTTTCATGGGTTGATCTTCCATCTCCCATGCCATATCGGCTTTCCTGGTTTGCTCTTCGAGTTGTTCCTTTTTCTGGCCGGCGATGACCGCCAGCACCGAATTTACGTGCTCTTTGACATTTGCCACTTGGTCCTTGGCAGATTTGATGCCATCGCCCCCTTCGTGGGGGTCCATCGCCATATCTCCGTCGTACGATACCAAGTCTGACGGAACCTGATACTCCACAAAGAGCTCCGTGAGGTCTTCGGTGAGCTTCATTTCCTTTGTTAGGGAATCTTGGGGCAAACCCAGCAACTTTTCGAGTTGTGGTTTGATTTGAATAATGCAGACCCCGAGCACCGACGATTCGAGCTGCATGGATCGAAAAGCTTTCGCAAATCGCTGCTGCTCCGGAGAGAGCGAACCGATTGCGTCCTTGAATTCGGTTGCGGTAGGAATCTCATTGAGGAGCAGGGGTATGTGGAGCTCGTCCTTGTTCCGAAGAATGATCGCGTCCTTGGGCTGCAGTCGGTTTTGGCTCGCCATGGTTCCGACCAGCAGCACGAACGACGAAAACTGCCGTGCTCTTGCGTTCAATCTCACGCTAGGTTGTAGGCTGTGGACACACCGTGATTCTCTAAACCCGTGATTCAACCATCCATGGAAGTAAGTCTTCCCCGTGAGCTCGATCGTCGTGGCAGCGGTCAAAGGGACTTTTGTGGGAGGCATGGATGCCAATTCCCGGACGTGGGTCGAAACAGGTTCCATCGCTGTCTTTCCGGAATCACCATCCACGACAATTTCTTTTTCGAGACTCAGAATCCCGTCCGGGTAGTGGTCGGGTCGACGAATCGTGTAGCAAAACGGTTTGGGACTGGGAGTCAACAATTTTTCGTTGTGGTAGTTCATGAATCGATCCAGGTCGGAGCTCGACACCTTTTTTCCAATGGCAGCAACGAGCTGTTGTTCCAGCAGATACTCGAGGTACCCAATGCTCTGCACGTATCGATGTACGAGAACTTCCGCATGCAAGCACAGAACACACGCACCGGCTTCGGCGAGCGAAAAGGGGCTGCGGGTCGACTCGGGATCGGAAAATTGCTTCCGAAGTTTCTCTCGCGCCTCACCGAGCGTCCTCTTTTGTTCGTTTACAAGCCGAGTCGTATCGGACGCCAGAAGCAGAGGCGATGGTGATTTTGTAGACTCGGTTTCGACCATGTTGTCGCCTTCCGGAAGTGCTGCCATGGCCTTAGACTCGGGTTCCATATCCATGTTGTCGTCGCCATCATCATTGTCATTGTCATTGTCGTCGTCGTCGTCGTCGTCGTCGTCGCGAGCCGCTGCATTGCTCCTGTCTTCCATCAACGGGAGGACGGGAACAAAAATCCCATCCGCGGTGAGCTTTTCGATGAATTGGATTTGCGACTTGAGTGCTTCACCGATCTCATCGTTCCCGTTACGAATGCAAGCTGGATACGCCTTGGAAAATTGGAAACGAATCCTCCTGGCCCATCTCGTTAACGCACCAAAAAACTCGAGCGCTCCGTCGATCTCGAGATTTCGTTTCGGAGTCCGTGTGCTCGTGCTCTCGTGAGAGGTATCGATGGCAAAGTGCGACTTGAGCTCGTCCGCGTCGATTTGTTGCAACAACCACGTCAGAGGCAATTCGACGGGCTCCTCGCTCGTGGTTGTGACCAAGGGGGGCTCGTCTTTGGCAAAGTCGGGGGTGTTCCTGGGGGTGTTCCTTGGGTTGTTCCGAACCGATTCGAATGCGACGTTGGTGCGTTTCTGAATCACCCGGCGATTCTCGACGTCCGTCCCAAAATAAACGGAGATCTCCCACTCTTTCTCGATTAGGTAATGCTTCCGGGTGATCCGATTGACTATGGTTTCGATCGTCGATTTGGTGGTGGCGCATTCCTCGGTTCCAAAATCTTTCAGATCGGTCGTCACCTCCTTTGTTTCCTTGGAGAACGGAAGCTTGACGTCTACCGTTTCTTCTTTCACGAATCGCTGCGTTTCGGAACAATCGAACCGCAGCGTGGTCGCTGTTGCTGTTGCTGTTGCTGTTGCTGTTGCCTTGGAAGACCGGTCGCTGTTGCTGTTGCTGTTGCTGTCGCTGTCGCCGTTGCTGTTGCGGTCGTTCTCGATGCTCCGCAGCACATCCCGGGTCAAACCGAGGCCCTCCAGTACCACCAGGGTGGAGATGATAGCGGTATTTGTGAGCAAGTCGGCCATTTTGTACTTGTCCGTGTACTCGTGACTCACGTCTTCCGCCAAGCGAACGTTGGGACTCCGGTCGGTGTCCAGCACGCGCTTGACCGAATCCATGGCCTCTAGGACGGACTCCTCAAACAGGTAGTGGTCAAACGCAGAAAACATCATGGTTTTGTTTGTTGTGTGTGTGTGTGTGATCGTTGTATTGAATACTACAGTGTTGGATTATTTTCCTTGGAACGGGTGTCTAGTATCAGTACGGTACCGTAGGATTGTGGTTCTGTTTTGGTCTTCCTTCTTTTTGTGTGGGTGGTGAAAAGGGTTTACAGCATTCATGTCCGGAGACAAGGTTTGGGCTGTGTGTTCGTGTTCGGTCGGTGTCTCCGTACGAGTACGAGTACGAGTATCTTACTTCTCGGTTCTTCGTTTTCTGGGTTTCAACGATCGTGCAATCTTACCCATCTACGGTACGGTACAAGTAATCTTGCCCGTTGATCTTGCCATAATCTTGCCAGTTCTTGTTGTAGGTCGTACCGTACGGTACGATTGATGTCGTAGTCGTACCGTACGGTATCCATACTTTGTTTCCGTCTTCCGTCAAACTCGAGGTTTCCCACGACTAAAATCAGAAAACCCCATCATGGATCCCCGGTTGAAACGTAACGGTACTCGTACCATACCAGGAGTCTTATTTATGACTCCTGTACCATACTTCGTACCATACAGACATTACGAGTACAAAATACGTACGGTATCGTAAGTCTTACCGGCAATCTTTTACCCTGTTCAGTTGAAGGAACGAGTCTACTACCGTACTACGGTAGAGCCCAAAAATCTTCGAAGGAGATTGGGGATGACACGACGTGCATTTTGCGGTCGTATTTTTTTGTTGAACCATCGAAATTGGAGCACAGGCACACCTACCTGACCCGCCAAAGAACAGGAGAAAAGGCATAATCCAACTTGACCAGCATGACACTTAGTAATTAGGTAATAACTGGTAATTTGAATTGTGATCTAATTAGGTTAAGCTACTAGTAAGAATCTGAACCTCCTCTATTGGAGTTTGCCCATGTATTGCTTCTCGTGTTACTAGCCCTTTTCTTGTTGTTCTTGTTAACACAGCATGCATTCCCGTGTTATTCACTATTAAGCAATTGATCGCTTAATTAAGTGATTCCGTTATTTGGTTGATCAATCGTGGGACACATGGGACCAAGCATTCTTATCCGTTAGTGTCAATTTAGTATGATAGTGTCTTTGCCACACTTAATCATACTAATTCCATATCACTTAGTTAACCGGTGCAGTACTTCGCCTTGGCGAACTGTACCAGAATATTATACTCTGGATCATTTGTTGCTGTTTACCTGGTCTGTTTCTTAACATACCTGTGCACCTTCATTCTGTATTAGATTCCACATTTATTTCATGCGACCGGTTAAACATCTAGTTAGTTGTACATCAAATCATAATTCTTATCAGACCATACGCACATATTCATGTGTGTCTTTATGTACTCCAGATACCAACCGTTATCCAAGCATTACAAATTGTACATTCAGCCTTGTGTGCGCATATCTGCTCACTCTTATTGGCTTACACACATAAGGATATAATTCTTCAGTAACGCGGTATTATCTCACTTATACCATTCGGTCATTCTTTACTTAGCAACTCCGATGCCGGTTGTTATTAGGCGCACTTGTTACTACTACTACCCTGTTTGGGGCAGTTTTTGCCTGTTTTGGATTTCAAGCACTGTTTGCCTGTTTTCAGGCACATGGCAACAAAATGATCACTGTAGAAGCAGCTCAGTACATTATATTGTTACTGACAAAAAAAGAATGTGACATTTTCCCGGCTTGACATACTAGTACTTGCATGTATTCTTGCAAGTACTAGTAGTATGTCAAGTCCCGTGAGGGCACTTTCTTTGTTTGCCAGCCCCCTTGCAAGTGCCCTTGCAAGTGCACTAGAATTGTGCATTATGTGATAATTGCGTCATTTTAGCACTTTTCTTGGCATAGAAACAAATTTTACTTATGTCAAAATTTGAGCAAGTTTGAAGAAGATCATTTTCATAAATGATGATAATAATGATAAATACAAATGTATCATGTTTCACTTGAAGATAGAAAACAGTGTTCTCTGGCATGCCAGGGGGCTGTGCTCAAATCTGGATGGGACTAAAAAATATGACTTCAGATGCACGGTATGTCATCCCCATTGATGTTGCTCTCTGACTGTTATCAGAGTACTACTAGCTGACGGGACGGAACATTTAAAAAAGTCCAGTATTTCCTTCTGATCCTGGTTGTTGGGAAAATTTGCTGGATGTCACTATTAGGTGTCAATACAGCACTCCTGCTTTCGGTACAGCCAATGATGTAAGTTCCAAGAAAAACTTCATTTTCCATTGAACCTTTTGATTTGGGAGGCATAACAAGAGGGGGCTACATGTTGGGGTCTTTTCCTTCTGTGATCGTCATTTACTAATGACCGCACCAGGATTTCTGCCACAAGAATAACAAAACAGCAACAATACTAGGCAAAAAATCTTTCTACCAAGGTATGTTGTGTGATAAGGAAGTAGTGTTGACTTTCCATGCGGATGGGAACAAAGCCAAATAATTGTGGGTTGTGCCGGCCCAATGTGTTGGAGATAGTGCATGTATTACATACTAGGGTGTGACCTTCTTCCTCTGGATTGCATTGTTTCATTCTTTCTGAACAATTGACAGTCTTCATCTTGGTCACCACAAAAGTCATCAATGAATAGTTTATTTGCTGGCGAAGGCTGAGTACCACCAGATCTTTTATATTTTGCAATTCTTAATTAATACTTCTAATAACAGTTAGCAGAGGTACTACTACTACTACTATGTGCCAGCAGTGTGCACTTGTAGTAGTATGTACTACTAAACCACAGCAAACGAAGTCATTCCATGTCATATCACAGCCCACAATAAACTTAGTTATTCTATATCATGCAGTGAACCACAAGCTATCCCAATTTTCTCAACCCCCCTGTTGAAAACACAAAGCATATTTGTGTAACAACAAGTGTCTTTGGTCCTTGATGGTTCTTCTTCTTGTGGTGACGAAAAAAGCAGTGATTCACTCGTCTGCTTATTTGGTTTGACCAACTGGTGTTGTGGTTGACGAGTAAGTAGTCAAAAAATAATGGGGCTCATAACCTGCCAAATGTTGGGTACTAGTATGCTCTCTCCTGTAAATAAACAATAAATCCATGTATTTTTTGGCAAAGAGTGAGTTATTCGCTAGTTACTCGGGATTCATCCTCACACCCCTCAATAAGTACGAGTACGAGTACCGTAATCTTACGATTGGTATGGTAAGATCTTGCCGTATGAATCGATGACGTTGAATCGATCAATTACGGTACCGTAGAGGATAGAGGATAGATACTCATATCGGTAGGATACGAAACTACGTACCGAGTTCGTACCGGTACTATCGGTACAATCACACAAACACAAAGACTACCAACAATACCGTACCACACACACTCCGGCGGAAAGCAAGCATAATCCAGTGACTGAGTTGACCAACATGACGACATTCACGACGAGACCAACAAGTCCACCCTCAACTACTGCACTCTTGCGAATCGGTGTGGTTGCGTACGCATTCGCATTCGCCTGGTTGGCCTGCCTCGTGCTTCCCATCGATGCCCTGGTAGTTCCCTCGCCCCATCGACACCGCTGTTCCACCGCGATCACGACGCCGTCCGCGGGACGGACGACTCGCACTCGCGTGCTTCCCGGCCTCGGCATGTCCCAAAACGATAATGGAAGCGACAGGGACAGCAACGAATCCCCGTTTTCGCTCGGAGGGGTCTTCTCCTCCCAAACCGATGGCGTCCCCTCTTCCCCGCTGGATCGACCGGTCCTGTCGGCGATCGATGCCGCTTCGCTGCTGGTGTTTGCCGGCATCGGCAAGGCCTCGCACTCGGCCGTCGACGGATCCCTCGATCCCCTGGCCGTCCTCGCCACGGCCTTTCCCTTTTTGGTGTCCTGGTTTCTCGTGGCGCCGCTGGTCGGCTCCTACAAGCCCGACGCCACAAAGGACGTGCCCTCGGCCGCGGCGCAGTCGGCAAGGGCTTGGATTATCGCCGTCCCGCTGGGCTGCGTTCTCCGCGGACTGATCAAGGGATACGTTCCGCCGCTTCCCTTTGTGATAGTGACCATGATTGCCACGCTGGTGATCCTGGGCGCGGGACGGGTGGGGTACACGGTCCTGTCCGAGCTCTACGTCGAGATGTTTTGAGGACGAGCGCGGAGGCGCCGTGGAGGGGAACCGGTGGTTTCAACACGACCGCCGCAAATTGTTGCCGAAAAGCGCAATCGTTCGATAGCCATACCGGACATCGCATTTAACTATTCTTGGTAGTGGATACTATTATGTTGTATGGATGTTTTTGGCACGGAGATTATGGGGCGGTATGAAGCGTAGCGGTCGAGTCGTCGAATCGTTGCAATTCTTGGTGGGAATCGTGTTGCGCGATTTGGGCAACTCTACCGTAGTTAGGTCGTGCTTGCAGATTACTTTTCGATTTCCGAGGTACCTTTGTCCATACGCTACGACCCGATGGAATTGGCAAGTTCCGATGAATACAGTTATAACGATCCTTAAAACCAATTTACTTCAACTACGGCACCGAACCGGGCAGCAGAACGATTTTTCTTGCCCCTTCCATCGTTCTGAACAAATCCAAACAGTGCGGAGGAAACAGGAGACTGCCATGTCTCAACGGATTAATAAGACATCGGTAGGTACGGATTTCTACCCTCGATAGTGACTACGAGCAGAGAGTGAAACCCCAAGAAGCAGGCTTCGGCGAAAGCTCGTACACGTAGCGTAAACGTGCGCTCTATAGTAGCGAAGGAAAAAACCGAAATCCTGATGGCTCGATTCCGTGCGGTGCGTGTAGTACTTTGTTGTTATAGTAGTAGTATTATGCTGGTTAGTTTTACGTCGTTCTTCGAATCCGGTGGTAGCTGTAGCCCCCACTCCCTCCGCACGAAATCCCACCAAGTGCGGTGCTAGAATCTCGCTCCGGCACGCACACAAACAAACAAACACAAACACGCAGACACAGCAGACACACCATTAGATCTTGGGGCAGCTGCAAAAGGGGTAATCTGCACAACAGCCGGATGCCTTGGGGGCGTCGTCCACGGGAACAGTGAGATCGGCCTTGGACGCGGGAGGCATGTCGATCTTGGGACAGCTGCAGAAGGGGTAATCTCCGCAGCATCCGGATGCTCGGGGCATTCCAACCATTTTCATCGGAGCGCGTCTACCACCACGATAGAAATCCTTGTCGTGATCGATGGCTTCGGTGGGACCCGCAGAGTCAAAGACGAATCGGATGGGGGTGAAATTCGCAACGCCGTTGGATGTCTTCTTCTCAGTCACCGTTAGGGCCAGAGACGAGGAGAGAAGACCCAATGCGAGGAAAAGGAAGCGGAGCAAGGACATGATTGGTTGAACTGCGATTCAAGGTGGGATAATCCTAGTTTATGACGCGATGTCCGAATTTCCAACGCAAAGGACTACTAATACCATACGGTATGAACTAGACAGCCTAAGAAGAAAACAAACGCAACCTTTCTAATGGCCTAGGAAAAAGGCTCTGTTGCGAAGCGCTGAGCGAGGAGTCGAGTTTTCTAAAAAATGACAGTAATGTAGGTCGTGTACGGTAATCTTACACGAAGTATGACTTCAAAAACAAGAAAAGAGGCTCATGCTTCGAAAAAACCCAAAAACTTGTATTCCTGGATGGTACTGTAATTACCGCTACGGGGTGCATACGGTACGGATACTTTCGATCCGGTCAGATTACGTGTAGATTGAGGCTTAATTGGTGCGTGAAGTCGTGATTGCTCAATGATTACGTAAGATTACGTAAGATCTTGAATCCAGCTTTTCGAATTCACATTGTGAATTGAGAATAGGCCTATGCAAGATTAAAAGAGCCGGTAACGCCATCTCTGCTGACACCTTTTTCCGGTCTTCACAATTTCAAATTTCAAACAACCTATGGATGCGGTACTGGATACGGCATCTCAATTCTTTGGCATCGAACCAAAACACGGGAGACGATATACTATACTCGTACACTTTTGATGCTACCTTCGACAACCTACCGGTATGTACGAAGTATCAACACAATTGAAAACGAATTTCCGCAAAGAGCCCTCGAAGGAATCATTGCAATCCTTCGAACCAATATCTGGTTTCGGGGGACCACAAGAATGAGTGTCGCCCAGACGTTCGTTCGCCCGCCGAATGTGCCTACCTACCAAAAGAATCGAAGTCAGTGACCACCCCGTTAATCAAGTTCTGCGGAGAACTAGTATTTTAACCAAGAAAAGAAATCAGGCAGTGACATGAATACTGGCCGTACAATAGAAAAAGGAGCGGCTAAATGCCAAACGCATCGAGAATAACAGCAGGTAGAAAACTCCGAAGATAAGCACGGAGGAGAAGAACTCGATGACCACTTGGACGCTAAAGCGCGTTTAAAAACCTGTTAATCTTCTTACGCGTAGTAGAGGCCATTGATAAGTAGTAATGTTGATGCCAAATCAAATCATACACGAGGTTGGAAACCAAAAACCATTGACAAAGCAGATTAAATTCGAGAACGACAAGGACATGATGAGCTAGATAACATGGTGCTCACACGGAACCTCCTACGGTACATCGCAACCACGAGGTACCAAAACAGCAGATCACTACACCCCAGAGAGGAGGACGTCCAGAAAATGAGGTCAACACATCAGAAATAGAATCCTTGAACAAGCAAGGTGTGGGTCTATCCAGAGTTCTTGAAGCACACAACCTGCTTAAAACTGGTGACATAGTAATATGTCTCGTCAATGCATTTTTGTGTAGGATGGACACAGATTCCAGATTTTTCTCCCATCATGTAGGCGAAATCTGGAGGTCTTCCAGAAGCACACAAGAGAGACTCCTCATCAATATTCTTGGTGATGATAGTGGTCAGGATGCCGTTTTCAACAGATGCGATGCTAACTGCCTCAGTGAAATTTTGGAACTTGGCAGCAAAATCAACCTTCACCATCATAAAAGTATGATCAACAGAGGAGGCATACTCAGATCCGGCAGTGGAATCGTCATAGTCAAGCTTTTTGGAAGCTCTCACACCTGCAAAAAATGTGGGATTGTGTTCATAAAATGTGTGAGAAAACCTCTTCAACAAAGATTCTCTGCAATGTATTAAAATCCAGATTCACAGGCTTTCCACTTACATAGTATCACTGTTCCAGTGTTGTTGACTCCTCCTGTGTAGGCTTGAGTGGATTTTGCATCTGGGATTGTGTATTCTGCAGCATAGCTTGTCACAACTACAAGCAGGAGATGCCTTTGTGTGAGAAAGAAGAACTCAAACTCTAAAGTCCACAACAAAACCAGCAATGCAAGACTCAACTTACAAATAAAAGTATTGGATTCTGTCTTCTCAGAAATTTATAGCAAAGTTAAATTGTAAAGAGTGGCATCAATGACTGTTCCATCAGTACAGGGAAGCTTTCCTTGTGCTACATTGTAAAAAAGTTCCATTGATACATCTGAATCACCCTTGACTTCAAAATAAGTTTTGGCACTAAATGTTTCCAGCATCAGAACTTCAGCAGAATTGTTCTATACTTTGGCATGCAAAATCTTGTGCTTGCTAAACTTTGTTTCCATTCTTTCAATGCATTTCTCAGCACTGCTTTGGCACCATGGTCCAGAAGAAGGGTTTGGATCAGTGGTTACTGGACAGCCAGCACTGGATTGAAACATACTATGTTGAGTATTCACATACAAATTGCTATCTGATGTTTTTGATGCCCATGTTCCTAAGCACTGCTGGTTGAACTTATATGCCAAGTAAAACATACTTCTTATATTTGTAGCCTGTGGCGGCACATTCCAGCAATCAATAGATTAGTTGAACTTTGTGGAACATTGAAACATACCCCTCATAGTTGTAACCTTTCCAGTGCCCCATGATCCAATGGGGTTGGTTGAACAACGACTGCTCGAACATTTCCAACATATTCTTCAAGCTAGTACTTGTGCTCCATGATCCAATGGGCTGGTTGAATGAAGAACCTCCGACCATCAATGACGCGACTTCTATGTTAAAGGCATCCCATGATCCAATGGGAAGGTTGAATGAGGAATCTTTGAACATCCAGTGCATGTATTTCACTTTACTGGTGTCCCATGATTCAATGGACTGGTAGAATGAAGATGCTCTGCATTATAAAAATAAAATAGCCATGCTTTTTACGTTGCTTGTGTTCCATGATGCAATTGGGTGGTTGAATGGAGTACTTTCAAGCATACCTCCCATGTGTGTGACCTTTGCCGTGTCCCATGACCCAATGTGTTGGTCTAGTAGCTTAGGTGCAAATGGAAACATATTGTACATACTTGTAAACTGTGAAGTGTCCCAGCAGTTCAGAGTTTCATTCTCCATATTTTTGACCAGTTCACTGTCACTCTCCGTTCTGAACCCCTGTAGAACACGGTGCAAATTCTACGCTGTTGCTGGCGTTGAACCAGATTTCCGGGATTTGGAAAAAATGGCCAGCAGTAACTGACAAATAACTACCAAGGAAAGTAATTCCAAATGATAACAGTTGTTACAGACCCATAGAATATAATCTTTAGCAGTGATATGTTGCTTCAAATAGTAAATTACATCCTTACTAAGGGGAGAAAAAGATGTTGGTAGCTAGGGAGTTATTGGTCACTCTTACCCTTGTTCAATGTAATTTTTGCCTTACCGGTAATCTTAACGTTACTAGTTACCGGTACGTACTACTCGTACGTACTTGTACCTTTACGATGAGTGTACCCGTAAAGCAGATGCCAGTCCATTACCAGATGATATATAGTATTGCATGGAGATATCCATTTTTGATAGGTACTTGTATCCTGAGTGGTGGGATAGAATGTCTTGGATTCTTGGGATGGGGTAGACTTTTCGCTGGATGGCTTTGTTGAGTGTGCGAAAATTGGATACCCATCAATTTTTTCTGTCTTTCTTGGGGATGATGAATGTTGGAGAGATCCATGTTCAGCAGCCTTGACATGAAAGTATGCCAATGTTGACAAGGCAGTTGAGTTCCTTTTTGAAAAGAGTTAGTTGTGCATGTGGGACAGGATAAGCGCATGAGCAATGTGGTTTGACAGTTGGGCTGATGTCGAGATGGATTTCTTCCTCAAGATAATGTTTGAGATTACCATCGAAGACTATTTGATATTTGCACAGTACAGTATGAAGTTGATCATATTGTTGTGGCTTCAAAGTGTGCAATTGCCAAAAACAGTGTGAACGTTGTCTTGGTCATAGGTGGAATTGAGAATGGCAGTTTTGTTGTCAGTGACTGCCAAGCTTTTGTTTGGTTGTGTTTGGTGTGACGTGTCAATTTGCAGCGCGTGAATTTGAAGGGTGAGCGCAGCGGGGCTGGCAAGCAGGCGAGGGAAGGTTCGCATGGGGATTATTTGTTTGGTGCTTTTGATGAGGTTTTCATGGAAATTCAAAACGATTTTGAAGTGGCAAAGGATGTTGCGTCTGAGGATGATGTTGTAGCAACATGGTGCTTGAAAGACACATGCACCTAATGATGGAAGAGTTACGTCTGGATCTAATTTGGGTAGAGTGAAGCATTGGAGCAAAATTTGTTGGGAGGAGTTCAATTCTCCAGCCATGAGTAGTTACACCTGAGAAGGGTATGGTTACCGTTGGAACAATAGATTGGGGGAGGGCGTGATGACTGAACCAAATAGTTTTCGAACCGGAATCGCACAAGATGAGGTATGGACAGGGGGATGGAATGGTTTGGATGAAGTGTGCGAGGGCAATTGTGTATGGTACTGGTTCTGTCTGTGGTGGTTGTCAGTAATCGGGATGATGCTGATCTGGAGTGTCCTGATGGTAACAACCTGCGTTGCCGTCATGGTAATACTCCTCTTTGTTGTCATATTTCTGAGTAAGTGATGTGTCCAGGTGATCATGGTTGTTGTGGAAGTATTTATCTTTGTGTTCCTGTATATGATTGTGCATGTCTGGGTGTGATTCATTAAAGTCTTTATCATAATAGAAGTTGTTCGTCATTTTGAGATGATGAGTGTCGTTGGATCTTGTTTTAACGTGTGAGTAAGTTTTGTACAGAGGACTGTGTTTTGGGTTGCCTGTTTGAGTGCTTTTGGTTTTAAAGTCATTTTTTCTGGGGGGATGAATGATGCTTTTGACTAGACCGACCAGGGTATGTTCCTGGATACGGGTTTGTCTTGTGTGCCGATCCCATATATCCCGAGTATGGACGTGATCCTAAGTATCCTGAGTAGGGACATGTGGTCTGGGTGTAGAAACTTTTATTGGGGGTTGTACGGATGACGTCCAGGCTAGTTGTTGTAGGCCGAGTTATAACGATGGCGTGGAGCTTGATTATTATAACTGTTGTTATTGTTGTAACCGCCATTGCTGTTGCAACGGTTGTTCTTCTGTTGAGTGGTGTGTCCAGCATTGCTATGAAGCAGCTGTTATTCCATAAACGTGACTAGGCATTGGAAGGGGTAAGTGGAATCATCAAGCTGATTACCTGTTTTGTTGAATTTCAGCTGCCAAGTAGGAAGCATGAGATGGTAAAATGCGTTCTTCATGGAGGTTTTGTCCAGGAAGAGTTTCTTTCCATTGGAACCTGGCAAGTGAACACTGAGGATGTTGATGAGACAAAGATGTCCAGCAACGGCAACACAGTTCATGTGATATGGTTTGGTTGCGTTCAACACGTGGTGTATGAAATTGTGTGCTATTGAGTTTTAGTGTCTGCGATGACTCTGAGATACTTCCAGATACTTCTCAGCTATGCCATACCCCGGGTCTACTAGTGTTGGGATAGTAGTGATATGCAAATTGTTAGCTCTATCAGTTAGTCTATTGCTATAGTCGTTCCCATTGCTATTGGAATTGGCAATTGCTGATACTCGCCAATCGTTCTTTATTCCAGTCACAAACACATTCGTGATTGATTCCAGTGCACGGCATACTCCTCCATGGCACTCGTTAGTTTGATGGATCCCTACAATAACAGGGGTGGACACGCCTGATGTTAACCCAGTCAGTTACAAAGGGAGCTGTTTCAATAGTCTCAGTACCATTGTCATGGGTCTTGACCACCTTGTAAGGTCCTTGTTGTGGGAAGGAAAGTTTTGGACATGGGGAACCCTCTTCGGGTTTTCCTTGATGTTGCTCTTGTGGATACTCATTTGTTTCCGAGCTAGGATTGCTTCCCAATCCACTGGGAAGTTCACCAGCATAAACATGTCTCTTCCAAACACTAGTTGTGCTGGTGAGTAGCTGAGCGTCGGGTGGATTACGCTTCTTATGGCATACACTGCCTTGGTGATGAATTCCTCAGAGGGATCCTCCCCATGGAGGTCTCTCTGTTCCAGATTGAAGGAAAGTAGACAGTCTTTCAACACCTGATGGATTCTTTCCAGTACTGAGTTGGATTGTGGGTTCCAAGCGCCACTAGGCTTTCTTTTCATTCCCATGTTCTGGCAGAGCTCATGGAACTGAGCTTTGAGCTCACTGCCTCCATCAAATCCAATTTCTTTTGGACGCGGATATCTTGCTAGCCAGACACTGTCTAGCAAACATTGGGTGTCTAGTGCAGTTGGGGAGTCCTTCAGATGAGCCAGTTCAAACCATCCAGTGATTGGGTCTGCTATGGTCATGACGTGGATTTTGTAGTCCTTGCCATTCTTGTTGTGGACAGTTGCTGGGCCCCAGAGGTCTACGTCAACTCTCTGCCATTTGGCGGCTTCAGCAGTCTTTTGTGGGAGCAAGCCGTACTTCTTCTGGCCGCTCTTTTTAAACATCTGACACATGTGGCAGTGCTTACAAAAGCCTCAGATGTCCTTCCGGAGTCCTTTCCAGGTGAACATGGAGTGAATGCTTTGTTCCATCCTTTTCTCTCCAGGATGCACCAGCATCGTGTGATACCAATCTATCACTTTTTGTCTTAGTTCTTGGGGAATCAAAATCTCCCCTCCACTGTGAACTAGATCAAATCCCTCAACTTTCATGGTGGTGATTTGATTGTCCTTTTTGTGAGCATCCATGATCTTAGTGTCTCTTTGTTGGTAGAAATGTATCATGTCCAGGGCAAGTGGGAATGCACTATTGCCCTGGAATTCTTCAGCATCTTCCCCAAGTGGGAATAGGAGCTGCCAAAGGTGCTCTTCCTCATCAGAGCATAGGTGAGGGGCTTATTTGGTGGTTACCATTCCACCGGGTCTGCTAGATTGTCAGTGATATCCAGTCGCGACAACGCGACAGCGCATCATTTTCTTTGCCGGTGACATGCTTGACAGTGGGATGGAACTCCTCCATAAGAAGTCTTCATCAAACCATACGTTGCATTGGCATCTGTTGGTACAGTAGGTTGAGGGGATCTGTGTGGATAGTGATGTCCTGTCCTCTCAAGATCCCTTCAAATGTCTTCAGTCCCTACACTATCAAGGAGTTCTTTTTTTATGACTGTATAGTTGAGCTGTGCTGAATTCAGCTTTCGCGTGTAGAATCAAAGGTTTTCTTCCCTGGTACACTGTGGCTCCCAGTTGCCTGTCACTGGCAACTGAGTAGAGATGAAATGGTTCCGTAAAGTCTGGGAATACAAGTCTTGCTTTGTCTGTTTCGCCTCCATGAAAGCTTTCTGCTCTGCTGGACCCCAATACCAGTTCATTTTGCCCTTCTTAGCTGCAAGCTTGTTGAGGGGGGCAAGGATGTGAGACTGGCGCTTCCACATGTCTCTGTAGAAGTTAACCATGAGATGCCAAGGAACATCTTGAGCTGTTTAGTGTTCTTGGGGGCCTCTAGACGTGTCATCGTCTCCAGCTTTTTGGGCTGGGGTTGAACGCCGTCGGTTGTCAGCAAAAATCCAAGGTACTCCACCTATTTTTGCATAAAAAAGGATTTCCTCAGGTTGGCTCTGAAACCTGCCTTATCCAACCTATCGAGGACAATGTTGATCTTGGCAAGGTGATCCTCTTTAATTTCACCCTCTTGCTGGATGATAAGGATATTGTCAATGTAGATGAGAACAAAAGTCCAAATCGCCAAGCATATTCATCATCACAGATTGGAATATATCTGGGGCGCAAGCAATTCCCATTGCTAAGCGCTTGTAGGCATATTTTCCCCATTGGAGAATAGTAGTGCAGATTTTCTGACTTTCCTTGCAGATGGGGATGGTGTCGTACCCGTGGGACAGATCCAGCGCCATAGTTGATGTGAATTTCTGTAGCCTTTGGATAGTTTGCCCTATTCTGGGCAATGGGAATGGCTTCCTTTGGATAGCCGTATTCATTTTCTGGAAGTCTGTTAAGAAGCAGATATCCCCTGTCTTCTTTGGTTAACAGAAGGTGGGGGATGCCCAGGGAGAGTCATCATTGTGTGGTAATTTCTCCAGCACATCAATATCACACAATCATTGAATTTCCTTCCTCAAGGACTGTTCAAACATGTTTGGTACTGAATAGTGCCTCTGCCTGACCGGTTTAATTCCCAGTTGCAGTTTGATTGTGACTGGGGGCACGTTTTTGTGTAGGCCCAGGCCTCCACTGAATAGCGTTGGGTGCTTCTTCAGTGTGGCTTTCAGTGCTGCCTTTGTCTGGTCAGAAATTTTGAGTTCATTGACAATGCTGTCGATATCCACTTTGGAATAGTCAGCATCCAGTATTTTTGCTTCTCTCTCCTCTTCCTGCTGCTGGAGGATTGGATCCTGGGTGTGGGCAAAGTATATAGCTTCACACCAGTCTGGATCCTGCAGCGCACCCATTTCCTTCATGGGAATGATATGGTCCTGCCAAGAGATTGTGCGGTAGCTGTATTTGATATCCAGTCTCAGTTGTGCCATAAGGTCTGGTCTGATGATCATATCGTATGGTACTTCCTCATGGTGATGATACTTGTCCACTTGGAATTCCCATTTTATTGTCTTGGAGTTTGAAAACTCTATTAACCGTAGTCCCACTGAAGCCGCAGATTTTGTCCAGAATTTGCCCCCGTATGTATTATACGTGACTGATCTCCAATCCCGGTTTGTTTGTTTATTTCCATTAACAAAGTGCCTTAGTATGATGGATTTTGAGCATCTGGCGTCCAGTAGGCCTCTCAGCATGCGTCCTCTTCCCTTCCAATCCAGAACTTCAACACACACACACACCTGCAAACCGGTTAATTACTCAGGGTGTGGATGTGTGGTCCAGTTTTGAATTGCGCGGGATTCATTTCTGGGATCCTTTCATTTTAAAGGCTTTCTTGTACCTTCTTTGGTACTCCTTCAAATCAGGGTCAGGTATTGAGACCTCATCATCAGATGTATTCTGTTCTGATTGGGCTGCCACCAACACATAGGAGTATTCATGGTTGGAGAGGTTCCTTCCCCATTTGGGTCTGGGTTCCTCATCTGAGTCCTCTGTTTTGGCTACAAAGTGCTCCTTCAACATGTTCAAGGTTTTTTTTTCCCTCGCTTTGGAGGACCACCGGACAGCTTCCAGCATGTTCCGGCATGTAATTTTCCACAGTGCGGACATTTTTTCTTTGTCTTTGGAGAGTCATTATGTCTCTTTTTCTTTGGGTTTGGTGATTTTCCTCCTCCAGAGGCAGAATTGCTGCTCTTTTGCAGAATCTGGGCAGTGCCTGTTTGTTTCTCCAGTTTGGCCAAACGTTGGTGGAGAGCCACATCCTTTCAGATGTTGGTTTCCATGCTTTCTAGCGTGTCAATTGTATCGGAATAGGGCTTCTCAAAGAGATCCCAGTCGATGTTGAACAGTTTGGCTTGCTGGAGGCTTGTTAGATTGGTATCTAAGATCTCCTTCATTTCTTGTTCAGTGAAGGGTACAGGTGCCTGGCCACTAGTGGCGCCAACCTCCCACAGGCAGTCTGGTAAATAGCTCTGTAGTTCCTGCATTCAGTCATCCCACAATCTGATGCCATGTTTGAGGTCAACTTTTGCTGAGCGCATGTAGCACCAGAGATTGATGTATGCATGTTTTCATTAAGGTCATTGCCAAAGATTTTCAGCTTAAGGCTGTACATGCATTCTGCAATGACATCATCAAGAAATGCATCTGATTTGTAGTAGGAACTGAGGGAAGTGGTTACCAGTGGATCTTTGTCCAGGCCTGTCTCCCCGATCCGTACAAATTTTGCAGTGAGAAGTTTATTTTTGAAAGCCTTCTTTGCTGCGTCCACTTGTTCTGTTTGCTCCAAGGTCCTTTGAACAAATTCAGTGCCTCATCCGCCACAATGCCGTTGAGAACGTCTAACTTTTGCACACCATCAAGTTTGGTGTTATTTGTGATTTTTCTATTGAAGTTGCATTTCCAGAGAAGAAAAAGCTCAGGTCTTTCAGTGCCAGAGAGTACAAGTACTTTAAGTTTATCACTGAATGCTACTCCTCCATCCTGGCCATCCAGGCTCATCTTTACTGCGGTGGCGTCTTCCAGCCATACTTCCCTGGTGAATTTGAAGGGACACTGGCTGGTGCCTTGTTACTTGCCATGGTGAGGTTGTTGTTTGGTTGGTTGGTTTAAAGGGGGTGTAATCTGCAACAATATTTTGGTATTTCCTTTTTATAGTGAGCTGATCCAGCAGAAATGGATTTTGCTCAGCGTGTTGCTCTATTTTGCGGGTTCTCTTGATGCCCTGTGTTATTTGCTGTTTTGCTGTTCCCTACACCATTAGATCTCCACCATGGTTTGGTTTTGTGCAGGAGCTTGAAGTTGTTTCTCTCTTTGGTTGAGAGGAGTCCCATTCCCGGGAATTTTCCATCAGTTGGCCTGGCTCCTGTGGGACTTTGACGTCTACCGGTTTATATCGTATACCCATCCGTATATTGGTATTCCGGTTCAATTGTCCGGGGTGGAGGTATCTGTCTGTTCATCCTCCAGTGTAGTCCAGTGAGTCCAATCACTGTAACTTGTGCTGTTTTGAACACTTTTTCTTGTTTCATCAACCATGGTCCTGCTGAGGTCCTTAGGTGTCTCTGTTGCTGCTGCTGTTCTGTTCCACAGGCTTAGCGGCTGCTGGATGATTGCTGCCATCATGCTGCAGACATGGGTGTTTTTTCTATTTTTTCTTTGCTTGTTGCATCTCCAGTGGAGTACTTTTCTGGCCTCGGTTCTCCTGTCGATCTTCCGAGCCTTTTCGTGCCCACACTGGTCCTCAGCGCTCAGCTTGATTTTAAAGTCATGCCATACCCCGGGTCTACTAGTGTTATGGTATTAGTGATATGCAAATTGTGAGCTCTATCAGTTAGTCTATTGCTATAGTTGTCCCCATTGCTATTGGAATTGGTGATTGCTGATACTTGCCAATCGTTCTTCTTTATTCCAGTCACGAACCCATTTGTGATTGATCCCGGTGCACGGCAGCAAGCTACTAGTTCTGCGATACGATTGGAAAAGAACTGGGTTCTTTGATAATCAGAATTTGGATGAGACTTCAAGGAGAAGATTCTCTTGATGTTCGAATACAATTGAACAATGCCAGATGCCTGGGAAGGTGCCATTGACTCATGACTGATGGAGTGTGTCAATGACGGGTGACTGGACTGATGTAGTGTGTCAGTGACTCATGACTGAAGTGTCTGTGCGTTGTTCAGTTTCAATGCACATTACCGGTAAGACTCAGGGCGAACCGCGAGTGATCGTTTTCAAAATAAGCACGAAGTACTTACCGTACAACAGTTATTGGTTGTACCGGTAACTACGAGTATTCATACCGCTACTGAACCTTAACCGCGAGTGATCGTTTTCAAAAAAAGTTGAAAGTAGAGAAAAAGAGATTGTTGACAAAGCTAACTATTGGCCGGGTGATACATCAACGAACTCGTCGGACGACAGCCAATTCCTTCACAAATCTAACACCAATTTCCAAAACAACACCAGTATGGGCAAGCGTGGGAACGACCTATCCCAGGTATCGAAAGAGGATTATGAGGCTTCCTTGAGATCGTCAACCGATGCACCAACGGGTCCATTCGCAAAGGCGTCGGCCGACGTCATGAAAAGCAGAAAAATCATTCGAGCGCGCAAGTAAGTATCGATTGTGCGTGCGTGTGTGTGTGTGTGTGTGTGTGTGTGCGAGAGAGAGAGAGAGAGCCCCCGCAAAAACGAGCGGATTCCATGACCGTTTTCCAAAGCATTGTCTATCGACTCTCATCGTTTTTGCTTTGCCATTCGATTCCGTTGCGACGAAACCAACCAACCCACTACGACTACTACCAGATCCGGAGCCGGAATCAATCGAGGGTCTGCACCCTCGGCATCTACCGGCAACAGTGTGTTTTCCGGAGTATCATTGGCCGCTCCGGGGGCCTCGCCAGCGGCATCGTCTGGTGGTGGAACCAATCCCTTCGGAGGCTTTTCGTTCGGATCGACTTCTGCTTCCACAACTGCCCCCGCTTTTGCCACCAAACCCGTGGCCTTTCCGAGCTTTGCCAAACCGGCGGCAGCTCCCCCTAAGCCACTCGCCATCACGGCTCCGACAAATACCGACAAGAAATCCGGATCGAGCGATCTGGCGAACGAAAAAATCAAATGCGCCCGGGCATTTCACAAATGGCTCCAGGAAAACGAAACCGGTGTCTACGTTCTCGAGGCCAGCGAACGATTCATAGCTACGTATGCCAAAATCTGCGAAACGCATTCCTCGGCAAGCACCACCAAATTAACCACCAAAGTAGATACGAACAAGCCTCTGTTTGGTGGAAAAGCTCCGTCGTCGTCCGCAGCTGCACCTGCCCCTGCTGCTTCTTCTCTGTTTGGAACAACTCCCTCACTGAAAGCACCAGCGGCGGGAGGCTTCTCCTTCACTGCACCGAAGACCGGAGCAGCGGCGGCGTCTCCTGCATCCGCGGGAGGCTTCTCCTTCAACACCGCCAAGACTGTGGAAGCACTTACGCCTGCTGCATCGGGAGGCTTTGGAGGCTTCTCATTCGCCTCCGCCAAGACGGGCGAAGCGGCGGCACAGTCTCCGGCCTTTAGCTTCTCCAAGACACCCGCGCCGGCGGTCAAAGCTGCCGCCGAAGCGGCTGCCAAGGAGACATCCGCCAAGGCCGACAGCACCGCCGCCGACGAAAACCAAACCGAAGCCGACGGCGCAGATGGCGTACAGGAGGCCGAGGACAATCCCTACGACGTCCTCTACAAGGCCAATGTGAAGGTCTCTAGCGACGCTGCCCAGAAATATATCGCCAGGGGCGTGCTCAAGCTCGAGCAGCACAAGGAGACAAAAAAGAATCGATTGGTCGTCCGAGACAAGGCCGTGGGGCGGGTGCAGCTCAACGTTGCCGTGAGCAAGGGCATGCCCGTCACGCACTTTCTCAACCCTCCCGCCAAGGCAGGAAAATCTCCCACCCCGGTCGTCCTCATCAAAGCCATGGTGGACGCGGAGGCCACAAGCCCCGACAATCTAAGGTTTGTTACCAAAATGGAAGACCACAAAGCCTTGTTCGAGGAGCTCTCGAAACTCGTGTGAGTCCTTCTACCAGAAGCAACCGGGGCGGGACAAAAACAAACAAACATTCAAAGATAAGCAGCTACACGTACTAAATGTCAGAGAGATCGCTTGATTTCTCGTGTCGGTGGTCACGGGCCTTGTGGTATGGATCCAGAATGCGTTCCATATAGTTTGGGACCGAATTGTCAAGGCTGTGCAAGCTCTTGAATGACCACAAACAATAACGAAGGTTCAGAAGCGCACAAGCATAAATTGGAAAACGACCCCCCGCGGCAACTATCGGGAATTGAAGCGACATAGCGGAATGCATGAAACTATCTATCCAGCCGTTTATTCATAACGAGTTTGGCATGCTGCTATTTCGTAACGCGGGGGAGGTTCACAATCAAATAATGGCATTATCAGTCTAAAATAATAATAATACTGTATTTATACTATTATGTTTGATATCTATAAGTCATTTTCTCTTTTCATTTGCCCCCAAAGGCGATTGGTTGCATACTATCGATTACGGACGACAGTCGTTGGAATGTCATTTCGCCGAAACCAAACCTTGACCATGCGCGATCGGCTACGGTTGTTGCAAACCCTCTTTCCATACCCCATTTGGTCGAATGATGTAACAATGCCGTTGGATCGTCGTTGGATCGATCCATTTGTACCCGCTGTCAAGGTTGTGATCGTGGAAACATCCAATACCGTCCCGGATTCCAAAATAGACACGTTCGTTGGCGCGGAGAGACAAAAAAGCAAGCCCCAAGTTCGGAAGACTTTCCTATGGCATCACAAGATGTTACTGTTGTTCGGATCCCTCCCCGGCGGCCTCGGCCAGCAAAAATTCCGCGTGGTTCAGCATACCCAGCAGAGAGGGTTCGTTTGGGGCTGCGAACAAGCAGGTGTTGAGCCGATCGATCGCTGTCGGCAAGTGGCGACGCGTCCACGGCGCAAACGATGAAGACGATGACGACAAGGGGGAGGACGACGACGTGGCGGGTGTTTCGTCTCCGTCTGGCTTTGGTTGCGATTGGGTTCGGTAGAGGTGATCGGCGCAGATCAAGGCGCACCGCGCCGCATCGCGTCGTGCCCCATAGGCCAACGACTTGAGCGAGAGCTGCGACGGCCCGTTCGGATCCAGGTCCCGATCGCGAATCCGTTCCAGAATCACATCCAACCGGCGCAGGGCGGTCCTCGGACGCCTTCGATCCATCAAAATCCGTGCCATCGACACCATAGCGTTGTGGCAGATGGGGTAGGCCCGCGCTGCGGTCCCAAAACTCCGCAGGGCCTTGCCGCTCTGTCCCATGTTCACCTGCAGCCGGCCCATGGTGTTGTACAACAGGTGATCGTGGCGAGGGGCGATGCTTGCCAGACCGGTTTCGAGGACGATTTCGGCCTCGTCGAATCGTTGTTGGCGGACGAGCTCGATCGCTTCGGCGTGGCACCGCCGTGCCAGCTGGGGCTCGTCTTCACGCAGCAAAAACAGGACAAAGACCCACCGTTCCCCCCTGCTGATGGCGTTCCCCGCATGCATGGCGCCGCCCGCGTGGCAAAGCAATTGGCCCTGGTCGATTTTGAGGATCTCGTCGAGGGCTTCGATATAAGTCCCCCCGCCGTCGTAATCGTCCAGGGGGCTCAGAGCCACGTTGAGGGTCAGCAGGGATGCGTCCCGGTGGATTGGCTGGGACCTCGTCGGGGCGAGGTTTCCCAAGACGAGCCCGTCGTACAAGACAACGTCGTCCACGCCGAATCGGTCCTTCAGGAGCGGATAAAATCGGGTCCGGAGCGTCTCTTGCAACCAGGTCCGTGTTTTTGGCATTTTCGAGAGCCTCGCTTCTCCGAGCTGGCTGTTGCTTATCGCGTTTGCCCTCGGCGCTTCGGGCGACTCGTCGGAGTTTTCTTCCTCCTCTTTTAAACCCCGAGCAATGGTTTCGCGGGCTTCGTCGACAATGAACCGGCATTCTTCTGCGGTGACAATGGGCGATCGGCTTTCGAAAATGACGTTTCCATTTTTTGGAAGACACGAGGCATCGGCCCCGGCATTGTTTTCGCCGATGTCGTGGCGTATAAAATCGTCGTCACTCCACGAAGAAATGTTGTTGTCGCCTCCGTCCGTTGCCGTTCCGGAGAATGAATCTTTTCCACCCGCCACCTCCCTGGCATGAACTTCACGCATGGTTTTTTCGACATCACTACATCTAGAGAGCAGGTCGTTTGCAGCTGCCGCTGTTGGTTTATTTGAGGGTGCAACGACCGACGAGAAGGCGCAGATGGTTTCCACCAATAAGCACACTAGTAGCAGCAGGAAGATTCCGATTGTTCTCGGCGTGAATGTCATCTTGGCTACCGACACTCTGAGTTCGTTCCGGCTTGTCCTTCCCTGTGTATGCAACTGCAAATGTTCTCCTCGGTGATAGCGGGATCCTTTTCGCTCAACGAAAGAGGTGATTGTGTTGGAGTGCCGACATCAAGCCGTCGATAAAAAAAAATGTTTTCTGACTCGACCTGAACTGACCAAAACATCTAACCACACCGTAAATCTTACGTACGAACCGGTACTATGGTAAATCTTTCACACACGAAACGTCACAAAATGTCATAGGGTACCTGTACGGTAGGTCAATACGGGTAGATGACTCGATGGACTAGAAAACTAATTCGATCAACTATTGTCGAATCTCATTTTTTCGACTTCGTTTTGTGAGAAAGCGCAAAGGGAAAACCCCGATCGACCAATCATCACAATGAGCAAGATTGAAGATGAAAAAAATAATTAAAACGGTATGTACCGGTGCGTGAATTGTGTGTCAGCAACCCCACGAGCGACGACGACCGGTGAGTACGAGTATCTTACTTGTACGGTTTAGAAAGAAAAAAGGCAGTGAACGATCGACGAAGTGTCACGCAACGTTAAGATAGAAGTGACAAGCGCTCCACCAAACGATCCTGGAACTTCTCGATTATCTGAGCAACCAACTAATCGAACGACACATGATCTATTTTGTTTTGAATAATACGACGGAATCTGCGGTTTTTCGAATGCGAGAAATCGGATAGCATACACATTCTAGGGAACTTCTGTTCGGTGTCCTGCTGAATCGGATTTCATTCTGACGCCTTGCTAGTGCCAACGGACTCGAAGAAAGATGGAATCAGGACCAACTGGGAGCGATGCCGAACCGTCGCCATCTTCATCCCGTAGAGACGAAGGGAACAAGCACAATCAACGAGACAATGTGTTGCTTGTGATCTTTGCCTCCCTGTCCACATTTTTGTATGCGGGGGGAGCTTACGGCTGGGGCCCCATGCAACTCTTATTGGAGGCCAACGGGAATTTCGCCAACTTGTGTGAAGACTACGGCTACGAAACCATAACCGCACCCAACTCAACGTCAACGACCTCTGCCGGCGAGGCCCCCGCAATGATTTGCCCGGATCAAACCGCCGCATTTCTCAATTGCCGTTTTTGGGCCATGCTGACCTTCTTGACGGGAACCCTGTGGGGAGCATTGTCTGATCGATACGGGAAAACTGTGCTAATGTACAATTTCGGAGGGTCCACCGTCCTCGGGTTGGTCTTGCTGATAGTTGCCGTTCGATTTCCGAGATCGAGCTTCCAGGGGCCGTTCTTGTACACGGCATCCATCCTGATCGCACTTGGAGCGATCACCGGGGCAATGCTGACGGTCGAGACCGGACTCCTCTTTCGGAACAATCCCAAACAGAAAAACCGCGTGATAGCCTTGCTGAATGCCTTGTTTGACGCCGGGGCCCTGACGTACCTGGGATTGTGGGGACTGGAACAGATTGCTCCGTCCTCCTCGTCGGCGGGTGCAGCCCCATCGGCGATTCCGAGCGCAACTCTTGCCTGGATCCTTGGGGCATATCTCTGCCTCGCAGTAATTTCCATAGGCGGGTATGCGTACTTTTTTCAAAGAATCGCAACGGGAACCAAAATTCGTGACGATGTTGATGGGCAATACTCTATCGATGGTGCCACAGAGGGCGACAAACAAAGCAACACTTTGCCGCCGACTGCGGTAGGTGTTCTGGCAGATACGAAGGGAAATAGTGCTGCCACCGACGATTGCGACCTTGAAGGGTCCATTCCTACAGGACCATTAACAAAAGGCTTTCCGTCACCGTCACAATTCACAAACAACGACGATCCATACATTCCTATCGCTCAACGACCACCAAAGGACCAACTTAAGTCAAGGGTTTACATTCTGTTGGGCATCTTTTATTCCTTTCACACAATCTCGAATTTATGGACGCTGACCGCGGCTCGCGACTTCCTCGGCTCGCTGGGTGACGACCAATACGGGAATCGGTACCTGGGCATATACACCCTCATGACGCCCATCTCCATCACTGCCCTGCCATTTTTGGACGTCGTCATCAATCGATTTGGATTCCACGCCGCCCTGCAAAGCGTGAACGCCCTGGCCATGGTCCACGGCATCATACGGGTGAGCTCCACGGATCTAAACGTTCAAATCCTCGGTTTCGTCGTGTATTCCTTCTTTCGGTGTTTCTTGTACGCGGCCGGTCTGAGCTGCCTGGCGGACTTTATAAGTCTTGGTGCCACCGGACGGGCCACCGGCACACTCTTCGTCTTAGCGGGTGTGGCCTCCTTTTTCAACATCGGAATGACCCACCTGGCCATCGATGTGTTCGAGGGGAACTTCTTCGTCCCCGACATGATATTTCTACTGCTGAACGTACCCATGGTCCTTCTAACCTGGTGGTTGGGCATGGGGTTGAGACGCGACCAACGAGCCCGTAACGAGAACAAGGACGATAACGGTTGTTCGACGACGATCTCTTTCTAGCTTGCAACCGCCAGGGGGACCATATCACAACGTAACTCGAGTTGTCACCACAGGCGGTGAGGTGCCGCTGCTGTTGCTGATGCTGCCATGGACACGGATACCAAAGAGAGAATAGAATGCCAAGCATTGTTCGATCCCCCAGGATACACAATACCACAGGAAACAGACGCACAAAGGAATGCGATGCGTTCTTCTTCTTCTTTTATGATGCCGCAGTTCTCATAACTTCATTCAACAGACATCATAATGCTGTAAACAAATTATTGGGGATTGAGAATCAATGAACAATAAACCATCTAGTTTTGTAGAGTACAGCAGTCCCGTCTACGTCATCGTGGTGGTACCGGGTCAATCTCACACCTTTTTTGGTACATCCGTACACTTTTGCCATACACTTTTCGTACCATAGTAATACCCACTAAAGATAGGATCAACGCCCGAGCTCCACGTCCACCCTTAGATCGAACCTAACATTTTGAGACTCGAGCCAACTTGGTTGGGGTGGCGCTTGCTCTGGTGAGCCATAGTATGGCCCCCTCTGGTAAGCCGCTAGGGTTTCTTGCCCCCCTCTGGTGAACACTGTGCATTAACTGCTAATTGACTCCACTCCGCGCCCGCTCCACGCTCCGCGGCAGGGATGCCATGTTTTCATACAGTTTATCATATTACCGGTATGAGTACGGTAGGATAGTACCTAATTTTCAAAAGTGTAGATTTGTACCGTACCTGTTGGAAGTGTAAAGTTGACCCCGGTCCGATAGCGGTATGTTTCTCATTCGTGACTGGCTTTTTCGAAACGACACTCGTGACAAGATTCTCGTTCCCTTATTCTGTGTGTGAATCGAATGACGTGTCTTTCTCGTAATAGTGAGAATATGTGATATCAATTATTCATCAACGCATCAACGTAATAAAACATGATGATCAATCGGAATTGCTCGTTTGGTGACATCGGCAGTCTCGTATGATAAAAAAAATAAGCGATGATACTTCAGTAATCAATCTCAAAAGATTAGAACAAATACGATACGCAAAGCAACACGATGAGGCCATATCCACGCGTTCTGCTGTCTCTACTCCTTGTCACCGTGGAGCGGTCGACGTCGTTCGTTGCCAATACGAGTGCACGGAGGACGGATGCGTCACCCGCATTGTCGTCCTGTTCCCCGAACGGAGAAGCGGAAACGATACCGGAGAAAGACGCGAATCCATTCTTCCGGATCGATACCGATGGGGTGAAAAGCCGGAGGCGGGTGTTTTCCGACGTCTTGTCCCGGTCGGCTGCCGCGTGCGGCTGCTGTGCTGCCTCTCCGCTGTTTCTCCCCCAACCGGCCCACGGTCTCGCGCAGATCACGACGCCGGCGTCGGACGCACTCGCGAGGTTTGACCCTCCGAGGAATCCGTTCACGGACGCCGCGTTCGCCCAGGGAATGGCCGTGGGGATGGTCGACTACGAACGCGAGGCATACCCGAAAAAGAAGGAGCTCTTCCGGAATTTGTTTTCCTCCCTTTCGACGAGCGAGGAGCGGGATCCGGTCGTCGTGGAGATCGGAATGGGATCCTTTCCCAATGCTTTGTACTACAAGGGGGCCGCCAGGGGTTTGGATATCATCGGAGTGGATCCAAACGACTGGATGGCGGGATACGCCAAGGACAACGCCGACCGAGCGGGGTTGTTGAAGGGGGACGGGGACAACCTTCGAATCGTTCACGGGGTGTCCGAAGCCCTCCCCCTGCTGGACGCGTCCTGCGATGCGGTCGTTTGCACCCTGACGCTGTGTTCGGTCCTCGATCCGGCCCGGTCCGTGTCGGAAATCAAGCGGGTGCTCAAACCGGGTGGCAAGTTCCTGTTCTGGGAACACGTGTTGTCCGAGACGGATCCGGGCTTTGCCCGGCAGCAGATCCTGAACACTCCCAACCAGGTGAAACGTGCCGACGGGTGCCACCTGGACCGCCGGACCGGGGAAATCATCCGGCAGGCGGGGTTCTCGGAGCTCGACATGCAGTACCTCGAGCTGAAAAAGTTCGGGTTCTTGAACCCAACGGTGTGCGGGATTGCAACGGTCTAACTAACTAACTAACTAACTACTGTAACTAACACCGACCTGCCTCTCTCAACGCCGAATTATGGAATGATTGGAAAATCTTTGTTCTGGCTTTGGGATGGCGTCGGGAGCGAACGAAGCTTCGGCGTTGAGTGTCATTCAAATGCACGGTGCAGAACCTAGAGGTGGATGGAAAGAAAGTCGACTCCACCAGATCTTGCCCGAAGGACATCATACGGTACGGATTCACACAGACAAGTGAACAATATTCCCCAAACGACAAGCGCTTGTTCCAAGCTCGGCAATTTGTCCGAAAGAAATCAGATATAATAATCGTTTTGGATTGCTTCGTCATCAAGATGATCACCACGGTGGCAATGGTTGCGCATCGTTGACGAGTGTAAAGTGACGGGGACAGTTTCCGTTCCAATTCCCCGGCCGTGTACGAGCAGTGTGTGGGTTTGCACTTTCCGGCATCAGTGACTAACTCTGTATATAATATTATAATACCGAAGTATTATAATACTATAGACCAAAAAGATGGAATTGCGAAGAGAAGCATAGTCAATTCACACATGGTGCGTAACCCGTTGAACCCGTTGCCCCAAAACTCTTGTACGCGGATACGAGTACGAGTACCTGATGCATCCAGTTCTAGATAAAAATCGATTAGTACTTGTACGGTATGTACCGTACCGATAGAGAAGACTTTGGATACGACGCAGGACGGAGGAGAAGGTAGAGTTGTACGAGTGATGTACGGCATCGCATCGCATCACGTCTAGCGTTGAGTGATCGCGGCAACACAGTCAAAATCGAGTTCTTCGCCGCTAACGAGGAGACCCATCCGTTTCCGCTATCTGTGTCACCACGAGGAATGCGTGAGCATCGCTACAATCTCGGACTACACGCACTATATATCATAATATCACATCACCAATCTCGAGTACCTGACCAGTCAGTCCGGTCCGGTCCAGTCCATGTTTGAGAAGTTGCAACGCGGCATGCATGTAGCTCGTTTTCACTAGTATAATTACTACTTCGGTAAGGTGCAAACGCTACAAAACTAGCGGTCTTCTAAAAGCCTTGGAAAAAAGTACGGAGCGTATGATATGATATCATGTGATGTGATATCGTATCGGGCGGGAGCTCGCTCCGTTTCCATCCGGCCCGGTTCGTTCCATCGTCCGTGAAAAAATAATGAAGGAATGAATTTCATGACATTTCATTTCATTTCATTACAATTCAGTTCAGTTCAATTGAATTCAATTCCCTAACTACTTCGCTTCTCCATGATCCGGTTCAATTCTTCCAACGCGGCACAGGCCTCCTGGGCGGCCTCGACGAGGCACTCGTCCGCCGTCAGCTTGCCACCGAGGGCGGTGGTGCTACCGGAGGCAGCGATTTCTTCGACGGCCTCCCAGGCCACGGCGGCGGCCGGCGAGTTGAGTCCCTGCTCGGCGGTGACGCTGCGGGCCTCCGCGAGCGCGTTCTGGAGTTCCGGGCTCTGGGGAGCGACCGACGCGATGGGAGCCGAGAGCTTGACGGTGTTGAGCGTCTTGGAAATGTCGCCCGAGAGGCTCGACATCTGGGGCTGGCTGGCCTGGATCAGTTCCTGCAACTCCTCGAGGGCGGCGTTGTATTCGAGGCATTCCTGGGAGACGACTTCCACCTCGCACTCGTCGGTCAGGGAGCCCATGGAGGCAACGCTTTGGGTTGGGTCGGGTCGGGTTGTTTTGGATCAAGTTGGTAGAAAAGAAAAGAAAAGGCAATGCAATGTCAGACAGTGATCGAAAGAGAGGGCCCGTTGTCGAGTCACGCAACAACTGCAACTGCAATTGCAATTGCAGTTGAAATCAATCAATGTTTCTTCCTCGAAATGCCAATGACCCGTTCCAAGAATCCATGGAACACGGCCGGCATCGCTCACTCCCCCACTCGTTCAAGCACGCACGCACACATGCATACGCATACAAGTACGCATACGCATACGCATACGAATACAAATACACATTCACATTCACACAATCCGTGCATGCACTCTCACCTGTTGTCGCTCGCGTTGATTTCTTCGACGGCTTCCCATGCCAATCGGGCCTCCTTGGAAGTGGGACCGTGCTTCTTGGAGAGTTCCAGGGCTTCGGCGACGAGGTCCGAACTGGCTGCTTCGGTTGCCATCAGGGAGGTAGAGAAGGCTCGGTGGTGGTGGTTGAGCTGGGCGCTGAAGGCTTCCGAGGAAGAAACGGCCATAGCGGCAACGAGTGCGGTGAAAAAGAACTTCATGGTGTTTAGTAGTAGGTTGCTTGCTAGATGTTCGTTTTGGAATGGTCCGAAAGAAAAATAATGAGAAAGGAGGTTCTCGATGATGATTTTGAATTGTTCTTCGGTACAGTGCCGTACGATACCGGTATCCTCCAAGTGCAACACTATCAAGGAAGGAATACTATTATTATTATGATTTGTACTCGTACCGGTAGTTCGTTTAGTCTTGTACCGGTAACAGTATTGGTACTAGTTCCAGTAAGATGTACTGTCCAGTCGAGTTTACAGAACACATAAAATTCCGCTGGCTAATGACGAAGAAAGGGAAGGAACGAAATCGATCGGCATGTAAGATCGCATCATACAGAATCTTACTTTTAGCCATCACAACAAACTTGTACAGTAATTACGGCGCATTCTCGTTACAGGTACGAGTATTATACGGTACGGTAATCTTGGCGATGCAAGCAAGAACCCGATGAGAAGAGTATGAGTTGTATGGTATGTACGAGTATCGTACCGTAAGATTACCGTACAGTATAAGTACGGTGCAAAACCTCTGGACCTTCATTACTGTAATCCCGTTTCCATAGAGACTACAGACGCACGAAACCGGTGTCGGCAGCTGGGGACCACTTATTGGACCAATGAGCGCGCGAGCTTCGTGCCCGACACCACCATCGATCCTAACTGCCTTGCGCGTAGAAGGTTTCTGCAAGCTGTTTCCCATCACAGCAGCGTAAACAAGCCGTTCAACAACAACGGGGAAAAAAAAAAAAAAAAAAAAAAAATGATGTGTCTTTCTTCCCTTTCACACTCGTTGCCGTCGTTCGGTTTGGTGGTATCCCTGGTTCCGAGAACTGATTTTCCCCTTAAATATTGGGGGATGGATGATTGATTCATTAGGGTATTCAATACAGTACGGTACACGTACCGGGACGTACCGGGAGCAGACGAGAATACCGGTACCGGTAAACAGACAGGCGCACAAGAATTATTTTCGCGCGTGTACCGTAGGGTACCGGGTTTTCCGTACTGTACCGTAATTACAAATAATGTCGGTCCGAGCAGGGCCAGTCAGGGATCGCAGGTTTTTCGAAAGTCTCTGCTGTGACACCGATCCTTCAATTTGGGAAATATAATTAGCCTGAAAACCGATAAAATAGCTCTAGCAAAAAGGAGAACCAAAGCAACCAAGAGTATCAAAACAATTTTTACGCCTTCGAAAAAAAACTCAACAATGAATTAGTACTACCAAAGCAATAGAATCAAAATCAGTATGCGCATAGCTAGAAAAGCAAGCCAGCATTCTATGGTAGTATTGGAACAAAAAAAGAAGAAGCTAATCAAATTTACAATTTGTCGATTGTTGAAGCAACGAAATGATACACATACATAGTACATACTGTACATACCACAGCCACAGAATCGCGATGTTCTAGTATCAGTGCCATGTTCGATCATATGCCATACAAGATTCATCGCAATAATCTATGGGCAATACCAATAGCCCTTAGCATTGATTTTTGTCTAGTTTTTCAAGACATCGAGCACCCAGTGTAAGAAGACTGAAGAATATATCCAAAAAGTCGTATCCCAATGGAAGAAAAAAAAAATGAGAAGCAAGATCCCTACTTTCCTCGAAAGACCGTTTTCAACTGCAAAGGTCATTCTCGGATCATCACGTATCCTTAAGATTAATAGGCCTTGTTCGCAAAATTGCTCCGAGCATTTCTGGTTCTAAGGAAGACGCCATAAAACTACCTATTCGGTTCACAATTTCGAATTGGCGGAACTCCTTCGAACATCAAAAACGGTATCGTAGTTGAACCAGCATTGCTTTCGTCAATGAAATCTCAATAACTAATACAGAAACAACCCTACGGTACTCGTATTCTCAAACGAAATGCCGATCTTCCCACCGTATAGGCCCGGTACGGTATGGTATGGTGCGATATACTGTAGTAAGGATACGTCGCAATCACAACGGCCGTGTCATCGAATTTCACGAACACAAACCATTTTCGGTTCTCAACAAACAAAGTCTCATAAAAACCAAAAGCAACAACAGTATCATTGTGAGCAAACGGATCTCGTATTTATTTTGAACAACATTCTAAACTACAGCACAAGTAATTAAGTACTATACGGTACCCTACTACATTCCAAAAAGTTTGCAAGTATGCGCGTAATCAACCAACCGTGCTCTAATGGAAAGTCAATTCTCGTTCACAAACATAGCACGAAGAAGAATATCAATAAGAAATCTGAGAAAATGAGATTCGTCAACAACAAAAATAAAAACAGCAACAGCAACAACAGCAACAGCAACAGCAACAGCAACAACAGCAACAAGCAGAAGAAACGCAAATCCGTTCGTTTCCACAAAGACGTCGTTGTTCTGCAATCCATAGCATCCTCGTCGCCACATGCGGCGTGGTTGTCGCACTATGATTACCAGTCGATTCTGAAGGACGTGCTGGAGATATTGAAACCCAAAGATCTCCGAACCACGGAAAACTCGCCCGGTTGCTGCACGAGAGGCCTTGAAAGCTACTCTACCACCACCACCACCACGAGGATAGAAGACGGCTTGTCGAACAAGGCCGACGTTATACTCCGTCGACGGGACAGAATTCGCGTCGTCGTGGAGGAACAACAACTGCAACGACGAGAAGCTGCTGCGGGTGGTCAAGAAGGAAAACCTCGTTGTTACAACGATTTCAAAATGAGAGACGCGTGCCTCACGCATTCCAATCGTCTGAATGGATTGAGGGCCGTTGAAACGTCCTTGCGCGACTCCGAAGCAGCACTAGCTATTTACACGGGGGAGGAGTGACGTGCGAAACGCAAGACTACTACTACTAGTACCGCACGGTTGTAGTAACCAGAAGTTTTGAGTTTTTCCTGGTGAACCAGACCGGGGATTGCATTGCAATACCTGTACATTTATTTCTATATAGTTCAAAATCAAACTGATTTAGAATCACTTCATAGTACATAATCGGATTTGACAACTCCCAATAAAATGTTGTTGTTGTAATCAAGAAAACCGTCTGTGACTGCGAGTATAGTACCGGTAATACCGGTACGTGTGGATTGTTTACTGTACCGGTGAGTTAAATTTCAACACGTTTAGTATTACGCAATGATGATGATGGCAAAACCATGTTCAACGAAATACTCCGTAAACGCTTTTTAACTGTATATCGGAAGAGTCGTGCCAATGTGTCCAACACTGTTCCAACCTCGGCGAAAACTGCAGTTGATTGATTCTAGGATTATTTTCGCATTCGATGAATTTCGGTTTTATTTTTTTAATACATCGAGCATTGCGTTCAAGACGCACAACATTATCTTACCATCAGCTATTTTAACATTTAGTTTCGTTTGATTTATTCACTAGATTACCACTGCCCCATGATGCTGGACGATGGACGTGGCGACTCCCCCCATGCTAAGTTTTCGCTGGTGGCACCCATACCGGTATCCCCAACCCGGTACGGAAGGACATAGGCATCGAAAGGAAACTCGATGCTGTTTTGGTTGATTATACGAAGTGTGCTCGGCTCATTGCCGGGTGTCTGAATGACGGTGTAAAAAGGTGTCTTGTATCCGGAAGAGCAGTATACCTCATAGGTTTGTCTCACACTGTTAGGCCCGGTCGTCAGTTCGAGCTTGGCCTTCATGTTATATTCGGGAGATCGAATGTATACCTGAATACTTTCGACATCACAATCAAAGTTGTAGTATTTGACCATGCCTCCTCCCTGGACAACATCACAGGGGGCAGCATTTGGTCCCTTCGCAAGCGCATCGTAGGGAGCGATCATACGCGTGTCGTCGGCTCCACCATCAATGGGCATTTGTTGCGAACCCGTGTTGAACATCGCAATGGTTTTGGGATGCTTGGGTGTTTCGATGATGCAATCAATGGGTCGAATCAAACCATCTTCGGAGTAGGCTGTGACCTGGAAGGGAATGTAAGTGGGGGTGTGCCAGTATTCGATACGAGTGTTCATGGGGCGTCCGCTCTTTCCCTCGGCTCCGACCTGAACACGTTTGGTGTTGGCGTCGGTGAAATCCCATGTTCGGAGAGTATCTCCCTGGATTCGTGTAGAAGTTGGAGCCTTGGCCAGGAAGTCGTCATCGATTGGACTCTGTCTGCCGCCAGCGGTATTAGCAGGAGGAGCCGACGGAGTTGACGGAGAGGCTGGTGGCAATCCGCCCAGGTTGGGGTCGTACGAGAAGGAATGCAACGCAGTGCTTCTGGTACCGGCAGACAAAGAAGTCGGAGCAAAGGCAGATGCCGTTGCAGCCATGGAGGCAATTAAAAGACTGCCACAAAATTTCATTGTTTCGTAAATCTTCGTTATTACAAAACTACGAAGTATTATTGAATGAGAAACAGAGATTGGAAAAGTATCATCTACCGAAGTACGAAGGAATTCCCAATGATCACTTTCGACGAGAACGCAACGTAACGCGAGAGTTGGTAACTTGCTCGTGCACGCTCTCTCTCTTGGAAGCAGAACATGAAACTTACTTAGAACATGCACCTCATTCGAACACTAAAAGGAGCGGGAGAGGCAGCGGAGGTATTTTGTTTTGCTGTTGGGATTCATCTTGCCTCTTGTATCATTGATAGCTCGTACTCGTACAGTTATTGTCGATGTTTGGTTTTGATTGAGTTTTCCAATCAAAAATCTTGTCTCCATTAAGACCACGTACGATGAGATTATTTTGGTCAAGTGCGTATGCATTACCAGTACAAACCTTAAGTGTGTCTGTAACTGGTACGTCGTATCAATACTTTTTCAAACTGTCGCTCGTCGGTTTGATCGCGCGCCAGTCTTGTCAAGGAGGCCTAAAGAAAACCTTATCAATGAATGCTAATAACCCTAACAGAAACTACGATTTTTGGTTGGCCGGCCAGATGACATCATCGCTTGTTGACACTTTTCTGTAAAAAATCCGACAACTCACATCTCAAAACGATCGCATGATCACGGTAAGTTAGACGCATCATCTGCCATCTCCTGTTATCAATGCCACATGCCACTTTGAAAGTTGGTCTATCCATAGAAGAAACTTTGCGCTCATAAACCATCGAAAGGTCTCTTATTTTCAAAGGAGCAGTTAACTGACGAAGAAGAAAAAGAATGCTGAATACCAAACGGGCCGCGTTGTGCTTGGGTGTTTCCGCCATCGGTTGGACATCCTCCACGGCATTCACGACGACACAACGTCTTCGACAATACGCCGTAGCGAGAGACCTTTCGTCTGCACTCTTTGCATACGACGACGGAAGCTATGGTGAGGGCGGCTATAGCGAGGCCGGTTACAGCGAGGCCGGCTACAGCGAGGCTGGCTACACCGAAGGCAGCTACGAAGATGGCAGCTACGACTATAGCGAGGGCGGATCAACCGACAACAACGATCTGCAATTGCTTCGGGATTTCCTGAAGCAAGACTACCCCGACTTTTACGCAGTACTGGACAAGAACGAAGAGATTTGGAAGGCCATCGCCGAAACGGAAGAGGGCAACGAACCCGGTTACACCGTCTTTATTCCGAGCGCGGAGGCCATGCAGAAACTCGGTTCCGAGAAGCAACAGCAGATGATGGACGATCGAAACCTCGAAACGACCCAAAAGATTGCGGCCTACCACGTGATCGGAGAACCTGTCACGGCCGAGGCCCTCTACGCGGCGGGTGGCGTGCTGACGGTCGGGGGCGAGGTTCCTATCGAACGCTCCGTAACCGGTGGCTTTTTTGGATTCGGCGGAACCGAGGACGGCGGTGTGACCCTGAACAAGGCCAACATCTTGCGATCGGGGTACGTCGGAAATGGCTTGGTCCACGAGGTCGACGCCCTGGTGTCTCCTAACATTTTGTGGCGTTACATGGACCAGCTCCGAATTCCTGGCTCGACTTAAACCGGTTGAAGATGGACGAAAGGAAGGTACTAGCGTTGAAGATAATAGTGAATACCGGACTCGGCATGCGTAATCCGCGACTGCTCTCTTCTACACAATGTATTTCCATCTCGATCTCCCCGCGGTAGTCTTTGAATCCATCAGTCCCGAAGAATCGAGTGAATTATACTCAAGGCCTTTCTGGACTTGTTTGGTTGGACTTCAAACCCACCAAGGCCATACTACACAATGAACAGTTTGTTGAACCACGCTACTTTAGAATACTATTATCACAAATCAACACTGTGAATGCCACGCTACTTTACAATACTATTATCACAAATTAACAGTGTGAATGCCACACTACTTTACAATAATAATATTATCACAAATCAACACTGTGAATGCCACGCTACTTTACAATACTATCATCACAAATTAACAGTGTGAATGCCACGCTACTTTACAATAATATTATCACAAATCAACACTGAAAATGAAATGGTTATCGTTTATTGGTACGCCACAATATGCTGTGACGATCTTACGGTGGGAAATGATCCAGCCTTCTGCCTCACCCAAACAAACGCCCCGGGTATTGTATTTCGCGTTGCTTTCCGTGCGGTTGATTCCTCTGCAACACGGCAATTATCGTTATCGTCTATATTGAATATGCTACACGTACACGTGTTTGCTCCATCCCATTGTTCCGCCCGTTTTGAATAAATCCCCTCCCTTGGTGATGGTACCCTCGGTGGTCATGACTGCGGGTGTGACATTGAAATGATGCAATACATAGGCCCAAAGGGGTTGGTCCCTCCACAGTCCTCCATAGGTTGTGTAGGTCTTCCAAAAGTAGGAACTCAACTCGCGGTATCGAGCGTTGTTGGGGTCATACGCTGTGCAGTTCGTTGCATCGGAGGAATGGTGGGTCCGGTGTGCAAAAGATTCGCGATTGAGTGAGTGAGTGAGTGAGTGAATTGCATTCGACGCAGGTGTATGCATTCCAATCGACACATTGCCGGTGCTCCATTTGAGTTCATCACGCAACGCAAGGGCTGTGCGACGCGACGCGATACGGTACAATGTGATGCAGAAGCAGACCGCTCATCCAAACTATTGATGATCCGCGCGGAATTCCGTTCGCGTCCGTCGTCCGTCGTCCGTGCGCATGCGTGTTCACGTACTCACCGAAATATTTGTTCAGATAGTAGGGCATGATCTCGCTAAAATCTGTGGTGTGGGACCGAAACCATTTCAGGGTGTTTTGGACATTTTCTTGCGTGTCCTTTCGATCCCGCACCAGGTTGTTCAGCAGTGTCGTCATCGGCAGACCGTCAAAGTATTTTTGTTTCACCTGCGACAGGCCCCATGGATGGGTCCGGACCTGCCGGACGATCTCTTGGAACTTGGCGGGTGGAGGAATCTGCGGTTGGTGTTGGCGTTGCCCCCCATCCGGTGGCAACCGTGGGAACAACCGCGGCACCCAGCCAAAGAGTGGCGAGGAGGGAGACCAGGGCGACGAACCCAAAAGGGACACCCAAACGGACCTCCAGCTCGTGTAGCGCTTGGGTATCAGGTATCCGTCCATGTATACCACGGCCGCACAGTGCTTGGGAGCCATGTCATCCAATGCGTCCCACGCCAGGAACTTGGCGTGGCGGGATTGGACTATGTGGGTCTTGGTCGTTGCCGTTGCGGCGTGGCGATCGTTGCCGTTGTCGCTGTGGTTGTCGCTTGTGGTGGATGGTATTGTGGCTGTGGCTGTGGTTGTGGTTGTGGCTGTGGTTGTTGCATTCCTTACGGAGCGATCGTTAGCCATCGGGGAAACGATCGTGGTCCAGCCGGGAGCCGGCAAGCCGGGAAGATTTGTTACCAACCAAAACCGGGTGTGGCACCAGTGGTTCCGGAACCATTCGACGTTGGCCGGATGATCCACGTCGCGCACCTTTTCCCCAAAGATGCACGTCACGAAACAAATATCCCCGCTCGCTTCCGATGTCAAGTGCTTGCTCGGACAGCTCTTCCAGATGGGTTCACTCTTCCCGTCCCCTGTTGAGTGGAGGCTCTGGCCGTTGTCGAGGTCGAGGAACGAGGAAAGAAAGACCAACTGCAATAGCCAAACGATGGTCGCAAGGAAAGCGAAGAAAAGCAGGACGAAGGAACACGATCGCCTCGATCGACGCCAGCGATGACGATTCGCCATTGTGGAACGATGCGGAAGGCTTCCCTCGTTGCAATGGCGACGAAACCGACGTGCGCAAGACGTAAGATTACTCCGCGCTGTGTGGGATGCTTTCGCCGTCGTCGAAAACGTTGCCGAATTTGTCATTTGAACCATTGTGTCAGAACCAAATGCCGGAACGGCCGATTGTGATCGGATTGCAGGCTGAGGAGCAGTTGATGGTTCCTCCCACTCAATTCAACAGCTTTGGTCGTCGAGTACCGGGTATGGTACTAGTCCTATTTGGAAGAAGCTTTGTGAACGATCGAATGAAGGTTTTTATTAGCGGGGATTATTTTTGAAAAAAATTCGTTTCGCTTTTTGACACGATACGTCGTACGGTACGATACTCCAATTACTCGTACTCGTACGAACCTCGTACCAACTCCTACGGAAAAGAGTGGTGCTACAATCTTACCTCCACAAGGTAATCAAGGTAGTGGAAAATCGGGGGAGTTGTTGCTACAATTTCCCCCTGTCGGAACTGTGTGAGCTACCGGTACCGGTAGGGATTCTTAAGGGGCAGAAAACACTAAAAATAAACGATTGTTTTGTTTTAGTCGTGGGCTCTGGTAGCGTCTCTACGTTCAAAATAGCGTAATATTTCTGTATTAAGGAAAATTATGCCTTAGATTAAGCTATATATTGATCTTTTTCTTTAAAATACAGATTAGTACATCAAATATATTATGCTCTGAAAAATATTGAGAACTCTTTTTTTAAACTAAAGTAAATTAACTGTTGTTGAGCTGACAACGGCAGAAAAAGGAAAGACCATAAAAATAGAAACAGAAAAAGGACAGACCATAAAAATAGAAACAGAAAAATGACAGACCATAAAAATGGGAAAAGGACAGACCATAAAAATGGAAAAAAGACAGACCACCGTGTGCATACCAAGTAGTAGTATGAGTTTAGAGGTTAATGCCATTCACGTTAAAAAGACAGGTTATGAGCCCACCCATTTCGCTGCTCTAGCAACAACATAGCTATTTGGTCTATGCTTGCTAACTACCTTGATATAGCTTGAACACTAATATATACCTCGCGCCCAAATTGGTATGGCTCTTAGCTATCCATAGATACCCTATAAGCTGGTTCTCTACCTGCCTGACCTTTTCTAGCAGTGGGTTTCTCACGAGGCAAAAAAAAAACTCCAAAAAATCCCATTTTCATTACAATGGATAGGGACCTGTCCCCCATAGGATATCTCCATAACCAAGGATCAGTAAAAGTTGGTAGGATAGGCAAACGATTCTAGACAACAATACTAACAAGGCCTGCAAGTCTCAAAGGGATCTGTCGTGCACGTTAGAAGCAATAGGAGGGCCAAGCAGAGGACTCCAAATCCGAATTTTCATCTCCACAGAAAACACCCCCTCCAAACCCAAGGGACAGCAGATATCTCCATACTGAATGCACCGACGGCAACGGTATTGCAGGGATCCCTTCATTATATCAAGAAGGACAAGGCCTGCAAGTTTCGAATTGATTGATTGAGTGGATTGGAAGTATCTAACTGGCAAAGCTTTGGACACACAAGGTCCATTTTGAAGGTAAACAAGGAAAAAAAACGGTGAATATTAATATCTCCATACTGAAGGCACCGTGGGCAACGATATTGGAGGAATCCCTTCATTATACTAAGAAGGACAAGGCCTGCAAGTTTCGAATCAATTGATTGAGCGGATTAGAAGAATCAAACCGGTGAAGCAGATTGGGAAAATTTGGTTGTATTTCAAGGAAGCAACCCAAATAACGGTGACAGCAGATATCTCCATACCGAGGTCGCTGCTGCCAACGATATTGTACAGACCTCTTCATTACATCTATAAGGAGATGCTCTCCAAGTTTCGGATTGATTGATTGAGAGGAATAGAAGAATCGAACCGGTGAAGCAGATTGGGAAAATTTGGTTGTATTTCAAAGAAACACCCCAAATTAACAGTGACAGCAGATATCTCTGGAACGAAGGCACCAACAGCAACGATATTGCAGGGTACTCTTCATTACATATAGAAGAACACGCCGCCCAAGTTTCGAATCGATTGATTAAGCGGATTAGAAAAAAACGACTCGGTGAAGCAGAGTGTGAAAATTTGGTTGTATTTCAAGGAAATTACCCAAATAACAACAACAACAGATATCTCCATACCGAGGTCGCCGCTGCCAACGATATTGCAGGGTCCTCTTTATTGTATATAGAAGAACACGCCGATCAAGTTTCGAATCAATTGATTGAGCGGATTAGAAGAATCGAACCGGTGAAGCAGAGTGTGAAAATTTGGTTGTATTTCAAGGAAGCAACCCAAATAACAACAACAGCAGATATCTCTGGAACGAAGGCACCAACAGCAACGATATTGCACGGTCCTCTTCATTACATATAGAAGAACACGCCGACCAAGTTTCGAATCGATTGATTGAGCGGATTAGAAGAATCGAACCGGTGAAGCAGAGTGTGAAAATTTGGTTGTATTTCAAGGAAGCAACCCAAATAACAACAACAGCAGATATCTCTGGAACGAAGGCACCAACAGCAACGATATTGCACGGTCCTCTTCATTACATATAGAAGAACACGCCGACCAAGTTTCGAATCGATTGACTCAGTAGATCAGAAAAAAACGACTCAACATGGATGGGAAAGATGATGGGCAAAATGTGGCTGAAAAATGGGCTTCTACCAGCAAGCCCACGCCACCCCAACCCACCAACAAGGCAACAGTCCCCCCACTTGGGTCTGTACCAAAAGGGCACCCACTTAATTGTGAGCGGACTATGGTAGCAGGCCACATTCTTCTAGTGATAGGGAAATGGAACCAGCACTACACAGCAGCAGATGCTATGAGAGTATTGGAATTTTCTGAGGAGGATTGCAAGAATAAGTCATTGCAAAGGAGAGTGAGGAGGCAAAGGGACAGGCAGCTGAAGAATTCGTCACCTCTTTTCATTCAAACAAACAGTACATCATTGATATCTCCTTTATCCAATCCACCTAGTACCAACAACCACACCAACAGTGCAGCAAACAACTCCAGCAGCAGCAACGGCAACGGCGGCGGCAACAAGAACAACAACAACAACAACAACAACAACACAGCACTCGCTGCTGTAGCGAGCGCTGCTACAGCACTCGCCGCTACAGCACTCGCCGCTACAGCACTCGCCGCTACAGCGCTCGCCGCTACAGCACTCCCCCTTACAGGGCTTGTTCCTGCTACAGCAACTGATTCTATATCTGCAGCTGGAGTACTAGCAAAACCAAAGCCAAGGCGTAATCATAGTATGGTTATGTATGACAAGGAACAGACTCAGGATGCCCGTAAACGCTATTGCAAGTCCTATGAAACAGCAGGTTACATGTACAAGGATCAACAACTGCAACAGGAGGATGGGAGGGGTGTCAAGCGAATTGCAGGGCAGGCAATTTGTGATGCTGTCAACAGAATGAACAATACAAATATTTCTGTGAATACGTTGAAGTGGAGGGTCAACAATGGTGTGGAAGCGCCCCCCAGGAAAGGCAGGCCACCTATCCTGCCTCCAGCTGTAGAAGAAGCCTTGGCTACGGCTATGGAAACACTAACACTTCTTACTTCAGCAGAGATGTTGGAGAAGCCCAATCGAAAAGAAATGGTGCAGCATCTCCAAGCATGTCTAAAAGATGGGACTTGTTGCCTCAAAGACTATGTCTCGCTATTCAACCAAATGCAGGCTAAGTATGCCCACACTATTGAAGTGAGTACACAGAACACACAGTTGGAAGAGAGAAGGGCTGTTTGGGCCACCCGTAACAATATAAATGACTGGTTTAAAAACTTGAAAAAATTGTTGATTGAAAAGCAATTCGCCCGTTTGCCTACAGCAGAAGAAAAAGGGAATGGACACGAGGGAGAGCTGGTATTTCTTCCAGGCCAGCTTCATCGGATTGTGAATGTGGATGAGACTGGCCTCACACTGGATGGGACGGGCTCAAAGAGTGGTGGTAGACCTGTGACGGAGTATGGTCCTGCTAACAAAAGTCTACCCCGGGGTGCTTCTCGGGCACCCAAAAGCAGCTCAAGGTGCACACTTGTTGCTGGAAGTACCGCTAGTGGAGACCCCATTCCGTTCCACTTTCAACTAAAGAGCCTTGCAGAAGAAGGCAAGAGACGGATTTCAACGGCATTCACAAATGAACTTGACAAGGCTGGATGTGTTACTGGTACTTGGGGTTTAGGTGGCGAAGGGGGGCTCAAGCCCCATACCGCATATTGCAATCCTACAGCAGGAATGGATGGTGTTGAATTTCAAAAATATGTGGAGACAAGCATTGTATCACTCTACCCAGATGCTCAACCTGCCAACAGGAAGTGGGTCTTGCTGATAGTCGATTCTGGTCCAGGGCGGTTGAATCCTAAGCTCCTACAACTTCTCAGCCGGAAAGGATTCATATTGCTACCCGGAGTTCCAAATACAACGCACATCACCCAAGTTACAGATCAGAACTTTGGTCCGTTCAAGACTGCTTTCCGTGATAACCGAAAGAAACTTCATGCTAGCCGCTGTGCAGAACGAAGAACTGTCAAGATGTTTGACATTCCGTCACTGGTATTTGGTTACCGTGAAAATTGGAGCTTGAGTCTTCGGTCTGCATTTGAGGAGGCATTTTGTCCAGCAGCATCCAAAGCATGCTGGAGGAAGATTGGCATTAGCCCATTCACACGGAACTGCCTGGGAAATCAAAACGTTGTTCACCAGTTGATGATGTTATCAGACAGCAGTATTGATTTGGATGCAGATCCCGCCACCGTGCAATTGCTGGATCTTGAATTCCGAAATGTGAATGCGATTGCAACACTTAAGGAGCACGGGTTTGCAGGCGAGGTTTTTTTGAAACAAGCCCCACGCAACTACGGAAAGAACTCCATAGCAACTCTACCAAACACACGAGCTCGCCAGGACCAAATCCAAGAAGCTAAGAACACACCAGGCCCAAAGTATGCCATTTTGAATGGAGGAGCATATAACTGCACGGATCAGATCATTGTACACGAGAGGATTCGCCGTGAAGGAATAATCAAAGCAATGGAGGGCACGAAATTTAAGGCTGCAGCATACGACAAAAAGAGGGAAGCAGCTCAACCCCTAATCGACAAATGCGATGGTGACTTTATGGATCTCCCTGTATCTGAACTGAGGAAGGTGTTTGAGTGGAAGCTACAAGAGAAGAGCACACGCCTAAACAAGGATGATATGGTGGGCGCTCTTATGGAGGCTGAGAAGTATCCACCAGTTGGTGAAGTGAAATGGATTGCAGAGGATGAAGCTGAAATGAAAAGATTGATTGAAGAGGATATCAAGATTAAAGATACAGAGCTAGGAAAAGCAATGGCAAAGGATATTAAGGAGATGCTCTCCATGACCAAAAGCATTACTCCACAGAGAATGGAAATTGCTGAAGCACATCTTACCCAAGAGGAATTGGAACATCTCAGGGCAGTTAGGATGCAGTGGCCTTGCCAAGGCTAGTACGGTTGCTTGTAGTTGTTAGGGCTGTGTGTGAGCAAGCGCGTTGTTGTTGAAGCGAAACGCGAGTCCTTCTTGTACTCCTCGACGCCCTCAAGAAGCTACTACGTATGATGTGACGAACAAAACGACTCGTGTTTCGCTTTGACGACGACGACGCTCTCTACCACCGTACGGTGCTTGTTGGTACAGTGTAATTCGATTAGTTGAATGGTTTATTTGTTATTCATTCCTTGCTAGTTGATGTTGAAGTAGTTTTAGATTGGTTGCAATTGGTTGCAATTAGATGGATTAGCAAGCAAAAAAGTGAAAGAAAATAGAAAAAAATCGTCTCGGAGATTTCGTCCGATTCGTCCGAAATGGTTCGAAATCCGGGTTCCTTAAGGTTCTGAATCCGGGTTCCTTATGGATAATAGAATATCCGGGTGCCAAGGGGACAGGTAAAGATTTAGAGGTTAATGCTATGCGCTGACGCCCTGTAGATTCTGGTACATTTTCTACGTGTCCGCATGGCATTAACCTCTAAACCCGTACTACTACTACCAGTAGCACATAAAAGAATAATACACACTAATTGTTTGCAATTAAAAATTCAAAACTCAGACATTTTTTGTGATTTGTCCATGAATATTGTTCCTGTTATGGATACGATCAATCATGAAAGAAACAAAAGTGAGTTATCTGTGATAGTAGTTGTTTGTGTGTCACCACCTAATGAGCGCATTTGGATCCTGAATTTGGAGAAAAAATACACACTAATCTACAATTAGAAATTCAAAACTCAGACATTTTTTGTGATTTGTCCATGAAGAATATTGTTCCTGTTATGGATAAGATGAATCATGAAAGAAACAGAAGTGAGTTATCTTTGATAGTTTGTGTGTCACCACCTAATGAGTGCATTTGGGTACTGGATTTGGAGGAAAAATACACACTAATGTTCAATTAGAAATTAAAAAATCAGACATTTTTTGTGATTTCACTATGAATATTGTTCCTGTTATGGACAATATGAATCATGAAAGAAACAGAAGTGAGTTATCTGTCATAGTTTGTGTGTCACCACCGAATTAGTGCATTTGGGTACTGGATTGGGAGAAAAAATACACACTAATTTGCAGTTAAAAAATAGAAAATCTGACATTTAGTGTGATTAGTCCATGAATATTGTTCCTGTTATGGATAAGATGAATCATGAAAGAAACAAAAGTGAGTCATCTGTCATAGTTTGTGTGTCACCACCTAATGAGTGCATTTGGGTCCTGGATTTGGAGAAAAATTCACACAAATCTACAATTAGAAATTACAAAATCAGATATTTTGTATGATTAGTCCATGAATATTGTACCTGTTATGGATAAGTTGAATCATGAAAGAAACAGAAGTGAGTTGTCTGTCATAGTTTGTGTGTCACCACCGAATTAGTGCATTTGGGTACTGAATTTGGAGGAAAAATACACACTGATTTGCAATTGAAAATTCCAAAATCAGATATTTTGTGTGATTAGTCCATGAATATTGTTCCTGCTATGGATAAGATGAATCATGAAAGAAGCAGAAGTGAGTTATCTGTCATAGTTTGTGTGTCACCACCTAATGAGTGCATTTGGGTACTGGATTTGGAGGAAAAATACACACTAATTTGCAATAAGAAATTCCCAAATCAGATATTTTTGGTGATTAGCCCATGAATATTGTTCCTGTTATGGATAAGATGAATCATGAAAGAAGCAGAAGTGAGTTATCTGTCATAGTTTGTGTGTCACCACCTAATTAGTGCATTTGGGTACTGGATTTGGAGGGAAAATACACACTAATGTTCAATTAAAAATTAAAAACTCAGACATTTTTTGTGATTTCACTATGAATGTTGTTCCTGTTATGGATAAGATGAATCATGAAAGAAACAGAAGTGAGTTATCTGTGATAGTACTTTGTGTGTCACCAACTAATGAGTGGTGCATTTGGGTCCTGGATTTTGAGGGAAAATACACAGAAATCTGCAAACAGAAATTCAAAACTCAAACATTTCGGGTGATTTGTCCATACATGTTGTTCCTGTTATGGATAAGATGAATCACGAAAGAAACAGAAGTGGGTCATCTGTGAAAGCTTGTGTCACCACCTAATGAGTGCATTTGGGTCCTGGATTTGGAGGAAGAATACACATTGATCTGCAGTTAGAAATTCAAAAATCACACATTTTTTCTTATTTCACTATGAATATTGTTCCTGTTATGGACAATATGAATCATGAAAGAAACAGAAGGGAGGTATCTCTGATAGTTTGTGTCACCACCTAATGAGTGCATTTGGGTTCTGGATTTGGAGGAAAATACGGGGGAGGGGGGGGAGGGGTTGCACCTACAGTTGCACGTTGTAACTTGATAAGTATCTGGAGTTAGAAGATGCTGAACACATCAGTGGAAAGCTTAAGTATGAATTCATCCAACCGTTGTGGAAACATAAAATCAACTTTTTCATTTTTAGGGTTCTCTTGAATCCGGATGTGGGGCGTTTCTACATTACCATGCTTAAATACATCATCACACCATATAAGCATATTTACAACCACATAAAAGGACAGATCTATCAAATATTTTCCCTGAAGCAAAAGTTCACACCCTTATTTTCCATTACAACAACTCCCCCCCTGCCCTGCAGGGCCTTGGATATGTTACCATTATTACTAATACTTCGCACAGAGTACATAGTAGGGTACTAATTGCTACCAAGCTGTCTGGATAGCTCTCCAAATTTATTGTTGCTAGGCAAACCTCACTCGTCTTTTGACTTGCTAAGAGTCTTTAGGAGATCCCTGGTCAGGCTTGGAGGAGAAGAGAATAGCTAGTACTTCCGCCGTCCCAAAATATTTAGACATTATGGCCACTTTTGGGCATCCCTAAATATTTAGATGTTATGAATTGATATGTGTAAGAACATGTAGAACTACTAGTACTAAATTAATCAATTACGAAGTATTCTAAACATCTCTAACTTCAGGGCAGCCAATGTCTGCTGAGCAAAAGTGACAGTGTCAGCATCACAAATAATAGATACAGGGAGTCTGTCCTCTTTCAAGACTTTGTCCTTGCCCATATGGCATAGTTTGTAGGTGTTGTTACCTTGAACTTTAATACTAGACTCTTCCAATGCACACTGTAGAGATAGAAAGACACTGTTGAGAGCAATATTGCTGGTCTCAACAAATGCTTCCTCCACATGTGCAATCAGCTGGTTGATGTTCTTGGCCCTCTTTTTGTTGTTGTAGCGTCAGCCAAGTGTTGCAAAACATGACATGTTGCAAAACATGGCGCGGATTGACAGGAGTGCTGCAAAACATGGCATGGATCAGATCTGTACCCCACCCCCCACCCCCCTGTAGAAGTGTACTGATTCAATTGAGGTGCAACAAGAGGAGTGGAATAGAGGATGACAAATGAATGGACTTGAGACTTGATGACAATGCCGACCAACAGAAGTGCTTGGCGCTCATTGGCTCATTGAACTGTGCCCCCCCCTGTAGAAGTGGACTGATTGTGATCCTTCTTTGTTTCGTGTTCAAACTGACAGAGGTGCTCAATCCAATCCACTACATACTTAGTCAGCTGATGGAGGTGCAACAAAAGGAGCAGAATAGAGGATGAATGCAAACACATGGAAATCACGGTGAAAAAATAGGGTGAAAAAACACACGCAAGGAAACACATAAAATCACCGTGTAAAAACAAACACAAAAAAGAGACCAGAAAAAAGACCAATTTTTTGCATCAGTTGAGATTTTTCAACTGACACCCATGCAAATGGCACATGCAACGAGTACAAAAATGGCTGTCTTTGGAACACCAATGAAAGTACAAGAACGTTCTTTGTGTTTCTAACAACTACAGGAGGAAGTACTAGTATCTGGATGTTAAAAGGAGGAGTACAACCCTCTTAAACGGAGGAATCACGTTTGCAAGGCCTGGCAGCCCTTCTTTAACTCCCTACGAAAGGCACACCAATACCACTGAAATGTCTACCGTTTAACCCATCATGAGGAGATGATTGAGGAGAGTTCAACCCAAAAAGTCTGGTTTGCATCCAGTGAGTATTGACCTTATTTCGAGTATTACCGTCCATACTGTCTACATATTTTGGGACAGAGGGAGTAGTAGCAAAGCTCTTGTAGCATGAACAACCACCAACAGCAATCATCTGGTGATCAAAAATACTACTTGTTTTACTACTAGAAGTAGTACTACTAGAAGAGTAGCTGTTTTAGTAGTAGTCTAGAAGTTAGACTGGGGTCAGAAGTTCTGCAAGCTGTGCCAGAGAGGGGAATGTTTTTAGATTTGAATTCTTCTGTTTTGCAGGTGCTGGGAGATATATCAGTGCAACGATTATCTTAGTATTAGTAGTGTGTATGGTACATGATATAATCTGATGGAGGAGTCCTATCAATGGAAGGCTCCCAAAATTGATTGACATTTGATTTCACATGTGTTCACAAGCTTGTGATGAAAATACCCTTGTATTGATTTTGTGGTTTTGATTTCAGCATGCAAACCAACACACTGTCTGAGTATGATACATCGTTGATGGCGTGACATGGGTCCTATTTCTGCACCAATTAGTAAACAAAACTAGCCATTGAATTTGATTCTGTACAAATCACATAGTACTGTGAGTGCCAGGAGCCAACACTGAAAGCACAAACAAGATGTGAAGAAACTTCTCAAAAATCAAGCAATAGTGAGAATAAGTACAACCCTAGATGGTAGATACGACTGTTACAGAAGCCCAGCAAAGATCAGTACTAGTAGGTTAGAGGGGAAACATTGATTGCAATCGAGACAATTGCATCATTTGTTCTGTTGGCACACACTTTTAATTGTATCTCACTAATAGGATCTAACGTAATCTCGAGTTAGATTCAATTTCATTCTTTAAGGTGTTTGTGTATGTCTATAGCATCGCGTGCTTGGAATACGCTGATTACAACAATAACTGGCAGAGGTCGTAACGATTCGATTCGATTCGATCCGATCCGATTCGATCATTTACATAATGGTACACATAACAAGAGTGGCCGCCACACCGCAGCAATTTTCGGCTGCCGAGACTTCAAAGGGAAATTCTGCTCCGGAATCATCGTGGGTCTTTGAGATATAGCTCTCGGCATCTGGGTTGAGAATGGTCTCGTGGTCCGAATCCAAAATGACCACACCACAATCCGCCCCATATCCCGTGCCTTTCTTCAATGGTTCGTACAAAATGCTGGTAAGTTGTGCGCGAAGTTTATCCTCTTCCCAAGGAAGAACCGGCCATGCTAAAAACAACGAGGGTAGAAGCAATAACAAACGGATGTAGGTTGATGAGCACGTGATATGCAGTGTTGCCTAATGCGCTGTAAAATGCTCCAATTGAAACTTACGCATCGGCTTTGTAAATCGCTTGAACTCGGTTTCTGATTCGTCACGACTGACGAAGATGAACTCGACATCGTCGCGTTTCTCTGTAAGATTCCGATAAATCATGGCCAATTTCGGAATGAAGAAGGTTCTTGTCAATGGGTGAGACTCTCTCCCAAACACAAGGGCAACTTTCTTTCCTTCGAGATTGTTCTTGGACAATACTGTGCCGGTGACCTCGAACGTGTCGAGTCGGCTGGTCGCCCGCAGCACATCGCCGGGAACAACTTTGACAGAAGCCGTAGTCGTGCCCGTAATTCGCTTGCGGTCGGGCAAGGAATACCCGATAGTTGTGAGAAGATTCTTGACTTCTGGTTTCGTTGGTCGTGCTTTAGACATGCTTCGATCTCGATGATTAATACTATTGAACGCGTATAAAAAACTATTGATTTGCTTGTCGGCTGGTCCCGTACCGACCAGAAACAAGCGAAAATCTTTGAAAAAAATGATATCATCTCCGAGTAGTCCTACCGGTAGTACCGTATGGAATACTTGTACTTGTGAGAAACGGTATGATATTTTTGTGAGAATGAAATAATAATGGATTCAATTAGAGACTTTTTGAAAGACTTTTCGACTCACTGTAAATTACTTAAGGTCGCCCCTACGTGTAACAATTGAGGTTCCCTTGATCCGTTCTCTTAACAATCCATAGATTGGCGAAATACCGTGAAGCTCGTTGCTGGTACCGGTATGACTAAGATTATCTTGTCTAACTCAGAATCGTATATTTTTAATACGGGGCAAACAATAGTACCGGTACAGATGGCAATCTGACACCGTCACCATGATTGAGTGATTCCCACCTAAGGAAAGTGAATAGAATTGAAAGTTAATAAAAAGCATTTGGAAGTGAATAGAATGAATACTTTTTTATCACACCCAACGGACGAATACTTTTATTTACTGCCAAATTTGGAATTCGGAATCCCTAAAGAAGCAACAGTAACTGTCTGTTTAATCACCACTACCCGCGCCACCTACCGGCCTATTTTGGCAAGCAAGCCTGTTAAGTATTCAAGGATGGCCGGCAGTTGAAAATTTGAGAATTTCATGTACCGTAAGATTACGATTGGCTTTGCTGATATTTTGCTATCCTCGCTAAACGCTAGTATCCTCACTAAAACACTCACATTGCTCTCCAGCAAGAAGAAACCACACTCTTTTGCGAAACACTCTTACGCAAAACACTCTTTCTTGTTTAATTGACAATCAACATGGCCCTGGAGTTAGCACTAATTGGATACTACTATGATAGCTTAAGCCCCGATTGCAACAATCCACTGCTTGGGGAGGAAGATAAGAGAAGAAGGGATCGTAGAACTCCTAGGATAGCAGTTAAGCGTTACAGCCAATCTCCTTTCGTTTATCTATATCAATCAGGCAATGATCAAGCCCTTTTGAATTGCTGTGGAGTTGATCATGTAGTATCCAGAGAGCTCCTAGATATATTTGAGCCCCTCTACATTTCGTACACTGTTGATAAGAACACTGCTGGAGTTATTAGACAGAAGACCTGCCGGACGCCGCGCTCGGCCAATCGCTCGGCCAATCGATTCGATGCAACTGGGTGCCTTGCTCTTGTCTTATTCTGGTTCCAAACCAGAGGATCAGCAGCAAGAGCAGTTGCTCTAGCGTTTGGATTAACAGCTTCTCCTATGTACAGATGGCTGAAATTTGGACGAAAGTTCCTTCTTTTTGCATTACAAAAACATCCTGCTGCCAAGGTTTGCTTGCCAAACGAAGAAGAGACTCAACAATACATTGATGCTATTGCTGCAAAGTATCCAGTGTTAGCATCTCACAGAATGTGGGGTGCCTGTGATGGCCTTAAACTGCATCTTCAACAGTCTGGTAACTGGATGAAACAGAACCAATACTACAATGGTTGGACTTGTGGGACGTACGTCAACAGTGTTTTCATCTTTGCTCCGGATGGCAGGATCCGGGGTTGCATCTTGAATGCTCCAGGCTGTAGGCATGATAGTACTCAAGCTGACTATGGGCTCTGTGAAAAGATGGAGCTCGTGTATGATAAATACCTAGCAAAGCTTATTGTCGATTCAGCTTTCAAACTGTCTAGAAAGCCATACCTCATGCGGAGTAGCCAGGGTGATCCTTTCAATGCAGCAGATCTTATAGTGAATCGCGCTGCTACCAGCATCCGACAGCTCTCTGAATGGGGAATGCAACAGATCCAAGGGGGATTTCCCCGGATGAAGGACATCATGCTCCTGGAAGAAACAGGAGACAGGAAGATTATTCTGAAGATCCTTGTTTGTCTCTACAATTTCCAGACAGCTAAAGTTGGAATCAACACCATACTCAACACGTACATGAGTAAGACTAAAGGTTTCTTTTCCTATGAATTGGTACCAACAGAAACTGCAAACAATGTATTTGATTTGATGGATTTGTCCATTGATTAGTCAATTGATTACATTACCAAATTAGAGAAATTAGAAAATCGATAGTAGTTACGAATTAGCATTACAACACGTCTGATTGATCAATTAAGATTAGTCGTATTTAGAGCAGCCGACAACACGTTCGAATATCGATTAAGATTAGTCATATATAGAGCAGTTGACAACACATTCGAATAATTTTGCTCCAGCGCACCTCTAGTGGTTTTGAATCCCTCTTGTAAGGGGTTGCAGTTTTGCTATTGCCTTTGTAGCCTTCGTCGTCTAAGTTTCTGTCTGGAGCAACATTGGTAGTGTTGTTGAGTTTAACTAATAACCGATTCGTTTATTTTTATTATTTTTACTAACTAACTAACTAACTAACTAACTAATGGATTGATCGATTTGGTTACTCATTCGAAATCGCTTTTGTCGCTGCTGTCATCATCAGCCAACGAGAGTCAAAGATCTTGCAGTTTTCTTTTGAGAACCTTCCCCTCAGCAGTAGAAGGACCACCACAAGTACCAAGTTGAGCAATGAGTGCCTGCAACAACACCTTCCTCTCTTCATCGGCTTTGTCCTGTTGTTGTTGCTGGAGTTCCAATGCCCCCTGGTGAAGCTTTTGATCCTCTTCCTGTCATCGTTGCAGGAGTTGCAATGCCTGCTGGTGAAGCTTTAAATCCTCTTGTCCCTCTTTCAATGCTGCAGCAATCACACTCATCAAGTGTGTGTCCTTGTCTGCTTTGCGATTGTAAGCTCTCTTCTTGTTACTAGTGCTGCCACCACCAATAATGGTACTGGTAGGAGTCGTGAGCTCTGTTACTTCATCAGTTTGTGTTGGTTGAGTTGGTTGACCAAGTAGAAGAGCTGGTGGGGTTCCTTGAGTCGATTGAGTTGTTGCTTGAGTCAGTTGAGTTGGTTGAGTTGGTTGAGTTGGTTGACAGAGTGGGGGATCGGACGACTCCTCATCGGCAGGGACAAACTCCCCTGTTTCAAGATCAAACGTTTCTTCTCCATTCAGAATGGAGGCTCTATCACCAATCAGATACTTGATTTCCTTGGCTTCTTTAACATTCCATGTCTTAATTGGATCACCAGTTGGCATCTTCTTCCAGTACAACTGAATATATTTGTTCCTGATTGAATCAGTGTCCCTACCAGGATATTTTTCAGCGTGTAGGCTTGCAACGGCGTCCCACTCTTCTGGTCCAATTGGTAGGATACTTTTCATGCATTGGAACAAGTTCTCCAACTCAGGCTTTATGTAGTTGCCAATGCCCACTTTCCTTCCACCACTGCCAGTTGGTGCAGCAGTTTTTGTCATGTTGATTGTTATGATGGATGGTATTTCTTTTTGTGAGGGGACCAATTGAATTGATTCGGATCGAATCAATTCTTCATCTTCCGATGAATCATCTAATAAACTAGCAAGAGCAATGATAGCGATTGTAGTGAAGGGATAGAAGGACATTGCCCTGCCCTGCCCTGCTGCTGAGTCAGCTTGAAAGAAAAGAACTTGTTGCCATGTTGTTGTGTTGCCGTGTTGTTGTGTTGCAATCCGTGTTGCGATCCTTGAAGAAGTTGAATTGCTGATTTCTTGCTGGAGAGACAAGCCGTACTGTTGTTGCGTTTGTTCTTGATTTGTTCTTAATTTTCTGTTTGATTTTTTGTTTGAAATTTTTGGGCTCGGCAAAATTAGCAATGATCACCAAAAAAGCATGCCGGTAAAGGAGGTGCAAGAGGTGCACATGATCGATTCAGACTGAAATCTTTGATTTTAAGATTCCGTTGAAATCTATTCAGTGTTAGTTAAGTCAATAAAAACTGTCAGTCGAGAGCCCCTCGACTGACAAATTTTATTAAGAAGTAAATACATCTATATAGAAAACATATACTTTTTATGTGTTTTTTATTAATTACCGTATATTTGTTTTCCTTAGGTGGGAATCACTCATTATTGTTACAATTGTCTGTTTGTTTCCAACGACTTTCAAATCAGTCATTTTCAGAAATTTCAGTCCAAAGCGGGATCAGCGCAATCGCGCTTGTCCACAAGTACTCGTACTACGAATCCAACAACAATTGAGACCGACGCTTTTAGCAACCAAAATGAAACCAATTTACAACTTACATCCAATTCTTGGTACAAAGTACTACACAATCCAATTATGAAACAACATTGAAAAAGATTTTTGTACCGGTAGGAATAAACAAAAATTGGAGTATTTAGGAATAACCAAAAAAATGAAGTATTTGTAAAGAGTTCTCCACTGACTCCAAAATTGTTATGTAAACTGTTATTTATGAGCCTGTAAGGGGTTTCTATAATTTATTTAGTAAAAATTTTTTGACAGACTGGATGTAAACTCGATGTTAATTGGTTACAACTCCGTTGCAAAAAGCGCCAGTCTCAATTGTTGTCAGATTCGTAGTAATGGAAAAAAAGAAACGAAGACAAAAATGAGGAAGGAACCAATCTACTGCCGTAAAATCAACATAATTTTGTTCAAAATCCAATCTCAACTACACATACCGTATGGATCAACGTACTTTGGAGCAAAAATAATGAGAGGACAAGGACATTCCTACCATATTGTTCATCCACTAAGCCTTCACAACAATTCAGTGTCTCAGCTTGCATGTGAAAGTGTCTGGACCTTAAAGGGATTAATAGAGCCTGTTCAACTGGTAACAAAATCACTTTTGCAAAAAAGGCCCCGCCATCCCTCTTTGACGTGGTGTCTCTCCTATGAAAGACACACCAATACCAGCACTGGCATCTATAATGTTTGGCCTGGTATATGTACCTTCAGATTGAGGCTTGCTGCAATAGCAAAGAACAATCTTTGGATGGGATGCTCAAAGCATGAGGAATAAGTCATAGCAAGCGCATGTAGAGTTGGTGCGGCATACTTGCTACCATTGCAGCATTGTCTAGCTCTTTGTAACCATACCTTTTGACACTATACTACCAATGAGGTCTTAGAATGATAGCATTCTGATCCTTGGGATATGATATTGGAGCACCAAACATCTCCAGGTCCTCAAACTGATCCAGCTGTTTTTGCTTGCATGCTTCCAAATCTTTCCAAGTAGACAATGGCTTCTGGTTCCTTCTGGTAAAGTGGCCTAGAGCTTGCTCTTCAGGAGTAGTAGCCTTGGGATTGATTGCCTTAACTAAGAGTTAAATTGTTTCAGTTGGTAGGGATTCCTCATCTAAGGATAATTCAGAGTTACCAGCTTTATGAAGCCCAGTAGTAATACTAGCTCTGAGTGATGCCATGCCAAGGGTAGGGACAGAAACAGCCATGTCATCTTCAGTTGGTGCGAGGTGTTTCTGTATGGTGGCATGCAAAGCTTCAATGGAATCAACATGGCTAAGCCTTGATTGTATCAGCCTCATATATTGCTTGCTGATGCGTTTGATTGCGTGGATGGAGGCAATATGATCCAGCAATGGGGGGTCTTCATTGTCAGCTGGTTCATTCCAAGAAGTGTTGGACGCAAATAACCCATACTCATTGGCATGTTTGGGAACCTCCTTCATGGTCAATTTTGCTTCAAGGGCAAATGTGATTGATATCTCTGTTAAATCCCTCACCCCTCGAGCGTGTAATTCATGTAGGGCTGTAGTGACCTCAGCGGTATTAAATACACGGTTGTGATTAGTGGAGATAATGAAGGCGCCACAAAGCTTGGAGAAAGAGGTCTTGTGTGAAGAGAAAAGCCTAGAGGCGGGGCTCTTACGGAGAATGTCCGTCACATAGGCTCTACCAAGGAGAGAGTCATTTGTGAACCCGGAGGCCAAAGGCTTTATCTTGACATGTAGGAATGGGAGTGAGCCTGAGGTGTGTGAGGTCTGCAAAGGGGGTGATGGAGAATTGAAAGTTGCTGACTGAAACTTCAGAAGGTTCAGGAGGGAGCTGATTATTGCCATCGGTGCGCGATCATTCATGCTTTCATCAAATCTGGCATGAGTTGCAATTTTCACTCTATTAGTCTCAGTGTCATACCATAAGATGTTCCTGGTAGTGTAGGGAACAAAGCCAAGGAATATGCCTTTCCTAGCATTTGGTTTGAGCTTGGCCTTCTTTTTGTTGGGGGGTCTGATCCAGACCCTACACCCAAAGGTTCGGAAGTTTTCCTTTTGACCAGTTGCCAATTCCAAAGGTGAATGGGTTTGATTCCTTTCTGGGAAGGCTGGGAAGGTCTTATACAAACAGAGGCTATAATAGAAAGCAAACAGCCAGAACTTGATGAACAAATTTTATCCACTGAGAAGGGTTTTCATAGAATTGGCCAGAGTCCAATGAACTCTTTCAACAGAGCCATTCTGATGAGATGCATCAGCCCCAGTGGGATAAAGTGCATATCTATATGCTGCAAATAGGTTCCTGCTGTCAGGGTTTTGAAAGAGCTCACCACCTTGATTGACAATTGCATATTTGTTGTTGCAGGAGGGATTGTATTGCGAGACAAAATGTTCAAACCAATGGAGGGGGGAAGCTTTGGAGATCCGTGTGTCCCCATTTTTCATTCCTGTATAGTGATCAGTGACCAGAATCCAAGCTGTTTCACCATGGATACCCTCACAATCTTCTTTTTGCTTGCTGTTGGAAGATTTGACTCCATAAAAAGCAAAATCAATGGAGAGACCTTGGAAGGGTTTGGTGGCTTTTCTGGTAGAATTGGAGCTGCTACAAATAGGTTCCTGCTGTCAGGGTTTTGAAAGAGCTCACCACCTTGATTGACAATTGCATATTTGTTGTTGCAGGAGGGATTGTATTGTGAGACGAAATGTTCAAACCAATGGAGGGGGGAAGCTTTGGAGATCCGTGTGTCCCCATTTTTCATTCCTGTATAGTGATCAGTGACCAGAATCCAAGCTGTTTTACCATGGATACCCTCATAATCTTCTTTTTGCTTGCTGTTGGAAGATTTGACTCCATAAAAAGCAAAATCAATGGAGAGACCTTGGAAGGGTTTGGTGGCTTTTCTGGTAGAATTGGAGCCTGCAGGGGATTTGGTTTGCTTACACTGAATACAGGTTGGACACTGATCTAAAGTGCTGGTCTGGTGTTGGAGCTTGGGGATGCCTTCAATATGCTTGTGGGCATCATAAAGGAGCGCATTGCAGGGATGTCTGAGTCGCTGGTGCCAGAGAAGCTTGGAGGTCATAGTTTTGATGGCATGGATTGGGATTTTCTTGTCTGCAATGCTGGTGAAGAATAATTTTGCATTGAGCCAAGGCTTGTCTTCTGAATCTGCCTTACCACCAAAAGCTTCTGCACATTTTTGAAGGGTGATGAGATTTGTGTATGTATCATATCTGCAGTTGTTGATAACTTCTTTGGTGGCTAATTCACAAGCTTCCTTGAACTGGAGGTCAGTGGCGAGCGCATAGGAGGCTGATGAATTGGCGCAATTTGCATAGGGTGATGTGATATCTAGGTCTGGAATCATCAATGGATGTGTGTAACACTGACCATCAATGATAGCATCGTGAATGACAATGCTCCTTGCAGCACTCAGCTTGTAGTGGTAGATGATAGTGAGATTGCCATTGAGCTGTTTGAAGGAATGGCTGTTGTCTATGAAAGACTTGAGAATAGATTGTCCACTGACCCATGATGAGGTGCCATAGAGGTCATTCTCACTGAGGAGTGTAGATGGTAATAAGGGTGAGTAGTAGAAAAACACTCTTACATAGCCTTGTGCATTAGGCATTGGGATATGCATGTATCCTGAGCCTTCAGGGATGCAACTGGATTGCTTTCCTTCTATTGCAGCGGTGAGCCTGACCGGTAACCTTCTGAATTTTGTGTAGGACTTGTAATTGTGCAAAGAGTAGAGCAAGTTTGTACAAGAAACTTTGGCACCCATGTCTAACTGAGCTCTATCACCTTGAAAATAAGACTCAGCTGCAAGTGGATCTTTGGGGACCAATTGCTGGACATAAGAATATTCATCAATCTTATTTGAAGTATCCGGATCATCAGCATGTTTCATAATTTTGTTGATCAGAATGTTCGAATTGTCAGTTAATTCCAAGTCGATCTTTTGTATGTGTGGACGGATACTTGGAATATTCGAATCGCCGTTAATAGGAGGACTTGACTTGTTGGAACATTCCAAAACGCTGCTAATCATTGTGGTCTTTGGAATATTCAAATCAATATTAGCCAGAATATTTGAATCGGTATGATCCGGAATGTTCGAATCTTTTTCCAGATCGTCTTTAGTTGGGATGTTTGAACTAGGATCAGTGGGGTGTTCATTGGTCTTGGCATCCAAATCATCGGCACAGTCCGAAATTTGGATATTCAAAGTGTCACGTTTTGGTTTGCCTGAGGATTCCAAGACATTGTTATTTTGAATATCTGGATGGTTGGTTGGATTATTCGGGATATTAGAATCGCCGGTGTTTGGAATATCTGGATTATTGGTTAAATGCTTTGCAGGCTCTTTAATCAGAATACTCAGATCGTTGATGAAATCTGGGGTATTCGGATCGATGTTCAAAAATTGACTTGTCAGTTGGATTATCGCGATCAAAATTTGGATCTTCATTATGAGTGGTAATTGGATCCTGTGCTTCCTCTTGGTATACATTCCCTAACCCATAGATGATATTTGTTGGAATGGAGGGGATGATTCCAAATATCGGGGCAAAATTGACCGCACCAGTTGGCACCAATTCAAAGGAGCTGACACTGCTGGATTCCAGGGAGGGAGTTGCTTCTTCTTCTGGAATTGCCAGTGTGTGGTTGTCCTTGGGATAGATTGGTTACATTTGACACAGCTGGGCTGCAAGAAAGTGTATTTATTCTTGGCCCAAGTGAAAATCCAATTCTTCAGTATGATCATCCTCATCATCAGAATCTGCCACATCTTGCCATTCTTCTTCTGCAGAGATTTTAGAGATGTGCTGGTTGGATTCATAAGGTTGCTGCCTGTCTCTGTTCACCTTGTTCATGAAGACAGCCAATGCAATTCTGTGCTTCTTTAAAGATTCAACATCTTGCAAGACTGGGCAATTATAAAAATTGTGTCCTGTGTTATGACAAACAATACATTTTCTTGAAGTGTCAAACAAGCGCGGCTCTTTGTCAACCACTGAGATGGCATTACAATAGGCACAATATAGGAATTTGTCATCAGCCTCTTCATTCCATTCTGGATATACTAAAGACTTGATTAAACTGATTGAGTGCATAGTGAGTGTTGATGGAGTCTTTGCAGTGTTGGTACAGCTAGCACGTTTTTGTAGGCACTCACTTCTATGGAATCCGGGTCTGGCATTTGGAAAGGATGGTTTGATAATGGCTGGTTTGGAGGATCTGTTCTTCCTCCTCTTTTCTTCCTCGATTTCTTGCTTGTAGGTTTAAAGGCTTTGCAAGAGTCTTCCAGCCTTGTATTTGTCTTGTCTGTAGGTATCTACTGATTCTCTCTCCTCTTCAGTTTTCTTGCCTAGCTCATAGGAGAGGGTTGCTCCTTCAATAAAGTTGCTGACGTCTTCAGGCATGCTAATGGAGTTTGATTCAATCGTCAGGAATACACGGAGCCTAAGATACCTAGTGTTTGTAGCAGAAGTAGTATTCCTCAAAGGATTCATTTGCTTTTTGGTTGGGTAGATCATGAACCATCTTTTGTGCATAAATTGTGCATTCAAAGTTGGAGTGTATTTTTCCAATCACACACCAGATTGCTTCTTATCCTTGGCCTCCTTTGAAGCTTTGGATAGCTGCTTTCATCCCTTTGCAGGAATCAGGGATGATCTTGTCAGTGCACAAGACAGTGTAGAGTAGATTTCCCCATTTACTGATGGCCAACTCATATCTTGCTGATAGGTCATTTGGGAATTCATCTCCAATTGTGAACCCTCTAATGTGACCAGCTTCACGTCTGTACAGGTAGTAAGGATGTACATTGATATGATGCTGCTGGGAATGAGCTGTTACTTCTCTGTACCACTTGCAAACCTGAGGAGATTTTTCATCCTTTAGTTGTGGGAAGCCTGATAAGAATAATTTGTCTCGTGAAGCTTCTTTTGAATTGTCTGAGGCCCTGGTGAGATCAAAACAGTAGGCGTTCAGCACCTCTTCCACCCCCTAGGTTGTGAATAAAGTAATTCTGGTGGGAGATGACCTCATTACCTGCTGTCTCAGTGGATGTGACTTTAAAGTGGGTTCTTTGTTCTTCACTGGTTAGAAACTCTTCTCTTCTGTTGTATCATTGTTCCTTAACTGTTGTAGGTAATGCTGCTGGGTTCCATAGGAGTGTAGGCGTTTCAGGGTCCCTGCCGGTGGAGCCTGAGGTGGCTGTTGCTGCTGTACTATCAGCTAGTTTCTGCATTAGGGCTTGTTGGGCTTCAAGGGTGCAAATCATCTTTGCTGCGTTGGTTTCTTCCTCTTCATTGGCATTGTTTTCTTCAGAGAAGCTGTGGGTATTTGTGTCATATACTTCATTGAAGTGAAGTGCATCCCAGTCTGGTTTAAATCCCCAGTTTGGAGGTCTTATTTCTAGAAGGATAGTATCATGGCCATCTGTAACTGCCTGTCGTCCACCTCTGCTGTCCATGGAGATTTTGTTTCTAATGCAGCGTGCCAATTTTTTCAGGGAGATTTGCCAAATGGCTATCTCACTGAATAGTGTGGCAATGTGGCCCGTGACCAGGTTGGGAGCAAGCGTTTTGGGTCCATCATCATTGTTATCGGTGGTGAATAGGCTGTCAGTGTTCTCAAGATATTGGGAGAAGTCATTGTTGAGGTCTTCATGTTTGTCTGCATCTCCTTTGTTGGAGAATTTCTAAATCAAATTTTGATCTCCTGGATGGAGTTCCAGTCAAAGTCTGCTTCCGGCATGGTTGAAAATTATGACGTCTGTCGGCATGTCGTAGGTATCGGCTGTGCCTTTGTCGTATCATATGATCGTGTCGTCCATTGTTATTGATACATTGGATTGTCGTGGATTACAAAAGGAGATTAGATTGTTCATGTAGGGAAGAATCGGTATTACGCCCCCTGATTCACGTGCAGGAAGAAGGAAGAAAGAAAGAAGAAAGAAAGAAGAAAAGGACTAGAGGAGTAGCTTGTCGCCAAGGCCCAGACCAATATATGTTGATTAAGGGGGAGGTCTAGTATCAATACAGCTTGTTGCTGAGGCCCGCACCAAGTATACTCTGGCTGTAACCGAACAGTGGAGGTGCTGTACAGACGGAGATAGGTACTAGCGTAAGGTATACACTTGTTAGTGTAAGGTACAAGGGCGCTATAACCTGTTGTAACTAAAAAATTGACCGGATAGGTATAATCATGTTTAAATTAAAAGAGAAGTGAGCTCAAAGTGACGCTCTTAGTTTTGCTACCTAAAATGTGTATTTCTGTACCGGGGCTCCCTGCATTTTGCATGGTAGAGATCTTTTCCCCAGTTATTTGTTACTATCATACCGATCCTTGCTGTATTGCTGTATTGCTGTATTAGTATCGTGATGGTCTTTGGGTATTGATTGGTCTTTTACGAGGTTAGATAATTAATTTGGTGGGTCTTGTACTTGATGGTATCTTTGTGTTTTAAAGGAATAAATGAGACCCATTCCGAATCCGTATTGCTTTTTGTGATTGCCATAACAAGTAGTTTCCTCATGGGCTGTTATGTTTATTCTTTTTGAATGCACATAAGGATTCCAAGTGTTTACTTATCGATCTGGTTTTTAATGATATCTTGGTCCATACCTTTTCACCTGTTTAATCATGGCGTTAAGTGGAATTGTTTTTACCACTTAACGATTTCAATGTAGTGGAGGTGCATTTGATTTTAAGTCAAACATTTGTACCTCCGTTGTTACATGATGTATTTTGTCGTATTATTTGTTACCGTACTTTACTATGATGTTTCCTTGCTGTGTTTTCCGACCAACAACATTAGTCCCAGCGGTTTTACCACAGCTACCTGTCAGAAACTTGGTAAATTCTATATTTTATGGTCATAGTTTTCTCCCCTTCAACCCATGCATTTTGATATCTTTGGCAGTAAACTATGCTTCAACAAATGGAAACAACAAGATAATCTTCCCTCAAACATAACTTTGAGATTGCATATGTTAACAATATGCATAGCAAGCCATTTGAATGGAAACTGCTGTTTGAAAAGTGTATATTTTGTTTCATCAGATTGAAAACTTTCCCTAAACCATAACTTCAAGGGTGGGCATTATATAAATCGCAGGGCATTGGGGAAGAAGAGTGCATTCACACACGGATGTTTGCGCATCAGATTGCGTCACCTCATGGCTCATGAGGGTATTTGGTCAAATATTTTGGTGGAGTACCACCAATATACGCACATGTGGGTATAATATCAATGGATACCTATGTAGTACCCCAGACACAAATAATGATATAGCTTTCACTTCAGCCTGCAATCTTACCCTTTGGTTGCACTAATGTAACCTACAAGCTAAACCTGCTGAAGGTTCTTAGCTTGAACACATAAATGCTTTTAGACTCAACCTAATTATGTCACCAAATGCAACTTCAAGGTTATTGATGATTTGTTATTATTTGTAAGAAATCATTTCTTGCTAATTGTTTACAGGAGGGTTTCTCCCCCGCCACAAAAATCAATTTCTTTACTGCCCCAGAATGAGAATCAGGCAGTGCTCTATTCAAAACATATTGTGTTGCTTGTTGCTTGCCTTAATCAGATCATATATTGAGTCTCTTGATGTTGAAAGCTGACGAGATTAAAATCTTTAGTTCCATCTGCTGGAATGTACTATCTTCTGTGAATCATCTGGTCACACCAGCAGTTCACATTTGGGTGTGAACATACTCCTACTACATCACACAAACAAGATTTGGGGTTATTTCGGAAACACGCGCATATTTGGGCCGAAACTTCATTGGTCCCCCTTTGTAATTTCACCCTACTTATTGAAATTAATGTCAAACTCCTAATATTTTGATGCAGAGTACATTTTCCTACCCCGCTGGTATCTATTTCTGAATTTGTGGCATATTACTGAGTTTGATACCTGAAACAAACAGTGCATGGCCGCAATTTCTCAATCTCACTCCGTTCCTCATTTTTATTGTTATTACTGGCTATCGCATGGAAAGACGTTACTAGTAACAATGGTCCGCACTCCTTTATTTCAGGTTTATTGTAAACATTGTGATTTGAATTCTCCTCCGATCACTAAAGGAAGGCGAAAGAAGAAGGTCACCAAGAAGATGAAACCAACCTTGTTTACAGCGCGATGAAGAAAGAAAACGGGAGTAGTTGTTTCTCCCGGTCTTCTGGACCATATTTCGAATGACGCAGCATGCTATTCTTATTACAGGCGATCTTTGGGTGTAGTCAATTTTGCCTCTTGCGTATTTATTAGAAAATCACAGAAGGTTGAGGATGCTACTCAACAATTAGGTCTAACAAACACCCGTAACGGTCCACAGAGTAGTGTTGGCACATTACCAGAGGTGCTCGACAATCAAGTTATGTATGACCCTTCTGTTGAACCGATTGGGCGTGCCTTTGATTGGTTGGGAATTAACCAACATAGAGGATGACGATGATACTGTATCTGAGGACAATTTTTTTTTCCTAACGATGACGATGAAGATGAAGGAAGTGAGAGCACAGAGGCCCCCCACTCTTTGAGTGTCAATGATGAAGAAGGCAACGGCAGTGAGGTTGATGATTCCCATCCTCATACCAACATGGCAATTATGACGCCCAGTGCCGGGAGGCATGTATCAGACAAACTCATGGTAAAGATCAAGCTAATGAAAACTATGCAGAATCATATCATACCACTAATTGCAGAGAAGGAATTGTACAAATGGGCTAGTATCGAAATTCGGAGTGTCTCCATTTATTTTCATGGACAAAAGGCATACTCGTACAGACAAGAAGGTCAAGAGTTCTGAGGGAGATTTCCGCAACTGTGCCTGAAATAAAAGGCAAGGGGTTTGAACCTCATCTTATTGACTGGTGTTCTAAGAAATCAATGACTACTAGTGATGTTCCCGTTCGCAAAGAAATCCTATGTTTGGTCATTTCAAAAAGCACTTCATTCCCTATTAACAAACGTCACGTTGGTTAAGAAGAAAACCTGTCTTTCCCCCATGCTGAAAGACCCAACCTTACCAGTCCGGTTTCCGGAACTACAAGGCAATATTGATAGAGACAAACTCCACCATGGTGAATGGTGGATCAATACTTGGGGAAAGAGAGGCAAAAGCGATTCGAATGAAATTTTGGGGCCTATCATTCTCTACATGGATGGAATTGCAATTGACAATAGTGGTCAAAGCACTCTTACCCCACTGAACATGACACTTGAACATATTCAACACCTTAACTCGGAACTGTCGGCCTGGATGCTTAGGAAACTATATATTCTCCATCCAACAATTTCATGTGATAAAGGTAACAAATCAATTGACAATGTGAACAATCTTCACTCTGCCCTTTGTTTCGCTCTTTCATCTTTGAAAGAAGCCTGTAACCTAACGGATGGTATCAAGTGGTCTAATTTGCCTTGGAACAAGAAGAAATGGTCTGTTCAAATGAAATTTGCGGTCGCGTATTTCATAGGCAATACTCCTCAGCATGACCAACTTTGTGGACATTATCAAACTGCCAATACAAAGATGATCTGTAGGCATTGCAATTGTCCAAGAGCACACGGTAACAACTCTTGTGTGAATGTTCTGAAGATTCCTGTTTCAATTGAAAGTGGGAACATGCAGGTGTCGAATCACAAAAATGGGGAAGAGTATCAATCCGTTTGGTTATGGAAGATGTCCAATTTTACTTCCCCAACTGTGAAGGAAGGAGTGAATGTTGAACAGTATTTCAAGAATGTCTCCTATCACCGTCTTCATAAGGGTAACACATTTTATGATCTTGATTTTGGAGAAAACCCACATAATATTCATCTAGCGTCACCAGGAGATAGACTCCATATGCACCAACTTGGTTGCGCAAAGCGAGCTGCGGAGACTTTCCGTGAGGATTTTTTTAGGTAATAACACGTGGCTACTAGGTGAAATGAACCATATAGCAAGTTACTATGCTGCTGCTGTTCAGAGGCAATCCGATCGTGATTTTCTGCGAACCAATTTTTCTGAGTCAATACATACAACAAAGAAGGAGGGGAACTAGTACATTGGCATGCTTTATATTCAGATGCTCACACTTTTGTCTGCTGAAGGTTGTCAATTGTTGTTGTCCCCAAGAACAACAACAAATCTTGAGAACAGGAGCCAAAAGTGTGAGGAAGAAATTGACGGACGTATCTACGCCCTTGAGTTGTTGTTGGGTATGGAAGAGTTCCTGAAATATGCTGGAACATTTGATGAGGTTTTCAAAGAAAACAACAAGGGTGTTTTAAATCTTGACAAGATGGTTGTTCATTTCATTAACTGTATTATTAAATTCCTTTCGTGACCAGAAGTACCAAAGCTACCAAAGGGTAGATTTCCTATGCGCATGAATCAATGAGTCCCGTATCCATCTAAGTAATCGATTCCCACGGCATATCGATTCCCACGGCGCATCGATTCCCATCGCGCATAAACGGTGAGCAATCCCTGTCCTACAATATTGCCATTGTTCTTCGGTGAGCAAACTCTGATTTCATAAAATATCACACGAGCTACGGGAGCAATTCCTGACCTTAATGATAAACATTTCATGGAGTCTTCCTAACGGAACAAGAGAAGAAAACCGTTGGCATGTGATTCTCACACAATACATATACATGCATACAAATATATATGGTCAATGACTAATACATGTACGGAAATAATCAGCGAGTAATCTCAGCACTACGCAACAGCAGTTGCAACGTATTCATCACAATAAAAGAGATATCTTGCATTTCGGCAAGATTTCACTTTATCTTATACTTTTAACATTCAACTGATTTATATCCCAAAATTCACACTAGTTGCTACCAACTACTTGTAATCTACATACTAAGGTCTGTCTTGCTGCAATCTGAATAAGTCACAGCAAGAGGAGATCTGGCGTTTCCCTAGTCTCGCCTGTAGTCCGATTATCCGTTGCCGAAAGTATCCAAACACAATTGTCACGCGTAGAGTACAATCGTTCGTCTACTAACACACTAACACAGCGTTGCTGTTCGTCAGAAGTCCTTGAATCAGACTCTCAACGAATCGGATTCAGAAGGAAAATAATAGATTAACAGTCGCAAGCTCTAAGAAGGCTTGCACACAAGAAGGAACAGGAACGGAATCGAACATAATCCCTACGCTGGCATATGCACGTCGCACATCGCACTAGAAGCAGTTCCCATTCTCAGTTACCACGCACTTCTTTCCAAGGCTCCGAACCACCACAGATGCCGAACATACCGGTAATGCCCGTCAATGCACTCGGAGGCGAAGAGAAGAATGACGCTGAAGTCACCACTATCAAACGCTTTCCCAGCTTCGATGCTGATATGAGAAAGATACTCATATCATTACTCAACGTAACAAGTGAGATTACTAGCAAGTTGTGCCTAGCTCTCAAAGAAGGCGGATTATGCGAGTGGATATCGTTCCTCGACGCACTTATCGAACCGGATTTTGCACGCGAACTTACCTATATGGAGCAAGGATTGGCAACGCATATCCCTCGATCCATCCAAAGGAGCATAGAAGCACTTGCAGATTTCGCTATCGACCTACAAGAAGAAGGTGTCGACCTAGGAGAAGACGAGAAGGACTGGAAAGATGTAAAGTCATATACATACAGGGAATTCCAGGCATTCCGGGGAGAGCATGCCCAACGCTTACGTAACGAATCTGTTCTGAACCCACCACCTCCTCCGGCGGGAAGTAACAAAAAGTCCCCTCAGCAGGTAAAGTACGAATCATGGTGTCGAAAAGCACGAGATGAAAAGTCCTTTACACCCCTCACGAATGACTCGAGATTCGAACACTGGCTCGTCGGTTTCAAAGCTAAACTCGAGGCATACGACATCGATACAGAGACATTCCTCGATGAAACTTGGCCTCCAGCCACGCTTGTGGGTTACACCCGTGATCTCTACGTCAAACAATGTGCCTTCTTCTGGGTACTAATGTTGGAAGTCTTCAAGAGTGACCTTTCTGCATCATGTGTACACAGTCATTCTACCACTCGTGATGGACGCAAGGCCTACTTCGACTTCGTAAACCTTCATAGCCAATCAAAAGCTAAGGTATACGACAACTCGACCCAGCTACAAGCGTTGCTCAAGTTGAACCTCAACAATTGGAAGGAATCCAAAGTGAAATTCATCACACACTGGTTTGATGAATTGAATCACCTCAACAAGCTCCGTCCTCCCAACAAGCCCCTCGAGTACCACACTGTAAAATCAGCATTGTGTCAGGCATGCTATTCCAGCTTCCAGCTAAGCGAACAGTTTGCCAAAGTCAAGGATCCAGGTGGGACGAATAGCACCGTAACGGATGCAGTTGCCGAAGCCGCTGCTATCCATGATCTTAAAATCACGCTTTTACTCGAAGCAACTCGACTTGATTCCCAGTCTGCGATGTCTGCTCCTCGGTCGACCGTACGTGCACACGTTCATGATTTCTCTTCTGACTCGATCCAAAACAATGAGGACTATGCTCTCCCCATCGAATTTGAAGGAGACTATCAAGATTATGCCGTGTTCAAGGCTGGACGTACCCCTGACCCTACCACAAGGTTGCCTACAAACATATGGAAGGCCTTGTCACGCCAGGACATGAAGAGTTGGCTCAGTTTTTCTCCGGAAGGAAAGAAAATTGTGGTTGCCTCATTGCGGCACGACTTACTTAACACTAACCAACCTGACCCCAACAGTGTCAAACCCATTACACGAAAGGCATACCAACATGAACACTCGGTATCTTTTCAAGAAGACGATACTTCAACCAAGGATGAGCATGCCAATTCTGCAGCAGACCTACATCCTGCTGTAGAGAATGATCGTAGAGGCGTTTTCCATGCATCTTTAGGTGTATACAAATCCACGACCTCCTCGACTAAGGACCAGCGACCTCTCAAGTCTTCCGTGTCACCCGCGCATCCAGCTCGATTCCTCTCAAACAACCCTGACATTCAGTACAAAAAAGGACGGTGACACCCAAATACCTGTCGGAACACCATCGTATTCCGCCAATTTTCACCAGTGGTATACTCCCGAGGATGATCTCACCTTTCCTAATGATGGTCCCGTAACGTCATACACATACCGTATACACAAAACTACGGTTACTAGCCCTGGTTTTGCCATGGTCGATCGCGGCGCAAATGGCTGCATCATCGGTAATGATGCATGTCTCATCTCCAAGGATATTCCACCACGATATGTTAACGTCACCGGCATTAACAATCATCAGGTACAAAACATTCCCATTGCTACATGCGGAGCATATTCCATGTCGAACAGAGGCCCCGTCATTCTTATTTTCAATGAATGTGCCTATACAGGACGACATCCTTCTATATTGTCATCCGGCCAGATGGAAGCATATTTTTCCACTGTAGACGACACGTCCATCAAAGCAGGCGGAGGACAGGTCATCACCACCTCCGATGGCTATGCACTGCCTCTTAGCATACGACACGGCTTACCATACCTTGCGATGCGAAAGTATACGACTGTCGAATTTGACACGCTACCACATGTTATCATGACGTCCGATAAACATTGGGACCCATCTGTTCTAGATACCACGATCAGTGCAAAGGATGAACAATTTCTCCAGAAATATCCTCCACAACCACAGCAACTCCCTTATGCCGATTACGACGAATATGGGAACCCACGCTGCCTTGAAGGATTCGATATATCTGTTTCTCCCGGGTCCTCCACGGTCACATCCCTCAGCTCGTATTCCAGCCATTCTACCCGATCTCCCTTTCTTCCAATTGATGATCATAAGAACAACGATCGCACCTTTTGGCTTACTTCCACTGACTACGCTCATCAAGAACGTCTCGCATGCTGCGCGCCAACCGCAGTCTCTGGAACAGTCACTGCGTTTCCGACAGATTGTACAGCCAGTGACACTACACGCATTGCAGCTACGCCCCGCGAAAGATACCCCAATGAACATGACTACTTATCCCTCAAACCTTTCTTTTGTTGGGTTTCCACCGATCGCATCAAAGCTACTTTTGAAAACTCAACCCAATACGGTTCGTTAGCGGTTAGCCCTGATGGTAACATTTTCAAACGGTTTCATTCCCCTCAACCGGCCATGAACGTTCGCCCCTTCAATGACGATGTTATGTCCGATGCAGTCTATTCAGATGTCCCAGCAATTGATGGTGGATCCAAGATTGCTCAGATCTTCTTTGGCCACAAATCGCATATTATTCACGTTGAGGAAATGCGTACCACCGGCGATTTTCTACCCTGCTTTCAGAATTTTGTTCGAAAATGGGGCAGGCCCATCCGCCTCCTTTGCGACCACGGTAACTATCAATCAAGTAAGAAAGTCATGGATTACCTCAAAATGTTATGGATTGGACTCTGGCAAAGTGAACCGTACCATCAACACCAGAATCAATTCGAACGACGATACCAAACGTTTAAACGCATTGTCAATCGCGTCATGGATCGTACCGGCACACCGCCACACATGTGGTTACTGTGCATGACATACGTCGCGGGTCTTCTCAATGTTGTCTCTGACCCTACGCTGTCCGATAAACAACCGATCTTCATTGCCACGGGTACAATTGGCGACATCAGCGCATACACCAGTTTCTTCTGGTTTGAACCTGTGTATTTCAAGACAAATGACTCTCCTTTCGGTACCAAATCTACCGAACGCCTCGGTCATTTCGTCGGCATTGCCGAACATGTTGGCAATGGACTCTGCTTTCGAATCTGGGATCCAGTTACCAACAAGTTACTAGACCGGTCCGGTGTTCGATCTGCTCTTACACCTGAGTCACGTAACAAACGCGCGGGCTTATTTACTGATGATGGTTTCATCAAATGGCGTAATGCAAAGGATTCCTTACCCCGTCTATACGCCACTGGAGAAGCTCCAGCTTTCAAACATGGGGAGCATACCAATCAGAATAAACTCATTGACGAGTCTACTAAACCAAACAGCTCAGTTTCCCCTAACGGTTCACCTGCTGATTCTGACACCGCCGATGACACCGTTCCATCTGCACCCAACAAACAAACAGATACCACGCTCCACGCATCTGGCACTCAACCAATTCTTCAACCACCCACCCACCCCTCGTTACCGAGCTTTCTTTATAAGAAGGTCGATGACAGCCCAAGCTGGTCACCTTCTCCACTCCCTAACAACTATGGGGAGAGTCTTGATGGTCCTCCTACGACACACATCTTCAGCAAGACATCCGATGGCGTTCTCCTTACTGAAGATGATTTTGATCCACCGGAATTAGCATACTTTGATGTTAGTGACGTCACAACTCCACACACCAACCCCGCTACTCCTTCAGTAGACCCATCACAGGTAGTTGTTACCGACGAAGAAGGTAACGCACAGTTTGACGATGACGGTAAACCTATTACCATCCCTACGATCCCGATTGCCGATCTACAAGGACGTTCCTTCCTTGTAACCAATCTTGATGGCACCCGGAAGCGTCTTACCATTGTCGATGTTGAAGACAGTCTGGAACGCAATAAAGACTTCATCAAGTTCAAGTGTAAACACTCCGATGACGAACTAGATGATATCATTGCATACAATGACGTCATGAATTACATACATCGTGATTCAACACAAGAAGACGGCAAACTCTGGTCGTTTCGCCGCATCCTAGGACACCAAGGTCCACTGGATAACAAGCATCCTCAATACAAAGGTTCCAAGTATAACCTCTGGATTGAATGGGAGAATATGGAACGCACATATGAACCTCTGGCCAACATTGCAGCCGACGACCCGGTCACCGTTGCAAAATATGGGAAAGACAACAACTTGCTTGATCTCCCGGGTTGGAAACGTCTCAGAAGAATCACCAACCTAGCCCGACGAACCAAGAAACTTGATCGACTCGTGCACCAAGCCAAACTACGTTCCTTCCGTACCACTCCACAGTATCAATATGGATTCAAAGTTCCTCGTAGCCACGAAGAAGCCCTCCGATTTGATCAAGCCAACGGAAACACCAAATGGGAAGATGCCACCACTCTGGAAATGGCACAACTCAATGAATACAATACATTCATTGATAAAGGCGTATACAAGACAAGCTCCATTCCCACGGGATTCCAACAGATCAAGGTACACATGATATACGCTGTCAAACACGACGGAAGACACAAGGCTCGCCTCGTTGCTAACGGTAATCTCACTGAGGCCCCTATCCACAGTGTTTACGCAGGCGTCGTATCTCTTCGCGGTCTACGTATGTGCCTATTCCTAGCTGAACTCAACGATCTAGAAGCATGGGGCACCGACATAGGTAACGCCTACTTAGAAGCAGTCACCTGCGAGAAAGTATGCATCAAGGCAGGTCCCGAATTCGGATCGTTGGAGGGTCACCTGTTGGTCATTTACAAAGCCCTATATGGTCTCAGGTCTTCAGGCAAGTGCTTTGGAGACTTACTCACGGCTTGTCTCATCGAACTCGGCTTCGAAAGATCCCGCGCAGAACCGGAAATATTCCTCAAACCCGGAACGAACAAGCATGGTGAACGGGTATATGAGCTTATATGCACATATGTTGATGACCTATGTCTCTGCATGGCAGATCCCAATTCCTTCTTGAAGATATTGCAATCGTCACCATATAACTTCAAACTGAAGGGATCCGGACCTATGAACTTTCATTTAGGATGTGGATTTGAGCGTGACGAACATGGTGTTCTGTGCATGAATCCCATAAAGTTCATCGAGAAGATGGAAGCATCTTACGAACAAATGTTCGGATGCAAACCTAACACTAGGTTCCGATCACCCATCGCGGAGAACGATCATCCTGAATTGGACTCCTCAGCCTTTCTTGAAGAAACCGGTATACAGAAATACCAAAGTATGATCGGTTCACTGCAATGGATCATCGCTATTGGCCGTTTCGATGTACAAACAGCCGTGATGACGCTCTCAAGTTTCAGAGCTCAGCCACGAGATGGGCATCTCGAACGTGCTAAACGTATCTATGGATATATCTCCAAGTTTAGACATTTTAAAATCAGATTCCGCGTGGAACCGCCCGATTTTATATTGACTAAACCCGACACCATCGACTGGTCCAACACCGTCTATGGGGAGCATTCTGAGGAGCTACCCGACGACGCTCCTGCACCGCTTGGAAAGACAGTAGTGTTATCACACTTCTATGATGCCAACCTCATGCATGATATTCTCAGTGGCAAGGCAGTTACCGGCATTCTTCATTTCGCGAACAAGACTCCCATGATGTGGTTCTCGAAGAAGCAGTCCACTACGGAAACAGCCACCTTTGGAGCTGAATTTGTTGCAGGAAGAACTTGCATCGAACAGATTGTCAATCTACGCCACTCATTCCGATACCTCGGAACACGAGTACATGATATCTCATACTCTTGGGGTGACAACGAAAAGATGATCCAAACGTCGACCTTTCCTTACGCAAGGTTGCATAAGCGTCATAACATTCTATCGTTTCACTACGTACGGAGCATGATAGCGAGAGGTTTCATTTTAATGATGCACATCCCAGGTAAGGATAACTGTGCAGATATTCTCACCAAGCATTGGAGTCACTCAGTTGTGTATCCACTGCTCAGGCCCATCTTCCACTTCTGTGGTAATACTGGTGACCTTCTCCAGGATGATGGAAGCATCATGTAGAGCGTGATGACCCTTCACGAGGAGACATGGGGAGTATTAAATTCCTTTCGTGACCAGAAGTACCAAAGCTACCAAAGGGTAGATTTCCTATGCGCATGAATCAATGAGTCCCGTATCCATCTAAGTAATCGATTCCCACGGCATATCGATTCCCACGGCGCATCGATTCCCATCGCGCATAAACGGTGAGCAATCCCTGTCCTACAATATTGCCATTGTTCTTCGGTGAGCAAACTCTGATTTCATAAAATATCACACGAGCTACGGGAGCAATTCCTGACCTTAATGATAAACATTTCATGGAGTCTTCCTAACGGAACAAGAGAAGAAAACCGTTGGCATGTGATTCTCACACAATACATATACATGCATACAAATATATATGGTCAATGACTAATACATGTACGGAAATAATCAGCGAGTAATCTCAGCACTACGCAACAGCAGTTGCAACGTATTCATCTCAATAAAAGAGATATCTTGCATTTCGGCAAGATTTCACTTTATCTTATACTTTTAACATTCAACTGATTTATATCCCAAAATTCACACTAGTTGCTACCAACTACTTGTAATCTACATACTAAGGTCTGTCTCGCTGCAATCTGAATAAGTCACAGCAAGAGGAGATCTGGCGTTTCCCTAGTCTCGCCTGTAGTCCGATTATCCGTTGCCGAAAGTATCCAAACACAATTGTCACGCGTAGAGTACAATCGTTCGTCTACTAACACACTAACACAGCGTTGCTGTTCGTCAGAAGTCCTTGAATCAGACTCTCAACGAATCGGATTCAGAAGGAAAATAATATGTATAAACCACTACCTACAACAAAGTAAGGGAGAGGGTAACAATCTGGTAAAGAATCACATTTATTTTCATTTATCACAGTACATGAGATTATTTGGTCCTCCAACAGGATGGGACTCCGCAGCTAGTGAGAGGAACCATAAAAGTGAAGTGAAGGCTCCCACAAAGAGAACCCAACAAATCAAATCCATGTTAATCAAACAAACCTGCAAGCGAGTAATGAAATACCGCACTATTGATTGACTTGACTGTGAATTTGATCTGTTTCATCACAAATCTTTTACAGGAGTAAGTCATCCTACAGAGGGCAGTCGGTCGGCTGGGTCTAAGTTTTTGATTTCAGTTAGGGATGGTTTGCCTTACATGAAGTTGGACAAAAAGAAAAACGCAAGTGTGCCATGGTTTCCATCAGATGTTCTCAAATTTTGTTGTGACATGGTTCTTCCGGCTGTGGGGACCAACACGCTTTGTGGATCCACAGAGCACAAGAGGTATGACAATTATCGTTGTATGGGGCTACTTTTTTGTGCTCATCCATTGTTTAAGTCTGATTCTGGACAGTTGTCCAATGTAGTATGGTACGACTGGGAAAATTTTCAACTAGAACTCCTTGACAGACATGGTCTGCAAGTTTATCCATGTCAGATTCTGTGCCTGCTTCATCTTGAAGGCCCTTTCCCCCCTGGAAGTTCTGTCAGCAGGTTTGAATTAGTACAGGATGGTTACCATGCCCTTGCTTGTTGCGTTCTTTCTGTTGACCCAATCTCAAGCAAGAGGGTTGAGGGGAGAAGAGACTGCCACGTATTGGTGAAGCAAGGTGTGTTGGGTAACAAATTATATTTGTTTGTGCAATGCAATTGAGTCTGAAGTTGCTATGGTCCGGAACCTCGGTAGTAAAGATCACTACTTTGTCCTTGGAAATAGGGAACGATGGTTGTTTCATTTCCGTGACACAATGGCTGGTTTAGAAACAAAAAGAATGGAGTTGATAGTGAAAGCCAGGGAAATCAGTAATGATTTGTAACCCTTCTTTCAACGGCGGTGCAGGTAAGTGAGTGGTGCAACTCCAATGCTGTTTGTTTCAACATGGTTGATTGTCGTTTCATTTTTGTTTAATCCCCAAATGGTGTATGAGAAGAAATAAGCTCAATGTTTGGAACGCCGTTGCAGGGTTAAGTGTCTTGAAAGGGAGTTTTTGATTTAATTGCCTAAATGTCTGCAACGGCATTTTAGATTGAATTCCCTTGAGTGGAAAATAAGTACAATGTCCGTAACGCCGTGGCAGGGTTAAGTGACTGGAACGCCGTTGCACATTGAAATCTGTAGAATCAAAAATAGGCACAATGTCTGGAATGCTGTTGTTAAGTGTTTTCAACGGTCAGGCCCATTGATGTGCCTGGAACAGAAAATAAGCACAACATATGGAATGGCGTTGCAGTGTTAAGTGTCTGGAACAGTGTTGGAAATAATAATTCTCTGTAAGGGAAAGTCCGCACAACGTCTGGAACGGCGTTTCAGGGTTAAGTGTCTGGAACAGCGTTTCAGATTGAGTTGTCTGGAACGGCAATTCCGACTTCTTCATTTGTAACAAACGTTTTTCACAGTAGTTAACTTTTCTATTTATGTTTTTAACAAGGACAGGAACGTGTACGTATTCCTAAGTAGGGATAAGTTTTGCCATAAAGCTTATTAGTACTATTTCACACGTCCCCATGCGCCACGCGGAACGGGATAGTTGTTGTACTCCTCCAAATCTTCTGGTGATTTCCAACGTTTTTTGTAAAGATGTAGCCAGTGCACAATGTTTCTCTTGTTTCCGTCTTCTTTCTCTCTTTTCTCTTTGTTTGCTATTTTGTTTTGTTTTTGTTTTTTCCTCTTAGACTGTTTTGTCGCTTTGTTCATGAATGAATTCCAATTGTCTTTAATCTTATTTTTCTCCATTTCTTTGTTTTGTTCCTTTATGTCATCGGTTTCTTCTATGTACCTTCTAAGGTACTTTTCAATGATTACCTCTTCAGTTGTTGTGCGCCACTCCTTGCACCAAAGGCTTGTCAGACAGGGACGGTTACCCAGGTTGAAATGTATGCATTCCTTTATGTGTTTTCTGGCTTCCGGCGTCAGGTTACACCATTGCTTTGGTGGGAAAGTATGACCATTCAGTTGGAGCCTCTTGGATTGTGCTTGTTGTCCAATACACACGTTCTTGTAGCACTGTATGTCCTCCGTTCCTTTCAATGCAGGATAACCACATAAAACATACAACATAATGATACCCATGATAGCCCACACGTGGTCAATGCCATCAGTGTCAACTTCCTCAGAGAAAGGAAATACTACCTCCATTACGTACTTTAAGCATTGTTCCCAAATTTCCAAACCTTCTTCTTCATTGAAATGCCCTTTTTGGCTGTTGAGTCTTGCTCTGACATCGTCTATCTTGTTACATCCATTAAGGATTGTGAGTACCAAGTGGCTGTTTTCCGCACATAGCGCATCAAACTCAGTTTCAAAATGATATAAGAATGGGTTCTGCTCGTCACAGTACTCCACAGAATCCAAAAGAAACCTAGGCTTCAAAACCTTCCTCTTGTACGCTGATTGGGGTGTTGTGTTCTCCATTTACCTCTTACTTCTAAGATCGTCCGATGTTTGGCAAATACTCCAGTATTTTAGTACAATTACTCATTGTAAACTGTTAACAACTCATACTTACTGTGGAGCGGGCGTACACTGCTGACTTTTGTCCTGTGTGTTTCTAACACGGATTACACATACACACCATCATCTCCACTGGACACACCAGCTTTTTGATACAAAAGTAGACTAACTATAAATAGTGTAACGGCCGCTGCTTGGTACAACTGGTTGATATAGATGACACCGTGTGCGTTGGATCGAGTCCCCCAACACGAGTGGAATTAACCATCGAGCACATAACACTTTTGTGTCCTCCACACGGTGCATTTTATTATTTTCCTTCTGAATCCGATTCGTTGAGAGTCTGATTCAAAGGCTTCTGAAGAACAGCAACGCTGCGTTAGTGTGTTAGTAGACAAACGATTGTACTCTACGCGTGACAATTGTGTTTGGATACTTTCGGCAACGGATAATCGGACTACAGGCGAGACTAGGGAAACGCCAGATCTCTTCTCGCTGTGACTTATTCAGATTGCAGCAAGACAGACCTTAGTATGTAGATTACAAGTAGTTGGTAGCAACTAGTGTGAATTTTGGGATATAAATCAGTTGAATGTTAAAAGTATGAGATAAAGTGAAATCTTGCTGAAATGCAAGATATCTCTTTTATTGAGATGAATACGTTGCAACTGCTGTTGCGTAGTGCTGAGATTACTCGCTGATTATTTCCGTACATATATTAGTCGTTGACCATATATATCTGTATGCATGTATATGTATTGTGTGAGAATCACACGCCAACGGTTTTCTTCTCTTGTTCCGTTAGGAAGACTTCATGATATGTTTATCATTAATCTACCCTCTGGTAGCTTTGGTACTTCTGGTCTCGAAAGGAATTTAATACATTTTGTTCAGAGGTACACACACACAATTTTTTTTGTCATCCTTCCCTATTCATACTAGTATCCAGGATCCTTCTTGATGAATAAAAAACAATTACAAATAGACCACTATCAGTGATTTTATTTGCTCATATTATGTATGGGGTAGACTATGAAACAAACTGTACATTTTTCAAGCTGATACTTTAGACAGTATGAATTTTGTAATAATTTTGTCCCTGGACATCATGCATTTACCAAAATGGTGAGTCCTAATCAGTTTTGGAGTGCAACTGTGTGTCATTGCCTGCAATTTCATCATCAATATTGCTCATACTATGGATGGGGTAGACTATGAAACAAACTGTACATTTTTCAAGCTGATACTTTAGACAGTATGAATTTTGTAATAATTTTTGTCCCTGCTGGACATCATGCATTTACCAAAATAGTGAGTCCTGATCAGTTTTGGAGTGCAAGTAGCTTTGGTACTTCTGGTCACGAAAGGAATTTAATACATTTTGTTCAGAGGTACACACACGCAATTTTTTTTGTCATCCTTCCCTATTCATACTAGTATCCAGGATCCTTCTTGATGAATAAAAAACAATTACAAATAGACCACTATCAGTGATTTTATTTGCTCATATTATGTATGGGGTAGACTATGAAACAAACTGTACATTTTTCAAGCTGATACTTTAGACAGTATGAATTTTGTAATAATTTTTGTCCCTGGACATCATCCATTTACCAAAATAGTGAGTCCTGATCAGTTTTGGAGTGCAAGTAGCTTTGGTACTTCTGGTCACGAAAGGAATTTAATACATTTTGTTCAGAGGTACACACACGCAATTTTTTTTGTCATCCTTCCCTATTCATACTAGTATCCAGGATCCTTCTTGATGAATAAAAAACAATTACAAATAGACCACTATCAGTGATTTTATTTGCTCATATTATGTATGGGGTAGACTATGAAACAAACTGTACATTTTTCAAGCTGATACTTTAGACAGTATGAATTTTGTAATAATTTTTGTCCCTGCTGGACATCATGCATTTACCAAAATAGTGAGTCCTAATCAGTTTTGGAGTGCAAGTAGCTTTGGTACTTCTGGTCTCGAAAGGAATTTAATACATTTTGTTCAGAGGTACACACACGCAATTTTTTTTGTCATCCTTCCCTATTCATACTAGTATCCAGGATCCTTCTTGATGAATAAAAAACAATTACAAATAGACCACTATCAGTGATTTTATTTGCTCATATTATGTATGGGGTAGACTATGAAACAAACTGTACATTTTTCAAGCTGATACTTTAGACAGTATGAATTTTGTAATAATTTTGTCCCTGGACATCATGCATTTACCAAAATGGTGAGTCCTAATCAGTTTTGGAGTGCAACTGTGTGTCATTGCCTGCAATTTCATCATCAATATTGCTCATACTATGGATGGGGTAGACTATGAAACAAACTGTACATTTTTCAAGCTGATACTTTAGACAGTATGAATTTTGTAATAATTTTTGTCCCTGGACATCATGCATTTACCAAAATAGTGAGTCCTGATCAGTTTTGGAGTGCAAGTAGCTTTGGTACTTCTGGTCACGAAAGGAATTTAATACATTTTGTTCAGAGGTACACACACGCAATTTTTTTTGTCATCCTTCCCTATTCATACTAGTATCCAGGATCCTTCTTGATGAATAAAAAACAATTACAAATAGACCACTATCAGTGATTTTATTTGCTCATATTATGTATGGGGTAGACTATGAAACAAACTGTACATTTTTCAAGCTGATACTTTAGACAGTATGAATTTTGTAATAATTTTGTCCCTGGACATCATGCATTTACCAAAATAGTGAGTCCTAATCAGTTTTGGAGTGCAACTGTGTGTCATTGCCTGCAATTTCATCATCAATATTGCTCATACTATGGATGGGGTAGACTATGAAATAAACTGTACATTTTTCAAGCTGATACTTTAGACAGTATGAATTTTGTAATAATTTTTGTCCCTGCTGGACATCATGCATTTACCAAAATAGTGAGTCCTAATCAGTTTTGGAGTGCAAGTAGCTTTGGTACTTCTGGTCACGAAAGGAATTTAATACATTTTGTTCAGAGGTACACACACGCAATTTTTTTTGTCATCCTTCCCTATTCATACTAGTATCCAGGATCCTTCTTGATGAATAAAAAACAATTACAAATAGACCACTATCAGTGATTTTATTTGCTCATATTATGTATGGGGTAGACTATGAAACAAACTGTACATTTTTCAAGCTGATACTTTAGACAGTATGAATTTTGTAATAATTTTGTCCCTGGACATCATGCATTTACCAAAATGGTGAGTCCTAATCAGTTTTGGAGTGCAACTGTGTGTCATTGCCTGCAATTTCATCATCAATATTGCTCATACTATGGATGGGGTAGACTATGAAATAAACTGTACATTTTTCAAGCTGATACTTTAGACAGTATGAATTTTGTAATAATTTTTGTCCCTGCTGGACATCATGCATTTACCAAAATAGTGAGTCCTAATCAGTTTTGGAGTGCAACTGCGTGTCATTGCCTGCAATTTCATCATCAATATTGCTCATACTATGGATGGGGTAGACTATGAAACAAACTGTACATTTTTCAAGCTGATACTTTAGACAGTATGAATTTTGTAATAATTTTTGTCCCTGGACATCATGCATTTACCAAAATAGTGAGTCCTAATCAGTTTTGGAGTGCAACTGTGTGTCATTGCCTGCAATTTCATCATCAATATTGCTCATACTATGGATGGGGTTGACTTTATTGTTCCATGGCAATGCATCCTGTTCTTGTGCATCATGATACGAACAGATTGGACAGTACTACTACTAATACTAGTAGCTAGAAGAATCTGAAAACATTAAAGTAAGCACTACAAACAGGTTGGACAGCAGTACTACAAGTAATAGTAGAATAATATGAAAACATGAAAGTAATACATTGTAGTAATAGTAAATATGACTTGTGATTCTTTGTTACATCAACAACCATTTGTTGGTAAATATCAACCCAAATTGGAGAAGAAGAAGTACTAGTGACGTAATACTACTATGATCACTTCTTTGCCGTTTTGCCACTCCTCATTGTGTTCTATGGTGGTGCGTGGTCATGACTATGTATGTCTATCCGATACAGCATTGTTTCCTTCTTTCAACACCTCAGACAACTTGGTGCACTGCGGTGTATTTGACCCGACACGGTTGTAAGGGAACCAGGTTGGGCGTTTCACTTTTGTACCATCCGGTAGTTTCTTGTACACCATGTACCCAGGGTAAAGAGGATAAGGGTCCTTCCTCATTGATGCATAACTCTTCACTACACCAGTTCCAGGTGGTGGAATACCTGTGATTGTAACCTCACTACCGATTGCAAATTTAGGATACAAGATCACGGGATCAGGTTCTGCGAACAACACCTTCACACTGCCGGAGGGCTTTTGCGTTACTACGTTGTTGGGTCAGGGACAAGGAACTTGCAGAAGGTATCCAAGATCTTGAGCATGGGGAAGGTTTGGAGAAACCTTCCTCTCCTTGTACTTTGGCTCTCCATTTGATTCGTCTGATGCAGACTTCCTTCATTTGGTACCTTGGCGAAGGAACGACTTCTTCTTTGCCTTTAACTTTGTGGATGGGTTGTCTTGGACTGCGTTGGGGACAGCGGGCTGTTGGTTGACGTTTCCTTCATCCTCTCCTTCTTCATCATTGTCTACTTCACCTTCAACACCTTCAACAATTGCGAAGTTCAAGTCGACTGTCGATTTATCTTCCCAAGGAAATCGAAAGAATGATTTCACTTCATTGAGCCCTTTGTTAGTGAACACTAGCCATCGGACGGAATATGCGCCATTTTCTTCAATGAAGGTCTCAAAGTTTTTCACGTGCTTCTTGAGGAAGTCCCACTTTGTAATGTTGGCTGCATTGTAACATTGAGTCCTTGGTACCTTGATTTTTTTGAATACTTGGATCAAGGAGTTGCCATCGGATTGTAAAGTCTTTTCATCCTTGCCTGACACAAAGCTTACTTCCAAGTTTGCTTCTGACACGTATTTTTTGTTCTGGAAAACCGCACACAGAAGTTCCTTTGTCAACAGAACAAACAATAGGCCCCCAACCGGTAGATAATTGTAAGTTGTGAGAAATCACAGAGACCTCTCAAAACACTTACAACCTTTGAGTAGTATTTCCGGTCGCGTGATAAAAATATCACAGAATACAAATCTCGTATGTTCCCAGAACAATCGGTGACAGATAAGCTGTTGTCCTCTTTTGCAAGTGGGTAAGTATGTCAACACTCTTCACCTCTTAGAAGCTCAGGTGGAGTTCGTTCTTCAAATTGAATGGATCAAGCACCATCGTTGGTGAAAATGAATAACCAACCTTTGTGGTTAGGTTTGCCAGGATTGGAGTTGAACAACAATGAATGGCCCTCTGCTTTCAAATATTCGTCCAAATTCTCATGTGCCTTGTCAACGTAAACAGATGTTTTTTCTTCCTTGCCCAGTACTGCCTTCACTATTGCTTTACAAAACCATAATCCTAGTAACCAGGACACGTGTACCGTTAAGACCACGGGACAACCGAGATGTTAGAACATTGTCGAGCAATTTGTTGCAAACAAGATCCACCTGTTCAAGTTGCTCCTGTGTGGAAACCACATTGTCAACCCAGGACTAACTCAGGAGGTAGTAGTGTTGCAACAATGTCTTCACGTGTTGTTTGTCCTCCGGAACGAAATCGTCAACAAATATGTCTCGTTCCTCTGACAACTTCGCAGTAGAAAGAGTCACCACATTTTTTGCAAAGTCAACGCCTACTCTGTAACACTTGTTCAGAGTTTTCCGGTGCTCCATAATCTTGCAAAAGTGAAGAGAAGATAACAGTTTGAATTGAATTTTCCCCACCAAATTGTCAACTCCTGGTACTTTGTACCGTCCAACCAAAAATGAAGACTCATAGAGATTGGGCAATAGTTCCTTGTACAAACTGTTGTCAAGGAATGACTCATCAACAAAGTGGTCCAGGCTGAGTTCTTGAAAAAATTGTGCCTTCTCTTGTTGGAAGCGTACCCACAAATACATGAGAACCTTTTGAAACGCAAGGGGTGCCTTTGACACATTGGATGGCCAATCCAACTTGAGGTATTTTTGGGAATCAGTTAAGGGGACTAACTCAACTGCTGGTGCACCTTCTCTTGTTGGTGCACACACAACTTTCTGTCCCCTAATTTGATTCATTCTATTGTCTAACTGTTCAAAGGAGTGACTTGCTGAAAGAAAATGCCTCAGTGTGTGGTGAAAGGAAAGACCTTCAAAGAATGAGACCATCTGCCGGATGTATAGCTTCCCTTTGTTTACATTGTCTTTAAATTGTTGATAGAAAAACAGACCTTCCTGGTCGGGTGAAGGTGCAGGTGGGAATTTGACACAATTTATGTACCACCAAAGTAGGCTTAAATACACTTTCATGTACTTCAGTATGGTGTCATAGTTAACAACATTCTTTGACCAAACAGCATGCGATGTGCCTTCTGCTACTTCGTCTTGTCCTTCAACCCGGGTGTACTCTGGTAGACCTGCTGTACTAGTATCATTGATTTGGATAACGGAGTTGAGTGCTGACTGGAAGGCATTCCATTTATCTTTCATCTTGTAGTCCTTGAAACGAGTTGTCAGCTCCTTTGGATCCAAGATGCAGACCTTCTTTATCAACTGTGAACCCGAGTCATGTAGGAAAAGATTTACCATCACGTCAACAACCCTTGGTATAGGACCCAATGATGGCGTGTCACCTGTTGCTGTCTTGCTGAAGTCAGGACGGGTTCCAGAAGAAAAGAGTTTTGTGACAATGAAAACCTTATTCATGAGCTGGCTAAAGACTGATGTGATGTCCTGACTTACGGCAGTGATGAGTTTGTCAGTCAAAATATTCTCAGAGAATCCATTAGGACCCTGTTGCTCAAGACAAGCTTTGACACGTCTTTTCATCACATCTGTGTGAACCTTGTATTGGGAGTCATCCTCAAACAATTCCAATGATAAAGTACTGCCGCCATCATTGCCCAAACACGCTGAAGGTTGTGCACCTTTGACTCCTTGACCTGGTGTTGGGGAAACGACTGATGGTGTTTGACGACCATCACATCTTTTTTTTAGCCTTTTTTTGGGTTTTGTCTTCTTCCGTTGACTGACTGCACCCCTTGAACTGACCGGAGGAGGTTTTAGATGATTTCGACCCAACGTTCCTGGTCCTGGTGGTGGAATAGTATTGTCTTCTGACCCTGCGGTTGCGTCTGTGACTTCATCTCTTGGTGGAATAGTATTGTCTTCTGCATCTGCGGTTGCGGCAGCACCAGCGACTGCATCTGCTTGTGAATTAGACATACTTCTTGAATTACTTCTTGTCGTTGGCACCATTGTTTGATTGATAATTTTGAGAACAACAAAATAAAGTTGTGTGAAAGCAATCTAAGTTGCTACAATTTGATAACAACAACTTGTGGCATAACAAATCAGAAAACACAACCAAACATGACACAGCAAGACATTCCAAAATGATTAAACGAAAAACATATTCAACAAACCTTCAAACCACAACGCCTCTAACAACGAACAAACATCATGCAACAATGTACAAATATTTTGAGATTTTCTGACCACTTTAACGGCAAATAAATAGTGTAGCCTGCAACGTCGCTCCAAAAGAAAACTTCTAAACTGACCAAAACAAACCATAACGATATGAAAACACTGGTCCTCAATTTTGAGATATGGTGCTGAAAGATTTCAAATTTAAACATGGTTTGAACACAAAGCCTGCAACGCTGTTCCGGTAATATAATTCTGAAACGCCGTTCCATGATTGTTGACATGAATTGTACAAAAAAAGGTTTCATCCCTCCAGCATAAGTCATTACTATCATACCTACATTACTACTACTATCATAATACACCCAGACACACAAGATATTACTATGCTTGGGCTAAGACTACTATTAGTGGAACATACCATTCCTGGGGTGGGGCACACTATAGTATTAGAGACAGTGCCAGGATTTTGCTCTGTGCCAGGATTTTCTCAAAACCGCATTCCAGATTGTCAGGGCACGCGCGGTAAACCGAGGGGCAGGTGACAGTACAACCCCACACAAAACTCAAACAATACTACAAAAATAAGTACAAGTGATACCAGTACTGAAAGCCTCAGGATGTAGTAACTCAGGCATTTACAACTACTAAGAATTTTAGCACGGTACAACAGTGTGAATGAAAAGTAAAATCAAAATACTCCAAAACAACTCAACTCCCATAAAACGAGCGCGCCAAATACATCAAAATGAACAGTTGGTAAGTTCTGTTTCCAATTTAACAAAAAATAATGGTGGAACACATTTCCACACCAACGGTTCAGGGTACAACAATTGATACACAGAGAACAAACAGCCCAGCGAGCAATGTATGGAGTAGTGAGACACAAAACACGAATGATAGCACAACAGATAAAACCAATAGCACCAGTAACAGCAGCAGTGCAATAGACAAATCGCGAGAGCGCACTGACAACAACATTAAAAATTACATTAATGGGTACGCCAAGGAAGAAACGTTCAGGCAAATGAAATTCCCGATAACGGACGAACAAGGTAGACAATACATAAAGCCAATTATTACCATGATTGTAAAAGTGAATCATCAAAACAAACTACCAGCGACATGGAACGTCCATGCGCCAAAGTGGAGTGGGATGTTCTGTAGAGCAATAACTACATGTAGGCACAACGCCCACCAGACACTAGCAAGGAAAAATTATAAAGGTAAGAACCGACAAGAACAACATTTTTCTCATTAGACACATTTTTCAAATAACTAACCATATCGTATTGTTCACATTGATGCATAGACAATAAAAGGAACAAACAGATACCGGATAGTTTCCCAGGAATAGTTCTAATCAAGGAAAACGAAAACACGGACTCAGAAAATAGGTACAAATTACAGGAAGACTATAGACAAAAAAATACACCGGAATTACAATATTTCTTCAAAAGAATTCTTGGAGCAGTGTCGCCTAAAGAGACGGACTTCAAAAAAATTGGTACGGACAACAGTCAGTAACATTTTCACTTCGAGCAATGAAGCCTTTGCTCTGCTTTTCCTTTACAATGACTACAAATTGTGGCTCAACACAACAAAGGGGACAAGGATAAGAAAGAAATTCACTGACAGTAAGTCAGGAATTAAGGATGGGTGGAGTGACGAGGGACAAGATCTTTACATATATGTCAAAGACAAAAATAGAAAAACATACGCAGGAACAACAAACAAACGATTTAGAGCTCAAACTACTTCAAACATACCAACAGCAAAGTGGGTACAATATGAAACGACATCAAAAGGAAGAAACCAAACCAAAACAAACAAAACGGAATCAAAAATATAACATGATGGGCACTCTTGACAAGAACCACAAGGACTACAAATATTACCTTGAGAACGGACACAAATTCTAAAAGTAAATAGCAGTAACAAAAATATAGTTCAACAGTTAGTACTACTTCATTCGAATCTAATGTGGGTAGCCGCAATAAATAGGTCTGCTGCTAAAATTGCATAGTACGAACAAGATTATGGCAAATGCGGATAAAGTACTTTCTTATTAGTACAAAAATATGGTTGTTGGCTTTTGATATTTGATAAACACAGTGTGAGTATTGTGAAAGCGATGTAACAGAATAGATTGCTGGATATCAAGAAGCTTCGTATATTTGTTAAGCAATTCAGTATCAACGCTACGACAATATCAGTGTACACAGAGGATATTATTACCAAAGATGAGTTTCCTGTGGAAAAGCAAATAACAATTGAATTGAGAATAACTATTATTGGGGTGAGTATGAAACGAAGTTGTACAATACCAAAATTGGGAAGCACCACGAGAAGTGGGGCAGCAACTATCCTTGCGAAAATAGTGCCTACTTCAAATTGTTGCAGTGCAAAAATACGTAGAGAATGTTTTGTGATGCGCGCAACAAAAGTTTTCAGAATTTTTAAAATACATCGCATGAATTTGACGCAACCATGAGCATGGTTTAAGTATTTCCAATGTCAAAATAGTGTGCAACAAATCATCTCGCTAGTACTAGTACTACTACTAGTAGTATCCGAACAGAAATACTGCTAGTACTAAATTTGGTGTACAGTTCCATATGTTGTTTTTGTTTTGATTCTTAGTTTCCTGATACTTGTGGTGATCAAACAAATGTCTTGAAAAAATACGGTAGAGACTCTGGGGTTTTTGTTTTGATTCTTAGTTTCCTGGTTGAGGTACTAATACCGGTACTTGTGGTGATCAAAGAACAAAGCAATGTGTTGAAACAATGCTGCCGTACCGGTACGGGTACCGGTACAGACTCCGGGGGCCCCTGAAGATGGATTTCCGAACTTTTAAGAATTGATCGCCCTTGTTCTTCAGACAGTAAGTTGACATGCAGGCCGAGCCAATTGGATCCAGATTTCTTAGGTGCCGCGTGTTATTTTTTACCACGAATGAAATTCGATAGCGTTGAAAGAGATTTTGTGTTGGAGACTTGCTGGAACGAAATGAGCAATGCAGGCAGACCTGCTCACAAAAAGAAAACGAATGCAACTATCGGTAACAGTGAATGAACAAGTTTGCAATTAATCAATCATGACCTCTTCCATCGATGCCAACCCCAAGCTAACGACGATTAACTACGTCAATGTCATATCATACTTTTCGAATTTCTTGGTCGTATTCGGTTCCACTTGGGCTGGGCTGCCGGACAACGGAACCTTGTCCGCAAAGTACCAAACACTAGTAACCCCCGCCGGATACGCCTTTTCGATCTGGGGTATAATCTTCACAGCCGAGTTGATATGGACAATCGTTCAGCTACTCCCTTCCTATCGTAGCAACGATCTCGTTGTGAGGGGTGTCGGATATAACTTTGCACTTGCCTGTTTGGCGCAATGTTCCTGGACGATCTTCTTTGGATTGGAAAAGATCACTCTGTCCCTCATCGCAATGGTTTGTATTCTGATTCCTCTCGCTTTGATCTTGCTCGAAATATCAAGAACATCATCGGCAACGTACGCAGAGTACTGGTTGCTCAAGTTTCCCTTTTTGATCCATGCCGCCTGGATCATGGCAGCAACTCTTGTCAACGTGAACGTCATCGTCGTTGCTTTTAAGGCTTCGTCGAAAATCCAAACCATCGTTGGATGGATTTCCTTGGTGATTGTCTTCTTTGCTGGGGCATATTTCACCACTACTATTTGGAGAAAGGCGAAACGAGTTTGGGTAGTACCATGCGTCATGGTGTGGGCGACTACTGCCATTGCATCGGAGTTGTCCGAGCCGAAAGATCTCATTCTGGCAACGTTTTCCCGAAAGTACCATCGAACAGACAAGGGGAGCGTCCAAGATCGTTGCAAATTTGCTGGTGGTGTTCGTGATCGCTGAGTTAATCAAATGCCAATGGCTGACAAACCGTGTCGGAGGAGCAGCCGACGAGGAGCGCGAAATACTCGACAGCGATGACGAAACCGAGACACGCGGTGCTACAGTATTCTGCATTGCGTTAGTTTCAATTTTTCTCTCTACTCGGAAAGGCAGGAACATCTGCCGAAGGATCTTTATGTAACTGAGGGAGGCGTTGGCATTGTGGTTTTCCACGAAGCTATAAATTCACCAAACTACTACTTGTACATGAATACAGGAACAAAAGTGATAACGTATAATACTATTATTTGGTTTTGATACGAATCATCTTCGTTACACGGTTCTTTAGAATCAATATCGACGAGCGACGCTGTGTCAAAACATGGATGCCGTTTCCAAAACCAATATCTCCTGTCATATCGGAACGCATGCTTTTGACTGAAACTCATTTGTTTGCACTTGTCGAGACTTTGTTAAGATGATTCTGAATGTGATAAAAGCAAGAAGGCCACATTTTTAAACGCCCGTAGGAGTATTTTGCTTGTAAAATGCTACAGGAAGTCGTATTCATATACTTGAACATTTGCATTGCATCATATTGCCAGATCTTAAAATATTTGATTTGGGTCTATGCTATACTATTGCATGGTGCCATCGAGGAAGAGAACAAAAAGATGAATTGTGTTTCCATTGGGATACCGGTAGGAGCATTTCTTTGACGATAATGGTGATGTAAATCTTACTGTATGACTCCTGCCTGCTGGTACGTACACTGCCAGGCAGCCGGCGACGACAATACCCCAAAGTTAGATCGAGTGAGTCAAAACAGTGGTCGATACTTTAGTCGTGGTTGGCAGGAAGCAACACAACTGAGGATCTTTGTTCGAAAATTCAGAATTTGAAGCGTGTCAAAATGACATAGATGCTGGTACGGTAATTACCCGGTATGCCACTAATCTTACCGGTACTGATAAGTTAAAGTGCATCTCATACCGGTACCGGAACATACCGCTTAATACTTCTTGTCGGAACATTGTCATCCCGTGTCAAGACGTTCTTGCTAAAAACGAAGTAGTGACAAGCGAACTCAAATCGCACCGAAGTTGCAACACACCAACGATTTGATTGACAATCTCTACCGTACTACACCTGATCTACGAGTTATCGCAGAAAGTAAGTTATATTCCTTTCAACGCAACGAACAACATTATCATGAACCACCGTTCTGTTTCAACCTGGATCGTTCTTGCATCGATTTTATCCTTCCCCGACAACGGAAAAGGAGCAGATATTAGAGTTCCCGCTGGACTTCGCATTCAAGATCCTACAGCTAACGATGCACCAGAAGAGGTGGTATACCCCAAGAGTATCGATGATGGCAACAACGCCGGGAGTTCTCCGAGAAACGCAGTGATGACCTTGGCGAAAGGCTTTCGGTGCAAGGGAGGTTTTGACGGAGGGAAGAAGGGAAGTTACAAGGAGTGCGAGGGAGGTGTCAAGAAGACAATGGGTATCGGCATCCCTGCAGGGGAGCTTGCCGATGACATTGCTATCGAAGTGGAAGACATGCACAAGAGCATGATTCCCGATCATAAAAGTCTCCGACCAACTGATGAGACAATGATCGAGCTCATCGGCTTGGACGACATGGATGGCACCATGACCAATGATGAGGACTGCTCATCAGAGGAAGGCTGCACCAAGACGGTTGAATTTGGTGGTTATTTCAAACTTTTTTGGGGTTGCAATGTCACCTTCACTAAAAAGGGCAAAAAGATCAGCAAGGATATCGCTTGCGGTGGAAAGAGCTTTCAAGGCATGGGCAAGAAGCAAGACGTTGACGACAAGCTTGCTACAAACTTTGATGTTGCAGAGTATGAATTCTAATCGCACTCTACAAAGAATCTCAAGAGTTTAAAGAGGAATTACGTGCAGATAAAAGTGTACATAAGTACTATTTTTGTTCATTGTGCCTACCCCTAAAATAGTGCCACAGCAATTCTAGACCACGGTGTTACATGCTAACACATACATAAAAGAAGTACGTACTGAAATAATCGGTCAAATAATTCAAGTTGTAATGCTTGGTGAAGAACAAGCGATATGTAACACAGTATATGTTACGCACATTGTTGAACCTCAGTGAGCACCAACACTCATCTCCGCAAGCGAAGCAAGAAAGAGATATGGCTAACGATCAAGAGGACACTTGCAGACAACGTTCGTTTTCTACATCAAACTGTATTGGGATAGATCACCTGATAAAGTTCGGTCAAGAGCAGTGCAAAGTTGAACCATGCCGGAGTCGTGAAAGTTTCATCTGCGACTGATATGTCAGTCTGCTCCTAGAAAAAAATTCTGGCTGCGCAAATAAATGCTCTACTTCTCATTGGCAGCTGAACACTAACTTCTACCCATCGATTAGCAACGATTCTTGTTATTGTAGACAATATGCACTTATATTATATTATTATAATGTGATTTGACGTAGAATGAAAAAAAAATCAAATCACGTACGGTAAACATGCTTTTCTTTTACACGCTTTGTGCGATAAAATCTTGTTGGCTCTATCAAAAGGCCAAGTCTAGAGCATCTAAAGTTTCGGAAGTCATAGACATCATCGCAGATGACATGAGTGACTTTTCGTCTGTCGGGATAACTGCTTGTAACCATTGCGTTGACGATGCGGTTGATTGCATATCAAGAAGGAGCTAATCGACATTCCGCTTGAAAGTCTACGATTTCTTCTAGGTCCTTCGATGCTTTCCTCAAGATTGACCTGGCCTTCGTATTTCCAACTGTCACCTCCCTTCGTAATGCTGCCCATGTCCGAAAAGCTGTTCGATCGAGCCATAGAGCCAGTGAAACCACTTTTGATTGATCTATCTATGCCAAATCCGCTTGTTCCCATCGAATCGGTTGTTCTTACACTAGACACTCCACCTCTCGTGCTGCCCATTCTTCGTAGGCTAGTTTCGTACACTGTTTGTCAGGGAGAAGTTCGATTTCAAGGACATGTTCATCAAGGCGCTACCCCCCAAAGAGGAAGGCGGGTCGCTGAGTCCAGAAATCGTGCTAAATGTAATATCGTCTGTAGCCATTCTCTGATTAATCGGCTCGTCGAACAACCTGTTGTCGAATGGAGCGTCATGTAACGATCGTCCGGGTTGCCTTGAGGTGGGTACCACATAATATGGTTGTCCCTGTGTCATCCCGTTGCTCGGAGATTGACCTACCGGATACGATTGATTGGAAGGGATGTTTCGAGTTTGGAATCCGTGTTCATCATGCGACTGAAGAGGCATTTGGATCGGCATCGAGTATAAATTGTTATCCCTTGAATAATTCATACTCGACTGATACTGTGAATGCGTGCCAGTCAAAATGTTGTCTGTCAACTGTTGTTCTATCCAGTCGGGCTGAATATTTTGCTGTCGTCCGTCTACTCTATTCCCTCGACGCGGTTGACCTCTAGGTGATTGGTTCGATGGACTCACTAAATTAATTGGAGAATGGGCTTGGCTCCGCGCAACGTTGGACTGACCGACCCCGTCACCACTTATTTTCTTTTCGTCCCCCGTAGACCCTGCGTCCACATCAAGGACCGGTCGAATCTCTGGTGCATCTTCGCGGAGTGCTTGTCCGGTCTTCTTAATTGCCTTTGCGTCACCAATATCAAACCACATTCCGGTACCAGCATCTTCCTTCAAGAATCGACCGGGAGGATCCTTGGATCGTATATCATTCACGATTCCAGCCGCAATGTGGGCTTTTTCAAGTTTCTTCGTGGTAGGAGCCAGATATTCCGGTTTCTTCGAGTGGATGATATCCCGAAATTGCACGTTGCCTGCGTGACTATTGATGCGCCCTCCTCGACCGCAGAGGACGTCATTCTCGTTTGGATCGGATATTGGACCAATGCCTCGTTCCGGTACTTTATGAACTGGACGCGGTTGAGCTGTAGACCTTCTTGCCGCGTTGTTGTTGTTGCTGTTGTTGTTATTCGCCCCGCCATTGTTGAAAAGAGATTCGACCATACCAGCTGCCGCCTGCCGCCTTTGACGTTTTAGATTAAACTGTTGAGATTGAGAATCATGGGAAGGATCCAATTGGTTAGCAATCGCGTATGGGTGATCAAATGGATAAGAGCGTCTCATACTGATTTTTTTAAAACGGTTTACGATGTGTGGCTTTTCCAATTTGACTGTAGACATTATGAATTTTCTGAAAGTTCATGAAATTGCTCTGCCTTCTTGGAGCTCAAGCTCTCGTGAATGCTGCATCAGCGACAAGCAGTCTTGCGTTTTCTTTCTGTTTTCCGAAACACAGTTTGGTCCTTCACGCCAAATTTGCGTGGACAGAAAGAAGACGACGGAATTCGTTTTGACGTCCAAAATTCAATCCCACAAAACAAACAAAACAAAACAAAAAGAGTTCAACTAGAAGCGCGACTGTACCGGTATTATTTTTCTTATCCCCAACTCTGGTCCGAAACGAAATAATAAATCGACTCAACCGACTACGAGTACGCGCACATGGAGAACGGAGCCGTTTCGACATGCCGAATTCACACCACACGAGAACGAAAGCTGACAGAACGGCCGCCGTACCGTATCGGTAGGTTTAGTAGCTTACCATTATTTGGTTGTGAAGGAGCTACCGGTACGGTATTGTAACGGGGTTGTCTAGGTCGGCAAAGGCAGTCGCAGAGAGTCGGTAGTGAGAATGCTGTGATGGCTGTTAGTATCCAACTAGAGAGTCTCGAATTCAACTACGTTTACTCTACTCTGCTGGCCTTGATTCTCCGCTGCGTTGTCTCTATTGATTTGTCGAACAAAGAGTTTCGCTCGAGAAGAAAGTCCCTGCAAAGTACTCGTTGTCACTCTGTTCACACGTAACTGAAAATGTACGGTAGGTAGAAGGCAAAGATCGAATTGCAACCACAATATGGTGCCAAGAATATAAGGAACGGTGTGGTCTGCTTTTACCGGTAGCCTCAGTGTCAGTGTCGGAGTGTTTGTGTTTTAGATCTCTTCAAACCGCCGTTTTTGGGAAGAATGTACATGGTAATGGTAACCCGTAACACGTACGCAGTTTCCTACCATACGGTAGTAAAAAGACGATAATGATAGTACTCGTACCGTTCCGTACGGTACTTCGTGAGAACAAGACTACGAGTACCGTAACCAAGACAACTCGCCCAAGATTTCGTATTTCGTTGCTCGCCTGAGCACTTTTACTACCGGTTATTCAACATTCTACCTCGGAGTTGTACTCGAAGCTCGTATTGTGTACTCGTATGTTTTGTATCGCTATGTCGTAGTCGTGCCTGGTGTGGGCTTATCAATTTGGGAAAAAGGAAAAATGACGAACATGACGACCCCGTATTTAAGAAAAGGGGGTTTCGCGCGTGAAATCAACATTATCTACCGTTTCATACCGACACTCCGATGGACGATCCCCCGACAGTAAGTTTTTAGTGTGCGGTACGTATGACTAATTACGTACGGATCTCGGAAACACTCTCTTGACACCGTATGTGATTATTTTTTCTCTACGGAGAAACGAAACATGAGAGGAATGCTGTTCTCATCTCAGTTGTACTGGTAATTACCAGTACGAACAAAGTTCGTTACTAATACGAGACTTACTCGTACCGTGCTCGTAGACCCCTTTTCCGATCAACTTGAGGTTTTTAGGAGACAATGTCGGTTGGCGTTATGAACGGTTCTTGACATTGATGGGTCTGCTTAGCGAAAAACTTGGTGTTGTGATCCGGAGTGGATTCTGGACGGCGTGTCCTACCACGATAACAAACTCGGATGAAACTCCTACCGGTATGAACCAATCAATCATGGTATTTCGAGCTGCTGTCGTTACTTGAAAACTTGCCCTGATACTCATACGGTACAATTTTGGCGGTGACAAAGAAGGGACAAGTTTATCCTTTGAATCAATTCATTAAAACCACTGCCGTCGTCCTTTTTATTATTATCACAATCGCAGAGAACAAGCTATTCTTAATACGCTATGAAAACGACGCATTACTTCGAACAGCGGAAACGGCATCGGGAGAAGCAACGGCAAGACAAAAGCGATGATAGTCAAGGTTTATCCATTCCGTACTCGAACATGCCCACCGCGACTGCACCGTACAATTTCACCGACAGCAGTTTGCCCACAGCTTTACCAGTGTATTGTCCCGTACTCTCACGCCTAGCCGATCCTCCGAAAACACCTCCTTCCATTGCGTCATCCTCGCTACGACTCGAAAACGAAAACACCAACCCAACACCTCCCCCGAATCCTCTTCGATTGGCCGACACAAATTCAATGCAGCATCTCCCGAGGCCGGATGTGTCACCGTTTTATTATCGATCCTTTCCTCCCCCTACCGGTATATGCTTTGAGTACTGTGGGACATCCGTCCCTAAGGGTATTCAGGGTGAAGCTCCCTCGCCACCTAGTCGATGGGCCACTGGATGCGATTGTTAGAGCTGCCGAAAAACACGCAGAATCGTTGCCAAGTGGTTGGCGGACTGAATTGTATTCACTCACAAAATGCGACATTGCCTGCAAAGATATCCCAGACATTTCAGCGTACGTCAAATCGGTTTCCATGTACATATACCTCGCCATACAGATTTTGTACGGATGTCCTAGTGTAACGGTGGACCACAACCAGCCACACATTCTCAAATATTCGGCAGAAGACGGTTATACAGGAGGTAAGATTGATCGCTCATTGTTGAGGGATTTGGCCGAAGTGATGGCACAGGTTTCGTTCTGTTCTCACCATGCAATATTTTGGTTCTAATAAACAACGTTTGACATCCCCGAACGCCGAAGTCGAATTGCATCACGATCGTTGTGACATAACGGCTAACTTAGCTCTTTCCAGAAGCAACACCTACATCGGAGGTGGCACGTTCATCGCTGCAATCAATCGAGTCATCAGATTGGAGCAAGGTGAATTTCTATTGCATCCTGGATGTTTGGTGCATGGCGGGAATCCGATCACCGCAGGCACCCGATATCTCTTGGTCACTTTCGCCGATCTCAGGTAACAAAGAAATAACACGACGAGCATTCGTTTGGGTGGAATGATGTGAACACGTTTCATTCCAAATTGTTTTTGTCAAAGAGCGGCGTTGGAAATCCATCCGAGATAGCAAGGGCATGTTCTCTGTATCTCACAACGACAGATTCCACCCATATGGGGGTCGAACGAAATTCTTAGGATACTTGATGGGTTCAATGATGATTATGGGGTAGTTCATCTATTTATATCGGTAATCAACGGATTTCCGAAAATCATTTTAAGACAAAATTCACTTACTTTTAGAAAAATAGCATCTCAATGACCTGCAAATTTGAGAAGCATGCTCAGCAGCTGATGACGGTGTCTAGAGAATTGAACTGAAAGTGGAAAATGCACTCTACTGCAAAGCCTCACTAACATGATCTATTGAGTAGCATGTCAAATTGCTGTCGCTCCCCGTTTGGCCGTAAGTCCACTCTACTAGGTTGCAAAGATCTAATTTAAATGTATGATAACAATGCAAACGAAACGAATGGGTTCAAGTTCGGTCTTCAATCTTTCGTATCGAATCTTGGTGAAATTATCCATGGCACTATCTAGACTACCAGTGGAAACTTGCCTTGAGCACTTGCATTTTTTATAGTGTTGTAAAAATTGCTAATGCAGGCGCCAATACCGCCGATTGTTGTTCTGTTGTTCCGTTACAAAGAACCATTTCTGGCTACAGCAACGACCATGATAACGGCGATTTCGCTGTGGATCGATCCTCTGACTGTGGAACAGAAAATTACAATCGTCCAGTCTATGTCAAAGACAAAGAAACAGTCACAAGCGCTGCGTCTTGTGATGGTCCTTTGTCAGATTTTGTCGTCATTTCCTTTTCTAGGAGAGGAGACACTCCTGTCGACGACGTTGGAGACTTCAAAGGTTGCGGTACCTCCTCGGCTATTGCCGTATCCAATATTACGATTTCCGAATGGATGCTTTCGGCCTTTTCGGCATCTGTTGCCGCGGCTGCATCTCTCGGCTCGGTCTTCTCGGAAACGTGGTTCATTTTCGATTCGAGCTCCGACTCCGTTGTCTCATCCGCAGTTTTGGTCGCGGCTGTCAATTTCGGGGGTGATTCTACCGTGGGACCGGATTTTACTTGTTCCGGGTCCTGGTCTTGTGGGTGTTTGTGACGCGATCGTGCCAATCTGTTTTGATCTTGGATGTGCGCTGTGATGAAATCGTTGCAAACCAGATCGCACGCCAAGCTCATGGCCAAATCCTTGGACCTTGCCCCGGTAACATCTGAAGTCCAGTAGCTCGGGGTTTCGTCATCCTGTTGCCTCATTATCGATTGAGTTATCATGCGATCCATAATGTACATGCGATCCAAGCCCGTTCGCAACAGAGGAGAAGGTTCGATGACGGCGGGTGTCCCGCCGGGATTCGGATTGGCGATCCCGCAATCGCCATGGTCGTAGTTCAGTGGCCCAAGCGCATATTCGTCCAGGCACGTCAGGGCCTTGGGATGCCACGCATTGTTCAGGGGGAGATCGTTCCACCTGCGAACCCGGTCTCGTTCCTCGCGCTCCGCTTGCACCAGGGCCGTCATGACCTGCTCGTCTCGCGGACTTGGCCGAAAGCCACCGGTGGGGGTGGTGGTTGCAATTGCATTGTGGGGGATGTTGCCGGTTTTCTTCTGGGACGATCTCTTGCTGCCGGTAGTAGCAGCAGTAGTAGCAATAGCAATAGCGTTGCCAGCCGGGTACGGGGACAGAAACCGATGCTCGCCGCCGTGTTCTTTCAGCTCGCTGGGGACGTGCGCCAAATTGTAGATTCCTCTCCCGATGCACTCGGCCAATATCCACTCTTGTTGGAGGTACGGTCTCGCGTTGGCGCTCGCGCTGGTGCTCACGATGGCGGAAGAGCCGTTGTCGGCTGTATCGGCACCACGCGCCAGATCCACAGCCGCGGCCGATTTTGATTTTGCCTCGCCCCGTTGCGGTTGGGAAGTTCTCGATTTTCTCGCGCCGGGTGTGGTATCCGGTTCCGGGAGGGAGGATGCCCCGGATGCGTACGCGGATGCGTATTCCCGAAAGCTGCGGTAGCGGATCTGACCCCGCAATTCGTTCAAGAACGGGATGGACATGACCAATTCCCGGGAGGATCTCATCCACAGCTTGGTGGGCATCCAGCAGTGTTTGGGTTGTTTGGGTTGTTGTTTGGCCCGCGGGGCGGACGACTTTTTCCGTTTCCTGGTCGCGCCTTCTGCCGCCGGAGGAAACGAGACGAATTTTCCCCACACCAGATCGGGGCACGCCACGGCCAGCGAGTGTTCCTCGAGACGGATCCAACGCGTGACGTTCCTCTTTCGGTGATCCCGGCCAGCCGGAAATCGGACGAGGCACTCGGTGTCGTTTGGATCGGTTTCTACCGCGTCCAAATCCCTAGCATCGTGGTACTGCTTCCGCCGTTGCTTTACACTCAGGATTCGTCCGGTGTGATAGGAATTGGTCTTGGTGCAAAAGAGCCTCAGGACGCATCCCACCAGGTGCCGGCGGAGATCCTGCCCGTCGTCCAATTGTCTGCGAGTGCTGCTGTTATCATTGAGATGATTGATGTTGCTGCTGCTGCTGCTGCTGTTAATGTTATTGCTGCTGCCATCGATCGGCCGCGATCGACGCCTGGATCGCGACGAACAAGAGTTGTTGTTGTTGCTGTCATCGTTGTTGCTGTTGTTGTTGTGAAAGATTTCGAGCTCGCTGCGCGGCGGTCCCTTGTCCCGACTCTGGGCACAGATCCCGTTCAGGATCTGGGCCAAGAATTCGGGTTGGTTTTCGCTCAGGTCCTTGTAAATCAAGTGATCCACAAAGGTGTATCGCTGGTCCGTGTCGCCACTGGTGGTGGTGGTGCCGGTCTCGTGGGGCAGTTTGGATTTGGATTTGGAATCGCTGTTGTTGTTGATATTGTTATTGTTGGTCTTGCGTTTGTTGTTGGGATGATGAGTCGGTGTTGTGGATGCCAGAGAGGCAGATGCAGATGCAGATGCAGAATCCACGGCGTCGAAATTGTAGCCATGCTTGTTCTGTGAGGTGCGGCGCCTCCGTCGGGTTGCAGCAGGCGTTGTTGCAACCACCGACGAGAAAGACGATGATGACTTGTTGGAGGGACTCCTCGTTCGGTCGCTCGAGGTCGTAGTATAGCTCGGGTTTGGAAGGTGGTGGTGGTGGTGGTGGTGGTGGTTCGATGATGGTAATGATGATGATGGTATGGATTCTGGTGGTGCTGGCAGCGATAGCGGTAGCGATGGTTCGCAGTACGAGTAATAGTTGTTGTAGTAGTAGTCCTCGCAATCCTCGTTGTGTGCCTCCCGATCCCTTTCGGTTTCGTCCAGGTAGTCTTCCAGCAGTGTTGTGGCGTGGCCACCATTCGGATGGCAATCGAAACAAAAGTAGTCTTCTTCCGGAACCTCCGAGAGGGGAGGACTGCAACACTTGAGATGGAATTCGCGGTCACACCCCGGACCGTCGCACAAGAGCAAGACGTTCCCGTTTCCATTGTCGTTGCCGTCGATGTCGCTGCCGCCCCCGCCCTCTTCCTCGATCTCTCCCTTCCCGCATTCCGCACAGACCCCGAGGACCTTGGGCGGAATGGGGAGGCCCGCAAAGTGAATCATCGTTGGAGCGCAAGTAACCGATCCGGTGGTCCGTGATGTTTTGTGTTTGTGTTTGCAATTGTATTCGTATTCTTCCGGTTGGTACCGACCGATCTGTGGTTCGTCGGGGGGATCGTAGAGCAACGATTGCGGCCGCTGGTAGCAGGGGCCTCCCGATTCGTACCGTGGCAGCGAAACTCCCATGATGGGCCGGAAATTCGTTGTTGGCAGCTCTTGCTCTTGCTGCTGCTGTAGTTCCTCTCGCTGATTCTCTTGATGCTGCTGCTGCTGCTGCTGCTGTTGCTGCTGTTGCTCCTGCTGGAAACAGATCGTTGGGATCAGATCAGATCCGTTGGCCTCGTGCGCGGGAAGATTCGGGGAGTCTTCGTGAATGCCGTTCGCTCTGGGCGATGTCAATGGCGATGTGGATCTCCTCTCCCGGGGACGCTTTTTGCTCCCACTGTTGCCGTGGTTAATGATAATGCTGTTGCCGTTGCCGTTGCCGTTGCCGTTGATGTTGCCGTTGATGTTGATGTTGCCGTTGCTGCCCTCGTGATTGGATTCCCCCACTTCGCTGCTCGTGTCTCGTCTGTTAGAGACCGGGGTGGAAAGCGTGGTCGATTTTTCCATGGTGCACAAGTAAGAGTACCCGGTTCCTGTTTCCTCCTCTAGAGAGCTGCTACACTAGCCTGCGTAATAGATCAGCACTGAGACTGGAATTTCGATGGTTTCGTCGTCCTCTCTCTCTCTCTCTCTCTCTCTCTCTCTCTCTCTTCTCGGACCAAACACAAGAAGGTATTGGTACCGGTATGCACCGTAATAAGTACAGTATTGGGTATTGGATTGATCAGAGATAACAAGGAGATCACCCTGAGAAAGGAATGTAATAATTGTGGTTGTTGGTCGAGCGCGCGCAATATGAGTAGTACCGTGTTACGTAGGTTTCTACAGGGGAAAAACAGGTGGACAACACTGCTTGTCTCCAGACAAGGCAAGATGGATGGAGGCATGGAAGAGAACAGGAACTCTCCAGATTGAAGATTCAGGAGGAGCTGCACTATACTAAACTGCACTATATTACACTATAAGAACAATGCGAGAGAGGACACGGAAGAAAAGCCACCACCTTTGTCCACAGAACAAGTTCCTCAGAGACACCTCCATGTCCTCTCAAGACCGCAACAGAAACACCCAGCGCTAACGGTTCACAACGAGCTGCAATCGGGGATTTTTTTCGGGATCAAACCGGAAAACCGGATCGAACTACTACTGACAAAGTTTACTGTATTTTCGATCGAAAACGCAGTCCGCTCGTATCGCCTGTGTGTGTGGTGTGTACGGTATGAATGTGCATTAGGCAGTTGTCATTTTTCAATCTTTTTCTATTGGTATCAGTTTTTTTTTTTTAGGTTTGCGAATCAAGCAGCAGCCGATTGGATTGGATTGGATTGGGCTTTCGACCTTTTCCCCAACCAACCATCGCTGTTTCATTCCTTCTAGTTTTCGGTTATTATTCCATGTGTGTTGTTGCGATTGCGATGTGGATTATAATAGCACAGAGATGGAAATCGTCGATCAAAACGGATTCCGCAATAATTTTTTTTAAAACAATATCTTCTCTTGAGGGCCACACCACACAACACGCTCCCATAATTGGCGCATGCCAGCTATTCATTCGTTCATTCCTTCGCCGTAGACAATACTATGCTACTGCCGTGACCTCAAACCGGTCTCGGAGTCGCAGTAGCATTTGCAGTTGCGCGAAGAGCCCATTCATTCATCCTTCCTTCCATTATGATTATATGTCCTCCGTCTCTTTCCGGTATTGGATCAGATCGACGATGCTGGTGAGGACCAGGTCGTGTTGCTTCGCAAATCGCTTCATCTCGGGAAGGCGCATCATCTCGGTCGGATTTTCTTCCGAAACGATCTCGCAGAGTATTCCGGCACGGGAACGTCCCGCCAGGTGCGCGAGGTCCACCCCGGCCTCGGTGTGCCCGTCCCGAGCCAAGACACCCCCTTCTACGGCTCTCAGCGGGAAAATGTGTCCCGGTCGGTTGAAATCCGCCGCCGTCGTGCTCATGTCGGCGAGCAGGTTCATCGTCTTGGCGCGGTCCACCGAGCTGATTCCGGTCGTGATTCCTGCGTTTTTTTAAAATTGGAGTGAAGTGAAGTGAAGTGAAGTGAAGTGGATGGATTGATTGATTGATTGAGAAAATGATCACATCACAGAGGCAGACGGGCGTTAGAAAATGGGCACACACGGTTGGGTAAAAGACAAATATGGTTCCAAACCAATGGCACACAGTCAACATCCCAAAGACATGCCGGCGTCGAAGGAAATATCACAATCCTAGCGAAACGAAACGAAACGAATCCAGTAAAAGTAAGATAACTACGTACCGTGCTCTTTGGTGGCATCGACCGTGACAGTAAACGCGGTGTTCTTGGGATCTTCGTTGTTGGTGATCATTTGGGGAAGCTTCAGTTGGTCCATGCGCTCACCGTCCATGGCAACGCAAATCACACCGCTCGAATACCGAACAATAAATGCCATGTCCTCGGGCGTGCAGGCATCGGCCGCCATGATCAGGTCTCCCTCGTTTTCGCGGTTCATATCGTCCACGACAACCACCATTTTTCCTGCCCTCACGGCGGCGATGGCTTCTTCGACGGATTCTCGTCCGAAGCAGTAGCCATCGTCCTTGGCGAGGCATCCCGCTTCTTCTGCTTCTGCTAGTGCGGCCGCTGCTGCTGTCTCTTCCAACGATATCTTGACGGCGTGTGCCGCCATTTCCTCGCCCTTGGTGACAAAGGTTTCTCCCACGACCGCGGACGACTCCTTGTTTGCGCCGAAAAAGTGGTTCATGTTTTCGTGCGCCATGCGGTCGTGCTTTGCCTCGAGATACCGATGGTTGAACTCGTTGGTAGTGGGAACCACCATAGGGCACGGTGCCATCGACCTTGACACCCAATTCACGGAGTCGGTTTACCTTGCGGGGGTTGTTGGTCATGAGCTTGATGGATCCGATTTTCATGTCGTGGAAAATCGCCGGGATGGCCCCGTAGTTGCGGCAATCCTCGGGGAAGCCCAGGTGGAGATTGGCATCGACGGTGTCCATACCGACATCCTGCAGGGCATACGCAGCAACCTTGTTGGCGAGACCGATTCCTCGGCCCTCTTGCTGCATGTAAACGATGGCGCCACCGTGATCGGCAACGTGTTTCAGGGCCATTTTCAACTGCTCGCTACAGTCGCAACTGTTGTTGTCATTGTTGTTGTTGTTGTCGTTGTTGTGTCACGTTATCGTTCCGCAGTGTTTGTTTGTGTTTGTGTTCGAGAAGGCATTCCAAACAAGTTCAGAAAGAAAATTTCGAATCCAATCGAATCGAGAAATCCAACCCAAGAGCGACAAACAGTGAAATGGGAAATACAATGGGATGAGACGAGACGAGACGAGACGAGACGATAACAGAATTTACAGAATAGGACAACACCGCATGGTTTTGCGGGCACGGCAAACCCTGAAACGACGCGGGACCCCCCTCCCCTCCCCCCCAACACACACACACACAAACTGCAACAACGACGTACCGTTTGCTTCCAAAGACTTCCGACGTCAAACACTGATCGTGGATTCGAACGTGAACGCCTTGCTTGAGCTTTCCCTCGACCCCAAAGGGAGACTTGTCCGCGGCGTAAATCACCGACGGGTTCCCGCCCGGTGTATTCGTTGGGGACCGATTTGGCATCGACACGGTAGGCACGGAGGCGGAATTGTCCCACGTCGGTGGGGAGGGCGGTCTCGGCGACGAATTCCGCGGGAATGGGCAGGTCTTCGACCTCGCAGAGGTTGCTAATGGCGCTGGCCGCAATGTTCTTTCCGAATCCGTTCTTTCCGAATCCGTTCGTGGTGCTCCGCTTGGGCGGCATTCGGGTCGCGGCCAATCCTTTCTTGGCGGTCACGCGGATCTTCTTGACGGGAGCATTGTTGTTGGCGGTGGTGGAAGTCGTCTCGCAATCACCGGTGGCGCAGCAATCTTTGCCGGAACTCGCACCGTTTGTTTTGCCACCGTTGATGGCTTCGTCGTCCGTAAATTCCAGAGACGTGCTGCCGAAGACAAAGTTCTTTCTTGGTTTGTCGACATTTTTGGGTGCGGCCCTCGACTCTCCACCGCGGACGGAAAAGAAAGCGGTTGGATGTGGAACAAGGGCCTCGGCCGTGCACAAGGTGACGACCAGGGAGAATGCCAAGCAGGCAAGCTGGAACCGTCGATGGGTATTCTTATTGCAGTTCATTTTGTTTCTATTGGTTCTGTCGTTTGGGTTGTTTTTGGTGTTTGTATTTGTATTGGTTTGTGTCATGTTTAGCGGCGATGTCGGCGACATGATTATTTTGTTTTGTGGAACAAGTAATGGAATGCCGTGAAAAAAATCCGATGGAAGAGGCGGTTTAGAATTGAATACAAGCGCAGTGGGCGTTTGTGTGCCAGTATCGGGGATGTCGGCGAGGTCGATAGATCGAACGGAACGGAATGGGTGACCGTTTGTTGTTTTTGATGAAGTAGCAGCAGTCCCTTTTTGTGCTTGTTGACTACCGATTCTCAGTCTCCTATTTTCACTTTTCTTTGTGACGATTTCCAATGGGCCTTATTCTTGTTGCTTCAAAATAAACTGTGCGTGCCTACTTACCATTCTATTCTATCGGTTGCAGAATCTTCTTGTCGTCTGAGCTACTGGCGAGTCCGGTTGAAATGTACTTCGTGGTAATATTTCTTCTTTCTTTCCTTGGTTTCTCCTCCGAGAAAATGGCCTATTTTTGATGATCTTTACGTGTGGTGTACCAGGAGCCAGTGCTTCGAGAGCAAACAAAATTTTCGGGCGAACAAGTAAGTGCGTGAGCAAATCTGACGACGCGCGAACGTAATGCACAGTTGTAGTGTGATGAGGCTCAGCCCCGAGATTGCAAAAGTGACGGAAAACTTACCAGCGACGAGACCCATCGAGATTTCTGGGATTTTGATTGGTTTGTGGAGATAAAGCGCGCAAGAAAAGCGTGGAATCCGTCGTTGATTTCCTTTGCACGCAAAAAGCACACTTCCGGCTGCACTTGTGGGGATCTTCCGGATCGGGACGCGCATGGAAAAAGCGAGTATTTGAAGGTTTGGTTCCAGGTGGCATCGATGCGTCGTCGGTCGTGGACGATCGATTGATGGATTGATCCATTCGACTAAGAATGTTTCGCGTTTTTGGATTCAAAATCTTGTCGATCGTGAACGACTATTGAGGTACGTGTTTGGATTTCTTCTTCCGTGTATTCAGCTGGAAGTCCGCACCGATATCTCCTTCTTCTCCAAACGCCACCTGGTCAGAGGAAAACGCGAAAACGCGAAAACGCGAAAAGTCGATCGAACCAACCCAATCCAAACCCGACCAAAGCCTCGCCCTTCTTTTCCAACCTCTATCCTCCATCTGGAGATCCATCTGGAGATCGTAAAACGTGATAAGTCGATCCGAACTTCGTTCTTCGTTCTTCGATCCTACCGGTACGATACGGTACGGTACGGTGCGAACGCAGGAGGCAAGATCTATCTAGATGATCCATGAAATCAACGGTCTAATTAGAGCCTCTTCTGCGGTTGTAAGGATCCTTCTTCTCCCTCCCCAACGCGCCGGGTGGTACGAGTACCGGTAGCGTCGTTCGTGTTGTCACCAATCTCGAATCTTTGCCCGGTCCAGGACGTCATCGTCGTCGATCCAAACGACCAGGATTCTTCTCGTCGAGCGATGGAGCCGTTCTACTCGGATCTCGCAAGATTCGCAACACGAGCTACAGCTTCGGAAGCAGCAACGACAGCAACAACTACAACAGCTACAACAACAGCAGCACCATCAGCAGCAGCAACAACAACAACAACAACATGATCCGTCGCACCGCGGTCCTCAACTCACTGCCGTACGATGCAATCTTTGTCGAAAGCCGTTGTCCTCGACGGTCTTCGTCTTGGCGTGCAACTGTCTGATCTGTGAAGGTACGCAAAAATGGTCATTGGAAGATACGCTTGTACAGTTGTGTCGTGTGTTCTGTTGGTTCGGTTCGATGGCTCGAACGATTTCTGGAATTCTATTTTCGATCCCCTAAAATCAACGATGGATGAATTGAATTAGTCTTGTTTTGCTTTGCCTTGTCTCGTCTTGATTTCTTTGCTTTGCTTTGCTTTGCGTTTGGTGCGTTGTGTCGTGCGATGGTGTTGCTATCCCATCGCATTGCATCTCAGAATGCACCGTTTCGCATTTCGCGACGAATTCGAATTGTCCCATCTGCCACCGGACCATGGGGGACACCGATTTCAGGGAATTGATGGTGGCACGACCTCCCACGCTTGACGAAGCCAATCAATCCATGTACAAACGAATATTCGTCAAGGGATCCCCCCAGTCCAAAACACTCCACTCGGACGATCTGTGGGATAGAATACAACGGCAGTCCCAGATGTATCGAGATGGGACCAAGTTTGTCTTTCGACAATTCCTGCGGGAGAACGTAGCACAGACCCGAAATTTCATGCGGGTCCAGAACACCCTGCGAGGAATGAAGGACGAACAGAGCAGTCTCAAACAAGAACTCAACAAGCAAAAGGAGATTGCGGAAAGCTACAAGAAGGAACTATTGGTGGCGCGGGAAAAGATTGGAGAGAAGGATAGACAGCTGGCACACTTTCGAAAACTATTCGAGTCGCGCACTCCTCAATCACCCAGCAGCATTGTCAGCAGCGGCAGCCGTGGAAGGAGAAACCATAGCAACACCGAACGAGGAACATTGCCCGGCAGACCGGATGGCGGCGGAATGGCTGCTCGTGCAAGTGCAAGAACAAGTACAAGGCCAAGGCGTGTCAGCGACCAATGCGGCGGTGCAAGCAATCGGGATGGGGGAATGATTGCTTTGACCGAAAACGTCCCACCAACGTTTACCGGGCACGAGCGATATCAAGAGGCTGGGCCATCGCATCGATCTTCGCAACCATTGCAATCGCAATCGCGATCGCCTGCGCCACGGAATCCGTACGAGCAACAGTTGGACGGTACAGGTACACGCATTGCAAACAGAGGGAACATCATGCCTCCTCCACCGATAAGCCCTTACAAACAACCATCTTCTGCTCGACCTCTGTCCCAAGAAAATCACAATCGGCCGATGCCAAACAAAACAGATTTTGCAATGCATAATCCTTATCAAAAGACGACGGGACCGTCTGCCCCCTATCGATCCCATTCGTTGCCCGACACGAACCGGCAGCCACACGCCATGTCGGCAAACTACCAGCAACGAAGCGGGACTCAGCATTACGGCGGAAGTAGTGGCGGAAGTGTTTCTTCTCGCCGAAGCACCGGATCGGGAAGCAGTGGCGGTCGGATTCGCCACATCACTGCGGCTACGGGGTATTCGTTTTCGGGTGGAGCTACAGCCGCTCATCCTGCGGAGGGAGGGCGAAAGCGACCACTCTCTCCGAGCAACGCCTTTGCGGGCCACCGAGGTTCAGGTTCCTACCCTCGTGCGCAACAGCAACGCCCAAATTCACATTCGCATCCACATCCACATCCACATCCAAATTCATCATCTCGGGGACCAACGGACTACCACTCACAGAGATACCATCAGCAACGACCACATTCGGGAGGAGGATCCTATCGGCGTTGACGAGGACATTGGTTGTCGGAGTAAGATGATGAGTCCTTCTCTTACCTATGCGGGGTCTGGCTTTGGTGACACCAAAACTTTCGTTCGGATTGTGTCGAAGATCCGCCGGCGACATCAGGAGAGATAGACAATCCCTCCGGATTGTGGAAATGCGAACGATTGGATTTCATTGGGAAGATACTATTGTAAAGCACCGGGATGTGCAGTGTAGCAATAGAATATGAGTGTTGTATTAGAGCCTTTGTTGTAACAATAAAAAATACAGTATCAGAACTGCTTGACTCATCAAACTACCACTTTGGTACGTAAGACTTTGTACCAGAACCGATACCGGAATGATGCCCTCGAATGCAACCCGGGTTGCATTTAACCTGGGCTAGTAGTACAACCGGCTACACAATTCTGCGCATGCACTAATATCATGTTTGGTACCCCATCATCTGTGGAGGTACCGGTTGCATTTTTAATTTTGGTAAAGTTGCACTATTGGTTGATTTGTAGCCCTGTATTTTCCCACAAGGTGCGTAACTTATGCAACTCCCGAATAGTGAGTGACTTGCTCCTTATTTTGGCTTATCGGACCAGCCATACACAAGCAAATACACACACAAATTCAATGTGCTTTTGCTCTCCATTTTTATCCCTCGCTCAGTTTTCCATCGATGAGCCGAAAGCTCGCTTTTTTCGAACAATTTAATTGCAAACGGAGCAATTAAATTACTTCGTAATTAATTAATCAAACAAGCAAGCAGCAGCACCATACCAACAAGCAAAGCCAACATACCGCGTCAGCTTTAGCTTACTAAGCTAAACCTAAGCTAAACCTAAGCTAAACCTAAGCTAAACCTAAGCTAAACCTAAGCTAAACCTAAGCTAAACCTAAGCTAAACCTAAGCTAAACCTAAGCTTAGCTTTAGCTGACATGGATCCACAGGCTGCAGTAGCACAAAGGGAGTAGGCACAGCAGGCTGTGCAGCAAGCAAAGGACCTTGCAGCAATCCAGCGTGCTAGAGATGTCATGCAAATAGCAGATGTGGAAGCAGTAGCAGCAAAAGATGACTCATCTGACAACAACGACGACAAACCTAAACCTGAAGAGGAGGAGGAGGAGGAGGATGAAGCTGAAGATAATGGCCTAGGTGAGCTACGTCACAGCTGCATTAGCCTTAGCTGCTGACAATGACAATGAAATCCTAGATGATGCCTCTACTGCAAGAGCCCCATCAAGAGACCCCCCCCCCCCCCGCCCGTCAAACAAGGGGACCGGCCTGAAGGGGACCAGCGCCTGTCCTTCCCAATGATGTGAATGCCCCCACTCAGCTCTTAAGATACCACCAGATCTTGTTGGAGTTGATGTCCTTCATTGCTGGAGGGCATGGATATGCCACGGACCAGGTGTTCAACCAGGAAGCACTCAACACAGGTACTCCATATTACATCTACAAATGGATGTGTTTGAAGGTGTATGGGATGGAGGATCCAGGAACAGAAGATGACTGTGGCTAAGAAGGACACATGGTAGCTTGGCATCCAAATGTCTGCTGATAGGGCTTTTACCCATGAAGAGTTTGCTCAGATGCTTTAGCTCACTGCTGTTGGAGACAGCCTCCCTAGCCTCCAGCACATGGCGATGCTTTGAGTCCAGTTGCACTTGATGGCAAGAGGGGATGACACCTCACGCATGAAGAGGGCAAACTTGCAGGTGAGTAGAACATACTCTGGCTATCTTACAATTCACATGAGGTGGTGCAAGAACATGCATGACAAGGGGGATTGCCCATTGCAACTGCTCATGGGAGCTATGGATCACAGGTACTGTGTACTACTTGGGCTTGCTATCTACCTGGAGGTATGGCTTGGTAGTGGCGCTGGCTGGCTGAGCCAGTGGCTGTTTGCTGAGGGTGATACTGACTACAGATCTCCAGTGAAGGCTCAGAACAAGGAAGCAGATAGGTGCAAGTCGGCATACCAAAAGGCTCTTAGTGTATCATTGAAGGGGATCAGTTTAGACCCCTTGGAAGGGTGTAAAGGCTAGGGATTCATTCAGTTAAGAAGTGAGCTACAACTGTGGCTAGGAGAGGAGGAGCTACTACTCAAGATGATGTTAACTATAGGGCTAGATGGAAGACTAAGAGTATGCAAGATTGGTACTTAGATGTGCAGTTAGATTGGCTGGATATTAATGATGGTAGAAAGCTTTGCCACAGGGAGATTTGCTTGTCCAAGGAGAAGGATGACAGTGGATTCACAGATGACTGACTTTGTCCTTTGGTAGCTCCTGTGATTCGAGGAGCCTTTGGGGATATGTTGCCGCTATACTACTAGCAAAGGCGTTGCTTTGGACTTGCTTTGATCCTGCTGTTGCAGACTACGTTCCCCTTGGACTGAAGCAACAGATTGTACAGCAATATGAGTTGTTGCAAGGGAGACTTTAGGATGGGGTGAATCCTATTCATAGAGCTGAAGTGATTGCTTCCAATATCAATGGAATCGTGTGGCTGGATGAGATCCCTGAGGGTGAAGAAGGAGATGGTGGTGGTGCCTTTGGTAGAGGGAGGCAGCACCAGTGGAGGAATGATATCTATGCCAAGTTATCCACTACTCAAACCAATGTAGCAGAGATGAGGAACCATCAGATCTCAGAGCTTACTGAGCTCAAACAGCAGATTAAAATCCTTACCCAGATTGTTTGAGGGATGACAATGGAGCCACCTTAGAGAGTAGGAGGGGTAGGAGCAAGACCGTCTGCAAATCCCCGGCAAAGAGCTCCTCTGGTAGAAAGACCAGCACTTTTGCATGATAAACCACAAACCATCCAAGCCTTGTGGGATGAGTACCAAAATGGAGGGAGGAAGTTGGCAATGGAGTTCACCACTGCCGTGGAGCGCAGGTGTGTGTAGTACAAGCATTGCAATTGGAAGGTTCTTTGGGGATGTATGGAAAGGCTCCTAGATGGGGGGGGGGGGGGTGAACATAGCCATTGCCAAGATCAAGAGGTGCTGTGGAGATTGTAATATGACTCAGCTGATTAGGAAGATGCATCCTGATGAGAGGGCGGGAGGAATTACCAGCGTCGTTGAGCATTGTTGCCGTCAGTTGATTGATCGATTGGTGGATTGTCAATTGGGGTGGAGTGGGGTGCTATTGGATAGGGGATCATCCCCCCTGTTACTGCTGATAACAGAGGATAATTTCAAATTTCAAGTTTTCAAGTTTTCATGTACCAAGTGTAGGATATGATCAATCTTGGTCTCTAACTGTATTAGCGATTCGATGTTACATGTAACCGACAGATGGATGGACAATTGCTGTCATGATATGAACCAACATTATTTCTGTGTCTGTGTTTTGCTGTGTTGTTTGCAGTGATCTGACTTGGAAGTTTCTTTGACCCAGATCCCAGCAGGCTTTGTGCCTTGATCAGTCAATTGATCAATCAATCGGATTGATCCTAGATGTTACATGTAACCGACGGATGGATGGACAATTTCTGTCATGATATGAACCAAAATTATTTGTGTGCTGGTATTATGCTGTGTTATTTGCAGTGATCCGACTTGCAAGTTCTTTCTTTGATGATGCACATCCCAGCAGCGAGCTTTGTGCCTTGATCGATTGATCGGTGGATCGGATTGATCTGTAACGGGTGTATTAGCGATTAGATGTTACATCATGTAACTGATGGACAATTTCTGTCATGATAGACTATGCATGGAAAGAATTTTGATTGTGTGTATTTTTCTGTGTTATTTGCAGGGAAGTTTTTTTAATGCAAATTGCAGCGGGCTTTGTGCCTCGCTGATGGGAATCATCTCTCACTGAATGTTTGGGCATGCCTAATGTGTCCTATGTAGAGTTCTACACGTTTTTGTCCTGTTGTCTTTTGGGTTGTTTTAACAGAGTGCGCTCTCTCGTGGTACGTACCGGTACTGTACTCGTACTGTTGCAAACTTTCGGATCTTATCGACTCATCCGATTTCCTTTGTTTTCAGTGTGAGGAAGATATTCTGGGTCGTACGGATAATCTTACCGGTACACCCCAGTACGGTACATCACGTATTTAAGGAAGATTGATACGAAGTACCGGTTCTTTTATTAGTGAATGTGTGAAAGTACGAGGGCTAAAATGACCTGTGCTGATACTCCATTATCAGCACTATGACCACTTAGTCTTGCTTTGAGAGGATGCGTTATGTACCCCGGTAGTATTGATGATAAAAATAAAAGTAATATCCAGAATTGATTAATAATAATATGCACCATTCCGACGATTGCGGATACTCCTGCCGTAGACGGATTTGTGTCAGAATAATTCGATCAACCATCCACTAAACCAACCAACCAACCAACCAACCAACAACAAAATTGAATCACAGCATGCACAGCATTGCCATGCCTGCCGTTATGCAGAATTGCTGTGCCTTCAAATGTGATGCATCGAAGGCAATGAAAAAGCACGAGGATGCGGTGATGGCTGCAGCAACACAAGATTTCCGTGCCTTCCAATATGCACCGAATGAAATAATGACAAACAACGAGAACGTGGTGATGGCTGCCGTGGCAAACGATGGCGTTTCCTTGAAACATGCACCGAGGTCAATGAAAAACAGCAAAGAGATTGTTGTGGCTGCGGTAACACAACATCACAATGCCTACAAACATGCATCGAAGGCAACGAAAAACAACGAGAATAAGAATGCGGCGATGGCTGCCGGGCCACACACACACATTGGCATTTCCTTGAAATATGCATCGAAGGAAATAAAGAACAATCGGGAGGTGGTGATGGCCGCAGTGACACGCAATGGTCATGCCTTGGAATTTGCTTCCAAGGCAATGAAGAACGATCAGGAGATTGTGATAGCTGCAATAAGACAGAATGGTTTTGCACTGCATTATGCATCAAAGGCAATGAAAAACAATGAGGAAGTGGTGATGGCTGCCGTGACACACATTGGCATTTCGTTGAAATATGCATCGAAGGCAATGAAGAACAATCGGGAGGTGGTGATGGCTGCAGTAACACGCAATGGTCATGCCTTGGAATTTGCGTCCAAGACGATGAAGAGCAACAAGAAGGTAGTGATGGCTGCCGTGACAAAGAATGGCTTTGCGCTGCAATATGCATCAAAGGCAATGAAAAACAATGAGGAGGTGGTGATGGCTGCGGTAACACAGGATGACTTGGCCTTGCGATATGCATCCGATGAGGTTGCCATCGCTATGGTAACATTGGATGGCCACGCCCTGCAATGTGCATCGGATGAAATGAAGAACAATCAGGAGGTTGTGATAGCTGCGGTACGACAGAGTGCACAGTGCCCTGCAATATGCATCGGATGAAATGAAGAACAATCCCAAGGTTGTGATAGCTGCAATACGTCAGAGTCCACGCGCCCTACAATATGCATCGGATGAAATGAAGAACAATCAGGAGGTTGTGATAGCTGCAGTAAGACAGAATCACCGTGTCTTGCAATGTGCATCGGATGAAATGAAGAACAATCGGGAGGTTGTGATAGCTGCAGTAAGAGAGAATGCGTTTGCCCTGCAATATGCTTCAAGAGGCAATGAAAAACAATCGGGAGGTTGTGAAAGCTGCGGTAAGACAGAGTGCACGTGCCCTGCAATGTGCATCGGATGAAATGAAGAACAATCGGGAGGTGGTGATAGCTGCGGTAAGAGAGAGTGCATTTGCCCTGCAATATGCATCGGATGAAATGAAGAACAATCAGGAGGTTGTGATAGCTACAGTACAACAGAGTCCGTCTGCCCTGCAATATGCATCGAATGAATTGAAGGGCAATCGGGAGGTGGTGATGGCTGCAGTAACACAGAATCACCGTGCCTTGCAATTTGCATCTGATGAAATAAAAAACAACAAGGGGGTAGTGATGACTGCAGTAGCACAGCATGCTCGGGCCTTGCGATATGCATCGGATGAAATGAAGAACAACGAGGAGGTCGTGATGGCTGCAGTAATGTTGGATGGCCGTGTCTTGCGATTTGCATCGGATAAAGTGAAGAACAACGAGGAAGTGGCAATGGCCGCAGTGCGACAGGACGGTCGTGCCTTGCAATTTGCATCCAACCAAGTGAAGAACAGACAGTGGACCCTTGCGCTGTGCGCATTGCAACGACATCCCTCGTCCTCTGAATTTCTCTCTCGCGACTGGATTGTGCACGCAATATCACAAGCTGCGGAGGTGCCACCTGGAACAGAACCATTGACGCAATCAATCGCAAAACAAAGCATTGCACGGAGCAGTCGTTTCTGGCAGTTCACGATGGTACTTTTGCAGTTTTCCGGAACGACTTTGAATCGCGATAACCAGCATCGATTCCTGGACTTGTTTTGAGAGGACTCCAAAGTCCTTTCTAGCAATCAATACTGTATAGTTATTGTGCAGTTTTCCTACACTATTTTGAATCGCAGCACCGGCCATCGATTCCTGGGCTTGTTTCGAGAGGACTCCGAAATCCATTCATTTCTAGCAATCACTACAGTATTTTGTTGGAGAGTGTCCGTTGGAAACTGCTTCTGGCGTTCACGAAGCAATATGACGCAGGACTCTCGTAACTCTCATAAAAGCATCGTTGTAAATGTGAAATTAAAAAATTAAACAGCAACGGAATGTAGAATTATGAGTGACTCTCTCTCTTTCTATCTTTTATTCATTCACTAGTGCGGCATCCTAAATCTGTTTCCTAACACTGAGTGTCGATTGGCTTGGCTTGGCTTGGCTTCGCTTGGCTTGGTTTCGTTTTGTTTCGTGCAAGAGGACTCCGGAGCAATCGCGTGCCGCGATCAATGCTCGCGTTCGCGCGAGACATCCGGCATGGCCAAGAGTCCGTGCGAGTCTACACCGTGTACGTTGCCTTCCTCGTCGGCCGAAAGTGTGTACATTTGCGTGACGGCCGTGTTCATGGAATCCGCAACGCAGGCAAACATGGATTTTGGTTCGGCAACCCGAGCTCCGCTTCCACCTCCTCCTTGGCCATACGACCGACCTTCCTCGCCGGTCTGCGCCGAAACCAAACCCCTAGGATGCAGATGTAGATGCAGATGCAGATGTAGATCCAATTCCAGATGGTGCTGCTCTGCTGGGAGATGATCGCGTGGCGGGAGCGGGTGCCGGAGCCGAAGATCCGGTGAGCCAATCGTACCATGATTGTCCCTCACCGGACGATTGTTGCTGTTGCTGTTGCTGCTGCGTTCGATTGCTGCTTCGTGTTCTTCGCCGTTCCTCGGCACCGGCATATTCCTCCTTTTGTAGTTTTTCGGCCAGTTCCGCATCGGCCGCTAGCTGTGCCGCCGCCTCCATGTCCGCTGTCGTGGCGGCACCCTTTTTTTCCACGGGACAGACCACCTGGCAGATGGGGCAGAACATCAGTTCTGCAGCTTCTGTAACCTGCATCCAGTTGTCGCAGGACATGCATTTCACAATGACCGCGGTGCCGTCTTCGATGGCTTTTTGCGTCTTCTCGGATCCGTGCACGGCAACCTCACCGGTTGCGCCGCCGAGGTCTACCGTGCGGTTGCCACGTGCGGGACGCGGATGGCTGGCTTCTGCTTCTGTTGCTGTTGCTATTTCTGCTGCTGCTGCTACTGCTAGTAGTGGCTCCGCCCCGCTCGTACGTTGCCGCCACGTTGGCAACCGCGGAAGAGCTGCGTTGGTCAAAGGCCATCGCCCTGGCGGCCGCACTGGAGGCCTCGTTGTTGGACTTTTCTTTCTCGATTTGTTCCAATATTTTGCGCTGCTCTTCCAGGAATGCTTCTCGTTCGGCGGGATCCAGCGCATTCAGGATCGAATCGTCAATGTCCAGTGCGACCGGAGGTTCAGGCGCGGCTGCGACTGCGGCTGGTTCCATTGGAGGCGGCAGGGGTGGCGGATGAAGTTCTTGATGCGTCATGTGTAAGTCTTCGAACATGGGTGCCGACGCTGTCGGAGCGGAGGGCGATCCATAGCTCAATAGATCGCCCTGGGGCATGGGAGGTGGTGGCAAAACATCGTTCAGGGGGGGAGGTGGGGGGAGGACGGATTCGATCGGAGGCGGGGGAGGAAATTGTTGCTGTTGTTGTTGTTGCTGTTGTTGCTGTTGTTCCATGATGTCAAACGCGGGAGGCGGAACGTCCTTCAAAAAATTTGTTTCAGTACGATGGGGGTGGCAATTCCGATGCCGTTGGAGGCGAATCAAAATCCGTGAGCAAATCGGCTGGTGGTGGTGGTGGCAGTGGCGGTGCCGCCTTTTTCTCTTGCTTTTCTTTTGCCGCCATGATTCGGGCCTGATTTTGATTTTAATATATATATATATATTATTATTGTTTTCATTTGCATGGCGTTTGTGTTCGCGTTTTTGTTGTTGTTGTTGTTGTTGTTGTTGTTTTCGTAGGGGATCCGCGTTCGATTCGTATTCGTATTGTGTTGTATTGCAATGCAATGGTACAATAATATCATCGCAATGGCAGAGTTTAGAACAAGCTGGTAAGAACAAGATAATTTGGGGTTTCATTTCATTTCATTTCCGAGACGAGACGGGCCGAGACGAGACGCATTCCATCAACGAAACGATCGTTTTTGGCAGCCACCGGAGTGAGGGGTTGCGTCCGTTCTTATGCTTATGCTTCTGTTTTTGCTTCCTTTCGACACGACACGACGCGACACGACACGACGCGACGCGACTCGACTTACCAACAAGGCATTCTTTCCTCCCTTTACGGCCGCCGCTGCCGCTGCCGCCGGTTTGGCCACCAGAGGTGCCGGTGCGGCTGCGGCTGCGGCTGCCGGTGGAGGTGCTTTCATCTCGTTCTTGGTGGCGCTGCCCATTTCGGCCAGTCGGCGCTCCAGGTCGGCGACGGATCCCACGTTGAGTGCGGTGGGGGGAGGAGACATCGCAAAGGCGGGCGGTGCCTCTTCCGTTTTTTCCTCCTTGGACATCATCATGGTTGTGGTGCTGTGGGTCTGTGGTGCTGTGGGTCTGTGGTGCTGTGGGTCTGTGGTGCTGTGGTGCTGTGGTGCTGTGGGTCTGGGTGTAGATGAGGATACTACGGTTATAATATTATTATGGAGTATTCGCACTACTTTTATAATAATATTCGCTGGATGATGATGATTAGTTTTTTCGTTGCTTGGACGAACGAAAAGGGCTTTAGACTTCCGGAGTTTGTTGTCGATGCCGTCGGTGATGAGGGGGAAGACGTCTACTGGATCTGGAGAGGGCAGCAGTCGCAACGGATCGAAAAGAATTGGGAGATTGGGATCGTGTCTGTGTCTGTGTATCTGTTTATGCCTCGTTTGGGTTGAGATCAACTCGGCGACGCGGATGTATAGTACGTACCGGTACCGGTACAATACTCGTAAGATTATCGTAGGATGGATGGAGACGATGATTTTTTTCTTCCGTGCCTGTTCGTGCACAGTTCGATGATGTTCTTTTCGCCATGGTACATTGGGTTACGAGTAATTACCCACCGGTACTCGTACTCGTACATGCCTATAATTTTGTACCGTACCCGTAAGCAGTTTGAAGTGAAGTGGAAACGCCTCCCTACTAATTTTTCCGCGGGACTCGTTGCTCGACGAAAACAACAACAACAACAACATGGTGCGCGACAAATGAAAAAGGAACGCAAGGATCGGTTCCATGAATATCATTTTAATATGTATTATACATATATATCCAAGGCCCTGCGGGGCAGGGGGGGGAGTTGTTGTAATGGAAAAGAAGGCGGGTGTGAATTTTTGTTTCGGGGAAAATATTTGATAGAACTGTCCTTTTATGTGGTTATAAATATGCTTGTATGGTATGATAGATAATGTTTTTCAGCATGGTAATGTAGAAACGTCCCACACCCGGTTTCAAGACAACCCTAAAAATGAAAAAGTCAATTTTCTGTTTCCGCAATTGTTGGATAGATTCATACTTAAGCTTTCCACTGATATGTTCAGCATCTTCTAACTCCAGATACTTATCAAGTTACAGTGTGTTACAGGTTAACACCTAACTGTAGGTGCGACCCCCTCCTCCCCCCCCCCCCCCCCCCCACGCCGCCTATGTAAGAGTTCATCATAGTAATTGTAATGGAATTTTTCACTCTGTCAGCCACCAAACTATCAAAGATAACTCACGTCTGTTTCTTTCATGATTCATCTTATCCATTACAGGAACAATATTCATGGACAAATCACAAAAAATGTCTGATTTTCAAATTTCTAATTGCAAATTAGTGTGCATTTTCCCTCCAAATCCAGGGCCCAAATGCACTCGTTAGGTGGTGACAGACAACAACCCAAATGCACTCATAAAGTAGTGGCACGCAAACTCTCAAAGATTACTCACTTCTGTTTCTTTCATGATTCATCTTATCCATAACAGGAGCAATATGCATGGACAAATCACAAAAAATGTCTGATTATTGAATTTCTAATTGAAAATTAGTGTGTATTTTTCTCCAAATCCAGGACCCAAAAGCACTCATAAGGTGGTGACACACAAACTATTAAAGATAATTCACTTCTGTTTCTTTCATGATTCATCTTATCCATTACAGGAACAATATTCATGGACAAATCACAAAAAATGTCTGATTTTCTAATTTTTAACTGCAAATTAGTGTGTATTTTTCCTCCAAATCCAGGACCCAAATGCACTCGTTAGGTGGTGACAGACAACCCAAATGCACTCATAAAGTAGTGACACACAAACTCTCAAAGAGAACTCCCTTCTTTTTATTTCATGATTCATATTATCCATAACAGGAACAATATTCATGGACTAATCACAAAAAATGTCTGATTTTGGAATTTCTAATTGCAGATTTGTGTGTATTTTCCCTCCAAATCAGGGACCCAAATGCACTCATAAGGTGGTGACACACCACATATCACAGATAACTCACTTCTGTTTCTTTCATCTTTCATATTATCCATAACAGGAACAATAGTCATGGACAAATGACAAAAAATGTCTGATTTTGGAATATCCAATTGCAGATTTGTGTGTATTTTCCTTCCAAATCCAAGACCCAACTGCACTCATAAGGTGGTGACAAACAAACTATTAAAGATAACTCACTTCTGTTTCTTTCATGATTCATCTTATCCATAACAGGAACAATATGCATGGACAAATCACAAAGAATGTCTGATTTTCTATTTTCTAATTGCAAATTAGTGTGTATTTTTCTCCAATTCCAGGACCCAAAAGCACTCATTAGGTGGTGACAGACAACCCAAATGCACTCATAAAGTAGTGACACACAAACTATCAAAGATAACTCAAAAATTAGTGTGCATTTTTCCTCCCTATCCAGGACCCAAATGCACTCATAAAGTGGTGACGTACAAGCTATTAAAGATAACTCCCTTCTATTTCTTTCATGATTCATCTTATCCATAACAGGCACAATATGCATGGACAAATCACAAAAAATGTCTGATTTTCTATTTTCCAATTGCAAATTAGTGTGTATTTTCCCTTTATATCACTCAAAACGAACAACTCTTGGTAGGTACGGTACTTGGTGGTCTGTCCTTTTTCCATTTGTATGGTCTGTCCTTTTTCTGCTGCTGGCTGACACAAAAAGTGGTTTTAAGGGTGCTCGGTGTGTTAATCAACAGTTAACTTACTTTGATTCAATAGAAAGGGTTCTCCATATTTTTCAGAGCACAATATACTCTATGTAACTACTCGCAACCACCACCTCATTTTTGTATTTAATGTAAAGTTATTAAAATATAGCTTTACATTCTTTTTAAATCTAAGGCATATTTTTCCATAAATACATAAAACATGAAGTGCTTTTAACGTAAAGTTGCTATCAGAGCCTACAACTAAAAAAATCAAACCTTTTTTTAGTCTTTTCCTACCCCCCTCGAACCCCCCTTCCTCACACAGTTCGAACAAGGGGGAGTTGTAGCAACAACTCCCCCGATTATGCATAGGAAATAAGGGGTGAAGAAAATCTAGCTTTTTCGGGTCGGGTTAGTCGAAAGGTCAAAGCAGCCGGAGTTCTGAGTCCCAAACCAAATTCGAAATTCCATTGGCCAATGACAGAAGTTCTTGGCTTTCCGCAACCCAACTTCTTTTCACGACCGATGAATGCATCGGAATTCATTCATTCTCCAAAAAAGTACGGTACCGTACCGTACAAATAAGCAAATAGAAGTACGAAATAAATGCCTTTACCGGTAATTACCGGTACGACCCATACCGTACTGAAATCGACCGTCGATTCGTGTTCGAGTCGATTCCATCGTTGATTTTACGGCAATCTACCACCGGTATGATTGAGAAACAGTTGTTGATGCCAAAGCAATCACCTTCGCGGTTTCTGTTTGGTCGTGCTTGTTTTTTGTGGGAATTTCTTTCTCCAGTACAATACCAGTTGCGAGTACGAGTACTCGTACGAGTACGAGTGCGAGTACTTGTACTCGTGATGTAACAATCACCAACCATCTTCGCCTCGCTTTTGCTTAGCAAGCAATGCCTCTCTCCGCTGATTTTCGCCCTCGATGGCAACTCCGATGCCGTTTCACACAATCCCAATTCTTCCGAAATCAATCTCTTCTTAGTCTAATTCTTCTTTCATCTTCTTCCGCGATCGAAACGGAAACTTACGGAATACCGAGCACAAGCACAAGCAAAGACAAAGACAAGACAAAAGCAAAAGCAAAAGCGCATCATGATTGTCGTTCGAATCAGTGTTTGTTATTATTTCGTCGGGCTGTTCGTCCTGCTCCGCGAATGCCCATTGTCGGCAGAAGCCTGGGTTTGCCCGTCGTTGAGTGTGTCGTCCCGCCGAAGGAGTGAGACAACGGCCCTCTTCTACTCGTCCGAGTTTGAGGACGGGAGCAACCAACAAAACCAAACCCAAACCCAAACCCACACCGCACCGATTTTGGAGCGCCTGAGGATCAACGGAGTGTCGGTGTCTCCGAAGGGATTCCACGTTCTCCTCGAATCGACCACGGCACGAAACCCGGTGGGTGTCGGTGTAGCCACAGCCACAGCTACAGCCACAGCCACAGAGGAAGAAGCACAAGCAGAAGCAGAACCGGCCGCTGCGCATGCACACGACGACGACAAGGACGAAACCAAGACCCCAACGAGCTCCCTCAACAGCAAGGACAACGAGGACGGCACCAATGCCGGCACCGTTGTCGGGGACGCATCCGTATCGTCCAGCGACAACGACAACGACCAAGACAACGACAAAATCGAAACCACCGGAACAAGCACCGGCACAAGCACCGGCACCGTTGTGCTGCCGCTCAAGATGACCAACGATCCGGCCGATGCGTATGCGGCAACCTCACCGGAATCCCTGACGCTCTGCCAGCTCCTGAGTGGGGTGGACATGGCCGGTGCCATTTTGCCACCGGAGCTCCTGGGAAAGATGGTCGTGTGCCACATCGAGGACAAGCTCGAGACGCTCTACGACGACGACGACGAAGAAGAAGAAGATGACGAAGAAGACAACAAGAACGAATCGTCCACCTTTACCCCCGTCCTGTCGCCCATCGAGCAGAAACTATGGGAATTCCTCCAGAACCAAGAAGCCCTCAAGCGAGAACACCAAGCCCTTGCCGCCATGCAATCCATGTCTCCCGTCCCACCCTTCCGAACCCAGATGCCACAGATCACGCTCGACCAGCTCACCCTGGTTCCCGCGGCGACATCCACATCCACATCCACATCCACATCCATCTCCTGGTTGTGTCGACTGGAATGCGCGCTACCGGATTGGAACGAACGGATCACGGTCAACGTCAAACCCGATGTCCTGGCGTCCCTGGCGTACAATTACGATCCCGAATCGTCTCCGCTCTTTACCTGCATCGCGCTCGCCCTCCGGTACAAGGCCCCGATTGTGTTGGAACAGCAGCAACCGCAACAGCAACAGCAACAGCAACAGCAAGAACAGCAAATGACGGAACAACGACGAGATTCTCTGGTTGGTACGAGTACCAACAACAACAACAACAACAACGAATCGAAGTTTTGGTCCTCCCGCGACGACCTGGATCGCGACTTTCCCCAAAGGACCACCCTCCAATCCCTGCAGCAGCAATCGAAACCGCGTGATGGCAAACATCGAGCGGGGATTCGAGATACACAAGCTCACGGGGGCCCTCCAGATCGCGATGCGCTTGGGAGACACCAAGGCCGCAGAGAAAATACGGGCCAAGCTGGACGAATACGATTCGATGGACGACCTCCCCACGCTCGGGGAAAACAACCACAAGAGCAATAACAACAACAACAACAACAACAACGGGGACAGCGAACCAAACGACAACCGAGGCGGTTGCGACGATCGCCTGGACGACCTGGAGAAGAACATCTTGCAATAATTGTGTCCGTCGATGCGGTGGGCAAAAAAGTAGCAGGTGTCGTAAGTAAGTTTAGAAATGATGACCCCACAAAGCCGTTAGCACGACAACAATGCGAGTTCGTATAGTAGTAGTTAATTCGAAACCAACCAAATCAAATCAAATCAAATCAAACCAATAAACGGGAACCGTGTAAATAGTAACGATAATAACGATCAATTCATGAATCAATCAATGCAAAAATAGTACTTCTAGTAGTATGAATACAATCGTAGGAGTGAATGCCGAGAACGCAGGCAGAGTGAGTGCGATACTCATACGGCGTTGGAATCGCACTATATACGTGTCGTTTTTGCACTCCGAACACGCAGCAACTACGCTACGAAGTACAATGGCTGGGCGTGGAAACTATTCGAACTTTTTTGGATGATTCGATTCGATTCGATTCGATTCCATTCCATTCCATTCGATTCCATTCCATTCGATTCGATTTGAGTTGAGTTGAGTTGAGTTGAGTTGTCGAACAGTGGTTGGTTGTTCGTTCATAAGTATTCGTTCGAAACCAGTGAATCGCGGCTACAGTTCGAATGCAGGAGTAGACTAGTAATAGGGGCGTTAGTATTATACCGGTAGCAGATTATGTGTTTAGAATTGTGTATTGTGAATAATATTATTATACGAAGTAGTATTAGTAGTACTTCTATTATATTATATTGTAAAGTACAGAACGGTGCACGTGTGGTACTTTTAAGGCATAAATCATGTATGCAGGATGCTGTCGTCCATTCTCGACAGCAACGTTTGTGAAACGGTGAAGATCGATCGATGGTTTTCGCTTCGACCACCTCTATTAAGTAGCTTTGATTAGTATTGTGCAGGAGCAGGGTTTCGATATTATGATTGCGTGGATGGA